>JARYHS010011408.1:202854133-203231659 GCA_031002005.1 Vandiemenella viatica
GTAAACAGTTGACAAATAAAGATGATATTATAAAAAAATTAAATAAATAAAACCCTACCCAAAATTTTGTCGTACTTTTAGTTTAAGTTTTAATTTACCTCCATTAAATATCAATTTGTAGTTATTCAACTTTTTAAAAATAAAATATCTTTAATTCATATTAGCTGTAACTGTCATTTCATAATTAAATTTTTAAGATTTAATTAATAATATTTTAGGTGATAACTTTTAAATAAATTTAATCATAATTTTTAAAACAATTTAAAAAAACGTTATCCAAGGTTGCAACGAACCCGGATTGCCTGCATGGCAAGTGAATTTGCTACATCCAGCCACTTCGCTGTGCTTGTATGCTGTACAAATTGTGTAGTATATGAGCTGCACATAAAACTTTAGAGCTCCTTTTTTTCTAGGAATCTTCTAGCTAGTGTCCTGTACTACTCTACTGGGTGGACACTCTTGAGGTATACTATTACGCTGCGAAGTTTCTTCCTGAACTGAATTTCTGAGACCGTAAGGTCCCCTTGTAAGTGGAAGAATTTTACAAGGAAATTTATCACCAAAAAATATATGGAACAGAATGTATGTGTTAGGGTATGACTTAATTGTGTGTCCCCAACTATTTTCTAGCATCACATTTTTTTAAAAAATAATATACATCCTACATATCTTTTTCTGTGCACACAGATAAAAATACATATCATGATTCAGAAACTGTTTTTAGAATATCAATTATTTTCCTTATTAAAAATTTAAGAATTAGATAATACAGGAAAAAATACCCGTCACTTACCACAGATGAAGCAGGAAGGCGAGAAGGACACGTAAAAAAACCCCAAAACAAACAAATTGCACAATATTTCGCCTTGACCCTTAATCATGTGAGAGGCGAAACATATGGCAGGGGGAAAGATGTCACATCCCGACCCACCACTTGAATGTAACAAAGGCATAAACACAGGGTGGGGATGGAGTTGCAGGGGGGTGGGGGGGATTAGGTTGACCAGCGATTAAAGTGAACAAATAATCCTTGTGTAGTTTAATTCAAAAAGTTGTTATAGCTCGGTTATAGGTGAAAATAAATGGAGGTATATATATATATATATTATTTGTATAAGGTATTTTTTTGTCACAAGCCTGTATCTTCCTTCATACTTAACCGAAATCAATGAATGAGGTGTCATTTTAAAGCTTATGGTCTTCCCTGTGGTCACATCATATTTAAGAAATGAAGTTTTCGGAATCCGGCCCTTAAAGGGCGAAAATGTCAATATTTCTAAAATGCTGTTTTCTGTGTTATGAGTCAAATATCTCCCTTTATACCTATCTGATATCGTTTAATGAAGTATCATTTTAAAGATTAAGATATCCACTTTAGTGACGTCATATATAAGACAGAAATTTTTCGGAATTCGACCCTTAAAGGGCAAAAGTATCAATATTTTTGTAATTCGTTTTTGTGTCACGAGCCATTTGTCTCCCTTCATATCTAACTGATATATATAAATGAGGTATCATATTAAATATTAAGGTCTCCGCCGTGGTAACATTATATTTTAAGAAAGGAATTTTTTGTAATTCGACTCTTAAAGGGCAAAAATGTCAATTTTTCAAAAATGGGTATTTTGTATCTTGAGCCATTTATCTCCCAGGATATCTAACGAAAACGAATAAATGAGGTATGATTATGAGGAGTATTGTCTCAGCTCTGTGACATCATATTTTAAGAAAGAATGTTTTTTGGAATTCTACTCTTAATGGGAAAAAGTATAAATTTTTCTATAACCGATTTTTGTGTCACGAGCGATTTATCTCCCTTGATATCTAACCAATATAGATAAATGAGGTATCATATTAAAGAATAAGGTCAGCGCCGTGGTAACATTATATTTTAAGAAAGGAATTTTATGTAATTCGATCCTTAAAGGGCAAAAATGTCAATTTTTCTAAAATGCGTTTTTTGTATCTCGAGCCATTTATCTCCCAGGATATCTAACCAAAATCGATAAATGAAGTAGAATTATAAGGAGTAATGCATCAGCTTTGAGAAATCATATTTTAAGAAATAATGTTTTTGGAATTCAACCCTTAAAGGAAAAAAGTATAACGTTTTCTATTACCGATTTTTGTGTCACGGGCGATTTATCTCCCTTGATATCTAACCGATATAGATAAATGAGGCATCATATTAAAGAATAAGGTCTCCGCCATGGTAACATTATATTTTAAGAAAGGAATTTTTCGTAATTCGACCCTTAAAAGGCAAAAATGTCAATTTTTCTAAAATACGTTTTTTTGGGTCTCGAACCACTTATCTCCCTGGATATCTATCCAAAATCGATAAATCAAGTACGATTGTGAGGAATAATGTCTCAGCTTTGCTGACATCATATTTTAAGAAAGAAGTGTTTGGAATTTCAAATTGTCTTTGATTCCAAATCGTTTGTCCTTTGACCTTGCCTTTGTTGTCCTCATAAGATCCATCCGGCTTTCCTTACTTTGAGGTTTATGAGTAATATATCTTTTTATGTGGAAGGGTTACCAGCCCTTCGCACAACCCCCATCCTGGAGGGCCAAGGTTTTATTTCATGGTGTTCCTTCCCTTAGCCAGAATGTCCCAGTTTTAAGGCACTGGGGGCTCGCCTTCCATCCTCTCCCGTTAGCTACACTCAAAAAGTGCATTGCCCAGGGGTCACGCGGCTTCACCTTCGTGGACGTGGGAGTAGGGTTTGCTGGCAGAGCTGCTAAGATAGATCGCAGAGGCATTTCTCAAGGTTTTATTATCTCAGCCCATCCGGCATAGGCTGAGATCCTTGAGACCATACCAGCCTTGACCCCCAATACTGAAAGCAGCATATGAAGCCATTGGCAAGAAAAAGAAATTTAGAAGAAAAACTGGACTTAAAATGTGGAACGAAGAAATTGCAGAAGCCGTCAAACAAAAGCAAAAGGCTTATCTAAAAATGATACAGGATCGAACCCTAGAAAATGAAAATAAAAGAAGAAGAAATATTGTTAAGACAATAACAAAGAAGTTGAAACAAGAGGGATGGAATAGATTAATCAGTTCAATAGAAGATGATGTCCATGGTAGACAAGAGATGGCTTATGAAACATCTCAACAAGGATGAAAAGGAAAGTGCTAATATAAATGTAATTGAAGAAGAGGCATGGGTAAAATACTACAGAACATTATGGTACAATAGTAATTATAAAGAAGAAGAAGAGAAAATAGGAATTGACCATGTGGATACTAAATAAATAGATCCTATAGACATAGAGGAGGTTGATGCAGCACTAAAATCATTTAAAAATAGAAAAGCTCCTGGACTAGATACAATTAATTTAGAATTGATTAAGTATGGGGGAATGATTCTGAAATTTAGATATTTACACTTAATTAATATGTGTTGGAAAAAGAGAACCATCCCAGAAGAATGGAGGAAGGCCAAAGTTATTTCACTTTTTAAGAAGGGAGATAGGAATTCATGTGATAACTATCGAGGAATTAGTTTATTAAATACGGGATACAAAATATATGTAAAAATAATAAATAACAGGCTAAAAGTAATAGCAGATGCTCTCCTATCAGAAGAACAATGTGGGTTCAGGAAAGGAAGGTCCTGCATAGATAATATATTCTGCCTTAGACAACTACTGGAAAAGAGAAGAGAATTTAATTTAAAGACTTTCATTGCTTTTATAGACTATGAAAAAGCGTTCGATAAAGTAAATAGACAAAAACTATGGGAAATAATGCAAAGAAATGGATATCCACAGCATTTAATACAAGTTATTCAAGATATGTATAGAAGGACACAAATCGTCCTAGACCTAGGAAATAAACTTACAGAAGAAATAGCAATTAACCAAGGAGTGTGGCAAGGTTGTAGCCTGTCTCCAACACTTTTTAATATATATATAGATGACTTAGTTAGGAAATGGAAAGAAAATTTCCATCCTGGTATAAAAATAAGCAACAACACTTACATAAATACTATGTTGTTTGCAGAAGACCAATTTATCCTCCAGGAAAATGAAGATGGACTTCAAAAAGCAATTCATATACTAAACATTATCAGCAAAGATTACAATCTGCAGTTGTCTCGTGCAAAAAACGAAAGTTATGGCCCCGCAGGGGCCTGGTACGCAAGTGCCAGGTACGGGTTTGGCGAACCCGCGGTGCCCGAGCTGGAAACTTGTGAGCGCCGCAAGTTTCCCACACCGTAAACTCCTACCATGCTTCAACGACCACCGTAGGGCGTGGCGGTGGAACGTTGTGTGCCTAGGAGTACGGGGATCTTGGCTTCACCGCCCGGATCGCGAGGACGGTACAAAACCTCTATAAAAAAACCCCTCAACCTCAAGGTCGGACACGTGCCGAGGAGGCGGATGAGTGGTGAGGCAAACCACCCGCTAACGTGCAACCTCAGGGGCACCTGCGCACCCCTGTTGTATAAGCACTTCTTTTTTAAATTGGTTATACTCGTGGGACCAAAAACGAAGCCTCACATAACCAAAAAAAACCCTGCGGTTCGGGGTGTGCCGCAGATTAATAAAAATACACCCAGCTCAAAGAACGAGGCAAGGGCTGACAGCCCCCCTTCTGAAGTGGAACAGAGTAACAGGAAAGGGTTTTCTTATTGACAACGCCTTTGTATTAATGACAAGAACGGAGGGATCCTTCGAAAAGGTCTCTCCGTTCTATATACAGAAAGGCTTAGAGGGAATAGCTGGAACCCTCCAAAAGCGTGAAAAAGCTGAGGAACGGGACACTGCTGTTAGAGACATCTAACTACAAGCAGGCTGTCCTACTCCTTAAGTGTGAGAAGCTCGGGGAGTTCGCCGTAAATGCGAACCTCCATAAAACGCTCAAACTAAGCAAGGGAGTGATCACTTGCCGTGATCTAATTGATATAGCTGTCCGAGGAACTCCTTAAGGAGGGAAATCCGAAATTGTGATCGAGGTTCGTTCAGATCTCGCGAAGGTTAACGGCAGTCTTGAGAAGACTGCCACCTTCGCCTGACGTTCGACACTCCGACGTTGCCGAAGTCCATAAAAGCCGGATATCTTAACCTAAACATTCGCCCGTATGTCCCGGACCCAATGCGCTGCTTTAAGTGCCAGAGGTTCGGGCATACGACGTTGAATTGCAAAGGCAACCCCACCTGTGGGAAATGCGGAAAGTCGGCACATGAGCAGGGTGTAAACTGCACCCTCCCACAGGTGTGCGTCAACTGCTCCGGGCCACATCCAGCCTGGAGCAGGGAGTGTCGGGTGTACCTTGAAGAAAAGAAGGTACAGGAGTTGAAAGCGAAGGAACGATTATCCTATGGCGAGGCGAAGAAACGGTATAAGGCGCTTGCGCCACCGGTCTTCGCCACAAGCTTTGCCAAAACGCTGTCAACTCCCGTCAGGAAAGAAAGTGTAGCGACGCAGACGTCCGTCGTAGACGCCGGCACGAGCACGATGTGTTCGTGCGAGTGCAAATGTGGTGCAAAACCCATTAAGGTCCTAACACCAAGGACCACGGGCGTCGGCAGCTTCACTTCTGTAAACTCGATCACATTGACAGCAGGTTCAGCAAGTCCACCAGCAAAGGCACAGCCATCCGCTACAGCAATCGGTCACTCTGCATTAGCAGATGCGGCCCCTGTTGCAGAAACAGCAACTGTAAGGGAAGCAGTAACGGCAACGCCATCTGCCAGTAGCGGATGGCAAACAGTGCAGAAGATCAGGGGTCATAAATTCAAGCTCACGGACCCCACAATGTTTGTGAAATCCCCCCGACTTCTCCTCCCAGATCCCTCTGGAAAGGAGAAGAAGGGGAACAGGCCTCGGCGGAAGAAAAGTCCGCGAGACTCCGAGGCCTCACAACGAAAATCGTCTTCGGACACCGAAGACGATATCATGCTGGTGGACGAACCTTGTTCCGTTCCTCAGCTACAGAGAAGGAAGACCCACCCGACCCGGGGCGGGTGGTTTTAAATAGGTAGAATGGCTCCCATACTTCAGTGGAACGTAACGGATTTCAGGCTCACAAAGAGGAAGTCCAACTCTTAGCACGGTCTAATCCATTGTGTCTCTGTCTACAGGAGACACATTTTAGACCACAACATCAGCCAGTGCTAAGAGGTTATGACATATTCCGGAAGGACGATACCGAGGGTGATCGAGCGAAGGGCAGGAGTGGCCGTGTTTGTTCGGAAACACTGTCCACTCCGAACCCATTGCTCTCACCTCTCATCTGCAAGCAGTAGCGGTGAAAATACACGGTCCAATCCAACTGACCGTATGCTCTGTCTATCTGCCACCCAGTGTGTCAGTCGGCTACGACGACCTGGTTGGCATTATACGACAACTCACTCGGCCCTTTCTCCTTTTGGGAGATTTCAACGCCCACAGTGCGTTGTGGGGTTCCACCACCGATTGCCCCAGGGGCCGAGTGGTTGGTAGATTGATAGAGCAGGAGGAAATTTGTATCCTGAATACAGGGCAAATGACTCATTTCACCGCTGCTACCGGTACGTCTTCTACCATTGACCTTTCCTTGTGCTCCCCTCCATCGCGGACTCCGTACATTGGGAGGTGGATCGCGACCTACATGGAAGTGACCACTTCCCTGTTTGGATGCACGTTGAGTGTGAGCGGGAAGGAGGTAATAACCGGCGTAAATGGAACGTCAGTGGTGCAGATTGGCAGCTCTTCTGCCGTTCTGTACTGCTGCAACCCTGTGGCAGTATACAGGAGAAGGTGAATCACTTCACAGAAGTGATTCACCGTGCAGCTGACGTCTCCATGCCGAAAAGCTCCGGAACGCTGCGAAGGACGCCCGTCCCCTGGTGGAACGACGATTGTCGTTCCGCCATCCAGGGTCGTAGACGGGCGCTACGTCGTTTTAAAGCTGTGCCCAACAGCTGACAACCTAGCAGCGTTCCGTATTGCCAGAGCTAAGGCGCGTCGAGTTATTAAGGAGAGCAAGAAGAGGTCATGGCAGAACTTTGTGAGCACAATAAATCGTTCCACAACCTTCATCGAAAGTATGGGGGTCCATTCGCCGTATATCCGGAAGGTACTCCCCGCCCACCAGTATCTGGATTACTGGATCATGGACGTATTATTACCGACGAACGAAGCATAGCGCAGCTGATGGCGGAGAACTTCGCCGCCGTCACTTCATTGGCCAACTTTGAACCTCGTTTCCAGCGACAAAGAGTTGCTGCCGAGAGGCGCGCGATGTGCTTTGATTCGTCGAATACAGAGGCATACAACCGCCCATTTACATTTTGGGAACTGGAGTCAGCGTTGAATAGCGCTAACGACACTGCTCCAGGGCCTGATCTGATCCAGTACCAGATGCTGAGGCATCTTAGTAAAGATGCTAAAGAGTACCTTCTGGATACTTTTAATGACATATGGACCGGAGGACACTTCCCCGACTCGTGGAAAGAAGCAACACTAATTCCAATTTTAAAACCTGGCAAAGACAAATTGTTGCCAGGTAGCTATCGTAGTATCGCCCTTACAAGCTGCGTGGGTAAGACACTGGAGAGGATGGTTAATCGCCGCCTCGTCTGGTGTCTAGAATCCCAAAACCTACTGAGCCGCTTTCAGTGTGGATTCAGGAAGTTCCGTTCCACCTTGGACAACCTGATCCTGCTGGAAGCGGCGATACAGGATGCGTTCGTCCGCAGCCAACACCTTGTGGGTGTTTTTTTCGACCTTGAAAAGGCCTACGATACTACCTGGCGGCATTTGATTTTAAAACAGTTACATGAATGGGGTTTTAGGGGCAACCTACCCCGTTTTTAAAATCATTTTTATCTGGTCGTTGCTTTCCGGTACCGAGTCGGTAGTGAAGTGTCTGATCTTTTTATTCAGGAAAACGGTGTTCCTCAGGGTTCAGTTTTAAGCGTGACTCTCTTCGCTATTGCGATAAATAGCATTTTAAGTGTTATAAAGGAGTCCTATACGGTCCTCCTTGTATGTGGACGATTTTTTAATTTTTATTGCATCTTCCAGCCTGAGAAGCGCAGAGCGGCAGCTGCAACTCGCGCTGAACAGGCTGGATGAATGGTCAGTGCACACCGGTTTTCGTTTCTCTGCCGAGAAAACCCGGTGTGTACTTTTTACTCGTAGCAGAAGCCTTTTATCAGAACCCCATCTTACCTTGAGGAATACCGTTTTAACGTTTTACTGAAACAGTTCGGTTTCTGGGCCTAATTTTAGACAACAGATTAACCTGGCTACCACATCTCAAAGATGTGAAAGCCAGAGCCTCAAAAGCTCTAAATGTTTTAAAATGTCTGTGTGGCAGGTCATGGGGCGCTGACCGCTCCTGCCTGCTACAATTTTACAGAGCCTTTGTACGGTCGCGGCTGGAATACGGTTGTATCGTGTATGGTTCGTCACGGGACAGTTATCTCCGTAAACTAGATAGTGTCCACCATGCTGGAATTCGGCTCGCCACGGGTGCATATCGCACCAGCCCTATTGTCAGCATTTGTGCTGACTCGGGCGAGCCGCCGCTCACCATCCGCCGGCAACTCCTCATGGTGCGACACTACCTTCATGTTGCCATAACACCTGGCAGTCCCGTGTACGACATAGTTCTACACCCCAACCACGAGCGGCTCTATGCCAACCGGCATAGAGCCACAAAACCGTTCAGCTACCGTACAAGGGCTATTTTAGAACAATATGGATTAGAGCTTCCATCTTTTTATCACCAGGGTTGGAGTAAATCTCCTCCCTGGCTTTTAAAGAGGCCCAGAATAATTTTAGACCTGTCTCGGTACAACAAAGTTTGTACCGCTGACAGTGTTTTTAATAATGTTTTTAGAGACGTTCTAAATGAGCATCACACGTTTACCCCGGTGTATACGGATGGGTCTAAGCAGGCTAACGGAGTAGGATGCTCCGTAGTGTTCCCTCGAGCGACTTACACATTCAAAATGGACGGCAGGTGCAGTGTTTTTACTGCCGAGTGCTACGCCGTGCTAAAGTCGCTCCAGCATATGAAAGTAAATCCTGATAAGTGTTTCATCATATGCTGTGATTCCCTCAGCTGTATTCAGGCCATAGGTAATATGTATCCAGCAGATCGTCTAGTCCAGGACATCCAGGACGCCCTCCTTTCCCTCCAATCTCGTGGAAAGGAGGTATTATTCTGCTGGGTACCGGGCCATGTGGGAATCAGGGGGAACGAGGCAGCAGATGAAGCTGCCAAGTTAGCCTGTGACAAGGTCCGAATCGACTTTGCACCGGTCCCAAAGTCAGACCTTGCCTCGGCGGCGAAGAGAATTGTTTTTGATGATTGGCAGAGGCAGTGGCTGGAAGTCGAGCATAACAAGCTCCGGCTGGTCAAACCGACCGTTCAGCCGTGGAGCAGCTCCTTCCAGCAGGCGAGGAGGGATGAGGTTCTCCTTACTCGCCTCCGTATAGGGCACTGTCCTCTGACACACGGCTTTCTTCTCCGCCGGGAGGACCCACCGGAATGTGATGCTTGTGGCGTACCTTTGACGGTACGCCACATTTTAACAGAGTGTGTTTTATTTTTTGACTTAAGGGCAGAGGTTGGCCTAGCCAACGATCTGTCCCTTATTTTAAGTAATGAAGCTAGCAATGTGGCTAAAGTTTTAAAATTCTGTGTATTGGGTGGTCTGATCCCAAAAATTTTGGGAAGACCAGCCTAATCTTTTAAGGTGGATGAGTGGCCATTTTACAGCCACTCATCCGTGTACATAGTTATTGATTTGTTTTGTCTCATCTGTGTTCATTTTACTGTTAGATTTAAGTTTTTATGTCTGGCTGGTCCTTTACAGCCAGCCGGACATGAGCTGTGATGTTAGTCTTTTAATGGCCCCTTTACAGCCAACATTTTAGCATTTTACTCTATTTGCCGTCTGTGTGGCCGACCCCTCTACAGTCGACCATACAGACGGTAGAACATGGATTTTAAGCCACATTGCTAAGCCGGTCGTTGTTAGGGCGCTAATGACCTCGCCGTCGACGCGCCCTTAAACCATAACAACAACAACAACAACAACATCCTCACAATGTGATGACTATCGCATGATCAGTCTGATGTCGCATGTGCTGAAAATATTTCTGCGAATCATACACACCCGTATTTGCAAGAAGTGTGAATCTCATATGGGTGAGACCCAGTTTAGCTTCCGAAATGGGCTTGGCACACGTGAAGTACTCTTTTCCTTAAATGTATTAGTGCTGAGGTGCAGGGACTTGAATGTTGGTGTATATGCCTGTTTCATAGACTATAAAAAAGCCTTCGACTGCATGAGGCACGATAATATGATAAAGATTTTGAAATCAACTGGTATTGATCAAAACGATTTACGCATTGTCAGCATGCTGTATTGGAATCAGACTGCAGATGTCAAAATTGACCAAGGAACATCAGAGGCGACTGCAATCAGGAAAGGTGTTCGCCAGGGCTGTGTACTATCACCTCTCTTGTTCAACATTTATTATGAGGTAATTTTCAGGGAAGTGTTGGAGAACGAAAACAGTGGGATCACAATAAACGGAAAAGTGATCAATAATATTAGGTATGCAGATGACACTGTTGTAATAGCCAGTGATTTACCTACACTCCAATACATAATAGACAATTTAGTTCAGCGCAGTGAAGAGTTTGGTCTGCTTGTCAACCCTTCCAAGACAAATGTTGTAGTTTTCTCTAAGAGAAAAATCCAGGCAACCATATCAATAAAAGGCAATAATATCAAGCAAGTATCCTCCTTCAAATATTTAGGCACTGTGGTGGACGAACAGTGTGACTGCAAGAAAGAAATCAAATTGAGGATATAACAGGCAAGGAGACAATTTATTAGCATGAACAAATTTTTCATAAGATCGGACCTCAGTCTGCAATTGAGAATGCGAATGATTCGCTGCCACGTGTTCTCCATTTTTCTTTATGGTTGTGAAAGCTAGACCTTAGACCAAAATCTAGAGAAAAAGATTGAATCTTTTGAAATCTTTTGTATTGTCGTCTCTTACGCATATCTTGGGTGCTGAAAGTCTCAAACGAAGAAGTACTTCGATGGGGAAACAAAAAGAATTGCTGCTCACTATAAAGGAAAGGAAAACGCAATATCTTGGACACATTATGAGAGGCGAGAGGTACCAGCTACTGCAGCTCATCATTGAAGGGAAAATACAAGGGAAAAGATCTGTTGGGAGGAGAAGGAATTCGTGGCTGAAAGACATTCGGAGATGGTTCAATTGCACGTCTGAAGAGGCTTACCATGTTGCAGTTTCACGCTCAGAGCTAGCTATGTGGACCACCAACCTCCAATAGGAGAAGGTGACTTAAGAAGAAGAACATAATGGAAGATGTTGGCTACAGGAAATATGTAGATATGAAGAGGGCAGATGATAGAGCTGAATGGAAGACTGCCGCAGCCCAATCCCAGGATTGACAACCAAAGAACAAGAAGGCGGTCATTGCTTCCACTACCAGTTCTGCCAGTGAACTTTTTACATACCAATGGAAAAAAAATCCCAGCACCAAGAAGGAGTTGTGATAGATAAACCAAAGTTAGTAGGTTTGTTTATACATCTGAAAGATGATGTCGATTCAAATTTCCCACAAATTGCATTAGAGTAGCACTAGTAGTGCCACCATGAAGATTAAAATCAGGTTTGCTTTGAATACAGGCTGTAATGTTCATGGGTGTTAGTTACCTGTGAGACTAGGTGAGTTGGTCAAGAATGCCTTTACCAAGATGAAGACATCATTTCCAACGGCTCACTGAGTTTGAATGAGGTCTTGTAATAGGACTACGCAATATTGCAGAAAGACTTGGCAGGAGTGTATCCACTGTGCATGATTGCTAGCAGCAGTGGTCACAAGAAGGTATGGTCTCAAGAAAACTGAACTCCGGACACCCATGTGATGGATATACCGAGAGGGAAGACTGCCATATTTGGCTCTTGGGTTTGGTGGATTAGAAGACATCTGCAGCAGCAATTAAAGCTGCAGTTGGCACCACAGCATGATGCAATGAACTGTTACTTTAACCAATTAAATATGTTACTAGACAAATGAATTTCCAACATTTCATTACATTAATTATTTCTTGGTATTGGGATTTTTTTTTTTTCCATCAGTGTATAATGAACCAGATTTTGTATGCACAAATCTGTTTGTGTGCATGTTAACTGCCTTCATACTAAACAGAAATCATTCAAATTTTGCAGAACCAATGCTTTGGATAAAATCTGGCAGATTGGATCAAGGGAGTAAGACTTTTGATCCTTTAACTGTATTTGTCTTTACACATTCCAACAATTTTCAAATGAATTCTTAAAATTTTGTTGATTGATTCTCTGCAGGTCCAGCTCCAGTACTATTTTCGCTAGTTCAGGTCGCATAAGGATTATTTTTGACCATTTACTATATAGTGTACAGTCTGTGTCTGCTTTATGCATTCTAACGACCTTCAAACTCAACATAAATTCTTGAAAAATTGCAGAGTGAACTGAAAGGGTGAGACACAGTCCCAGTTTATATTTCAGCCAGATCTTGAATTTTCACCCTTTTACTGTATATTGTGTTACTATTGCTTAAATTTTAGCAGTTAATAGTGTTGAACAGTAGTGTACTAAAATAAACTGTAAAGAATGCATTATTGCGAACAGCAATTCTTTATTACACATTCACACATCAATGCACAATACAAAATACAACATACAACAACATAGACCAGAGAGATTACAAGCAATGCAAAGAATAATTTAACGTCTGTGCATTTCATTGATAATCTCTACAATCCCCACCATCGGAAGATCATTGACCTGTGGATGATCATTCCGTACTTTAGAGATTATACCACCTGGACCTGCTCCACCAGATGACTGCGACGCGACTCATGTAGTCTGTGACACAGTGCCTTCGTGATGATATCCGTGACATTTCATTCATTTGGGACATATTGAAATTCCACTGTCCCATCCACACCTTTTCTCTTACAAAGGGATACCTGATTGCAATGTGCTTTGTCCTGGATTTGTCAACGTAGTTTCTAGCATGACACTTGTTGAATTGCGAACAATACTGAGCCAACTTGCCTACTGAAAAGGCAATATCAGGTCTAGTTCTCTGTGATAAATATAACAGACCACCAATGAATTCTCTGTAAGGTAGGTTCTTGAGGTCATCTTCATTACACTCATCGAGAAACTCTGGCCTCTGCTCCATCGGGGTTTTAATTCCTTTGGCGTCTTGCAATCCAAATTCATTCAACAGTTTGTTGACATATCCTTCTTGTGAGAGGGTGACGCTACCATCCTCTTTCTTATTGAATTTTACTCCCAGTAGATGCCAAATCGTTCCTAGATACTTAATATCAAAGCATCTCTCCGGAAGTTCTTTAACTCTACTACCCATTGATTCATTTTCAGTTAATACAAGTATATTGTCCACATAAACAGTTAATATGGCTTTTCCTTTTCCTTTCTTCAACTGTTATACACATGGATTGACTTTATTACGAACGGATCCAAGATTTTCTAATGTTTTGTTGAGATTTTCATTCCAGCATTTTCCAATTTGTTTCATACCATATATCGATTTGTTCAGTTTACAAACCAGTTTTTCTTTACCTCTTTGTATAAACCCTTCAGGTTGTTCCATATGCAAAGTTTGCTTTAAATCACTGTGAAGATAATCAGATTTAACATCATACTGGTCCATGAACCACTTTTTTTCAACACCAATAGCTACAAGTAATCATAGAGTATCGAAGCCTGATACAGGCGCATACACTTCTTCATAATGGACTCCATTCTTTTGAGAGAAACCCTTTGCAACCAAGCACGCTTTGAAACATTCTGTTTCTCCTACTATCTTCCGTTTAAACACCCATTTGAATTTAATGACATTTGCATTTGGAGGTTGTATAACCAATGACCAGGTTTTGTGTTTCTTCAATGATTCTATCTCTTCACTCATTGCTCTCAACCATTGCGCTGCTTCAGCATAATTGATAGCCTCGTTGAATGAAGATGGTTGCATTATATTATTAGTATGAACCGTATGAGATTGTGGTTCTATGTTATCATCTTTCTTTGATTTTATAGAACACCTTTCTCAAAGAATGATACTGTGTTGCTATTGCAGGTTTACATTATGTTTTATAGTACTTCCCTTTGCTCATCCCCTCTTCTCTACTTGAGCAGTCGAGTGTCCTTCACTCTGTTCACCTTTGTCTGAAGTTTCTTCTTCTTCACTTTCTGAGTCTGTAAATTTTTTGAAGTCTTCTTCCTCACTTGAAAGATTTTCTTCAGAATTGATCATCACATTTTCTTCAGGATTACTGCCTGAAATTCCATCACTGGAGTCAAAAGTGATAGTTTCTTCTCTATCTAATTGTGGGAAGCTAGAATCTTCGGGTTTATTGATGTGTTTTGCTTCATCACACGTGCTCTCTTTGAATACACTGCCACGTGACTCCAAACTTGTTGAGTATCTGGCATCCAAATCGTATAACCACATCCATATATTGCGTATCCAACCAAAATTCCTTTCTTGGCCCTTGCTGAGAGTTTTGAGTGGCATTTCTGTTTAGGAATATGCACAGACACTTAACATTCTATTGCCCTAAGGTGAATGACACTTGGCATACTTGACTCTGTTCCTGATATATGCTGCAGTATATATCAGTTCTGCCCAAGCTGTCTTAGGCAACCTACTACTGCTGATTTCACTTCTCACTAAATCCATCAGAGTTCTGTTGAATCTCTCTGTGATTCCATTTTGCTGTGGCGTGGCGTGTAAATCATTGTCTTTTCATGTACAACGCCATTACCCTCACAGTAGATATCCCAATTCTTTGAACAAAATTCAAGCCCATTATCTGTTCGAACTCACTTTAAGGACTTGCCAGTTTGTTTTTCAACCTGGATCTTCCATGCTTTAAACTCAGCGAGTACACTTCTCTTTGTTTTAAGAAGTTCGATGAAAGCATATCTGCTAGCATCATCCACTATGCTAAGAACATATTTGTTGCCACCAAAGCTTTTCACATCTATTGGTCCCATGAGATCTGCAAGAACAAGATTAAAAATTATTCAATCACTTTTCAAGTTTTTTGATGGATATGTCACAAATGGCAATCATGTCACTTTTCCTGCTAAACAGTAATTATATGTTGTAGGAGTTGTCAACTCACAGCTCAAACCATTTACAGACTGTGTTTTGACCATTTTTATAATCTGATTCTTGCTAACATGCATTAGTCTTTGACGCCACAAATCCAATGTTTTTAACTTTCCATTTTCATGGTGCAATGAGCTTACTACACTCTTCTTTAAATTAGGTTCTATTCTCACCACATACAAGCGACCCATATTCTCCACTTTCAATAATAAATTTCTACTGTGATTACCGAGCGGGGCGGTGTAACGGTTAGCGTTCTCGCCTCGCATTCGGGAGGACGGCGGTTCGAATCCCCGTCCGGGCATCCAGATTTGGGTTTTCCATGGTTTCCCCAAATCACTCCAGGCAAATGCCGGGATGCTTCCTTCAAAAGGCCATGGCCGAATTCCTTCCCATTCCTTGCTCCCATCCTTGCCCCCCATCCTTTCCCGTCTCTAAAGACCTCAATGTTAAAAAGAGACGTAAAGCAGTTACAAAAAAAAAAAAAAAAATAATAATAATAATCTACTGTGATTGTAAATGCAACATCCATTTTTATTAAAAACAACTTTCTTGTTATTTTCAGTTAACTGTTTAACTGACAAAATTCCATGGCTAATACCAGGCACTAAAAGTGTGTTCTTAATTTATATTTCACTATTTGAAGAATTATTACCTCTAATCTTTGCATTTACAGTATCTTTTCCAATTGTAGGTGTCGTCATGCCATTTGCTGTCACAACGTTTTTACTAATCCAAGAAAAATACCTTTTCTCTGGAGACATGTGATGAGTAGCACCTGAGTCTATGACCCAAACATCGCTATTTAATATAGCTGATACACATGAAACACTTGTTGTCAATGCTGCTTGATTTATTGGGACATACATTTGCAAAATGACCGCCCTCTTTACAGAAAAAAACAATTGCCTTTGCCATTTTTGCCTTTTTGTATTCCTTTCTTACAGTGTTTTCCATCTTCGCTGCTAGATTTGAAATCTTTGCAATTAGATTTGACGTCCATAATTGTCATGTTCACTTTCTTCATGAATAATGCAGACTGTTTCATGCCTTCGTTTTCTTGTTGTCTTGAAGCTTTGGCAAGAAGACATCTTTTGACTGTTGCACATGTAAACTCGCTTTCTGGTAGCTTACACAAAGCTGTTACAACAGAATCCCATTCCTTGGAAAGTCCGCACAAAATTGTCATTGCTAAATCTGCATCTTCTATGGTGTTGCCAACACTAGCAAGATCTGCAACAGTTCGTTTATCTGTCCCAAACATGATTCCATTGAAAAATAATCACTCGGTTTCAACGAATACAATTTCCGCCTGAGTTTGACAATAAGAAATTTGCTGGCACGCGGTGCATATAACCGTTCCAGTTCATTCATGCTTCCTTAGCATTTGTTTAAGTGCTGAATATGCATTTGCTGTACATCGCTTACAGCAAGTGCGATCTTTGCATAAGCTTTATTTTGTCTCTATGTGCAATTATGTATCTGAGTTGGCAGTCGGTTCTTCTTCACCTGGATCAACAACTGTCCATAAATCACTTTCTATCATTACAATTTTTGTTTGGTAACTCCATGAAGCATAATTTATACCATTGAATTTGGTTATAGTCGTAGGCCAGTGATCAGACATGTTGAATTGATTTAAACAACTTCTGTCCACCGTAACCTTCGTGCTAAAAATCCTTCGCCAACTTTTTCGAATCGACGCTTCAACTTAACGATTGTGCAATGAATTTTACAGTTTATAACACTCCTGCACTGTAACTGGCCCATAACCAATGTTATTATTACTTAAATTTTAGCAGGTAATAGCGTAGAACAATAATGTACTAAAATAAACTGTAAAGAACGCGTTATTGCAAACAGCAATTCTTATTACACGTTCACATGTCAATGCACAATATAATGTACAACAACATAGACCAGAGAGATTACAGGCAATGCAAAGAATAATTTAACATCTGTGCGTTTCACTGATAATCTCTACATATTGCATAGTTAGTGTCAGTGCAAAACCATAGTCTGTGTCAGTGCAAAACCCCTTTCTTTATTCCTTTGAGACCCTAGACCCTTCGAGCACAACTGAAATTCTTCAAATTTTACCGAACAAACCCTCAGGATGAACTGGAGGTTATATTTATATTTCAGACAGATTAAGTCAGGACCTCTGATACTTTATTATTTTGTGAGATAGTCTTTGTCTGTGTAAAATCACTGTCCATACTAATTCCAAGTTCATTCACACACAATTAAAAAGCTTGAAATCATACACAGATACAGATTGTATACATACCAGATGCAGTAAATTTTTCAGTTATATCAGATAAGGTGGTCATGGCCTTTGACCCATTACTGTATAATGCGTAATCTCTGTCCCCACAAAATATATAATCCCTTCAAACTTGACATAAATTGTTAAAATTTTGCAGAGTGAACCAAAAACATGAAAGGTCAAGTTCATATAATTATAATCCAGATTGGCTCCATTGAGCATTATGACCTTTGAAATTTTTACATTATAGTGTATACACTCTGTCGGTGCAAAACCTCGGTCTTTATTGCTTCTAACTACATTAGAATGCTTTCTCCCCTTTTTTAAAAAATGATATTTTTGTTCCTTTATACAACACAGTACACCCTTGTACTTGCTAACAGAGAACTAGGTACAGTGACTGTAACCCTTATACCTGGCGTTTCTTATTGAATTACCTTCACAGCATCCTGTGACCAACTGTATACTGACTTTGATGTTGAATATTTGGTATAACCTCAGTGCAACAACAATTACAAGTGTAATAACGGTGCCGACAGTTTCGAATTTCTTAGAAGTCTGAAACCTGCAATGTTTGTCCTGAGCCTTTTTTATTGATTTGAAAGTTTTCAACATGGATGATTTTAAATCAAAACAAAGCAGGCTTCTGTAGGGGTAAGTATAAATTCTCCTACACATGTGACAGGTGTAAATCAGTTTTGCTATGTGAGTGATTTTTAGTGTTCTGTTGACTTCTTTTAATAATGGTATATAAAATTATGAAGTAGCGAAAGTTATATTAAATGCAAAATAATTTTTAATACATTATTGTATCAAACTCTCAAAACTATAATATATTTTGTATCCAAACAAATCAAAAATCCGAACCACCCTCGGTTCCAATCATTTCAGATTATCAGTGCTCTACTGTACTTTCAAACTCAACAGACTATCATCAAATTTTGCAAAGCAAACCCTTAGGAAGAAACACAGCTGAAGTTCGAATTTCAGCCAAATAAGGTCAGACTGTCATGGCTTTTGACCCTAAAAATGGGAACTATTCTGGACCTGTGACCATACACAAAACACGGTCACACCTAGTCGGTCAATAAATTCAAACTTGTTCACTGTC
The DNA here is from genome assembly GCA_031002005.1 of Vandiemenella viatica. NCBI lineage: Eukaryota > Metazoa > Arthropoda > Insecta > Orthoptera > Morabidae > Vandiemenella > Vandiemenella viatica. The sequence continues at coordinate 202,872,702 of JARYHS010011408.1, forward strand.
CAGTGCCCATCTATACAGTAATAATCTGGGTCAGACAAAATCTCAATTCATTACTGAAACATTATATCACCATTCCCTCGCCATATATATTACCTTCTCAGGACAAAACTGAAGACGAAATCTCTGTTGTTGGAGCTAAAATGGTAGAGTGCATAAGGTACATCAAGAAAGCAAGTCGTCTTCTGCAATTCTTCTTGTAATAGAGCTGATGGAAATGGGCCTCTAGTGATCCTGCTATACAATCCTGGATGATGGACAAGTGGTTGAGTTTGTGCAAGTCATACAGTAAATCAGTCCTCCATTCTGGTGAGCATCTTGGGTCAGCCAGAGTCTTCCTGTCGTGCATGTGTTCCCTCACATTCCAATTGTTTACAGCGCCAGTGCACAGCATTATTAGACAGTTCCAAGTGGCAGACACCATCTTTCCTCCAGAATCCTGACAATTCACTCGTCACAAACTCTGTAAGTTGTGTCTGCTTGAGTCAAACATGTCATTATGACATGATACCTATTAACAGACTTGTTCATTGTACAAAAATACTAAGTATACTGTATGCAGTTTTCACGAACAGCATTGAGCATTATTGGTGGCAGTTGTATATATGTACTGCAGCCAAACTGAAATCAGTTGCTATATATTGACCACAACATCTTCACAGTTGATAGTTGTAGTAACTCAGTTATCTCCAGTGTTGAGTGCATCACGTCTTCTTTTGTGGCTGAATAGTCTGATGGCGGTGCTACAAATCTTGCCAAATCTGTCGCACACGAAATAGGGGCCCAGTGGATGTTCTTGCCTTATATTACATCACCTGTAATAGTGCTGAATATCGACGTTTGTTCTGAGAATTTTATAGAATCATTTTCATGGAGTGAAAAAATGAAGAATAATGTGTTGTCCTTGTGTATAAGTCTGAGAAATATCAAACAACTGGTTCATTGAAGGTATAAAATAACTGGATGTTGTAACTATTATTCTCAATCCTGATGGCTTTGTATGTAATCAAAATAAGTTAAGTGAAATTCATTTTTTGTGTGTTTCAATCTTCAGATGTGTTTGGCTTAGTTTACTCAAGCATCGTCAGCAATTTTCTGTTCAATGTATTTATTCTGTTAGTATTTTTTTTCAGTGTACTGAATGAATTGAGATTATATAATTATTTTCTACTTGCAGTATTTTCTTGCACAGCTATCTTACCGGTTCTACTATCTTTTTACCAATTTAAGTATTATTTTTCTGATGCTTTAATCATTTTTCCTTACTCTGAATTACTCTGTACTGTACTCAACTGGTATATTGCTTGTGTTCTGCTTCTCATATCACTTGCGTTAGTGCTTTGGTGTTGGTGGCTACCTTCTATTTCTCTGCTGTTTGGCATAATTTTTAAATATATTTGTGTATGTGTCGCATGTGCTTTTTGTTAGTCCTCGTTAAGGGATCAGATGTGTTAATGGACAAGACCATTTTTAGGGCTTCCTACCTCGTAAGTGAAAAATGAACCCCTTTATGGATTTGCTTACTTGTGTGTCAATTTGTCACAACATCGTAACTTGTTGTTAATGTTTCCTCTTTTTATTATTATTATTATTATTATTATTATTATTATCATTATTATTATTATTATTATTACTAAAGTAGAACTCCAATTATCCGAACTCCGATTATCCAAATCACTGATTATCCTAATCGCTTTTTTATTAAAACGGAAACATACTGCGATTCAAAAATAAATATTCTGCCTACATACCACATGAAACTTCTCACTGTCAAGCGGATGAGTGACTTTAATGCTAGAAAACAAATAAATACAGTCAAACAGCTTACTTTGACATTGATGTTCAGCAAGCAATGACTTTTATTTACCACTCCTGGGGAATGCCGGGGCGCTTCCTTCAAAAGGCCATGGCCGAATTCCTTCCCATTCCTTGCTCCCCATCCTTTCCCATCTCTAAAGACCTCGCTGTTAGAGAGACGTTAAGCAGATAAAAAAAAAATTATTTACAGTATGGTATGTACTGTACATACTGTATTAACGTACAGCACTTGTAACTACGATTAGCATGTAAAAGTGTTGCCTTTTCGTTTAATAAATTAACAGCTCTTTTCCTGTAAATATAGTTTTTTTCTCCCATTTTCAACATACATACGGTAATTAATTAAAATAGACCCTTTTTCGGGAAAAAATCCGATTATCCGAATGGGGTCCAGTCCCAACTGATTCGGATAATTGAAGTTCTACTGTATTATTTTTTTGCTAATTGGCATGTTTTTACTATCCATCAAATGTTTTCTAATATTGTTTTTACATCAGAATTGCTTTTATTGTGCCTGTTTTTTGAACCTTCATTTTTTAATTTATACTGTTATTGTCATTCACGTTTCTGAATATTCTTCTGGTTAAAAATTTAAAAGAATTTGATATCAAAAAATGGTAAAATAGTTTTCACTTTTTTTTTTTTTTTTTTTTTTTTTTTTTTTTTTTTTTTTTTTTTTTTTTTTTTTTGCTCAATACATCTTGAGATTGTAAGCGATACTGTCTGAAAATTGTGAAATATATTCTTTACTTTTCCATAAATTCTTTTTGATTATTGTGTGTGATGTCTAGTGTACCCTCAAATATTTGTTTATCCTCTCCTTTATGCTTGTCATGCATACATATTTCTTTGAATTTTATTCATATTTCATTTAAAAAATGTTTTTACTGTTTCTTCCTTCAACTTGATCATTTTGTGGCTACTGCTCTGATCTAACAAATTCCACTACTTGCTCTGCGATTAAAGGTTTTCGGTTCACTTTTTTGCATTTCTCATCATTTTAATTTCTTGATTGTAGGTATTATGTTTCTTCTTTGTCCATCAGGAAAAAAGTAATATGTATACATATATATAATAAACAATGAAGTGGTGAAAAGGAATTTATATTAGGATGGGGAAATGAACAACCACTTATCTTTAAATGATGGATGCGGGGCATGTACACACATAAAAGACAAAAATACAAAAGATAACAGAAATTTTCTGGACGAGCAATAGGAGAACATTTTTGGAGGGTGGCTGATGTGGGAGACTTTCTCACAGAAAGACTGTTGATGGTCAGGTTACTGTATATATATAAACTAGGAAATAATAGGTGCTAAGTTGCAAATAGGAATTGCAAAATAGGATAGTGAAATGATTCACCACTTACCTTAAATGGTGGTTGCATGGCGTGAACACACAAAAGAGACAAGAACATGAATAACATTTAATATTTCAGGTCTTGGCCCTTTGCCAACAGGAGAACATTATGGAGGGTGGGTTGTGTAGGATACCGTCTCACAGAATGACTGTTGGTCAGGAACATGGTGGGGGTAAATTCAAACAGAGGACAGGGAGAAGGGGTTAGAGGATTGGAGTTAGTACCCAAGCAATTAAAAATCTTGCCAAAAGAGCAGAATAATACATTAAAATCTTCACAACATAAATCTGAGTAAGCAGAAGTAAATAAATAAACAAAATTAAATCGAAGAAGGAAAAAATAAAATAAATAAAAGTAAAAGAATCTATGCAGTTAAACATGTATGTGGTTCAGTTAAGACAGTGGGGATTGAGGCAAGATGACAGAGGGAAGGAACCCCACCATCTTCCTGACTAACAGTCACTCTGTGAGACGGTTTCCTACACCACTCACCCTTCATAATGTTCTCCTGTTGACAAAGGGCCAAGACCCGAAATATTCAATGTTATTCATGTTATTCATGTTGTTGTCTTTTTAATGTGATCATGCTATGCAACCATCATCTAAAGTAAGTGGTGGTTCATTTCGTTATCCTATTATATATACATGCATCACTCACCAAAGTTGAAGGGAAGAAAGCATTAGCAACAAATTTAGTTCTGTTTTGTTTGTTTATGTATGTTTTACTTTTTTTAAATATTCTTTTGCCTCTTTTACCATTCATGTTTTATTTTGATTGATTTGTGTCTGTGATTAATGTTTCCACTGATACTGCCCATCTTTATCATCAGCTATTCACAACTGTCAAATTCAGTTTTTAATGTAAAACCTATCCAGAAATATTGCAGTAATAATTTGTTCACAGCATCAAAAGGATATGACTAAATGTAAAGCAGTTAGAAGATTGGTTTCCTAATTATCTGCTATGATGAAATTTATTCACATTAAAGGAATATTCCCATGTCCTATGTTTAGATGAAGCTTTTCTTTCACTTGTGTATAATCATATCAGAATGTGGAGGCAAAATATGATATTTCTGCATCCAAGATTGCCGATACATACAGAACAAACAGAATAAAACAGGAAGCACATGCAGGAGAGTGGAAATATTCACTAATCTTCTTAAGACAAAATTGTTCAATAATAGTGATAATAAACATAAGGAAGGATAAGGAAAGTAAACCTGTAACTCATTGCTTATATAGTCATAGGGCTGTAACAAACACACAAAGATTAACACTCTTTTCAGTATTTCAGTAAAAATCTTAATAATGATAAGAGGAGGACATGTGGCAAGGGGATAAACACTGAGACTCACTGTATAAGTTATGTGTGTGAATACATCTGATCCCCCTTTGTCATTTGCCCTCCTCTAGTCAGTGGCGTAACAATAGGGTGGCAGGTTGGGAAAAATGTCATAGGCCCCCCAGCTGGAGGGGGACTCGACCTGAGAGCTAAAAAAAGAGGTTGCCTCTTCTCTCCTCAAGATCTGCATTTGGGGGAGGCCCTATTTGATGAATTTGCCACTGGCCTTATTGTAAAATGAGTGTGTATTTGTGTGTTCATTGCAGCTCTCCTGCCTATATCTGTGATGAATGATAGGCTTACATTCCCTATCCTTCCTTTTATAAAAGATCAAATTATTTTTGAAAACAGTTACATTTGAAGGTAACACATATAAGAAATGGCTGAAGTTAACTTTAGTCCTAGAGATGCATACTTTTCTCCATTTTATGACTGTTAAGTTGTTTTTAATTTTTTTTTAATCATGATTTTCTGTCTCAGCTGATAATGTTGGCTCTTCATAAGAGAAAGATCATATTTGGTAAACAAACTATCATTAAAGTTAAGCCTGTTGTGCATGTGGTATTATACATGCATAACACCAAATTTGGCATATGCTTTTATATTTAATTACTGAACATAAACCAATAAAATATTGTAGAGGTAGACTGGAACTTAGAAAAGCCAAACCATTTGTATGTCAAATTCTTCAAATAAAACTGGTAAATTCCAAATTTCATGAAAATAATATAAATATTAATTTTAATTGCAATGGAGCAAATGTTCCGGTGCCAATTCCCCTAGTCATCTAATTACCCCTTTCATTTAAAAATTTTCTTTTATAATTTGGAGTGTTAAATTCCTCCCTCATTTACTTTTTCAATTTACAAATTTTAACTTTAAATTCCTTAAGTGTTTTTGGTAAATTATTCATCACTTCACTTCGTAATTTGTTCCAATCTCTGACACCCTTACCAACAAACGAAAATTTTCCCCTCTACCTTATGCATGAAATTGAGTGCCAGCTTGTAGTCTTGGTCATCTTTCCCCTTCCATGCACTATTCCTAATTGTTTGAGCAATATCCCTCCAAGTCCCATCACCAACATATGCCCTGTACATTTCCAGCACTTTCTTTACCTTCCTCCTTTCCGGCAATAACTCCCAATCCAGCTCCTTTATCATATTAGTTACTGTCTGGATCCTACAATTATTTCCAAAAACAAATCTAACTGCTGTTCTTTTCACATGCTCCAACTTTTTTATTTGATAACCAAAATGTGGGACCCAATCTACACCACCATATTCAACTAATGGTGTGACCAAAGTTTTAGAACCCAATTCCCTAACTGCTCTGGTACAATCTCTCATCACCCAGTAAATGAAGGATTTTGTAAGCTTTTCTTACCACCTGTGCAATGTGCTCCACCCAGTTGACTTTGTTATCAAACATTATACAAAGATATTTACACTTCAAGCCTTCAACAAGCAATTCTGATCCCACCCTATAAACATAATTAGCGTTTAGCTTTTTATCTGTGTACCTAATAAGCTGACTCTTCCCATTTATCCTCATACATGCAGACCTATCCATTTAGATATTCTATCCAGGTTACCCTGCAGCTGTTCACAGTCTTCACCTGGTTTAATCCTATTGTATAATATTATACAATAGTGTCTGAATCTTTGCCACCTGGTTATGACAAGGGATGGTTGACGTGGAAATCTTTGAACAGGCTGAGATCAGGAGTGGGCAGATGCAAAGTGAATTTAGCAAGATGGGGCTATACTGAGATCAGTGATATCAAGTGCAACTGTGGTGAAGACTAGACTGTCCAGCACATGCTCCAGTGTCAACTGTGTCCAGCATCCTGTTCGGCAACTGAACTGTATGAGGCCTCAGAAAATGCACTGGAAGTGGCCAAGTTCTGGTCGATTATAATTTGATGATTGTGATTGTGTAACTGTATGTTTCTGATACGAAATAATAATAATAATAATATATTATCTGCAATAAATCTAAATTTTGACCGTAAACCATCAACACAATCATTCATTAGAATAATTAACAGCAACGGCCCCTTTACACTATCCTGTGGCACTCCCATATTTACTTCCACCTCTTTTGATAATCTAACATTTTGCTTTCTTGCTTTTAAGAATTTCTCTACCCAGCAAGTAACTTTTTCATCCAATCCAATAGATTTCAGTTTATTTAAAACCATTTTATGGCTCACTCTGTCAAATGCTTAGTGCTAGTAGATATAGTGCTACACTATCAATTTGGCCTCCCTTTTCCAATTCATCTGAAATATCTTGCATATAGCCCTCCATCTGAGATTCACACGAATATTCTTGCCTAAAGCCATGTTGTCGATCTGAAAACCAGTTTCTTTCCTCACAGACATTTCTGATATTGTTGCATATCAATCTCTCCATCATTTTGCCTATCACTGATGTCAAACTACTTGGCCTGTAATTTTCAGTCCTATTTGTAAACCCTCCTCAATTATCTGGTACTACTATCGCTCTTTTCCAATCCTCTGGTAAGCAGCAAGACTCCAGACTCATTTTAAATCAAATTTCAAGGTCTCCTTTTTACTGTCCAGTATTAGGCCTGGTAGCCTGTTTCGGTCTCAGTCCATTTTCTTGGTGGTCTTCCTACATCTCTCCTGCCTCTGGGATGGTATTTGAGAATATTCCATTGGATCCAGTCCGTCTTCATCCTTAGTACATGATTTGTCCAAGATGTTGTGTAAGTTTGTACAGTTTTGAGAATTGGTTTTACTTTGAGTCCTTTAAGGATTTCATCAGATTTCTTTCTGTCTCGTAATGTGTAGCCAGCTGTTTTCATGAATCGCATCTCAGCCGCTGTTAGTCTCCGTTCATCACTTTTGTGTAGTGTCCAGGCCTCGCTGCTGTACAGTAGTGTAGGTTTAGCCAGGATGTTATATAGCCTGATTTTAGGTAAGGTATATCATATCCTACAATCTTTAATACATCTGTAGTAATATTATCTACATCAACTCCTTTACATTTTTTTAGCTCTCTAAGTTCCTTCATAATTTCCTGAAAATCTATTTCAAATTTATATTTTTAGGGAGACTCTCCTTTGATTCATACCCTCCCATCACAGGAAGTCCCTTGTGGTCTCACTAAACCAGTCAGTCAATATCTCTGCCATTTTAAAATCCTCAGTGTCTTCAACTCCGTTCTTATCTACAGTAGTCTGAATACCTTCTCTTCCATTCAGTTTTCTAATATAGCCATAGAAATTTCTAGATGCACCATTCAGTGGTCCTCCTGCATCAGTAATATTCTTCATAAACCCATCCTTCACTTCTCTCTTTCCTCTTGTACTTTGGTATTGTACATTAAATATATTAAGTTATTGAAAAATAATAGATGCCATTGTATAGCAACTTAAAACTGTAATATCTGGTTTTGCTATTTCCTTTGACACTTAGCATTGTTGAAATCTTTGTGGATTTGCTGCCAGATAATGTTGTGAAAAGACATGAGGATGATGGGAGAGGATGTCCTCGAAACCTTGTCTTTCCTCAACATCATCCAAAAGTGAATCCTCAAAGATTGTATTTCACATTTTTAAACAATTATGCCATTAATTACTTTATCAGAAGGGACCAAATGAATTGCTTACTGCTGAAGCACAAATGCTAAAATCTAATGATTTCAGAGCTCAAAATGTAACTTCAGTATACGAAGCCCCAATTATCTTATCATTAGTGCATGATTTCAGATGTTTACAAACATTTGTGACAAAACAACCTAAAATAATTAAAACTGCCCTGAGCGCTTCAAAACATGAAGATCTGAATTGAAATTTTCATTAAAATTGTAGTTGTTCACCATATTGCTCATTTGCTGTAACAACATCATAACTCAAAAATCACAATTTTTCAGGAGATGCATATGAGGTTAAATGTCACATTGTTAGAATTGTCCCTGTGGTATTATCTCAAAATTCGTGATTTTTTTAGTTATGACGTCGTTGCAGCAAATGAACGTGAGGAAAGTAATAAATTATTGTATGTAGTGATTAGTGCCAATGGCAAAACTAATGACATAACTGACATAAACACTGATGTTTCTATAAGCTTTGTATACTTGAGTTCTGATTATGAAGCACACCATATTTACTTAAGAATTAATAAGACCAAGAAAGAACAGAAATAGTTACATGTAATAGGAAATGTGTAAAAAAAAAAAATACACATACTGTTCATAGATCACCACCATTTGCAGTTTCTAGTTGCTGGCAATATCTTCTTCACACGTAAACCTTTTCCATCTTCCTCTCTCTTCCCAACAACTCTCTGCAATCATCCTCTCTTCAGCACACACTTCTCTCTTCCTGTCGGCCATCTATCTATTTTTTGTTCTTCCTATGGGTCATTTACCAAGTAGCTTCATTTCATGTGTTTTCATTGGTATTCTCTGCTCTTCCATTCTCCTAACATGCCAATATCATCTTGTCTCCTTAACCCTTTTAGGCATAGGTTGCCCTTTCACTGTGTCCCTAAACTTGTAACCTTTATTCTACTTCGTAGAAATTTCATTACCCTCACTTGAATCTTAACAATATTCCACTTTTTCAGTGTTTGTGTTTCTACAGCATACATGAAAATGGAGACATAGTTACTCCCTTACTTGTCTGTGGCATATCATTTTTCCATATAGGACTTCTGAACTTCTTAATAATGTTTCTTTCTGCCTACCTCCCTCTTTCACTTATATTGTCACCATTCCATCCAATTATATTGTCACCATCCCTTTCACTTTTCTCCACATTTCCCAGTTATTTCAAAGTGTTCAACTTTTCAGCTGTTCACCTTCTACCATGATTCCCTTTTGTTGTTCTTCCCTTCTTGTTGCTTATGATTATATATGTACTTTTCTTTACATTAAATTTCATATAGCCCCACGCTATCTGTCCATATATCTAACTGCCCCTAGACTACTACTCTATTCTGCCAGTTCATTAGTTCATCTCCAAAAGCCATAATTATATTTTCTTTTCAATCCTCAGTGTCACCTTATCCATTATATCATCTATGACCAAGATGAAAAGTAGTAGTGAAAGAGAACTTCCTTGTCCTAATCTATTCCTTTTTTCTAGTTAATCTGTACTTTCTCTAACTAGTTTGCATAAAATAATTTAATTTATAATATTTTATTATGTTATATATTATTATTATATTATATTAATAATATATTTTTTCATTCAACTGCCTTTTTTTTTTTTTTTTTTTTTTTGGAACTCCTCTGTTTTCCGTGAGCTTCTATAACTTTCTCCTATGTATGCAATCACATGCTTTCTTAGTATTCACGGATACCAACAGCAGATCCTTTCCATACTCATAGTGGTTTTCTTGAAGGATACTTGTAATTTACAGGTTTTTTAGTTGGATTTTATTGTATAAATGATTGAGAAGCAGAGAGAAATGAAAATTAGAAACAATTGATATGAAATAGTGTCTCACATATTAAATAAAAAATAATAAAAAATTGAAGACAGTAACCTTTTTTTAATATCATTGTAAATCATTTGTCACTATCCATTTAAATAAAAATTGTGAACCCTGCATATTTTTTAATTAATATCAGACTAAATCAGAATGTGCAGTTTTTTTAAAATTTATTATGGAACTCTTTCAACCCATCTATGAAAATGATGTGAGTTATTGCATTTGAGAAAGTGAATTGTGATAGCGAATTAAAGTTTGATGGATAGGGAACAAAAGAGAAGTGTGCTATTTTTGTCAAATTTTTAGTAATTTAATTTTGAACTATGAAAATGTAATGTTATTGCATCCAGAAAACAAAAGACATTTGTTATGTTATATGTTATTTATTACAGACTATGAACAGTTAACAGAAATACTTACACAAAGACCGTTAAGGATGTCGAATTACGTTCTGAAAGTGAAACTTAGTGAACAGGATGTGCAGTATATGGCAGAAGTAGCACGTAAAAAGTTTGATAAAATAATGGCAGTTCTTCGATTGATGCCAAACACTTTGCTTTTAGTAATTCGGTATGTTGCCAAAGACTATTACTTATATTATGAACTGCACTTATCTAAGCAGTAAATTTATAATACATGTTGTGGGCTTCATTTCTGTGTTCTAAACTTCTCATTCTATTTTAAGATACATCCCTTAATTTTTGCAATTTAAATTATAATCCAATTATTAAAGTGAACATATGCCACAGAATTTTTTCCAATACCAGGAGAATATTAATTGTTTTACAAGTCATTTCTACTGTGACTGATATATTTTGCCGAACCAGACACATCAGTTTCAGATAGTCCACCTTTCAGTTATTTCCCTTCATCATTGAAATTCTTTGCCTGGTACATTTAATTGTCTTTTGTCTAATGGTGTCTATCTTTTAACTGCCCATTTTTGCCATTTTGTTGTTTTGTGTGTTATTATTCAATGGTAATAAGAGATGCCAAGAATATCATCATACTGTTATTTTCACTCAAATGTAGCGTTATCAGAATGGTATGAAATGTTTGTGTGTTACAGCATTTATGTATATCTAAATAGATTGAGGAAGTTGAAGTAACAGAAATAACTGATTTTGCGGAGCAATTTAGGCACCACGTGAAAGTTTTCAGTGTAATACTGTCCTAATGTTCTGAGATGACAAGAACTACTGTATCTCCGTTCATAATCTGTCATAAACAAAAAAGAAGTATGTAATCAGAGGCAGTAAGCAATACAGATAAATTTACTAAAAACTGAAAGATTTCAAAACAATAAACATCCTCCTTTACTTTCCAGTTTTCACTTCTTTTTGATTGTTAGTGCATGTCCTTTTTTATACCATAAAGTTAAAGAATTATTTTGTTTGCCTTATATGAATATTTATGTGAAACTTAAAATCCTTCCACCAAATGATTGAATTCGATCATTTTATGAAACATAATGAATAACACTGCATAAAAAATGACAGCTAATTAATAAGATGCACAAGTCCCTCCTTGAATTATTCTTCATAAGTACAGCCATCCAAAGGTTGGTTTTCTATGGTTTCACAAAATCCTTTCCATTGTGTTATCATTTTGGTTTCCTGGTTATTGTAGTGCCTTATCTTTTGTGTATAGATGTAGTTTGAGGATTGCATAGTAACGTCATCTGATTTAGATATATATTTTTTTTTTTTCCGTACCATAGTTTAAGCATGGCTTCTTTTATTAGGACTATAATGCTCATCTGCTTAAAAAAGTATTTTTTAAATGATCTTTTACTTCAAAGATTTGATAAACTGTATCTCATTTTTAATATGGAAAGGAAAGGCAAAGTAAATGCATCACTCACGAAACTTTAAGGGAGTAGTGCAGCAACGACAGAAAACAATCCACTGACACAAAAAGCACAATATTTCAGGTTATACTCTTACACATAAAAATAGGAACATGTAGCCAAGCTGGCACAGGTATCTCATTTTTAGTATTTGCATTTTATTGCTTTTTGTGATCCTTTGTATAAAAAATAAATCTAAGAAAGATCTCTTACATTTAATGTTTTAAATGTTAAATGGTTTTTTAATCGTAATCTGAAATTTAAATAAGTTTTTAGAAAACATCGTGAAATGTTTTTTTTTCCATTCCTCCAAAAAAAAGGGGGGGAGGGGTCTGCTTCAATTCTTTCTCTGTTTCCCAGGGGTTTTAAACATGAAATACAACTTAATGTGAATGTACTATATGAATTGTTGAATAGTTTCTCTTCGCTGGCTGATACCAGAGAAATAGTGTGTCTTTATATATTTATTTCTTCGAGGAGTAAGCTAGTATATTTTTTAAAAAAATCCAGCTTAATGAGATAAAGAATGTAAACTGAATTGAACTGTGAAGGAGGATGTTATTTGTTCCATTTACATTTTTTAAAATTTAATTTAATTGTGTTGTAGTGTTTGCTCTGGTAGCAAGTCAACATAATGTAACATAGTCATTCCCTTTGGCTTCATACTGTTAGTCATTCAACAGATATTATACTTAACTATTCTGATTTATTAATAATGCGCATTTAAATTATATTGTGGTACAGTTTTGATGAGTCTGATTTTCTGAAAATAACAGTAATCTGAGATAAATACACAAGTTTGAATAAACCAAACAAACAAATACATTGCTATCAAAAATAAAAATATTGTTGTTACTAGTTTACTAACATGTAGTCTATACTGGTGAAATTGCTGGAAAATTCTAGTAATTAAGTAAAAAATGGGTTGCAGTGACAAAGAATTCAATTATAAAATATTTTGGGTCACCTTTTAACTAGGCAAAATGGGCATGAAACATAAGGCAAGGACATTTGATACACAGAGACATAATCTTTCCTTGTGAATTCACAGTTTTACATCCTTCCCACATGATTAAGAGGTCACCAGAAATATTTTGAAATTGGTCTTGTCTTTTTATTATTATTATTTTTGTTGCAGGCTACCTGTTTCCAACTTTCTTAAGTGACGGCTTTACTGCTCATGTCATTGTACATTCAAAATAAACAAAATTTTAGGTGACACCTAAATTTTGGGAGAAAGTATACAAGATAGATGGAATTCACACAAGGGTGTATGAGGTCTAACCCAGAAGTATACAATCACCTTCATATTTCCCCACTGGTGTTATTCTGTGTCATCGGGCTGGTTTCACCCATTGAAGTAGTTCCTATTTGATTGAAGAATACACTACCAATGGCCTCTTTGGTATAACGTTTAGAGTGTTGATCGTATTAGTTTCGAGGGTTTTCTTTGTTGTTGAATTGGTGTCCATTGAGCAATATTTTTGTGTTGGGAACAACCAAAAGCCGCACAGAGCTATGTTAGGACTGTGTGGAGGCTGACAGAGCTATATGAGTTTGTGCTTTGTCAAATATTGCTGCACGAGTTTCAATGCAAGCACTGGCATGTTATCGTGGTGAAGAAGCCAGTCATCGCTTGACCAAAGCTTATTCTGTTTTCTTCTAATTACATCACACAATCTTTTCATAACTTAAGATAATGTTCTTTGTTGATCGTCTGATGTTGAGGAGCATATTCGTGGTGCACAACAACCTCATAATTAAAATAAAACAATCAGCAATGACTTGCAATTGCTCCAACTTTGGCGCGGTTTGTTTGGTCATGGCTCCAATGACAGCTTTCACTGCAAAGATTGTCGTTTTGTTTCGGGATCGTAACCATAAACCCATGGTTCATCACCAGTTATAATCTTTTTAAGCAGATTTTCAGTAATTATATACCATTTCCAAACTGTCATGAGCGATTTCTAGGCGAAGGTTTTCTGCTACTCCATTAGCAGTTTCGGAATGAATTTTGCACACATGTAAAATCAGTTAGAATCTTCCAAATGCCAGTTTTTGGTATTCCAGGTTCACATCCTAGTTCTCACACAGTCAATCGACGATCTTCATTGATCGCAGGTTGCACACGTTCTATATTATCCGGTGTTTTTGTTGTCGAAGGCTGCCCCTTGAGTGGGTCACTAGTGACAGATGTGCAGTCATCTTTGAACTGTTCTTTTATTTGTGTTTTGCTCATACACTCATCCCCAAATGCTGTCTTCATCATTTCGTTGGTCGCTGCACAACTCTTTTCAAGCTTAAAGCAAAATTTAATGCAAATTCGTTACTCCGATCTTTGTCATTTTTTACGATAGCAAAATGCAACTAATATACAAAACACGTTGTAAACAAATGCACACTGCATGTGAACCAAGGTGTCACAGCAACAACTGCACTATCTAGGGAGTTTGTGGAGCTTTACTGTTGACACTCATACCTGGCTTATGGCAGTAAAATTGTCAGTATTGAAGATATGATATGAAGGAAGGTCGAATACTTTTGGGACAAACCTTATACATGTGTATAACTGGATGTCTTTGGAAAAAATTATAAATATTAGTTATTTTAAACATGTGACAGTTATCTAGTCGCTTCTTCCCAGTAATTGGTTTCCTTAGGTCCATATATTATTGTTTTGTTTTTTATGGTGCTACAATTACCAGTTTTGATATTTCTTCCAAACAATGACTCAAGGACATTAATGTGCCAGGCCTACACACAGGCGCGAGCAAAGATTGTGCTGATTGCCTCCTTTACTCTATTACATGCCTAGAGGGCACCCAGAATATTATGTACTCATGTTTATTAAGTGTTTCATCTTTTCCTAGTCCTCATGACATCAACTTTTTTCAAATACATACCTTTGATTGATTGAATATTGCTGGATACAATTTTTTCTGTTTTATCATTGTTTCCTTAGATTCATTAACTACAAACACTGAAATTTGTGTGTTCAAAATTTTTTATATTCCAGTATGTTATATTCTGGTCTATATTTTTCAGGAACATAAATACTATAAGATCTATAGCAAAAGACCATGGAGATCCTGTTGACCGATATACTGTGATGGCTCGAAGTGCTACCCAGGGAGTATTTAAGTTTGAAGGGGCTGGATTTCTACAAAAAGTAATGTCAGTGCACCAAAGATGTTCTTTCGAGCTAAATTTATGGTGAGAATTTATTATTTACTCAAATGTGTGAGTTTTATAGGAAACCAATAGCGATAATGTAAATAAGGGGCGAGAGATGCAATTGCCCTCAATAAGTGCACAGAATAGATTAAATATTTATGGGCTTCAACCATTTGTCTGCAGTAGAACATGAAGTGCCAAATGTGGGATTCAGAGAGCTTGCTGACAGCATGAATAAAATTTTCCATGTATGTTTTTTTCTGTTTCTGTGCTATCACTTATGATCAAAGATGGGTCTTTTCTCTTTTCCCTGTAAATATGCATTACTCAGAAGTATCATTGATAGTTGGATAAATGACAATTATTATTCATTTAACACATGATCTCAGTAAGTTGATAATAGTGATAGGAAATTGTTTGTAACGAGAGACCAAAATTTACATTTCACTTAATGTTGTGGTTTCTTCCAGTTTTTTTTTTTTTTTTTTGTGTTGAAGTCTGTCCAGAAAGTTTGTGAATTTACACTGCAGTCTATTGAATTCTTAATGCTACCTGCTTCAAGCAATTGTTTTCTAACTGTTTTTGTGATTTTGTCACTTTTGTTAATGATATTATTGGAATTTTAAACTTAAATTTTTTCATAAATTGTCCAATGCTTCTAATGATAATTTATTCTAGCTTCTAATGTTAATTTATTCTAGCTTCTAACTTCTTTACATGTAAATATAAGTTTTCCTGCATCCTTATGCCTGAAATAAACTGCTAATTTATGGTTTGCCCCTAGTTCTTAGCTTGCCACTGTATTATAACACACACACACACACACACACACACCAAAACCACTTTCTTCATCCATCTTCTGTCTTCCATTGACTCCCAAAACCTTTTCTTTATTGTATCAAGTACTGATTACGTATGTGTATGATAATTGGCACATATAAAGCAAGCAGACCTTTGCACCCATTCCAACTCTGGTATGAAAGTCTCATTATATGAATCCTACACATAAACTAGCACCAGAACATGATTCAGTAGCTCAGTTCTCTCTCTTTCATGACACATCCTCTCTTTTCACTCTCTGCTAACTGAGTTACAAAAGAATATCCTTTGCTAAACCCTTGTTACCATTGAGGTCAGACTAACCATTTTATAATTTTAAAGCTTATTTGTCTTTCCTCATTAATGATTGACTATTATTACTGCATATTTCCAGTCCTCTGCTATGCAGCACATGTCCAGACTTTGGACACAGTAAGGTGAGGTAGCCTCAAGGTGCTGTATCAGCCTCTGTTTGAGACATCTGTACAAATATTATCAGTTACAGCCCTCGTACATTTTTTTCACATGCCTTTTTCCCTAAGAATTCTATTTTTATTTCCTAGACTGCTTGTTTACGTAGGTGAAAATCTTTTTCTATGAAACTTTCCCTGCAATCCCTTCATGAGTTCCTAATGATACCTTCAAACCACTTCCTTTATAATTCTACCTTTTCTACATCCTTGTAAGTTCTTCGTTACTTTTTGTTTTTCGAGGAAAACTGTATCTTCCTCAATTTCTAATATCTCTTTGATTTGTTCTCCTTTCTTTTCCACTTTTCTGCTTCCCTCCTTATATATACTCATTCTTTTCGTAGAAATATCTCTTCAGTTCTGGATCCTTAACATTTTCTTAACTATGCCTCTCTCCATATTTTTTGTTGGCAGTGGGCTTACTGAACATTCTTGTAACCATCACAAATGCTTCATGATGGCTTATTCCCTCTGTTTATCCCCAACAGCCTCTTCTTACTAATTTATCTGTCAGTACTTTTTTTTGTTTCCTAGAAATATACTTTGATTAATCCATGCGTGTCATCTGTGAATATCAGAAAATTGTACTGGTATTTTCTACACAGTATGGACACCATCCCCTCCACCAACCCTTCATCTATGTATACAGTAAGCACTCAAACCGTAGTGGAACATCTTGTTATCAAACACTACTTCATTTAACTAAACTAATAAAGCAATCTACTGTTTGTGCATCGTTACTATGTTAGTGACCTCTCTAATTTTGCTGCTTATTCTGCAACAGATTACTAATAGTGGTCTGATATCTGGCTTTGGTATATTCTCATTATTACTCTTTACATTCGTTATAGCTTCTTCTTTAATTATTCCTTCCATGTCCCTTTCTTCTTTGGTATTAAAGATTTTTACCTGCTTTCATCTGTAACGTATTACTATCCTATCAGTTAATATAAATGTCAAAGGAAAGCGAAAATGACTCGTCACTCACCAAAGTTGAATGCCGCAATGAGTGATAAACATATATGACGAACACAAACATATACAATA
Organism: Vandiemenella viatica; assembly: GCA_031002005.1. Classification (NCBI taxonomy): domain Eukaryota; kingdom Metazoa; phylum Arthropoda; class Insecta; order Orthoptera; family Morabidae; genus Vandiemenella; species Vandiemenella viatica. The sequence goes on from JARYHS010011408.1 coordinate 202,890,051, forward strand.
TTTTGGTTCTCACAAACATATAAAATATTTTGGTTTTCACCTAATTCATGTTATAGGAAACTAGTCGTGTGGTTCGGGAGGTGTGCACAAGCCGAAGTTTATCACATGATTGAGTGAAATTTGGAAGAAATTTGTAACTAACCACTGATAAAATTCAACCTTTTGACGCATCACTGATTATTATTGGTATTATCATTTAGCTAGTTACAGATTCCTTCCAAATTTATTTATTTATTGTATTGTTATATTATTAATTTTATCACTACCTGCGATGTATATATTTATATATAACATCTCAGTCTTTGCCGACATATCAATAATTCGCTCAGTCATGTGATAAACTTCGGTGCATGCACACCTCCCAAACCACATGACTCGTTTCCTATAACATGAGTTAGGTGAAAACCAAAATATTTTATATGTTTGTGTTCATCATATATGTTTTTCACTCGTCGCAGCTTCCAACTTTGGTGAGTGATGATTCATTTTCTTTTTTCATTTATTTTGCCTAAAGGCCGTTTCCATTTTCCTTAGTTTCATTATCGTATCAGTTAATCTTCTAATGTAATAAATGGATTGCTATTTACCCTTCATTATCCTCACAGGTTTTGCTAATAACTCAGAAGGTACTCCTTCTGTTTAGAAGCAGGCAATGCGTAGTGTGAAATGCCTACCAAGTGTATTCATAGGAATCACCTATGATAGACCCAACTTCTATCTCTATTAGCCCCACTTCTTGCAAGTTTACCCGCCTCATGGCCATGTTTTTACTGTGGCAAAGTGACAGGACGAACATCAGCTCCATCTTCGTATGCTGTGCCTCTTCATTTGTTCAGGCCACTTACTATTACATAACTTATGTCCCCATCAAAACTATTTTCCATGCCCCTCACTAGTACTATCCTTTTATCCTGTGTGAAACTCATACAGAAAAATTCCATATTCTCTCACACATTAGAGTTTGCTACATTTATTTAACACTTGGCAGCCCAGTATATGTCATTCTGCATAGTAGGCATTACAAGGTTACATCCTGTCTCTTCCTTCATCTTTAGCTGCACAACACAAATAACACATTACATTTACAATGAATACCTACACACATACATTACTTACGTACAATGAGGAAAGATTCTGGCATCCTACCTCTGTAATAATCTCTCGTAAACTTCCTACAGTGTACCAATCAATTTTAGGTTGAGGACCGTATAGTACATACGTAGATACAAGAAGTTAACAATTTTACCACTTTGGTGATTTACTGTCAGTAACAATTAAATGAAAACAATTACAGTTCAGTCATTTTCTATAAATCCTGGTTTGAGAGATGGATCATATGTGATGTGGAAACAATCCTAAAAAAACTTAAAACCTTTCAGAATTGGACCTAAAACTAAATTTTCAAATCTCAAAATTATGCAGACTGAATTGCTAATTATGGTAAAAAGTTCAGTAACAAAATTTTAATATTTAAAGTAATAAAAACAACACTTACCAACTTGGTAGAAGCCTTTCAAAAATGTTTTTTTAATAGTGGTATTGTTGGGTTCTTGAAGATATTGCTCTAAAAACAATTCTCGATAGCTTCGGTGTGAGTAGGAAACTTTCTATTTGAAAAGTATACAATCTTTCTAGACAGATGTATTCAATGCAAGGTTTAGTGGTGTAGTTTCTTATCTCCTTAACTGATTCTTATGTGCATGATAACGACTGACCAAACTGTTTGTCTCCATTCCAGGTTCAGTTGGTTGAGATTCATAATGTTTCAGTATTTTATCAGAATATTGAAGGCTTTTGGAAGTGTTACTGTAACTGATGAGTTGTTACTGCCGTGAAAATGTGAAGCCATTATTTTACAGTGTCACCAGCCATGGAAAATGCAGTATTAACATATATGTTATTAACTTCATGCCTTAAAATAAATATTTATATTTTTGAAATAAGGTATTTTGTTGATTTATTAGAGCAATTTTCTGAATGTATTTACAAATTGCATCTTGTGCCTTGTTAAAATTTTTAATTTTAATTTCAGAATAAAAGAACATATTTGTTAATGGATTTTTGTTTCTATCCATCCAACACTTTAGTTCCTTTAAAAAAAAAAAAAAAAAAAAAAAAAAAAAAAAACCTAAATGGGTTTGTGCTTTGTATTAGACTTGCAACATTTAAGGTAAAATACAAACTTTTTTTAAATGACAAGCGTATCAAATTTTCATAACACTCAATCTTATAACCATTTCTACTTTATAGATTGCAAATAATAATCCGAAACAAGAAAGAAAGAAGCAAGTCATTTGGTGGGTGATAGCTTCAGTATGTGCCCTGCTTAAAAATAGAGGTCCAGAGAGATTGTGAAAATATACACAGTTACATTCAAACTAATGTATAAAATTTATTCTTGAATAAAGTGCAACTTTTTTGGAATCCCAGTGTCATATTTTAACATTTTTTTATGGGTTATTATTGTATCCTGAATGCCCATTCTGCAAGGGATTTTCTTAACCATTTTGATGACCATTGTTAAATGCTTTGGGCATTGCATTTTTACTTTTTTTCACCACCGAGTGTTGTGCATGAGCAGTTAATGCTCTGGTCTCACATTTTGGAGGATGTCAGTTTGAATCCCTGTCTGGACATCCAGATTTGGGTTTTACATGGTTTCCCAAATCACTCCAGGCAAATGCCAGGACGCTTCCTTCAAAAAGCCATGGGCAAATTTATTTTTATTCCTTGTCCCCAGTCTTTTCCTGCCTATAATGTCTTCAATGTAGACGAGGTGTACAGCCATAAGCAAAAAAATATTACTTGTTCTGTTTGTTTCTTTTTTTAACTGTCGAAACTGTACAGAGTATGCCTTGAAAAAGGTTGAGAAACCCTGGGTTAATGTATTGGAATCATTGCTATTCAGTGTGCTAATGAATGATGGATTGAAGTCAAAAGTTAGATTGTTTGCAGATGAAATAATGCAATAGGTTTAAAACTGGATATGACTGCTAACACCAATAAGAGGATCTGAACAGGCTATCTATGAGGGTAGTTAAGAATGGAACGAAAATAAATCTCAAGAAGAGTCAACTTACTATGCACACAGATAAAAAAAAAGTAAAGGTTTTCTAATATTATAGGGTAGGGAAGGAATTGCTTGTTTAAGACGTTAATTGTAAATATCTTGGCATAAGATTGGAATGTAGTCTGTTGGTCAGGTGGTAGGGAGAGGTTGTATTGAAGTTTTCAATCTGATAATTTGATGTAAACATGTTCTGTGGCAAAGCACATTGTAACAAGAGTTTTCTAATAATTTCCACCTTTTTAATTAAATACATTTGTATCTGAGAGAGATGCTATGACTAATTATAAATTAATGAATTTTTCTTATAAATATAGTGTTTTTATGGATGGAAATTGTTTAAATGAACTGCAAATTGAATAAGAGAAATGTTAATTAAAAACTGCAACTAAGCAAAAATGTTTTGAAATGTGATTTTTGGATGTTTAAACATCAAAATTAAACAGTTCTAAATGCTTGTAACTATTTTTTAATTTCAGTTTTTTTTTTGTTCCAAGCAGTTATGTATAAGTTTTAATGACTTATTGTACAATTTCTGTTGTTGGAGCAATTGTCAACATCCCAGAAGCATTGGTCGGCACTTCTGATGTTCTCTCGAATTTTCTGCGACACCTATTTAAGCTCCAGAGCAGACAACATTGCTCCAAATAGTGCTAAAACGGTGTTGTTTATTAGTAGTGTGTGTTAAATCTTTGGCAGGATGTCAGATACTTTGCGTATATTTTCTGAGTGTTTTGCTGCAATAAAAGTCAAGTAAAAACTAAATTGACTGTGTTGTCATTCAAGAAACTACCTTTAATTGAAAAATGTAAGAAGTACAGTACATGCTTTCATGAAATTTAAAATTACCTGGCAACCTGAAAAAATTATCTGTTAATCTTCACAAACCAATTCAAAAACACCAAGTACTGCATTGTGGCTCCTGTGACAGTATTGAATAATTAACAGCAGTCTTCTAACAGCAAGGTTTCAAGTATATTTATTTTGAGAGGTCATGGCAGAAATATTGAACTTTCTAAAGAGTTGTTCAGCAAGGAGTTTTTCATCTTACCCTACAGAGGATCGTAATAGCTTTTTACCGTGTTGCAAAAATGTTTATTTTGTGAATTACTCCCGCTCTCCCAAAAATATGCTACACAACATGACTGTATTGTTATAGAAAGTGTTCTTATTGCAAATGTGACAATGCTTATCTTCTTCAGTTGTGAGGTTATATGTTCTTGTGAGTTGACTTTCTCATCTACCTGAATGCCATGGAATCTTTTGTTATTTTTATGATATACTAGCTTTGCCTGGCATGCATTTCAATGCATATTTTTATTTCTTAAGTGGGTACGCATATAGAAAACAGACACATTAACATGTACCAATTAACTGAAAGACAATGAATTTAACCCATTAATTAAAATTGAAAAATTTTATTCCGGCACTTTGGGTTATGCAATATTTTTGGTCTTTCATCTTCTGCAAAATCAGAGTGCCCATCGTTGCTTGGCAGGTGGATATGAAAGTTCTGATGTTATATCCATTTTGATTAGAATGTCGTAAATATTCTGCATCACCATCAACGTTCAAGATATTTGCGAAAAACTGAATGGTTTCATGTGTAAATTTTGTTTAAGAAGGGAGAGTTTTTGTAAACCAAATGCAGTACTTTTCCTGTTTGCTTTAAAGTATAAGTGTGCAAAATTCCTTCAAAATCAGTTAGAAACTGTAGCTTTGTATAAAGAACATTGACAAAAATTAATGGGGTGGAAAGAGTGAGAGGTGTTGGGTTTCTGAAAATCAAATTTAGGCAGTATATTTCTGTTTGTTTTAATGTATACATATGTAAAGGACCATTGAAATTGGATGAAATCTATGGGTATGTATAATGAATGTTTAGAAAAATAAAGGGATGAGGGTTTTTGAAAACCAAACATAGACTATATTTTTCTGTTGGTTTTAAAGAATAAGTGTGCCAAGTTTCATCAATATTGGATAAAAACTGTAGATATGTATAAAGAACATTGACAAAAATTAATGAATGCAATTTTTCTCGGCATTGTTTATTTATAAATGTTTCTCGGGAAAGAGGGATTGTGGGTTCCAGATAAGCGATGCATGGATTTCTTTTATTGAGGTTGCTCGTCACCAACCCTCTGCTTTTTGTGTTCCACGGGCGTCTAATGTCATCTGAGATGCTGATAGGCAACATAACAACGTCTGTTGTTGCCATGCCAGTTTTCAAACAACACGCTCAAGGCAGACTTCAAGGCTTACAACTGCACCTGAAGATGGCGACGGCGATTTATGTCACCGAAATATTGTGCATCAATAATAATATTACTCGGTTTCTTTCCTGAGAACATTTATAAATAGACAAAAACTAAGCAGGTGGAAAGGGGGAGAGGGGTAGGGATTTTGCAAACCAAATGTAGGCAGTTTGATTTTTTTCTTTTCTTTTCTTTTTTTTTTGTCAGAAACCTTCACACACAATAACTCACCAAAGTTTCGAATGGTATAGGAATGCATAAAAGATGAACATACAAATAAACAAACATTCATTTTTATATATAAGATGTAAGTCTTGTTGCACACAATTTTTTCTTTTAAGCCTACAGTAACACTTTTTATAAACATTTAACTTCAATTATTTTGTCTTAAGACAGATTGCTACTTCACATATTACTTTTTTCCCCTTTCCTTTCACCCATCTATGGACTATGGTTACACAACTTAATTTCCTCTTCTGAGTTTCCTTCCTCCGTCACCAGTACTCACTCCTTCATTCTCTGGCTCACTCTTGCTTTTTCTTCTTCTGAGAATACCCTCCTTTTCCTGATTAGTTCTTCTTCTGACAGATTCTTTACCGCTGCAATTTTTCTTCTGAACACTTCCCTTTCTTTGATGTCTTCCACCTTGATTCCACACCTTTTCAGATCCTGATGGGCTTACTTCACCCATGGAACTTGAGTCTTCATGTTCTCTTGAAAGTTGAGGAGCTGCTTTGTTTCAGATTCAAATCTGTTTATGGGGCCACAGAAAGCTAATCTACTTTTATTAGTTTGGTACTTTTTCAAATTTATTATATAAGTCTTGATTCAATCTCAAATGGGAATTAAAAATTCACTTTCTGACACTTTTTTGGTCTCAAGATTTTCTTTTTTTCTCTCTCTTTTCTATTTCTTTCAGTCCGTTTCTAGCTAGTGTTTCTGCTGCATATAAATATTCTGGCTTCACTACCGCATTATAGTGCCAGTTTTTTGCCTGATGGGAGATTAATTTCAATTTATATGCCTTTTTTACTTATCCTGAAAGCTATGTGTATCTCACCCTAACTTAAATTGCAGCCTTTTCATTAACACTGGTGATGAAAATCTCACCAAGGTATCTGAACTTCTGAGTTCTTTTAATATTTAGTCCTCATTGTCTAAGTCTGGTCTTTGCATCTGTTCTAATGTGTTCAATTTTTTTGAAACAATATTTGTAGTCCTGCCTTATCAGCTGTTTCCTTCAAGACTTTTATGTTGGATTGCAATCTCCAGATCTCTTTAAAAAACGCAGTGTCATGTGCAAAAGTGAGGCATTCAATTGTCAGGACGTTATTCTGGTATCCTAGTCTAATTCCATTCAGGATTTTTAACTGCTTTCTGCCATTCGCTGATGACCATTTCCAAGACACAGTTGAAGTTCGTCACCTTGCCTCACTCCAGTTTTGATCGCGAAGGGCTCCTCCCATATTTCCTTCTTATCTGACAGAGCTGAGTCAGGAAGTTAATCGCTTATTTCATGATAGGTTATTTCATTTGGAAGAGGTTCACAGTTAACTAGTTGCTTGTAGGTTTTGATCAGATATTTGGGGTTCTCTTTGTAGTTTACTCTGATCATTACTGAAACAAAGGTTGTGCAGAGAGTTACTTTGAATTTTTACTTAAAGGTTAGATAGAAATCTGTGTATTTTTTCAAATAAGGTTTTCTTCTTGGGTTTGACTTTTGTGATAACCTTGGCCGTTCTTTTCCTTCCGACTTTGAACTCTTCATTGTTTCATTTGGTAAAGCTCCATCTGTTTCACCGAGGTGTGGTGGGTGAACGGTTAAAGTTCTGGCCTCACATTCGGGAGGACGTGGGTTCGAATCCCCGTCCGGGCATCCAGATTTCGGTTTTCCAAAATCACTCCAGGCGAATGCCGGTGTGACGGGACGTCATTTATTATAATATTTTAATACAGAAATCATGTAAGTTTTCGAAGTTTCAATGCAGCCAGACGTCGAGTAAGCACGTCCTGTTGTTCGACTTTCTGCCGATCGACAGTTCGGATTACAAGCTACACGTGCAGTGCTGAGCATGCAAGCCAATACTTTTCCAGCAAGCTAGAATACATTGATCACTCTCACTTCTTGACTGACGATCTACAAGATAACATCTAGGCCTCGGAGATAGATATTCGCTGCACCAACCTCACCATTCTCTGTTAGTTGTGAACTGTAGGGCTAAGTTTCATCCCTAGGGTCAGTATTGCGGGTTACGGGATACCTCTTAATTTGTACAACATCGACTGTAGTTGATTTATGGTCCAGTGCAATTAAATGGGGTTTCCAGAGACATTGTTTTATTTCAAGTAGCTCGTAGCTGCCCGCTCCCTCTCCTATTTACAAGTTATCCCCGATGCTCATGTTTATTTGCTAGCGCAAGAGAAGAAGAGGATAGGCTCAAGAGAGAAGAAGTCAAGAGCAGAAGATACGAAGAAAGTCGGCGCAAGTCATAGGGCATCGTAGGGTAACCATTTAGAACCCACGTGTCAGTCATCCTGGCACACTCTTTCAATAGGCATAGCACGATCCTATATAAATACATATAGGGTCAGCCACACTGGTGTCAGAAGCTTTATTTGTATTTGATTAGGAGTAGGGAACAGCTCGCAGGGTTTGGTTGAGGTTGGTGTATCAGCAACAGCGAAATTTGGCAGTCAGTCTCTGCAGTCAGAGGGACCTGAGTTCGAGACCCGAAGAAGAACAGCGGGGCGCTCCGAGATCTTCGCGGAGGCAGCCAGGCAGGCGGTAGCAGCAGCTACGGGCGGCGCATCGCAGCTGGGCAGCCGGCAACAGTGGTGGACGACTCCGGGCGACTCAGCATTCCGGGCGCTGATAGCAGACGCAGTCCAGTGGCGGCTTCACGGCGACTAGGCGCGTTCATCACAGCACTCCACATACATAATTAAAATAAGGTAAGTCTGCAACCATCAACTATGGCTGTTAATTTAGACGGGAAAGAAGTTAGTTTGCAAGACGCGGTGAATATTCTCAGTCAAAAATTGGCGAAAGTAACCTCTCAAAAAGCAACTACTAGTAAGGAAGCAAGTTCTGCAAATGCCATTATTCAGTGTCCATTATTGCTTGACCAAATTTCTTTTGGGGGTAGTGCTAAGGAAGATGTTGAATTGTTTTTCCATAAATTTGAAAATTTGACTTTCTTTGCCGATTTTTCCAGTGAACAAAAATTGAAATTGGTGAAAACTCGTCTAACGGACGAAGCGTTTAGATTCACAGTTTATGATTCAAGCTGTAAAGCGTGTTTGACGTATGAATCATTTAAACAGGAATTAATTCAGAGGTTTCAGAAAAAAAATACTGCTAGATTTTACAGGGAAAAGTTACGCAATTTGCGTAGATTTCCAAATGAGGATGTGGAAAAATTCGCAGATCGTATAAAGAGATAAACAGTCACACAGTCACTTTAACTGAAAAGGCTGATTATAATCTTGCATTGTTATGGGAATCAGATCAAAGAGAGTTGGACTGCTATTTAAATGGATTAGGGGATGAAATTGGGGAATATGTCACACTGCAAAAACCGAAAACAATGCGGGAGGCCATTGACTACGCGATACATTTTCAACAAGTAAAGAACAAGCCTTCAGCTGGCCATAAAAATGTAAAACATGTTTTTAATGCTAAAAAAGAAATTGTTTGTTTCAATTGCGGAAAAAGTGGACATCTCCAGAGAAATTGCTTCTTTTTACGTAGTGCTAATGTTCATATGTATGGTGGTAATTCTAGTAGATTTAACAGAGGAGGTTATAATGGATTTAATGTGCAAAACCCAAACAGAGGATTTCAGGGAGGAAATTTCAATCAAATGATGTATGCAGGTAACAATGTTGCAAGATATCATGGGGGAAATAATTATCAGTATCAAGGAAATAATGGTGGAAGATTTTTTAATGGAAATAACAGAGGGGGATTTAATGGTGCATTTTCTGGGAGAAATGGTAATGCAGGAGGTAATTTTGCAGTACGCCAAGAGGGGCAAGGTAATAATATGAGTGCAAATGAAGCTAATAAGGGAGGATTTTTTAATAAAACTATGGGTGGTAATGCACAAAGTAATTTAAATGCTCAGGGGTACGCCAAAGGCACATTGACGCACCCACAACAATAAGAGAAGTGCCAATAATTTCTTTAAGGGGGAATTCAGAGATAAAAGACTTAACAATTGATGTTGTAATTGAAGGTAAGAATTGTACTATGATTGTTGATACCGGTGCTGAACTTTCTCTTTTATCACAAGCTATATGTGGTACTGAAGGTTTGAAACCAGCAGATTGTAAGATTACGGGTTTAACAAGAAATGAAGAAATTAAAACTTATGGTATGAGAAATATTGATATAATTATAGAAGATGAAAAATATAATGCTAAGGTGTATGTTGTTTCAACTTTGAATTCTTCTTATGATGGTGTATTAGGCTTAGACTTTTTGACAACTTATAACGCAAATATAAATGTGACAGAGCGTTCAATCGGTTTGAGGAAACACTCGCGTGTAGACCCACTTTTGTCGCTAAAAGACTGCAATACAGATTCATGGTCAGATGCAGGATTAGCTACCCTAAATCTACCTGTTAACCGGATCTATAAGTCTTCTGTCAAGTCTACAGCTAAGCAGAATATTCCAAAATCTTCAGGAAAAGTTTTTTTTGAACCCATTCAGAATGATCTTACTTGTGATGAAAATTCTATTATTTTAGTTGAATCACCAAAAGACTCAGAATGGTTGAATTCAAACGGTTGCTATGTTCAGAGGAGTATTTGTAAAGTGAGAATAATTAATGGGGAGAAATATTTACCTGTTGTAATTGAAAATTTTAGCGGAAGTGATGTTGACATACCAAAGGGTCATTGTTTGGCGCAGATTGAAGTTTTAAGAGATCAGTCATTAGATAGTAGTAATTTTATGGGAGAAGATACAAATAATTCTGGGGTAGAAAATAAGTGTGTTCGTGTAGCTCAAGCAGAATCAGATATTTGTTTTAAAGATAAGCTAAGTCATTTGTCTAGTCACGATGCGGAAGCTGTTGAAAATTTGCTGCAAGAATTTAAGAATTTGTTTATTCTAAAGCCCACATTACCAGCTACAGATTTGGTAGAGCATAGAATTCCAACTGGGGACGCGAAACCTGTTTACAAAAAAGCCTACAGAATTCCATTTCATCAAAGATCATTAATTGAAGAATTTATTGATCAGCAATTAAAAGAGGGGATAATTAGGGAAAGTATTAGCCCTTGGGGATCACCTGTAATCGTTGTACCAAAGAAGTCTAAAAATGGGGAAACCAAATACCGTTTTTGTGTAGACTATAGAGGGTTGAACAAAGTTACAATTACTGATCCTTATCCGTTACCCAACATAGCTGAAACGGTTGACTACCTAGGGAACTCTAAATTTTTTACTACTTTGGATATGAAGAGCGGATATCATCAAATCAAAATTGCAGAAGAAGATATTCCAAAAACCGCAATAAATCTTCCTTTTGGCCATTATGAATATACCCGTATGGCTTTTGGCCTAAAAAACGCGCCATCTTGTTTTCAGCGCTTTTTGGACCATTTGATGCACGGATTAAAGCCTTTTACTATTTTAATATATCTAGATGACTTAATAATATTCTCAGAAACAATTGAAGACCATATTGTTAGGCTAAGAAATGTGTTTGAACGCTTACAAAAAGCTAATCTTACTCTTTCACTTGAAAAATGTACTTTTGCTGCTTCAGAAATTGATTATCTTGGTCATATAATCTCTAGCGACGGAATCAAGCCACACCCTAGATTAGTATCAGCTGTAAAAGATTTTCCAGCACCCACCAATGTAAAACAATTGCAATCTTTCCTTGGTCTTGCCAACTATTACCGAAAATTTGTTTTAAATTATGCTGAAAAAGCTAGACCTCTCACCCACCTGTTAAAGAAAGGAGTAAAATTTATTTGGACACCTGAATGTGATAAAGCTATGAATACCTTAAAAGAAGCCCTTACTTCTCCGCCTATTCTAAATTTTCCAAATTTCTCAGAATCTTTTATTTTGACTGCTGACGCTTCTCAGCAAGCGGTAGGATGCATTTTAAGTCAGAAAATCAATGGAATTGACCGACCAGTTGCTTACGCTTCTAGGCAATTAAATAAAGCAGAAAGTAAATTTACAACTACGGAACGGGAACTTCTTTCTGTAATTTTTGGAGTTACTCAGTTTAGATGCTATCTTTTGGGCAAAAAATTCAAAATTGTCACAGACCATTCCAGCCTTCGTTATCTATTAAACCTCAAAGATCCAAACAGTCGCCTCACTAGATGGGCATTAAAATTATCTGCTTATGATTACGAAATTGAACATAGACCTGGTAAATTAATAGGAAATGCAGACGCATTAAGTAGAATGGTTAGAGTAATTGAGAGTAAAGAAATTCCACAACTTGCTGATTTACCTATAGAACAATCCAAGGATACAGAATGTAATAAGTGGCGAAAAAACAAATGGTTTGTTGTTCATGACGATCTTTTATACAGACGAACAAAACTAGGGGAAAGAGTTGTTGTTCCAAAATCATTAAGAGAAGTTGTTTTAAAATTGTATCATTCTCACCTGCTTAGTGGTCATAGTGGATGGAAAACTACTAATAAAAAAATTGCAAAAGAGTATTGGTGGCCAGGTAGACGAAAATCCGTACGTGATTTCGTACTCAGTTGTATACCATGCAACGAAAGACAACTTTCAGGAAATGCAAAAGAAAAATTACAGCCTTTACCGGAAACAGTAAAACCCTTTCAAAGAATTCATCTCGATTTAATGGGCCCCTTCAGACGTACAGAACGAGGTAATATTTATGTACTTTCCATGATCGATGCCTTCTCCAGATATTTGGTAATGATTCCTTTGCCTGAACAAACTTCAAAAACCGTAGCTCGAGCGTTTGTAGAGGGTTGGATTCTCCGCTTCGGTGTCCCTGATAAATTAGTAACAGATCAAGGGAAAAATCTTGTATCTGAGTTATTTACACAAACCTGTAAACTGTTAGGGAATTGAAAAATTACAGACAACATCCTGGCACCCCAAAGTAACGGTAAAATTGAAAAAGTGCACAGAACTATTGGTAAAACACTCAGTTATTATGTAAATAAATCTCATTCCAATTGGGACTCGATTTTGGACTATATAGTTTCGAGTTATAATGCAAACACCCACTCCAGTACGGGGAAATCACCGTTTGAAGTTTTGTATGGTTCAGAAATGGTCTCACCCTTCCTTTCATTTAAAACAACCAAAGAAATTAACAATCCAGAAGTTAGAAGTCTTGCTTTCAAACTTAAAAGAATATGGGATCAAGTTAGGAAGAAAAATTTAGCTGCATACTTAAAACAGGAAAAAGAGTACAATAAAAAAGCTAAGCCACAAGATATTCCAGTAGGAAGTTATGTTATGTTGTCTAAACCCTATCAGAAAAAAGGTCTTTCCAAAAAATTTAGAGTTAATTTCACTGGTCCGTATCAGGTAACGCAATCTCTTGGTCCTGTTAATGTACGAATCAAACTTCCCGATCGAGAAATTGTTGTAAACAAGAATAGGTTACGACCATACTTTTGGGAACCTAAAGATACAGTTCATCCGGAAAAACCTAATACAGACACCACAACACAGCCATCATCTTCTAAATTCGTTGCTCCACCTGTTAAAACCAACACTTCACATTCACATAATCTACGAAGTAACCCTTCCTTTAAGCCGGATATTCCTCCACAAAAAACTGCAAACTATAGCCTCAGGCCAAGAAAGTAAGCTCCTTCTATTTCATAATGTTATTCAAAACTATTATTTTATGTCTATGTACTTGGTAACTCTCAAAATTAATTTTGTCTTGAAGTAGTGGAGGCTGGATATGAACTAAGAACCTTCAAGTTGCATATGTCTTTATGGATATCAATCTTTTTCATTTTTTACTGTGATTTTATATGTAATTGCAGACAGAGTTGATGATTTCAGGCTTACTAGAAACTCTGTCGGCAATCATTAGAATTATTTCCAGCGAGATACTGCTGTAGTTATATTGCTTACAGGCCACGGGCGAGCTGGCCGGGCCAGGCAGTATCTCCCTACGCACGCAGCGTAATCAGAGACGCGCTGTCAGCGCTCTGCACCTGTGCACATAGACAGCGACCGTAAAATACCAGCCATCCAAGTAACACTCAATCAATGTGCTAGTGAAACGGTTCTTTCTTTTTTTCAGGGACAATATTATTATTATTACTTGTAATATATTCAGGATTTTGTTATTTTGTTATTTTGTTGTTGTTAATAACTACAGAGACTAGGGTCACTTAATCATTTGTTCTAGATATTAGATTCAAGGGACTTATTGTTTTTTTTTTTTGTATTCACACACTATTTTTTTTTAATGCACACAATTCTATATATATATTTTTTTTAAGTTTTAGGTTGAATGTAGGGTTTATAAGAAATATTTTGTAGTGACACGGGATTATTTTAAGTTTGAAGTCTACTGGTTGAGGGAATAATTTTCATTATTATCTTTACTTTTTTTATTTTTTTTTGGGAAGTTCAACATGTTTTTTATTAGAATTATTTTGTTACACACATTTTTGCTATTTTTGTTTCCTTATTACGTGCAATTATTGGAAGTTCAATATCTAAGAAATGGAGTAGTTTTTTCGAGAGAAGATGATATTTTAGCCATTACTAATCATTGGTCAGTCATTCTGGATTACGATCTACAAGCTTTGAGAGATGAAAGCATACAACTTAATAGTATTTTCAATGATTTAGATACAATTCTTAAGGCAAACAATTCTTACGACAGTTTCATTCTAGAGTCAATTTCTTCAAATCTCAAGGGTATTCATTTTTCCCTCCAAGAAGAATTCAGCAACATTTTAGAATTATTGCCACATAAACCAACTAGAACTAAGCGATCTTGGTTCGACCTTGGCGGTAAAACTCTAAAAACTTTATTTGGAGTCCTCGATTCTGACGATTTATTACAAATTCAAGCTAGATTACAAACCTTAGAATCTAATGATCAGGATTTTCAACTTAGCATTGATTCTCAATTAATCCTCATCCAAAATTTGGAAAACGCGGTCTCAAATCATTCTGCAGCAATCAAATCCCTGGCTAATGCTTTCATTTCACAAACTGAGCAGATACAGGCAGTGCTAACACACAGTATCCATAATATTGAAAATATTTTGCAATATCAAGTATTCGGTATTCACACTTTACAAGAACTTATAGTTGGATTGACACATATGCGAATAGAATTAATTAAGCTAAGAATGGCCTTACTTCAAGGTTCACATGGTAAATTAAGTGACATTCTTTTAGGCCCTAAACTTTTTTTGAAATATCTGCATTTAATTCAGAATCAATTAGATTCCAACTCATTCATGATTGTTCCTTGCACAGAACAGAACTTATATATTTATTACCAGCTATCAAAAGTCAACATAGTTTTAATGGGAGATAATTTAAGATTAATTGTTAACATTCCTTTAGGGACAATAGATTCAGTGCTAGAACATTATACTATTCACACATTTCCTGTTTTTTGGAATGAGACAGAAAAGCATGTAAGATGGGTTATGCAGGACACACTTTTACTCAGCAGAGATCATAAAATGTACAAAACCTTTAACCACAATGAGTTACATATTTGTGAATCAAATGTCCTTACAATTTGTCCAGTAATGTCATTGCATGATGTGCGAGTCCATACTTGTGAAATTGATATGTTTTTTTCCGGACAAAATTTTAAATCATGTCAGAGAGAAGTTTTTACATTAACTAAACCATATTTTTCTAAGATGCATACCAATTGGATATTTTCATTACCATCTCCATATACTATTACAGCAACTTGTAAATCAGCAGACCGAACAAAACCAGATATTCATAAATTGTTGTTAGAAGGATCCGGTTTACTTGTTAATGCAACCAATTGTCAAATTTCAGGAACAGATTTTACAATACCAGCAACTTACATCACTCAGATTCATTCTTCATTATCTTATCCAAACTATTTTTTACCTACTTTTACTCATGAAATTTATCATGATACCGAATTAGTTAATTTAAATGTAACCCATCACTTACCTCTCAAAGATGAGGTGCATAAATATTTACAAAACGCTCAAGATTCTGTAAAACTTAATCACATTGTCACTCACCTAAGATCTCAAATTCACTCCAAAGCACACCAAACAATTCTCATTAGTTCCATAAGTGTCTCCACAATAATTGGTATTCTAGTCATTTCTACTATTATGTTTTTTATATGTAGACGCCAGCTTAATAAGATGTTTCACAAACGTTCCATTATGGGCAATACAATTCCAACAGGCAGTCAGATTATTGTACGTGTTCCAGACTCGCCAAATACTAATTCTAATGGGGAAACACCCAGCACACATAATTAATATATTTTCAACTTTTCATTATTATTTCTTTTGCATATTTTATGATTATTTTTATTTGGTTTTATGGGTATTCATATCTTTGATATTTCATGTTTTGTTTTGCTTTACTAAGATTCTATTTATGTTTATGAATGCATATTTAAGGCAAGAGGTATTTCGTAACACGTTAGCATGCATATATTGATCCTTACTTATCACCAGTACCATTTATACAATTTTTCAAAAAAAAATTTTTACTATACACTGTGGTGCCAAATTTTGATTGTTAGTGTTTGATGTTATTCCCGCGCTACGGGAGTAGCGCGTTTTTTTCAACACCGGGGGATATGTGACGGGACGTCATTTATTATAATATTTTAATACAGAAATCATGTAAGTTTTCGAAGTTTCAATGCAGCCAGACGTCGAGTAAGCACGTCCTGTTGTTCGACTTTCTGCCGATCGACAGTTCGGATTACAAGCTACACGTGCAGTGCTGAGCATGCAAGCCAATACTTTTCCAGCAAGCTAGAATACATTGATCACTCTCACTTCTTGACTGACGATCTACAAGATAACACCTAGGCCTCGGAGATAGATATTCGCTGCACCAACCTCACCATTCTCTGTTAGTTGTGAACTGTAGGGCTAAGTTTCATCCCTAGGGTCAGTATTGCGGGTTACGGGATACCTCTTAATTTGTACAACATCGACTGTAGTTGATTTATGGTCCAGTGCAATTAAATGGGGTTTCCAGAGACATTGTTTTATTTCAAGTAGCTCGTAGCTGCCCGCTCCCTCTCCTATTTACAAGTTATCCCCGATGCTCATGTTTATTTGCTAGCGCAAGAGAAGAAGAGGATAGGCTCAAGAGAGAAGAAGTCAAGAGCAGAAGATACGAAGAAAGTCGGCGCAAGTCATAGGGCATCGTAGGTTAACCATTTAGAACCCACGTGTCAGTCATCCTGGCACACCCTTTCAATAGGCATAGCACGATCCTATATAAATACATATAGGGTCAGCCACACCGGGATGCTTCCTTCAAAAAGGCCATGGCCGAATTCCTTCCCGTTCCTTGCCCCAATCCCATCCCGCCTCTAATGACCTCGCTGTTGGTGAGGCGTAAAGCCTCCCCCCTCCCAAAAAAAAATCCATCTGTTTCCAAGCTACACAATGTTTTTGTAGAGAATCTTCACACTCATCATTCCACCATGGGTGTTTCTTCTTCTTAGCCAGGAAACTCATTTGTTTTGTTGCTTCCAGATTACTTTATTTTCATTTAATTTTATATTACTATTGTAAATGTTGTTTACAGTCACGTTAGTGTTTTCTGCAAATAAATTGCTTTTAGATTTGTCAAATAACTTTCTCGGAAGGTTATTGATGTATAATAAACAAAGACGGGATCCTAAAATCGAGCCTTATGGAATGCATTCTTACATTTCCTCCGTTTTATGAAGGCTCTTCAATGATTTCAAAATCCAAAAGTGGCAATTTTATAATCGGCTTTCCCATCTATGAATGAAACCATTTACATGTGGTTCTATATATATATATAGCACCAGAGCTGGATTAAAACAGCGTGGGGCCCTTGGTTTTCGCTGACCGGGGCAGAAGTAAAAAGGTTACCCATCTGGCCTGACGGGGGGGGGCCCCCAGAAGGCACATGGCCCGTAACATTTGCTAACTCCTGCTACGTGGCTAATTCGGCACTGAGCTATAGGAATTTTAAGGTTTTGTTTGAAGATTTTTTTTCTGCTAGAGACAGCAGGGTATATGCATGTATTTTTTTTTTACCAATTATTTACATTCGTTCATAACTGTAAAAAATATAACATTGATGTAAATATTAAGATTTAACATCAAAATAAATACTTTAAAACTAAAATCCAGTTCCGCTGATTTAAACGCTGCCATTTTGGCGCACTGCACTGTGACTAAGGATTGCAATCCCGCAGTGTTTTAAATCCCGCGGGATCCGCGCCGATCCCGCGGGATCCGTGCGGGATTGGCGCAAACAGTTTTTTTAACGCTTTTATTTAAAACATAGTTACTTAAAACGTTAATAAATTAAATAATAATTACATTAATAAATCAATTTTAATGTTAAATGATAAAAATTAATAGTTAACAATATTTTAATTGGCAAAATGATATTAAAACTTTTTAGCATGTGTTAAGTACATTTCGAGGTTTTATATTTTTATTTTTTAATCTAAACCAATTTTTAAATAAATAATAAAAATGGAAAATATTCAGTGTTGGGTCATATTACGTGCCTTACAATACATCACATGAATTTAAAAACATGGTTTGCTTAGTGGCCAAGTTACCAGAGTTTTTTTGTTTTTTGTTTTAATTCTAAATAAACGTTCCATAACACTGAGAGAAAGCATTCCATTTCACAAAGTGAAGTGAATATACTCTGTAAAGTGTAGACTTGGCACAGAACAAGATCGTATAACTTTTTGTCATTGTACAAGCACAAGACTTGGCTTTTTTTTTTTTTTTTACAAAAATTGTTTTTGTGGGATTCATTATTATATCTCCTGATTCCTTGATTGATCTTACAGTTAATTCAATGTCATTAAAGAAAACTACTCATCAACACTTAAACTGTCAAGTATTTCAATTTTACATATGTGGCTTAACGACGTTTTAAGAGTGGAAATTATTACTTTTTAGTAAGAAAGGAGACTTTCTCGGCGAATGATTGCAGTGAAGTTTTCATAGGTTGTATCTCCGGATTTCATTGTAAAAACACGAGATTCACACGTGAGGGAGACGGCGGAGGCAGCTGTCGAAGTATGGTGTTCCTACAATACAATTCGTCAATACACCCGTGAAAACTTCATTATAACTTTTTTTGCCTTGAGTCGAAATAATAATAAGGAGAAGAGCTATTAATCTATAGCCTGAGCGGCACATGTAAACAGGCGGCTTTCGTCAAAGAAACGCATTGAGGCAGCGGCCAAAACAGCAGTAAGTCAAAGGATATACAATTGCCTTTTGATAACTGTTAAATAAATAGGTATACGATTAAAATGACGATAACATCAGTTTCTTATCAACGAATAATCAAATTTTCAGCCGCAAAAAAGGAAATTGTCACAATAACTTTATCTGCAAATACAGAAAATGGGAATAATGAAACCGTGAATAAAAAGCTGTAACTTTGTAGTTTAGATAACGTTTGCAACACATAAAAAATAATTATATAGTTACAAAATCGTACTAAATACGCAACATAACTCAAATTACAGAAATGTGTACTCGAAAATGAATACGTAAAAGTGTATCTATTTACTTACGAATGACGAAGGTTGACAAAAACAAACGTTTGTTCACACGCGCCAAATACCAACTGGAAGGGTATAGGCAAACAGGGCAATACATCCGATAGAGACCCAGTGGGGCAGCGAGTCACGCACTTACACGCGTTTTATCCGCATTTTGCGGATCCGCTTAATTTTGTGCGGGGTCCGCCAGACTGTCTAATGATGCGGGATCCCGCTTTGCTGGATTGCAATCCCTAACTGTGACGTGTAAGTACACGACCGCATTGGCGTACTGTACAGCGTGGAGTGTTTCATCTCAAAACTTTCATGTTTCCTAAGTAATGTCGATATAGAAGGAGTTCCAAAACCGTGTTATAAGTACTGTATTGTACCTGTGTGCAAAAATACTAAAAGAAATACACTTTATAAAGTGTGTTTTCTTGTCCCGCGAGATGCGAATATAAGAAAAAAGTCATGTACCGCTATGAGAATAGGTCTGCAACTAGTTGTTTATATTATTGTGAAGATCATTTTTACGTAAGTACTTAGAATTTCTGTATTTATGTATTTTAGGAGAAATGTAACATAAAAATTCGTTACATGTTCAAATTCTAATCATATCTTACTTGGAGACCATCAGACATTTTAAGAATGGATTGCGATCACCTTCATATATGTTGAAGGGTACACAGCTTATATGATGACGGGTATATAGTAAATTATTGCCCTGCCTTTTATCAAATGGGGTAGGGTGCTGGCTTCATAATTTTGTGACCCGAGTTCAAATCGACGCAGAATCAAAATATTTTTACTTATTTTTATCTTCAAAAGTTGTCAAGCTTCACTTATTTATTTTGTTAAAACTTCATTTACATACTTTTATAGTGTGAATTAAAATTTAAAACAAGTCACATTGCTTATAACAAATACACCAAACATAATTTCGGCCCATTTATCAACAATGGCTTCCTAATATGACTCGCTCCATACCCAATGAAATTAAGTCATGAGGCGAATCTGCTAGTAAACTGGAATCTGATACAAAAATTTTGCAATGTTAATAAGCATTTGTCACTTGTTCTTCCATTTCCTTGTCAAGCTCCATTTTTCGTCACGGATAGGCCTACTATTTTATTTTCAACCATTTACACGCAACTGTTCTTTGAACAAATCGAGTGTAGAAGAAAGAAAGAAAAAACTATCTTCCCAATGCTACGTATTTCGTTTAAAATTCCTCTTGATGATATATACAAGTAAAGAAACGATGAAGATGAGATAAATAACATGATAGGAACTATTTCAACTGAAAACCCACCGAAACAACTTATTAACAAAAAGTGACAAAATGTAAGAATGGAGAATTTTTTGATGAATGATTGCAATCAAGTTTATAAGGGTGTGCGGCTGATTTGTGTTGTGTCAAGACAATCCGTCGGTAGACCCGTGCATTCATTATGAAAAAAAAAAGAAGAATTTCAGGGAAATAAATGACTCTGAATTGTAGGTAATATGATTTGTTTTAAATATTATTTTACTCAATAAAAGAACGTAAATGAAGTTTTAATAAAATAAAAAGGTCAAGCTTGACAATTTCTGAAGATAAAAAAATATAATTGTGCGGGGATTTGAACGCGGGTCAGATAATTGTGAAGTTAACACCCTATCGAATAGACCACGCTCCCATTTAATAAGAAAGGGTAATAATTTTCTATATACCCCGACATCTAAAATTTTTTGTTTATTTGCATGTGAATGTTGAAATATCTATCACTTAATTACCTTGCAGCTTTCACTGCTCTGAGCGGTCTTAAAATTCGGATTTGTTGCAAATTTTCTTGTCATCATGAAAGTGAATTTTTGGAAGATTATCCGACTGTGCTTTCAGAAAACCGCTTTCAGTCATTATTTGATGTGTGTATTGTAGCAAGAATACAATATCTCACCAGTTATGCTGATATGTTAATATAAACTTCAACACGACCGCAAACCTATTAGAACTTCCAGCAACTACGCCTTTGTTCACAATAATATCGTGTACTTGGTCGTCACGATTCAATTCGACCAATAGCGTTGCGTTTTGCGAAGTTACATTTCCCATCTATTTTTAGCACTTTTGATTAATTAAAATCAGTAAATAAAATTCGAATAAATAGGAAAAAAAACGTTATAGCGGTAATTCTACACTAATAAAGTTTCAAAATAAAAATACTAGACGTAAATTTGAATTTCATGTATATTCCCTATTACCGGTATAGCCCCTCAATTCCATATGAAAAGCAGCCTGAAGTAGACTTAGGGACCTATCTGGGGATTCTTTTACTGTAATAACAACAGATGTGAAATGTTATGTATTTTAAGAAGTTCACTATACATGAATCAATTTTGTTTTTAATTTTTGTCATTTAGATGTCTGTTTCATATTTTATTATATTCCATATAGTTTTCATTTTATCATTTGAATTCTTTATTTTCTCTGACACATATTACACTGTCCAGTCACATTAATGTGATCACCACCTACTTTCGACGTCAACGTGAAATAACCATTCACAGAAGGCAGGTGGCAGCACATTACAGTGGAGTGTATATAAAGGATGTCCTAGGGCATCGGAAAGTATTTCAATCGTTGGTGTAATGCAGAAACGTAGCGATTTATCCGACGTCTAAAAGGGCATGATTATTGGCTTTCGGTCCAAGGGTGGAAGCATTTCAGAAACGGCTAATTTTGTGAACTGTTCACGTGCCGCCTTGGTGAAAGTATACCGTGCATAACAAAATAGCACTATTCAAAATCAGTGGCGGGTAACATGTGGTGCACCACAGGCTGTAGATAACAGAGGCGAACGAAGGCTATGGAGATGCGTTCGGGCAAATAGGCGTGCAATTGTTGAGCAACTGACCGCCCAGATGAACCAAGGGGCTACCAAGTGTGTATCCTCAACAACGGTTCAGCGAACGTTGCTGCACACGGGCCTCCACAGCAGACACCTGGTTAATACGCCTATGCTGACTGCTGTTCATCGGCAACGAAGGCTGGAATTTGCACGCCAGTACTGCAACTGGACGTCCTCAGAGTGGCGACAGGTGGCTTTTTCTGATGAATCACGTTTTATGCTCCATCGGACAGATGGATGTTGGCGCATACGGCGTGAAACGTCTGAAAGCAAACACCCTGCAACAATTGCCGGAAGGATCCAGGGTGGAGGAGGGAGCATTATGGTTTGGGGAATGTTTACCTGACATTCACTGGGTGAACTCATCATTGTGGAAGGCACGATGGATCAGCACAAGTACGTATCTGTCCTTGTGGACCATGTCCACCCCTACATGCGAATAATTTTCCCTCATAATGATGGCATCTACCAGCAGGACAATGCGAGGTGTTATACAGCTCGCAGTGTATGTGTGTGGTTCGAAGAGCACCAGGATGAGTTTACCTTACTCCCCTGGCCAGCAAACTCACTGGATTTAAACCCAATCGAGAATCTGTGGGACCACCTCGATTGGGTTGTTCATGCCACGGATCCTCAACCGCGTAATCTAGCGCAGCTGGCCACGGCACTGGAGTCGGCATGGCTCAACATCCCAGTGAACACCTTCAGAAACCTAATTGACTCTCTTCCTGCACACCTCACAGCGGTCCGCTCTGCCAATGGTGGTTATACTGGTTTTTGAGAGGTGGTCATATTAATGGGACTGGACTGTGTATATTTCTTAGTAGATACTGTAGAATAAAGTTTGTAAGTGACCTTTCAGTGACTAATGGTCACATACTTACCTTTATGAAAAGATTCCTTTTCATTTAACTAGAAACCTTAACACCTCCTTGTAAACCATACCTACTCTAGTTCTCTTATAAAACATTATTAAAAGAACGTTAAAAATATATATAGAAATTACTCTAATTTTGTATTAATATCCATGGAATTATACACGTTTGACAAGTTTTCACAATTTAAGTACGTAATCGTTGACATGTTTTAATTAAAATTTATTTTGTATTTCCAGCTTTTTTCTATATGAATTACAGTGCTTCTGGATGATACAAAATTTGATATGAACTGCAATAATTATACCAACAATGAGTAACAGACCGAACGTCTACTTACAGAACATTAGCTATTTGAACAGGCAATGCTTTGAGCATTAAATTTCTGTTTTCTTGTGCAGTAAACTGAAGGATTGGGAAATTACAAAGTTGATAAAGAAAGACAATCGACACAATGGCAATAGCATTATTATTACACTAATTAAAGATGAAGTAAACAGAAAATATTGCCTCATCTGCACTGGATAATGCACAAAATTAAGTTAGAACATCTATTTTTAATGTTACAGTTTCTCTTATTTTTAACATTTCATAAAATTTATGTTTTTTTCTGTTTTTTCCTCATAGTTTAAATCCTTTCCCTTATTAAATTTATGATTTTGAGATGTCTGCCTAATCACCTGGTTTATATTCATCAAATCTGAAGGTTTTTAATTAATGTTGAATATGTTCTGATCAATATACTACAAATATGGCTCATATATCTGATAGAAGGGAGAAAGCAATGCAAGAATGGGCACAACCTACAGTTAGGTGAAGCTATAAGAGTATAAAAAGAGTAATCAACATAGGCATTACAAATTTAAAAGAATTAGTTGCTTGGAGACAATGTTATTGCTAGGTAAAAGCCAGAAATAAAGAAATGTCATTTAAGCTGGCGCACACTAGTCATTTGATTGGATTAGCTGAAAAAATTGCAGAAACTTACTTGCAACAGTTAAAAAGAAACAAGAAAAATATCACTCTTTTAGAGATTAAAAAGGGTTAAATTTAAGAAGTTAAATGGTAGAGGAGAACATAAGCTTGATTTTCTTGAAACTTTTCTAATCAGATGCTTTTTAATTTACAGATGGAGGGAGCGAGGGGGGGGGGGGGGGAAGAGACTTGAATGATCCTAAAGTGAGTATGGAGGAAATAACCCGAGGAAGATTTTCTAAACTACAAATGTGGTCCATAAAATTTTGATGACTGTTAGAAATTACTCTCCAAGGCTTAAAACACAAGCTTTTTATGCAAATTGGAAAGCTATACAGTCAGAAGAACGTTATGAGGAGTGCCCACACGTATTGGTGCCATAGCATATATGTTAATGTGGTGAACGGTGTGTAGAACAATCCATTGGAAACATTGTTGGCAGTTCACATGTTGTCCAAAGTTCTCAGGTAAATGCCTTAAAAGCTTTCACGATGTGAAGGACATGACAGTTAAATGACCTACTTGCAGTCGGATGTCTGCAGTAAAAAAAGAAAGCTATCTAATTCTCATTTTAAGTTGTCTACACCTTTCAACCCCATGCAGCAATGACAATGTTTATGTGTTTTCAAGTCTCTTACTAAACACGAAATAATGAATTTGAGTGAGAGACCAGACTGACCAAAACTGAACTCTACTTTTATATCCAGTGACGAACAGGAGATGGTGGACAGAGCTGAGTGATTCTTTCAGTTTGGAAGCTCTAAAACTTACTAGTGAATGTCTGAGAGAGAGATGGTGCTGTACAACACCAGCCCAACAACTGGCAGTCGTAACTGTAAGAGGCAAACACCAAACTATCCTTTTCAGAAATGGTCATCACCTACTGCAAGCAACAACTGTGGAGCACTAACTACCTGAAACCAACTTTCACCAAGACACATCACTCAGTATAACTACCACCAAACCTGCACTTAAGCCACTTGTATTTTTTAATCCAGCTAAGTACTTCAATGTTTACAATTGTTTTATATGGAAAAGACAGATAAAATACACTCACCAAAGTTGAAGGGAGGAGGGCAGCAGCAACACAAAACAACAAACAAAGAAAATACCATATTTTGGGTTAATACCTGTTGTCAAGTTAACAGAAGTAAGTGGCTGAGATTGCACAAGCCTTGCATTCGACGCAGCCACTCTAGGAATGGCTGCGTCCAACGCACCGCTTGCGCAAGTTCAGCCACTTATTTCTGTTAACGTGACAAAGGGTTTCAACCTGAAATATTGAATCTTCTTTGTTTGTGTGTTGTTTTGTGTTGCTGCTGCCCTCCTCCCTTCAACTTTGGTGAATGTTGGGTGTATTTTATCTGTTTTTTCCACATAAATATTGCCTCGCAGCAGTTCTTTCCTTTCATTGTTCACTATTATTTTTTTTAGTAATGTAATGGTTCTTGATCAATTGAAAGACATGTTAAATTTTGCATATTAAAAGGCAGACTCCACATTTGTTGAAACAACTAACCCCTTTGATACTGAAAATAATTCTCATAATGTACCTTATACCAGTAATGTTATGATCAACCACACAATGTGACTGCACAAGCTTTCATTATGTAGGAATACTCCTGATTCGGTAATAAATAGTTTATCCATTACTGCAGTTAGATTAAATATTAGAATTTTTGAAACAATAAAAGATTTCACATAATTAATGATACATTTTGGAAGCAGATATCAAATTCATTTAGTCTCCTAAACCAATTTTCACCTTTACAAAACAAACAACAATTTTTCATTTGCAGTGATTTATAAAATTTGTAAATATTACGTGGTATCTTTTTGTAATCTTGTCCACAGATACCTTTTCCCTTATATTCCTTAGTTGTTTATCTGATGGTACATCAACACATAGGTGAAAAGTATAAATAATTGCAACTTTTACTTCACGACTGTGACAGAATTGAGTGGTATTAAGGACTATACCTCAAAAATAATTTCTTTTTAATATTTAATTGCAATGGAGTGCACAAGGGGCGGATTCAGGATTTTGGTTTGGGGGGGGGGGGGCTTGGTGTGAGTGGATTTTGGTTTTAGGGGGGGGGGAGCTTGAGTCGGGCAAGGGGTAGTCTTCATAGAAAAAGGTCTCCAAACTTACAATTTCAGGGGTGGTCCTAGACACTTTGGGGGGGGGGGGCTTGAGCCCCCTAGCATCCCCCCCCCTGGAGTGCACGCTCTGGTGGCAATTTCCCTATTCACCCATTTTCTGTACCCACCTACTTTTGCCCTATACAATTTTCAGCTTTAAATTGTTTCACCATTGTTTGTAAATTATTCATCAATTCTCTTGGTAACTTATTCCAATCCCCCTACCTACAAAATAAAATCTGCGAGCTTGTGGTCATGGTCATCCTTTCCCTTCCATTTACCTCTCCGTATTCTTTCATGAATATCTTTCCATGCATCATCACCAATATATGCCTTGTACTTTCCCATGACTTTTTTTTCACCCTCCTGTCTTATAATGAATCCCACTCCAGCTCTTTTACCATATTGCATTCTGCGGTAATTTCCAGAAACAAATCTAGCAGCCATTCGTTGCACCCCTTCCAACTCCATCTTTTAATACCCAAAATGTGGGTCCCATACTACACCACGATATTCAAGCAATGGTCTGACAAGTGTCTTGTAACCCAGGTCCTTTAATTCTCTCGTACATCCTCTCGTCACTCTCTCCAAAGTGAAGTGTTTTGAAAACTTTTCCTTCTACCTGCTGTCCAGTTGAGCTTGTTGTCAAACGTTATGCCAAGACCTTTATATTTCGAGTTTTCAACAAGCAATTCTTTCTCAACATAAGCATTAAAATGATAAGTCTAATGATGAGGGCACTGAAATAAAGTGTTTTAAATACGTAAATATTGTAATGTAATAGAGTGATTTTGAAAACTTTTTTTTTATTAACATGTTAGAGACAAAGAGATGTATATGAAGAAACTTGATGTCATAAGAGTAATTAATATAACATTGGTTCATTGGATAGATATTTTTTTTGGGTTAATTTGAGGTTTTAGAGATTTTCATGACATCAAATACGGAATTGCGAAGGGCTTGCACCATATTTTCATGAATGAAAAAGTGATGTAAGGCCTTGTATGAGGAGAAGAAAACCTTTCTGAAATCTGACACAATAAAAGCAACGATAAAATTTAGGTCAATATTTTGTATTAATTAAGGGAAGTAATGTGCAAGATTAAAGAACTGATAATTTTGAGAACATAAATATCCAAGAGTTAAAATGGCTATGATCAAATTCTATACAGTGGATCCACTGTGTCATAGCTTTAATAAAAACAACTGTTATTCACCAATTTCAGTAGCATGGGATGAACTATGAAATAGGCCACAGGTTTGAAGATTTCCCAGAATAAAAGTAAGTGTGAAGTAGTTAGATTCATGTCAGGTTGATGTATCAACCTTAAACATTTGAAACAGAATGCATGGCCTTCACAGCCGTCTTGAGTGTTTAGAGACCAGAAACTTTTATCAGATAGTTCCTGCAGACCAACAGGTTGTACGTGATGTAGGGAGTGAACGAAATGTTAGAGATTATAGTGAATTGAAATTAAATTGCAATCATATTTTGGAAAAGGTATCTTATTTGGTTACAAACAAATTTGTGTTGGTGGTTTAGGAAGCTGCTAAGTGTCTCAAATAAGAGATTAAAATATTTCAGTGAAACTTTATGAACTTTCTATTGATGGGAAAGGATGGGGGGCAAGGAATGGGAAGGAATTCAGCCATGGCCTTTAGAAGGAAGCATCCTGGCGTTTTCCTGGATTGATTTTGGAAACCATGGAGATTTGAAACCGCACTCTCCCGAATGCGAGGCCAGAATGTTAACCGTTCACCAACCACGCTCGGTGTTTGAAACAAGGTTGTTCATTGATTTCAGTATAATTGTTGTTGAATGTTGTAAATGTCGTACAGTATCATAAGCATAATAAAATAAATTCTAAAGATTAAGGTCTCCGCTGTGGTTAGATCATATTTTAAAAAAGATTTTTTTTTTTTTGAATTGAACCCTTAAAGGGCAAAAATATTGGTATTTCTAAAATGTGTTTTTTGTGTCATTTATCTCCCTTGATAATTAAACCAAAATTGATAAACGAGGTATCATTTTAAAGACTGAGGTCTTCGGTTCGCTAGACCATATTATAAGAAAGTAATCTTTCAAAATTTGACTCTTAAAGGGCAAAAGTTTTAATATTTCTACAACGCATTCTTCTGTCACAAGTCATTTATCTCCTTTGATACCTAACCAAAATTGATAAATGAGGTATAATTTTAAAGATTAAATTATCCACTTTGGTCAAATCATATTTTAAGAAATAACTTTCTCCAAATTCAACCCTTAAGGGGCAAAAATATCATCATGTATAAAACTTTTTTTTTTTACCTCGCTTGATGCCTCACTGAAATCGATAAATGAGGTATCATTTTCAAGACCAAGGTGTCCACTTTGGTCACACCGTAAATTATAACTGAATTTTTTTGGTTTTTAACCCTTTAAGGGCAAAAGTATCAATATTATTTCCACATCTTTTTTTTTCTGAGCCATTTGTTTCCTTTGATACCTAACCAAAATTGATAAATGACATAGTTTTAAAGATTAAGGTCTCCAATTAGGTAAATTCATAAATTAAGAAATAATGTTTTGGAATTTGATGCTTAAAGAGGTTGCATATATGAAACAGATCAGAGCCAAGTCCCTAGATTGCAGCAGCAGATATCACAAAGATGTCAATAAAATGTTTCTTATACAATAAGTTGTTTTTCAGATATTTTTTTCTGTTACAGAAACATTTATGTTTTGCTATACAATTCTAATGTAAACATTTTATTTGCACAGCAACACATATCTCAGAGATGTTGATATGCTGTGTGCATTTCGTTCAGGTTTAAGGTCAGTGACAGTTTGTCGTACATACAGTAGAGTGTCCTTTATTTTTCAAAGTCAAAATTACGTTCTAATTTTTTTCATTTTACACTAAAACTCACAAATAAAATTTTACGCCATTCTGAGAATGGTAACCCATGCCGACTTGCACCGATTCATCTTCATATAAGTTACGCAAGAGTAGTGGTGCCTGCCCACGTTATTGTTACTGTAATTACAGTTCTTGAATAGGTATCACATATTTTTCAGTTCTAATAGATGGTTTTAGGATTACGAAGTGCCAAAAATAGCATATTTCATATTGAATAGACAAAAAACCATTTTGCAGGAGTGTTAATAGTTTCATTTTTAACATACGCAAAGGCAAATTGACTATACATGAAAGCCGTAATGTCATTGTACAGGAGTGCATTATATTCTGAAAAACCATTATGGAGACAGTTCAAAAAGAATGTAAGCAAATCTCTGGATGTTTATAAGTGAAGGGAAGAGGATTTCAAATGTGAATTGGATAATGCTTAAGGTATTGCGCACGCTTACGATCTCGAAATGGTGTAAACAAAGGAGAGTAAAATCTTCTTACAGCAACAGTAAGAGCCTGGGATACCATGTTGCTTGGTGTGTGTAGAAAACTAGCTGAAAAAGAAGAAAGGGCTAAACAAGGGTAGAGAGAAAAATACTTAAATAGATGTTGTCCAGCGAGTAGTCAAACTCTTCAATGAACTATGATTTGTTGGTGTTCTCTGAACAACTCAACGACACATATTTTAGTTCCGGAGAACATCAGGAAGAACATTTAACAAACCCATCCTAAATAATACAATTAGGAACTGCTGCAAAGTGCAGAAGAAAAGATATCATTACTCCTAAATTAATAGCTGCGTTCGATAGATGTCAGTTAAGTGTAAAAGATTCAACTTACGTTCAAGTAATCGTGGAGGCACTTAGATTTAGCATTGACGATTTTTCTTTAAACAAATCTTCCATTCAACGAATGAGGGCACAAATGAGGAAGGAATGACCAAAAGCTATAATAACCAATTTTAAATGTTGTGTCCCAAGTAGTGATCATTCAGTGGAATGGCGATTTGATACCTGGTTTGGGTGTAAGAAGTTCCAAAGAAGAACGACTGCCAATATATCTCACAATTACATTTCGTAATAGGGAACTACTACTTGTTATAAAGACCAAGATGAAGTTGTTCGGAATGCTCTGAGCAAGTGATAAAGTGCAGATAATGACCTGTGACACAATTGCATCTAACATAGGTTGTCTCATTGGTGCCTGGGCACTTCTGGAGCAAATGTTAGAAAGAAAGTTGATACTTTTTTGCATGACTGCATCAAATATATATAAGTACTTTGAAAAAAAAAATATTTCAATGACACACAAACTGAGTAATTGTTACATTTATATTTGGCTGAATTAAAACAAAAGTCCTTCGTGAGAGACGACTAAAAAGAACTAATTGAGCTATGAGTTTTTTTTTTTTTTTGATGTATAAAGTAAGGCATCCTCGTGCATCAAGCGTGATGTTTGGCAAAGGCCATTTATTCACTCAAGATAGTTTCCTAAGTTTTAAACCTCAATTGAGCAAGGAACGTAAAATGGTACATAATTTAGAAAAGGAGAGTACATTTGACTTTGTAAAAAGGTACACTTCTTTGATGGCAGAAACATCCTGCTCTATTTTGTATGGTATACAAAATTAGCTGTCTTGTATGTACATTATTTTGTATCTTAGCAACTTGATCAATGCTTGACTTCATTTTGTTTTAGGAAAGCCACGGTGAATTTACATCCGCAAAGAGCACACACTTGTTTTCTCGGGTGAAAATTTAAAGGAGTATTCTTCAGGAAGAAACTGCGAATTTTGCACAGGTTAAAAGAAAGGTATTTTATCTGAACGACACAGCTGAAAGAGTTGTAAAATTAATTGATGAGTTTCATGGTTTAACTACAGCCGATGAAGAACAGAAACAATTTTCAAGCAAAAACTGTACATACACCGTAAAAAGGAGATTCTAAAAAGAAAATACCCCTCATAATTTTAATACTTCAGACTTACTAAAAAAATTAAGTATTATTTTTTGTTGTCTGGATTTCATAGTTAACCCAGAATGATACAAAATTTTAATGATTTAGTCACATATCAAGTGATACTCAAAATAAGCATTTTTCATAAACTTTTGGGTCAACTCGGCACAGGTTAACGTCATCGCAAGAGGATAAAATTTCTTATGTAAGTAAGCTACAGTGATTTAAAAAGAATTGGAGGGTATGTGTTTGAATTTTTGAAAAACATTTTTTTGCTCTTATAACATACAGGGTTTTTTAAATTTTCCTGTTTTGTAATACGTCATAAGTATTTTGATGCGTGCCTATTACACTATACAAATAAATATTTGCTACAAAAGTGTGGTTCTACTTTTCATTATATTACAAGTATTCAACCTCACTATTCATCATATTATATTCGTGAAATTTTCGCATGGCTCGTCTAGTTGTAAACATATTTATTATGCAAAATTAATTTCAATTTTTTTTACTATGCTAAATATTCAATAAATATTACAACAATTGGAGAAAATCTGAACAGCAACATGTGGAAACTGATCAAGACAGCATTCATTCCTTAGGCAAGGAGCAGGGCATCATCAGCACATGTACAATTATCATAAAAATTGTCATTTATAAATACTCTTGTTATTTCAGTTGAGAGAAAATTTGTACATTCCAACCAATAAATCGCTCAATATGATAAAATGAAAATATTATTCAGATGTTAGTTTTTTTTTTAATTTGTAGTAGATACATTACTCATCAAATGTATTTATAAAAGGTTGATTAAAATGATGAGTACTGATCATTATGAATTTTAACAAAAATAATAATAAATCATGATTTCAATAAATTGAAACAGACATATACAATTAACCCATTATGTTTTAACACATAACCAGAAAGGAAGAGCGAAGTATAAAAACCGATTGTTTTTGGTATTAAACACTTTTAGAGGCTTATTGAACAGATGAATAGATTTTCCTAACAATCCACATAAGTTGCATAATAATTTGTTTAAGCTGTTTTGGCCCTGATTGCAGCTCTTTTTCCAGTAACAGCCTGTAAAAGGAAAAGAAAAAAAATATGTTAATTAAAGTATCTACAACCCTGGTAACAAATGTTTAAACTTGACAACTATTGGTAAGAGACATAGAGCTATGATAATAAAATGAAAGCTATGCCATTGTTAGTTGTGTGGAATATAATATTATCTAAATGCAAATGAGCTAACGAGACTAAGCAATATTTTTTTTTTACTTCCAAATCAAGTATTCAACAGTTTGTAGAATCATTTTAAGTTAGTACTATGAGTAATCTTTAATTTTCTTTTCCAGATAACTTTGTTATCTATCAGTTGTTACCGCATGGTGACTAGCAAATTAGTTTCAAAGTAGCCCCAGTTTAAAAAAAAAAATCATTTGTATTTAAACAGGAACTAGTGTACTAAAAATAAATAAAAACACTTACCTGAAAACCTGATTTTT
Source organism: Vandiemenella viatica (assembly GCA_031002005.1). Lineage (NCBI taxonomy): Eukaryota > Metazoa > Arthropoda > Insecta > Orthoptera > Morabidae > Vandiemenella > Vandiemenella viatica. Next base: position 202,922,365 of record JARYHS010011408.1, read on the forward strand.
AATGATACTAGCGAACACCGAGAACCACACGTTTCACACTGTAAGAAGAAAAGTCTAGTATCTTTCTGTAGTATAGTGTCAGGTGATCTACATGTATGGCAGGTAACATATTCCTTTATATATCTCCTTAAAACATTTTCTATCTGCTTCTGTTGAAATCTTCCCTTAATTATAAGTTGGTTGTTACCATCTACAGATCCACTGGTACCCAATTCTGCTAGCAAGAAGTCTAATAAATGTTTGGGTTGTCGATGCAGGCTGTAACATTCATAATTCAATATTAAATTCGGTTGTACAGCATAAGCAAGAAACTTATATAAATTAAGTGCAAAACTATCTTACGTTTTGCAAATCTCTGTAAAATTAGCAAAGGAAGTTTTCTTCGTCCCAATTCGTAATACTTGTGGTGGCCTCATTACAAACTTTTGCTTCTTGCCAGCAACCATATCAGGATTTTTATCTCTCATTATATCAAATACACGGGTCAGCAGTTCTTCGTATGTGTAATCACGATCCACACCAAACCAAGTGGTCTGGCTGTATTCCACTGGAAACAAAAATACTTCTAAAATATGTAAATCTAATCATTTAATACAATACTACAGTTAAGACAAAGTTAATTACAAGGAAATGCAAGATTATAATTTATCTTACCAGGTTCTGGGAACTTCTCAACCTCAGAGCAGCATGTTAAGAAAACAAGATTTTGAAAAATCAGAAGAAAATGAATATATGCAAAGCTGTATGGCAACCAGTTACATAACACAGATAACAAAAGCATTTGATAGTTTCTTCCATTTTCTACGAACTCACCAATATTCAATTTGTATGTTGACAAAGCATTCAAGAAAGTAGAAGAAAAATTTAAATTTGGGGGTAAGTGTTAAAAGCAAAGTAATTTTGTTTGGTCTTTCAACCTGGAGACAGAATTTAAATTGGCTGTGCATTTCATCTCTATCATGCCTAGAACTGCATTTTAACGTGGAATTCAGATCACCGAACATCCCGGCATGGCACACAAGATCAAGCACAACTCTTATATTCCAATTTGAAAGCAAGCGCCTTCACCAGTGAGCAACCATAAAGTGAAACAATCAGTATATTGTGTGAATGGATACCTCCTGGCGTGTCTGCAGCAGGATACTAAAAAGATAACATATTGATGATGCTCTCTGTTGTCTTCATCAACCATCATGAATCTAGACCAGTGGTTCACTACGGGAGCAGTACCGCTCACTGGTGGGCATTGGAGAGATCGTAGGGGCGTTTGTAGTCCACAGGGAATTTTGGGGGAGATTGAGGACTAACCGCCACATCCTGCTTTCCAGTATTATATCTGGCATTTAGGGCTGCATCAAAAAGAGTTTTTAAAATGCAACCCCATGATCACAGATAGCAAAAAGAGGATTTGACGTAGTCAACAATTTGTTAGACAAAAAATAAACAGATTATTAATAGTGGAACATGATGATTTAAGATTGCCAATGACAAATAAGGCATAAATTATTGAAAAGGAACAGAACTCTTCCCTATAATATTTTTTTCAAATTTGTTAATCATACTGTGAACAATGCAGCAATATTGTTAATAAAGTAATTTTAGAAGTCTGTACTTGTTTTTCTACATATGATACTGCAAACTTCACTTAAGAAGGACGTCATAAAAATCACCGTTTCAAAAAATGGTTTACAAGCCAAAAAAAGTTGGAGCTCTATTAGTTTACATTATTAATTACAAAAAGGGGGCTTGCTGTTCTTTTTTTCTGGAAAGGTGGCAGTGAGTAATTTTTTGTTCAAATACGGGGTGGTGAGTAACTTTTTTTCCGAAAAAGGGGTTGCAGGCCAAAAAATCTTTGAAACCTACGATCTAGACGCTCAACATCAGTCATCAGCAGGTGGATGGGCTTATACAGGGCGCTCGCCGGGAAACGCAACCCACTGTTAGCGCTACAAGGAAGAAACTGCTCCCGGCGAGCGAGCGCTCAGCTTCCGGTATTGTTCGACCGTCGGCCGCGGACTATTTCATAATAATTACGCTTCATAAACTTGTATGTGCTAAGCATTTAAATGTGACGTAATTCATTAGCTTACCTTATAAAAGATGCTGGAAGTGTTGACCCTCTTGTGTAATGCACATTTCACATCTTCTGAACATTTTTCGAGACACACGCTGCCCTAACTGACTTAATGATTTTTTGGGTGACTGTTCTAGTCGAAAAGCGATATTGTCAATTTTCTCCTCTGTGAGAATACGGTTGACCGACAGTCTCTTTTTGTTAAAAAATGAACCCGTTTCTCTTACTTTTTTAACCAGACGCAGAATTGTTGATTTAGCTGGCAGTAAAGCGCCAGGAAATTCGCGACGAAATTTACTGCGACACTTTTTAAACGACTTCTTCTTCACATATGTATCGTAGAGAAATATTCTTTGTTGCAAACTGTAACGTACCATAATCTTACTCACACTCAAACACGGTACAGATTAGTAAGAGTATGAAGCCCCAAACCAGCCAAACCGCGAAGAAACGTTTATTCACAACACTGATTAATAAGAGACTGAAGTCACAAATTAGCTACAATGCAAAGAAACCGTTCTTAACAATGTAAGGGTCCCAATATACTGCGTCACTGCACTGTTGGGGCAGCGGAGGTGTTAAACAGTGCGGTGATTCACGGTGCCGTAAGGCGGGAGCTGCTGGCTCGACTGACCGAGCAAGTTGCCGACGGCAACAGACTGGGAGGGTAGCGTTTTCCGGCGAACGCCCTGTATAACGTCGTCATCATTTCAATAGCTTCTTTTATGACAGATTTCCAAAAGTAAGGGGTCAGAGCTATCACCTTCACATTTATGAAGTCTATTTTATGACCACTGTCAATGGCATGTTCTACAACCACAGACTTCTCTAGTTAAGATTTGCCAATAACATTATCTTGTGGAAGAAAAGTGTGTGAATACCGAGAAATTATCGAATGCCATGAATCAAACACTGAGAGAAGAATATGAACCAAGTAAAAACTAAAAAGAGATAAATATAGCAGAAATGATAGCAATAATAGTGGATAAAAACAAAAATAGGATCATACGTGACCAATAATTTGTGGATATACACATCGTTTGTGGAAAAGATGATGAAAACAGGTTAGCAGAGTCTGAGACATTTTAGTAAGGTTTGGAGATTTTAGTAATTTCATAATTATTTCGTAGAAGAGCTTGCTGACAGTTTCTGGAAGCATATTTTAAGCAAGTTGTAGAAAGTTCCAGAGAGCAGAAGAATATCTTGTAAATATATGCGAACTTTAAGTTGGCGAACCAATGCCCTGATTGGGCAATTGAGTAACATAGTTCCATTGAACTATTAAAACAAACCATCAAACATACATTGGATTAGAGATTGGTTAACTTCATAAAATAAAGGAAGATATCTTTTATCTTTTGTGTAATTTGGAATGTTATTAAGTTGATTCTGATGAAATTCAGTTAGCAACTGATAATACAATAACCTTTCCACTGCGGATGTAGTGGACGTCATAATTCTGATTCGCCTTAGCTGCAATCAAGAGTTAAAAACTATTGAACCTATTCTGAACATAGTTTATTCATGCTAAACTGTCATATAAGTTTTCATAAGCCCACCAATGGTGAGCAGGGCAATCGCCTGAGACCTCACTCTTGAAGGGGACTCACGCAACAACCCGAGTGGAAATTTTTTAAATTTTTTTATTTTTATCCTTGGCTACTACTTATAGCAAAAAAGTTGATTAATTCATGGTAAAGTATATATTAATAGTAATTAGAACCTAAATAAAATCACTGATTTGGATTTATTGAAACTCGCATTCGAATAAAATGTAAGATTAAATAAGTAAAAATTAATTTATCAATGAATAATAATATTTTGTAATTTGACTGTAAAACATAATTTAAAAATTCATTACTATTCGAAGCTGGCACCTTGCACATTAGAAAACATACTTGAACTCTTGGTTTTGCTACTTTCATTGCGTTTACTATTTATGCTACATGAATTCCTGCGTTTCATTTTGTTTGTCAACTTATGCCTTACACTTATTTTGCTAATAGCTATATGCATTACAAAATCGTTTGTGAATAAACATTAAGTGATATTAAGTTATGTTACAAACAGTATGTATAGTAAAGAGTGATTTAATAAAAAAAGGATTAGTCCAGAAACCTATAAAAACCCTTCAATGACAAAGTGACATATTGCACTCTAACCCTAACCCAGCTGAAATTATTCCTTCAACACTGCCATGGATGCTGCTGCCACATAGCAGCAATAGCGAGGATAATGAGTCAACAAAACCTCCACCACCGCTGCCCCTGCCGCCCTCAACACAATCCTGCAAGGAATATGTATCTGAGTCTATGTATACATGTGTGACAGGAAGTATTGAAAATCTGATTCCTAAAAATGACCCAGGATTATAGTCTATAACAATTACGGATTTAGACCGAAAAGGTCAAATCCAGATTAAAGTCGATTTTATCCTCGTAAATGATAATGGATGGTGATTCAGCAAGTATCATTACAGTGAAGTTAGTTAATATCAACTAATTTTGAAAAGCTTAACAGGTGCTGGATGATTTATTCACAAATAAAAGATACAAGAATTGGTTCCAGCGAAGAAGTTTACAATTGGGAATACTAGTGTGATTACTTAAAGTCTCAAGAAGTTGGTTGACAGTACAAAGATTGTACGAGTGGCAGTCGAAAAGTTCCCGGAATTCTGTCGTAGTGTTACCATTTGTGATGCAATTGTTATGAGTTTGACAGGTCTGAACTGGTCATTGCAGGCACTGACTGACTGCAGTGTAGCTGAAGGTAGGTCTGTGTGGTAATCACTTGGCGTGATGTCACAGCTTGAGCAAAGGGTGAACATCAAGTTCGTGTGCCCTTTTTACGTGCAAGTTTTGAAAAGACTGAGGGAAGCAACACGAAGAAAACATTCCGCCAAATGGCAAGGATGATGGTCACTGAATCACAACAATGCTCCCTCCCACACATCGATTGTTGTGCAGATATGGCTTGCAAAAAAGAAAATTCCAGTCCTCCACCATCCTCCCTACTCAGGATTTAGTGCCATCGGATTTCTGGCTCTTTCCCAAGATGAAAATGGGCCTCAAAGGTAACCGTTTCACCACTGTAGAAGACAAAATCAAAGCAACGGCTGTACTTCAGAAGATACCAAAAACAGGATTTTCATCGTTGTTTCCAGCAATGGCAGGAGCGGTGGAGCAAGTGTATGTGGTCAGAAGGAGTCTTGTCTGAAGGAGATAAGATAAATGTGTACTTATCTTTTGTTAATAAAGAGTTACAATGAAATTCTGGGAACATTTTTGACTGCCCCTCGTATGTTGAAATGGTTAAATCTAGAGAAAGGGCATTAGAAAGCAGTGCTACTATTGGTTCTTTATCCCCAGATTCAAAATGGATAAGAAAGGCTGGGTTGGTGAGAAATTTTAGAAAGCTGCTGCCACTGTACATTTTTCAGCACCTCACAATTTGGCCTTCAGAGGTGAAATGAGAGAAAATATCTGACTCAAATTCAAGTGAGATCAGCAGCACTATTTACTAAAGTTGATTGCCCAGTTTGATCGAATGTTGTGACTTCACCTAAAAGATATTACAGACAAGATGATTAGTTACTATTATATCAGAAAATATATTCAGGACGAGCATATAATTTTAATTGCTAGTCACACAAAGATTGAAATTTTTGACAAAATAATAAAGAATAAATATTACTTGACTGTTCTTGACTATTACTTCTGACTTCACACGTGACGTTTCTCGTGTTAATAAACTGCAATAATTATAAGGAACACAAATATAGCCGATATTGATGAATAAACATTTTATAGTTTTCTTATCTAATGAAAAAACCCACAGCTTTGAATTTAACTAGTAGTTGTATAATCACAGAGCTAGAACAGCTGGGTATATTGTTGCAGAACTGCAGAGGCCAAGGATGAAGCCAATATACGCAGATAAAAAAAGTGGTGTCCTGAAACTTATACTTGAAATTAATCCACTTGCTTACTTTTTACCTTGAGGGAGTCAGCTGGAATCTCATCCTAGGAGATGCAGCATAATCTTTGTTCAAGGAAAATATTTTTCTGGTTTGCTGCTAACGTTGTACGAGGGTTGCTATTTATATTTCTGGCCTAATGATGAAAAAACAAATATTAATGATTGAAATTGGTTTTATTGTTTCTCAAAATATTCTCCGTGAAGATCAATACACTTCTGCATGCGTTTGAACCAATTTTCGAAGCACTTTTTCCACTCCGATGGCGGTAACTCCAGAACATGCATCTTGAACGCATCAATCGCTTGTTCTGGTGTCGAGAATCATTGACCACGTAATTTGTTTTTGATGAACGGGAATAAAAGGAAGTCATTGGGTGCAAAATCAGGGCTGTATGGTGGATGACCCATCAATTTGATGCTTTGACTGGTCAAAATTCCTTTGTTTGAGCCAATGTGTGACACCTCGCATTGTCGTGATGAAGAATTATTCGCCTCTTCGACTTTTTCCGAATCTCTCCAAAGACTTCTGGTAAACAAATGGTCGTGTACCATTCAGAGTTGAACATCCTAAATTGCTCTAACGCCACTATCACCATGTGACCAGTAATGCCGAAGAAACAGGCAATAATTTGATTTGATGTGCTTCTTCTGCGAACAACTTTTGTCAGATTTGGGTCATCTTGGAAGACCCATACAGTCGATTGCTGTTTTGTTTGGGGCTCATGTGCATAGATCCATGATTCTTCACCTGTGTTGCTGTTATACACAGCATTTGATGCACCTTGAACGTATTTTTTTTAACATTTCGTTGCACCTATTGACACGAGCTTCCTTTTGAGCGTTTGTCAGATTATGCGGGATCAACGCGAACAAATCTTTTTTATGGCCAAATGATCATGCAATATTTTATCGATGCTTGTCATACTAATGCCCAAAGATGCTTCAATCTCATGGTATGTCACATGACAATCTTGCTTTATCAGTTCAGGCACAGCATAGATGTTTTCTGGCACAACAACTGATTTTTTACAACCGTGACGGAAATCGTCCCAAAGCGAACTTCGGCCACGATTGAATTATACCAGTTTTGTACAGTGCTATATGATGGTGCTTTATCACTGTATAAAGAATTAAGTTCATTGATTCACTCATGTCTTGATAATCCATGTTGAAAGTTGTGAAAATGTTCACGAGTTAATTCCATTTTTCGCTCAAGATGAATTTTTAAAGTTACTGTAAACAACAAATTATGCTCAAATGACACATTGTTATAAATAAGGCTATGTTCAACAATGGAAACGTCAGATATATAAATAGCAACCATCACAGACTCTGTTTGCTGACTCTAGTTAGGAGTTCGTTATGTTAAGAGCACAAGCAAAATTTTTATCACTAAAACCGCTTCGGAAACTAGAGGGGAATGCAGGATAGAATTGGTGAAGGCTGTTAAATGCCAACTAAGCAATATATACGATGCTTTGAAGGATTTAGCAGAAAACAGATTGTCAGTTGGTTAGTGAATGCCACTCTATAGAAAAGGAAATAATCATCTGTAATCTTGTAGTTCCTCTCATAATATGGTATTACATTTTTTCAAAGATAAATGTTATAACCAAAATGTGGCAAAGCAAAAAAAATGTACCTAGATATGGTTAAACAACAGCTAATGCATTTACAAATTGGCTTGATATTATCGGGAAAATGGTTTCCAATCATCCTTGATAAAAGTGAGAGAAACAGCTGATGAAAATGATATTGACACAAAGTTCAAAGTCATGACAAGGAGACATAGAGGAAGAAAATTTGATTATGAAGAGAAAGAAGCGGCTCTTGAATTGCTTGCACAAGAGATTTTCAAAATAAACTATTGCTATGTGCTTACAACCTGGATTTCAGGCACTTACATTATATGAGAGCATATTTAGTTTCATTTACAACATAAAAAGATTAAACGAAATTATCAATTGTGAACTTCCGAATGCAGTGACTTCCAAATATCTCTGACAGTAGGAGAAATACCTGATAGGATAGGGGTTGACACAAATGGCATGGAAAACTGAATATGCTTATCTGTGTATATGACATATCGGTGGTGTAATATACAGTAGAAAAAAAAATTGACGAAGTGTACTCCAGCAACGTAGCAGTGCTGAGAATTATTGCCACCGCACCTGTGACAGTTGCATCTACAGAAAGGAGTTTCTCAAGGCTAAAAATTATTACAACATAGTTGAGGAAATCAATTACACAATATCGGTTTTCAGCCCCTGCAATTTTTTTAACTGAAAATGACATACCTCACTCATTAGATTGTTGTACTTTAAAGATTTTAATCTTAGGAAACACCGCAAACATCATTTTTAAGGCACTACGGACCATAGTTTATCATTAATAATTTCCCCCATTATTAACTTTTATCAATCTTCTGATATAATATTTTAAAACTCAAAATTTATATATTTATAACTTTTGCATTTCTCGACAATCTTCAGAAATACCTACTCTCGATTTCTGCACTTTGCACAAAGGACAAGGGTCTCGGAAAGATCTGTCACCCAGAGCCTCGCAATGGTTAAGGCTGACACTGTTTTACAACAAAGTAATAAAGGAAAGTGACTCATGTTACTTAGGAAGTAAAATTATAACTGATGGCCATACCAATGACAATATTAAAAGCACTAGCAAAATAAGCCCTACTGAAGAAAAATAAATCTTAACTTCAAATACAGATTCAGGAACCAGTAAGAATTTTGTAAAACTATATGTGTGAAGTACCACCTTATTGCTCTGACTTTATGAATATAAGAAAGAAGGAAAAAATCATGAATTTAATGTGTGGAGCTACAGTACTATCTTGAAAGTTAAGTCAGTACAAAAAAATACAAAATGAACGCATTTTGTAAATTATGGGTGAGGAAAGATGTTTGCAAGAGAATCATACACAAAGAAGAGAGAAAAAAAATGGCGAATCACATTTTAAGACATGTAGGATTTATTAGTTCATAAGTGGTGGGAACATCTGTAGGAAGAAGCTTTAAGAGGATGACAAAGTTTAGAATATCTGAAGCAGATAAATCACAGGGCATACAAGAAACAGATTACTTCAACTCCTAACATTCCTTAACCTCAAACAGAAATTATTTTATCCCAACATTGGAAAAGGGATGTAGTCGATCTGCTCCAAATGTGTTTGCTTTTACTAATGTTTATTAGGGTTCTATTGTATGTGCATACTGACTATGTGTATATTAGATTTTAAGTTGGTACTTTGGTGACTGGATCAGATTTCGTTAATGCCGTCACCTCAAATTAAGATTAATAGTGTAGAAACCTTATCATCCATGGCAGTCAGTTAATTTGAATATTATATAATTTAGAGAAATGCTAAAAATTACTGTAGAACAAGCGACAATGTCTACTATACCATTCTCCTTATCTTCACTCTTCTCCTTCTCATCTTCAGCAACTAATTCATCCAAATCCTTCTTCTTCTTCTTTTTCTTTTTAGTCTTAGAAAAATCCATGTCCAAGTCGAACGTGTCCTGTTTAAAAACAAAAAAGAAACCAATTTATTACTCTTGCCGTATATGCAAAGTACTAAAGCAATTTTTCTAACCAAAATTAATTGTAATAGTACTGTAAAACTTCACAGAAATTGTTACTGTCAGTTAGCAATCTATCTAACTACCATGGTAGTTTGTTGCTAATGAGAAGGTAGTGATTAACCAATTGAAGAAAGGTATAGCTGTTTCCCATGTGCTGGCAGGACAGTCTTGTTGGACATAAAGATAGAACTGGTATGAAAATTTCAGGATAAAACTTTTTATTAGTGTTAGAACATTAAAAGGGTGGTAGCCAGTATGCAAATCAAACATCACATACTTTTGTTCTGTTGTAGAAATGAACTGTATCATCAAGAAGCCATTCAACTAGGGAATACCATCTTAAAACTTTTACACAACTTTCTAAAATTTCTATGTTTTAATATGCAATTATTTGAGCAGCATTTCACTCTTTAAATATTAGCCTTCCAAAAGAGAATAATAAAACACAAAGCTAACAGGTGTTTGCAGTAATAATATGAAAACCAACCTCCACAGGAGGCTCATCCTGCAAACCATCAACTTCACTTGTTCCTTCTTCCTTCATCTTGTTGGTTGTTTCAGGTAATGCTCCATCAAGTTCTTCTAAATTAAAAGTTTTCTTTTTCTTTTTTTTCTTTTTACCAAAATTTTCTAAATCAAGGTTATTGTCTGAAATTATTATTAAAAAAGTAATATTAGTTACAACCGAATGTGCACATTTGAAATTCAAGTAATATCAATAATGCAGAAACTGTACTGCAGAACTATATTTTGTTATATATATTCTGGACAACCTGGAAATTACACGTATATGGTATTGTATTCATAAAGATTTAAACAGACCATTAATGGTAAATAATAACATGTTATATTGCCATTGGAGTAGAATTATCAAAAAAGATAACTTATGCAGAATGAGATTGCAAAAAATTAAAATCAAGTGAAATGTGTAAAAATATTGCTGAACTCGTGTTATACCCACAAAATATGAAAGAAATCTGCGATAAACTGTGTGCAAGACATGAAAGTATCGGAACACAATGTTGAGTGAAGCCAGATGCCATTTCTCAAGCAATGAAAAATACAACCGTTCAAGACTGAAATCATGTAAATCTTGTAACAACTTCCACAACTGAAGTTAAGCTTTTCTCTGCTAGCAAAAGAACAAATGAGATAAAGTTTCTTGACTGAACTGATTAGTAAATTAAAGCAGCCTCTGGCGGTATAAAACTTGCAAATAAATTTGGAGTGTTAACAAAAAACCAAAACACAGAAATGTAATGGACACCAAGGTTATTAGAGGTGGTAGATGATGGGGCAAGAAACGGAAAAGATTTCGGTCATGGCTTTTTGAAGAAACCATTCCAGCATTCAGCTGGTGTGAGTTTGAGAAACCATAGTAAACCAAAATCTGGATGCCTGGACAGGGATTTGAACCCGTGGCCTACTAAATGCCAGGCCCGAACACTACCACTTACCCACTGGGCTTGACGGGAAGTAGTTAATACCTTCACGTATGAGAAGGATTCATGAATGACTGATTTAGATTGGAACACATCAACGGAAAGTGCCAGTTATCAAATTTTCAAACAAAAACTGCTTGAACTTGTTTCATGGAAATATTGGTGTTAAAGAAGTGTAACTATGTTCATCAAGAAAATGTGGTAGTTTATTTTATAAAACAGAATAGCCAATTTATTAGAACAAAGTTGCAGCTTGTTGATGTTAAATATGTTTCATGTTACTGTATACGCTCTATGTTGGAGAAACATGTATTTATTAGGTTTTCAGTTTAAGTGTGTGTTACACACACACACACACACACACACATATATTTATGTGGAAATACAACCAAGTGAAAACACATAGAAATTGCAATCAGAAGACTGATGCAAAGCTGTGGTTACCATCCCTTCAACACATTTGGCCTAATTCCAAGGCTCTATTACGCATGAAGAAAGTCAGATGATTAAAGGGTAGGTAAATATGATGTGACAAAGCCCAAATGGCAAGTTCAAAACCAGAACAAACTTCTCAGTCCATGGGTTAGGAAAGTAAGTTTGTAAAGAGTGCATGGTGCAGAATATGTTGTAAGGTAATAAACCATAATAGTTGTGCAGATTTGGTGAATTAGAATTTGTAAACAATCACGATTCAGCACTAAGAATTGCTTAAGAGGAAAGCCTATGATTCTATAAAAACTTTTTTATACTACCATCATAATCCATTTCCTTCTGAGTCTCGTTTTCTACTTTTGCTGGTTCCTGGTTTTCTTTATCTGGTGTTGAAACGTCAACATTTTCATTTGCATCCGGCACTGTGCCTTCAGCTAAAGCTGCATCAATGTCAAAGGTAGTCTTCTTCTTCTTTTTCTTCTTTTTTAATGTTGGATCAAATATCTGGTAGAATGAAAACAAATTATTATAATTTATTCATGGTTATTCCCATATATATATATATATATATATTAGTGGATAATGGAAACAAAGAAACTGCCGTGAGGCACTGAAAATAAGATTGGATAGGGAAAATAAACAGATACCCCCGTCATTTACCACAGATGAAGTCAGGAGGGCGAGACAAACACATAATATTTCGACATAAGTCTTAGTCATGTGGGAGGCGAGACATATGGCAGGGGGAAAGATGTGGTCACATCCCAACCCACCACATGAATTTTTTGTTTGTTTGTATATTTACTAGGAAATAATAGGAGCTAATTAGCGTATGGATTTACAAAAAAAAGGGATAGCGAAGTGAACCACCACTTACCTTAGATCAGTGTTTCCCAACGTGGGGCCCACGCCCCACACGGGGGCAATTTGGTTTTTTTAGGGGGGCAATTTAGAAATTGACTTGATACGACTTTACCGCTTTCTCTTCGGGTTATTTAAATGCAATGCTAGATATAGGTGCAAAATATAGCAAAAAATCAAATTCTTAAAACAGTGCTGTAAATAATTATTAGATTTAGTTTCGTTTGATGTTAGCAAAATATATCCTCTGGATGATTTGAGTCATCAACTTGACCTTTTTGGGATTCACCGCGTAATGTTCCGCCTGTCTCGGGAACCCGGACCTTTTAAAACGCGCCAATAACGCCCTTGTTCGTGATTTTCCATCTTCATATTTAGCCGAATCTGGATTTAGTGCAGTAAATGATTTACTGATAAAAAAAAAAAAATCAACTGGATATAACACAACGTGGAGACTTGAGATTAAAGCTTACTAAAATGGAGCCTAATATAAAATTTCTATGTAGCAAGCATCAAGCGCAAGGATCACACTAAATTGCCATAATAAATCTTTATTAAAAATCTTTTGAATTTTAGTATTTCATTATATGTTTTTTAATTTTACTTACTGTGTTTTATGACAATATTAAAGTGTTTTCTTTCAAAAACCATCCTATATGAGTTTCTTTAATAACAAATAATTTTTTTATTAAAAATTATGTATGTGGGGCAAAAAAAATGTTAAAAGTGGGGCATGACCCAAAAAAGGTTGGGAAACACTGCCTTAGATGGTATCAAGGAGTGAACACAAATAAGCACAAAACAAAGGAAAACAATGAATATATTTCAGCCCCCCCCTTTTCCTTGATTTTCCCTGTTGACGAAGGGCCAAGTCCCGAAATAATCATTGTTTTACCTGTTCTTGTGTTTTTTTCTGTGTGTTCACCCTACGAAACCATCATCTAAGATAAGTGATAGTTCATTTTGCTATTTTTTTTTATTTTTTTTTGTAAATTCCATGTCTACTTAGCTCCTATTATTTCCTGGTTACCATATATATATATATATATGAAATGACAGACATCATGCTCTTAAAAACAATAAATAAGGTATTTAAAATCATGTCATGTAACCTAAATTTTTCGAATAAATGATCAAAATTAGTTTAAAGAGTTTCGATCTAATAAAACTCCAACAGTAAAGGATACTTAAAACCATTTTCTTGCAGTTTTCAGGCAATAAGTAGGAGAAGTTGAATTTCACACGTAGGTCAAAAGATCGAAAAAATAGTTAAATAATTTCACAGCTTTCAGTTTTTAAGTTACAAGAAAGATTCATAGCTCAAAAGATGTGTCAAATTTTAGACTACATTATGTAAAAATTTAGAATCAGTAGGTAAAGAGTAAATAGCCTTTTTGTAGTAAAATGAAGATTTAAAATAGAAAATGAATATTACACACAGCGGAGTTTAGCCAAATACAAACTGGAAAGTATGTTTAAAAGTAAACAGAATTTTTCCCATGCATACTGAATGAGTTTTGTAAAGATTTATGGTATATTTTGACCAGAAAAGGAAAAGTAAATTTAATAATATTTACGGGAAAAAGGTAGACAGAAATTATGAAGTTTGAAAATAGATTGCAAAGTGGAACATGAAAACTATATAAAGAAGACTAGTTAACAGGTAAATAACTTCACTATCATATAGAAAAATGCATGCTGTAATGTTTGGAACATATTTTCGCACAGTAACACAAAAACTTTAGGAGATATAAGATATAGAACTTTTAAGTTAAGTTGCAGTTACGATTTCTAAGATAGGAAATTGTAAACAAGCCAGATTATTTAATTGTGCATGCTTCCATGGTCATCATAAGTATTATCTTGGTTCTCCGGGTAAAGCCGCATCGATTTGTTGAAACCTAACATTTTGGCCATCGTGCTATGGCCTTCATCAGAGGACAGCTGTGTTTGTTGCCGCTGTCACCTATATATAACAGTGGGAGGGCACGCGAGCTAACTGTCCGCGATGTCATGGTTGTTACCACGCCTAGCGAAGGTTGTTGGATGGGGCCAATCATCTTGTGGCCTCCTCAGTAGGTATGGCCAGATATGGTCAAGTTGTCGGCCACTGTCAGCATTCATGTTCTTAAGTGTCTTTTGTATTTCTAGTGCCTTTCTCACTCGCCTGGGATACCATCTGCTCTCTATAGCCACTATGCAGGTCTGGTCAAATAAAATAGAATGTCCATGTCAGCTGAATGCTGAGATACAGCTGATGTTATTTTTAAAATGCCTCATGTGTTCATTTAATCTTTCCACAATGGTGCATCCCGTTTCTCCGATATACACCTGGCCACAGCTGCAGGGTATTTGGTACTCACCTGGTGTCTGTAACTTCTCCCTTTTCACTTTTACATGAAAAATAAAGGGAAAATACACCCAACACTCACCAATGTTGAACGGAGGTGGGCAGCAGCAACACAAAACACACAAACAAAGAAAAAACAATATTTCGGGTGAAACCCCCTCTTTCAAGTTAACAGAGGTAGGTGGCTGGGCTTGAGCAAGACTTACGTTCGACGCAGCCACTCATAGAATGTAATAGACTGTCGGAGGTGGTGGGGGGGAGCAACAATAATATAACCACGAGTATAAGAAAGATTAAAATGGTTGAAAAAATAATAATAGTAATAAAAAATATAAATAAATAAAAATATAATTGGAAATTTTTGAAAAATATATGAATCTATTGTGATGGGTGTATAGGAGTGAGGATGGAAGATATATTTTCACTTTTATTTATACAAGTACATCTGAATACTTTCTGGATGCCTGTATATAGGACGAATGTTTTTCTTTTTTGAAGGTGACCAATCTTATCCCTCACACCCTGGATGTACAGTAATACTGCCACTGGCCCATCAGTTGATCTGCTGATCTCTTCTGTCGGTGCTGAGGTTGGAGATGATAATACAGGGTGAGTCAAAAGTCGCAGTACACCCTTTTATTTCAAAAACTCTGCAGGAATTGGGAAACCTGAATATTCCAGTAAGGTATTGGTGAGGTGGTCTATCTTTTACGGTATGTACCGAACATGGGCGCCATCTTGAATCTAAGTCAATTTTTTTAAATGGAAAGGGGGTCGTGTGACATCAAATAACATCAGAATTTTCTCACAAGTTCATTCCTGTAAACAGATTTGAAATAGCAGTTGCGGTTCAAAAGTTACATAGCTTTTTTGTTGCAGATAACTAAAGATGGCTTTGACCAAGGAGGAGAGAATTGAAATCATTTTGATGTCTTGAGAACGAAGTTTCCGTGTCATAACTGCAGATTTTAACAACCGGCACACAGAAAGACCTCCAATTTCACACAACACTGTCAGGTGCTTAATTTCCAAATTCCGAGAAACTGGGACTGTGGCTGACAAGGCACGGAGTGGCCGTCCAAAAAGTGCTACTGACGAGACAACCTCAACAATGGTTTTGGTGTCCTTCGTGAAGAGCCCACAACGCAGCACACGACGTTTGTCAGCAGAATGTGGAATCAGCCAGTCATCGATCATACGAATCCTTCATGCCCATCGATGGCATCCATTCAAGATTCAGTTACTCCAGCACCTAGCAGAGGATGACCCAGACAGACGTATGCAGTTTTGCACGTGGGCCTTAGAGGAACATCAACAAGATCCCTCTTTTGCACAAGGCATCTTGTTCAGTGATGAGGCAAACTTTTATGTCGGTGGTGAAGTTAACCGTCACAACCACAGGTAATGGAGTGACCACAATCCACGCTGGATGGAACCTTCCAAGGTAGTTGGTGACGTAAAGGTTATGGTGTGGTGTGGTATATGGGGTACCCGTGTAATTGGACCCATTTTCATTGACGAGAACCTAAATGCTCAACGCTATCTGGAAATGCTGCAAGAAGTGGTTTTTACAGCAGTCCTGAATGAAGATGGCAGCTTTCCCTGCTTCTTTCAACAGGATGGGGCTCCACCACACTACGGAGCAGTTGTTCGTCACTGGTTAGATAGTCAATTTCCTGGTCACTGGATTGGCCGACGTGGTTCTGTGGAATGGCCACCCAGATCACCTGATCTCACACGACTTGACTTTTATCTGTGGGGCCATTTAAGGCAACTTGTGTATGCAGAGAAAATAAGAAACAAATACCATCTCCAGCAACGCATTGTAGGAGCGTGTGCCAGCATTTCTGCGGAAATCCTTCTGCGAGTGCATGACAATTGGATCCAGCGCCTTCAAATGTGCGTTGACCGAGAGGGACAACATGTTGAACACATAAAATGATTGTCCTTTCTGGAGAACAATCCGGCTTGTAATTCTAACTGAAATATGTTGTAACTTTTGAACCACAGCTGCTATTTCAAATCTGTTTACAGGAATGAACTTGTGAGAAAATTCTGATGTTATTTGATATGTCACACGACCCCCTTTCCTTTTAAAAAAATTGACTTAGATTCAAGATGGCCGATTTCAAGATGGCGCCCATGTTTGGTACACTTCACCAATACCTTACTGGAATATTCAGGTTTCCCAATTTCTGCAGAGTTTTTGAAATAAAAGGGTATACCGCGACTTTTGACTCACCCTGTAGAGCACCCAGTGCTGCAATGCACTTGCTGACAATATCTGGGCAGTAGCCATTAGCAAGGAAAGTCTCCTTTAAAATACATTTATCAGAAATTATGCTAGCTTCAATACTAACTGCAGAGGCACAACTGGTTAAAGTTTTTAAAATACCGTGTTTTACTGTCAGATAGTGGTGTCAGCATGCAAATAGCAGTTTGTGTGTGTCGGCCTCTGGTATACCACATGGACCTGGGAATCATCTGCCTTCCTTTTTACAATAACGCCCATAAAAGGAAGCTGTCCTCTTCAGCTTCCATAGTGAACTGGATTTTTTTCATAAGCGCTATTCAAATACTCGAAAAAGGCCTGGAGGGATTCTCGTGCATCAGGCCAGATGATAAAGGTATCATCAACGTATCTCAGCCAAAGAGAAGGTTTCATGTTGAAGTTGTGGACGATCTAAGCCTCAAATGCCTCCATAAAGATATCGGCCACAATGGGTGACAGTGGGCAACCCATTGCTGCTCCCTCCTTCTGCTGGTAAAAGTTGTTCCTATATTCAAAGAAGTAGTATTTAGGCAAAACTCATCCGGAGACACCCATCCTAGTGGTGGGTTGTGATGTTCTTAGCATTCTTTAATTATGTTGATTGATTCATCGCCCACCACATTAGAGAAAAGGAACGTGACGTCAAAAGATGACTAGTAGAACGTTCCTATCCAGGAGTCCATTTTGATCATTTTAATAAAATCTGACGAATTTCTGATGGTAGACAATGTCCTCAGAGTTTTGAGCTTATTCGCGAGATATTTTGCAAGCAGATGCGTGGGAGAATGATACGCACTGGCGATGGGTCATAACGGCACGCCTCTGTATAATATTTTGGGAGACAATATAGTCGTGGAGTCAAAAGATTAGATGTTGTTAATCTTCTTTGGCATCTGGTTCAACTGGTGCTGCATCACGTATTTTGCTGTTACACTTCGTCCGATCTTCTGGAGAGGATTGGTTTTTAACTTTTCACAAGTCTCGTCCTGTAACAGTGTCTCCACCTTTCGGTGGATATCCTCAGCATACATCACAACTGAAGTGTTGCCTTTGTCCACAGATAAAATAAGTATATCCTCAATCTCTTTCAATTGATGCAGGGCATTGCGTTCTTGAGTGAGATTCGGTGGCGGTGGCTTTGCACTTGATAAAATCTTCACCGTGGCGCTTCGTATTTCGTAAGCATCATCAACTGTTAGGCATAAAATAGAAGATTCAACTGCAGTAATGCCCTCGTTCATCAGTACCTTGGCATGTGTTAAAGCGAAGTTATGTCCTTTAGTAAGAACTGAAATAGTTGTGGCATCTAATGTTTCCCCAGCGACGTTGAGCATACACCGATCCAACACACTTGCTTCCTGGTGGGGCTGCTGTTCAGCAAATTTCATCATTTGCCTATTCTTCATTTTTTCGAAGGCATCGTGAGCTTGATTCCATGATAGTTGTTCCAGTTTGGTCCAGTCGCTGGAATTTAAGACGTTGTTAAGGAAAAAGTGAAGGTAGAAGATCCTTGCTTCTAATGCTGCTCCCGTCTCTAAAGACCTCGCTGTTGAGAGACGTAAAGCAGTTAAAAAAAAATCTAATGCTGCTAATTCTCTTCATATTCTCTTGGAAGATTCGCTCCCGCAACAAGGCTTAAGAACTTCTCTTCAGTATGTGGCAGGCTGTCAGCGTCTGTACA
Organism: Vandiemenella viatica; assembly: GCA_031002005.1. Classification (NCBI taxonomy): domain Eukaryota; kingdom Metazoa; phylum Arthropoda; class Insecta; order Orthoptera; family Morabidae; genus Vandiemenella; species Vandiemenella viatica. The sequence goes on from JARYHS010011408.1 coordinate 202,941,060, forward strand.
TGGTGCTTGATCATGACAAAATCTGGAAGGACATCTTTATTGCAGCATCTACATAGAAAGGCTAAATGACTAAACCTCATGCTGCTTTTCTGTCTTAAGGACCCAAACTGTCTGGTTGATTTAAAAATAATCTCCCCGTAGAGATCGATCATATAATAGCGCAGGCTTCCGCAGTCATCGTAAGTATTATCTTGGTTCTCTGGGTGGAGCGGTGTCGATTTGTTGAAACCTAACATTTTGGTCACCATGATGTGGCCTTCATCAGAGGACTGCTGTGTTTGTTGCCGCTGTCACCTATATACAGCAATGGGAGCGTGCACAAGCTATCCGTCCGCAATGACGTCACGGTCATTACCATGCCTAGTGAAGGTTGTCGGGTGGGGCTGGTCATCTTGCATCCTCCTCAGTAGGTATGACCAAATATGGTCAAGTTGTAGGCCACTATCAGCATTCATGTTGTTAGATGTCTTAAGTATTTCTAGTGCCTCTCTCACTCATCTGGGCCACCATCTGCTCTCTAAGGCTACTACGCTGGTCTGTTTAAATAAAATAGAATGTCCACTGTCAGCTGAATGCTAAGCTACAGCTGATTTGCACACAAACTGCTATTTTCATGCCAACTCCCACCACCATCCAGCAGTAAAGCGCGATATTTTAAAAACTTAAACCATTCATGCCTTTGCAGTTAGTGGTGAAGCAAGCATAGCTGCTGAGAAACATATTTTAAAAAAGACTTTTCTTGCTAATGGCTATTGCCCAGATATTGTCAGCAAGTGCATTGTAGCACTGGGTGCTCAAGTATCACCTCCTACCTCAGCACCAACAGAAGGGATCAGCAGATCAACTGGCGGGCCAGTGGCAGTATTACCGTACATCCCAGGTGTGTCGGATAAGATTAGTCACCTTTTAAAAAAGAAAAATATCCATCCTGTATACGGGGCATCCAGGAAGATTTCAGATGTACTTGCAAAAATAAACGTGAAAAGGGAGAAGTTACAGACACCAGGTGTGTACCAAATAAACCTGCAGCTGTGGCCAGGTGTATATCGGCGAAACGGGACGCATCATCAAGGAAAGATGAACACATGAGGCATTTTAAAAACAACAACGTCAGCAAATCAGCTGACAATCTATTTTGTTGACCAGACCATTGTAGTGGCTGAAGAGAGCAGATGGTGGCCCAGGAAAGTGAGAGGGGCACTAGAAATACAAAAGACACCTAACAACACGAATGCTGATAGTGGCCTACAACTTGACCATATTTGGTCATACCTACCGAGGAAGCCGCAAGATGACCAGCCCCACCCGAAAACCTTCGCTAGGCGCAGTAATGACCGTGACGTAATCCAAGACTGTTAGCTCGCGCACACTCCCACTGCTATATACAGGTGACAGTGGCAACAAACACAGCAGTCCCTTGATGAAGGTTACATCATGATGGCCGAAATGTTAGGTTTCAACAAAGCGATGCGGCTCCACCCAAGACCCAAGATAATAAGGCTGATTATTTATCAAATGATCGGGAAGGATGAGTAGATTATTTTAAAACAAGAATTATCACCAAAGCTTGAATTTGAGAGTGAGAAAATTTTAGGTTTTGCCAATTTTTTTACAGACAAACGGCTGAAGTGAGAGATAATTTCATAAGGAGTTATTTTAATGTTTATGTAAAGGGCTACCTTCTACAAAAGTTTTAAGTAGATCAGAGCAAAAATAGGTTCGGATATTTTATAATATCCGGATATCTTGCACAATGTACCCAGTCATTCATAAATAGAGCCCCGGTAACCGCAGAGGGGCCAGTTGTTTGGAAGCTCTTGTAGCGTGAAGTTGTGTCGGCATACAGAATGGGCAGTGGAGAAGGCGGAAAGTAGGCGGAAGTGATGCATGTTGAGGAGCCATCTTAGATTATTATAAGCAGTTGGGGAGATGTGATTTTACTCTGGTGTAGATGAACTTTATTTAATTAGGGGTCTTCAGGAGTTACTTGTCTCAGTGTTTAAACCTGCAGTTGTTTATTTCGGAGAAGATTTTCGATGCTTTAATTTTGGTTACCGTATGATGTACTGAAATCTTAAGAATATATAGGTTGAACATTTCACGAAAGTCTACAGTGAACATTCTTAAAAGAACCTACCTTCATCCCCTGAGGTTATAACAGAGGGTTGGCGACAGTATAACCAGTATCCTTAGGCTACATCAATGGTAGTGAATTTAGCGAAGGGGTTATGCACACTCACCGCAGTAGCTTATGGTCTAACAGCATCAGGAATATAAATCGTATGGAATACATACATCAACTTTAGACATTAGTTTAGAAACACTAACCGCTAAATAATTTACTATCACAAACATTTGATTTGGGTCAAAGAAAGAATTGTCTTAGGTGCAATTACCAAAGTTGCTGAAAAATCATAGCACTGTTTGGCTGCCTTGATGTCGCAAAATGCCACATAACTGTTTAGTATTGTTGCATGAAACTTATTTTACCATCGTAAGGATTAATAAAAAAATGGAGTTTTATATATATATTTTTACTTATGGCTTTACGGCTTGTCGACGTCAAGGAGGTGGCAGGCTGTCAGCGTCTGTACATGGTGCTTGATCATGACAAAATCTGGAAGGACATCTTTATTGCAGCATCTACATAGAAAGGCTAAATGACTAAACCTCATGCTGCTTTTCTGTCTTAAGGACCCAAACTGTCTGGTTGATTTAAAAATAATCTCCCCGTAGAGATCGATCATATAATAGCGCAGGCTTCCGCAGTCATCGTAAGTATTATCTTGGTTCTCTGGGTGGAGCGGTGTCGATTTGTTGAAACCTAACATTTTGGTCACCATGATGTGGCCTTCATCAGAGGACTGCTGTGTTTGTTGCCGCTGTCACCTATATACAGCAATGGGAGCGTGCACAAGCTATCCGTCCGCAATGACGTCACGGTCATTACCATGCCTAGTGAAGGTTGTCGGGTGGGGCTGGTCATCTTGCATCCTCCTCAGTAGGTATGACCAAATATGGTCAAGTTGTAGGCCACTATCAGCATTCATGTTGTTAGATGTCTTAAGTATTTCTAGTGCCTCTCTCACTCATCTGGGCCACCATCTGCTCTCTAAGGCTACTACGCTGGTCTGTTTAAATAAAATAGAATGTCCACTGTCAGCTGAATGCTAAGCTACAGCTGATTTGCACACAAACTGCTATTTTCATGCCAACTCCCACCACCATCCAGCAGTAAAGCGCGATATTTTAAAAACTTAAACCATTCATGCCTTTGCAGTTAGTGGTGAAGCAAGCATAGCTGCTGAGAAACATATTTTAAAAAAGACTTTTCTTGCTAATGGCTATTGCCCAGATATTGTCAGCAAGTGCATTGTAGCACTGGGTGCTCAAGTATCACCTCCTACCTCAGCACCAACAGAAGGGATCAGCAGATCAACTGGCGGGCCAGTGGCAGTATTACCGTACATCCCAGGTGTGTCGGATAAGATTAGTCACCTTTTAAAAAAGAAAAATATCCATCCTGTATACGGGGCATCCAGGAAGATTTCAGATGTACTTGCAAAAATAAACGTGAAAAGGGAGAAGTTACAGACACCAGGTGTGTACCAAATAAACCTGCAGCTGTGGCCAGGTGTATATCGGCGAAACGGGACGCATCATCAAGGAAAGATGAACACATGAGGCATTTTAAAAACAACAACGTCAGCAAATCAGCTGACAATCTATTTTGTTGACCAGACCATTGTAGTGGCTGAAGAGAGCAGATGGTGGCCCAGGAAAGTGAGAGGGGCACTAGAAATACAAAAGACACCTAACAACACGAATGCTGATAGTGGCCTACAACTTGACCATATTTGGTCATACCTACCGAGGAAGCCGCAAGATGACCAGCCCCACCCGAAAACCTTCGCTAGGCGCAGTAATGACCGTGACGTAATCCAAGACTGTTAGCTCGCGCACACTCCCACTGCTATATACAGGTGACAGTGGCAACAAACACAGCAGTCCCTTGATGAAGGTTACATCATGATGGCCGAAATGTTAGGTTTCAACAAAGCGATGCGGCTCCACCCAAGACCCAAGATAATAAGGCTGATTATTTATCAAATGATCGGGAAGGATGAGTAGATTATTTTAAAACAAGAATTATCACCAAAGCTTGAATTTGAGAGTGAGAAAATTTTAGGTTTTGCCAATTTTTTTACAGACAAACGGCTGAAGTGAGAGATAATTTCATAAGGAGTTATTTTAATGTTTATGTAAAGGGCTACCTTCTACAAAAGTTTTAAGTAGATCAGAGCAAAAATAGGTTCGGATATTTTATAATATCCGGATATCTTGCACAATGTACCCAGTCATTCATAAATAGAGCCCCGGTAACCGCAGAGGGGCCAGTTGTTTGGAAGCTCTTGTAGCGTGAAGTTGTGTCGGCATACAGAATGGGCAGTGGAGAAGGCGGAAAGTAGGCGGAAGTGATGCATGTTGAGGAGCCATCTTAGATTATTATAAGCAGTTGGGGAGATGTGATTTTACTCTGGTGTAGATGAACTTTATTTAATTAGGGGTCTTCAGGAGTTACTTGTCTCAGTGTTTAAACCTGCAGTTGTTTATTTCGGAGAAGATTTTCGATGCTTTAATTTTGGTTACCGTATGATGTACTGAAATCTTAAGAATATATAGGTTGAACATTTCACGAAAGTCTACAGTGAACATTCTTAAAAGAACCTACCTTCATCCCCTGAGGTTATAACAGAGGGTTGGCGACAGTATAACCAGTATCCTTAGGCTACATCAATGGTAGTGAATTTAGCGAAGGGGTTATGCACACTCACCGCAGTAGCTTATGGTCTAACAGCATCAGGAATATAAATCGTATGGAATACATACATCAACTTTAGACATTAGTTTAGAAACACTAACCGCTAAATAATTTACTATCACAAACATTTGATTTGGGTCAAAGAAAGAATTGTCTTAGGTGCAATTACCAAAGTTGCTGAAAAATCATAGCACTGTTTGGCTCCTTGATGTCGCAAAATGCCACATAACTGTTTAGTATTGTTGCATGAAACTTATTTTACCATCGTAAGGATTAATAAAAAAATGGAGTTTTATATATATATTTTTACTTATGGCTTTACGGCTTGTCGACGTCAAGGAGGTGGCAGGCTGTCAGCGTCTGTACATGGTGCTTGATCATGACAAAATCTGGAAGGACATCTTTATTGCAGCATCTACATAGAAAGGCTAAATGACTAAACCTCATGCTGCTTTTCTGTCTTAAGGACCCAAACTGTCTGGTTGATTTAAAAATAATCTCCCCGTAGAGATCGATCATATAATAGCGCAGGCTTCCGCAGTCATCGTAAGTATTATCTTGGTTCTCTGGGTGGAGCGGTGTCGATTTGTTGAAACCTAACATTTTGGTCACCATGATGTGGCCTTCATCAGAGGACTGCTGTGTTTGTTGCCGCTGTCACCTATATACAGCAATGGGAGCGTGCACAAGCTATCCGTCCGCAATGACGTCACGGTCATTACCATGCCTAGTGAAGGTTGTCGGGTGGGGCTGGTCATCTTGCATCCTCCTCAGTAGGTATGACCAAATATGGTCAAGTTGTAGGCCACTATCAGCATTCATGTTGTTAGATGTCTTAAGTATTTCTAGTGCCTCTCTCACTCATCTGGGCCACCATCTGCTCTCTAAGGCTACTACGCTGGTCTGTTTAAATAAAATAGAATGTCCACTGTCAGCTGAATGCTAAGCTACAGCTGATTTGCACACAAACTGCTATTTTCATGCCAACTCCCACCACCATCCAGCAGTAAAGCGCGATATTTTAAAAACTTAAACCATTCATGCCTTTGCAGTTAGTGGTGAAGCAAGCATAGCTGCTGAGAAACATATTTTAAAAAAGACTTTTCTTGCTAATGGCTATTGCCCAGATATTGTCAGCAAGTGCATTGTAGCACTGGGTGCTCAAGTATCACCTCCTACCTCAGCACCAACAGAAGGGATCAGCAGATCAACTGGCGGGCCAGTGGCAGTATTACCGTACATCCCAGGTGTGTCGGATAAGATTAGTCACCTTTTAAAAAAGAAAAATATCCATCCTGTATACGGGGCATCCAGGAAGATTTCAGATGTACTTGCAAAAATAAACGTGAAAAGGGAGAAGTTACAGACACCAGGTGTGTACCAAATAAACCTGCAGCTGTGGCCAGGTGTATATCGGCGAAACGGGACGCATCATCAAGGAAAGATGAACACATGAGGCATTTTAAAAACAACAACGTCAGCAAATCAGCTGACAATCTATTTTGTTGACCAGACCATTGTAGTGGCTGAAGAGAGCAGATGGTGGCCCAGGAAAGTGAGAGGGGCACTAGAAATACAAAAGACACCTAACAACACGAATGCTGATAGTGGCCTACAACTTGACCATATTTGGTCATACCTACCGAGGAAGCCGCAAGATGACCAGCCCCACCCGAAAACCTTCGCTAGGCGCAGTAATGACCGTGACGTAATCCAAGACTGTTAGCTCGCGCACACTCCCACTGCTATATACAGGTGACAGTGGCAACAAACACAGCAGTCCCTTGATGAAGGTTACATCATGATGGCCGAAATGTTAGGTTTCAACAAAGCGATGCGGCTCCACCCAAGACCCAAGATAATAAGGCTGATTATTTATCAAATGATCGGGAAGGATGAGTAGATTATTTTAAAACAAGAATTATCACCAAAGCTTGAATTTGAGAGTGAGAAAATTTTAGGTTTTGCCAATTTTTTTTTACAGACAAACGGCTGAAGTGAGAGATAATTTCATAAGGAGTTATTTAATGTTTATGTAAAGGGCTACCTTCTACAAAAGTTTTAAGTAGATCAGAGCAAAAATAGGTTCGGATATTTTATAATATCCGGATATCTTGCACAATGTACCCAGTCATTCATAAATAGAGCCCCGGTAACCGCAGAGGGGCCAGTTGTTTGGAAGCTCTTGTAGCGTGAAGTTGTGTCGGCATACAGAATGGGCAGTGGAGAAGGCGGAAAGTAGGCGGAAGTGATGCATGTTGAGGAGCCATCTTAGATTATTATAAGCAGTTGGGGAGATGTGATTTTACTCTGGTGTAGATGAACTTTATTTAATTAGGGGTCTTCAGGAGTTACTTGTCTCAGTGTTTAAACCTGCAGTTGTTTATTTCGGAGAAGATTTTCGATGCTTTAATTTTGGTTACCGTATGATGTACTGAAATCTTAAGAATATATAGGTTGAACATTTCACGAAAGTCTACAGTGAACATTCTTAAAAGAACCTACCTTCATCCCCTGAGGTTATAACAGAGGGTTGGCGACAGTATAACCAGTATCCTTAGGCTACATCAATGGTAGTGAATTTAGCGAAGGGGTTATGCACACTCACCGCAGTAGCTTATGGTCTAACAGCATCAGGAATATAAATCGTATGGAATACATACATCAACTTTAGACATTAGTTTAGAAACACTAACCGCTAAATAATTTACTATCACAAACATTTGATTTGGGTCAAAGAAAGAATTGTCTTAGGTGCAATTACCAAAGTTGCTGAAAAATCATAGCACTGTTTGGCTGCCTTGATGTCGCAAAATGCCACATAACTGTTTAGTATTGTTGCATGAAACTTATTTTACCATCGTAAGGATTAATAAAAAATGGAGTTTTATATATATATTTTTACTTATGGCTTTACGGCTTGTCGACGTCAAGGAGGTGGGATGAGATTGGGGGTCAAGGAATGGGAAGGAATTCGGCCATAGCCCTTTTGAAGAAAGCATCCCTGCATTTGCCTGGAGTGATTTAGGAAAATAATGGAATTAGTGTAAAAAGCTCAACCAGTATAAAAAACAGTCTCTCCAGTCTAGTTCAATTTTTAATGGTTTTACACTTTGTGAGCATCAAAGCAGGACAGGATTGAGGGCAAGGAACAGAAAGAAATTTGGTCATGGACCTTACAAGAAACCATCCTTGCAGTCGCCTGAAGCAGTGGCGGACCCAGGGAGATGGCTGAAGCCCCCCCCCCCCCCCAAACGCACCAAGGTCACTCCCGCCTACATGGATTTTGGGGACTTTTTTTTGCTCCACTGTTTTTATAAGGGTGACAATGTGGAATAATGAAATTTCTGTCGGTGGCCCCCTCCTCGCCTGAGTCAAAAAAACTAAACTGGTATCAGACAATGTCTTTGAAGATATAAATGCAGAATCGATTAACATGATCGAGCCAGAGCAAACTCCCATTGTTCAAAATAGAGCTCACTAACGCATAGAAGATGGTAAAATTTTGTCATACGCTCAAAAAATTCAAGGTTTCCGCCAACGACCTTTAAGTTATGCCGCCGTGCCACATGGCATAAAATTCTGCCTCAGAGCAACATTGTGCTTGCTCAAATAACTTGTGAAAGACTAGCCAGTGTCTACACTGCACCAAAAAGTAACGTAGTCACGCTCTAACTAAATCTGCCAGAGTCGGAAGGGTGTCTAAATCGTAACACTAAGTAACATTGTGCTCGCTTTAACTGAATTATGAAGACTGGTGGCAAGGGTAGCTCATGGATGCTATATATAGATACACCTGTAGGAATGCAACATTTTCCGGTTTCTCACGATCTGATCAAATGTAAAATCCTAAGCTCAAAGATATCATCATGTATATGACCTTGATGACTTAAAATATTCCTATTGCTCTGAAATTTTGGCGGTAGCTAGATTCTTTAAAAAGCGTTAATTTAGATCCTTATAATTTCGTAGTTCAGCAAAGAAATTTATTTTCTGAGATTCCAAAACTTGTCAATAACTACTACAATTTTATATTTACGAAACTGAAATAACTTTTATTTTACTTCTAATTGACTACTCTTTCATCTGATATCAAGCATACTTTTTTCAAAAGGTTGAAATAAAACTCTATTTTTCTGACCAAGTTTTAAATAATTAATATTTCGTAAACTATTAAAGCCATCGATCTGAAAGTGACTTTAAACAATTCTACATATTCCAAATTGATTCCTGAACAAATTTGAAGTCACTACGTAATTTCTTTGATTTACTATGAACTTAGTAAACTCTTCCAGATGAATGCTTGAGGATGATGCAACAGAAAATACTACCTTGTTCAGATACTTTCTCAAAACTGTAGAAACCTGATTTTTAGCTTGAATTAATTTGGTAACTGCCTTTAAAAAATGATATGCAGTGCTATTCAATTTAACTCTCGGTTCTGGGAACAAATTTTGCTACACAGTTACAAATTTTTTAGGTTACCTTACAACTTGATAGAACCATAATAATTTTCTACTCATGATCTGTCCCCACCTGAGAAAACATTTTTTAGTTACAGGCCCAGTTAGTGACATTTAGCTCCGAGCGTGGTGTAAACACCATTTGCAGCATGGTATGACATCATAGGCTAGCATAGTCGAAAGCAGTAGTAGTGGTGGTGGTGGTAGTGGTGGTAAAGCTAGTGTGGGAGAAAGCTGCTGTGGTAATCTGAAAATATCTTTGGTCCATGGATTACATCAACCTCTTAATCACTCATTATAATGTTTGCAGAGTGCAAGTTTTGTCAAGAAACATTTTCTGGTTTAATTTTAGATGGGGATACCACAACAATCTCTTACCACCTTGTGTAATCAACACATTGATCATGTGGTATATATGACGTCATTGTGAAGTATTCAGTCTGCGCATACCAGCACAGTAACAGTGATGAGATTTGAAAATTGGGTATGTGCAATATCGTGTGTTATGGTTACATTTTACTTTGGTCCAGGCTGTATTACGATTGAAATGTATATTTATAAAATATGATGATTTTGAAAACAGTCATTTGAGTTTCTGTTGTAATGCAGCCTGGACCATATGTCACAATGATGTCATATATACCACAAAATCTGTGTGTTTACTATTTGAGGCGGTAAGAGATTATAGTGGTATCCCCATCTAGAATTAAACCCATTTTCTGCCATTTGGAAGTGCACTATAATCAACGTCAAAGGAGAATTAATACACCTACTTTTTTTTTAACTTATTTGACAACCAAAAGGTTGGCTAGATCCTCCCAAAGGAGGCAAACTATGCCATTGTGCCAGAGGTTGGATGTCCACTTCCTTTCCAAAGTGAATTTCAGTTAATGTGGACTCTAAACCGTGGAATGCCACACTCGATATTGAATATTTTTTTGGCTCACATTACTTGTCTCTTGTCTGTTTCGTGGGTCTGATGTACAATTTCATAATTACTTTTTTTCAATTTAACCAAAGATGGCATAATGCTTTCCTCAGCTACATATTAACATCCCATTCTCAACATGTAACAAAACAGATTAATGAAGTGTTAAATACCCACAAGATACATCAAACTCATTTGTATTTGTATAGACAAATGAGATTTATGGAATGAGAGGAAACGAAATTGTTAATTAAATTTTTTCAACTATAGACTGATATGTTAGAAAAAAGAATCTGCTATACCTACACAACATGTTAAAATTAAATGGTACTAACACCTCTGTAAAAGTTGTAAATTGGACTTACTATCGCCCAATGACCTATTATCTGCTATTGTATCGACATTGCTGTCACAGTAACCCTCAAAGGTACACCTAAGGTTAACACCCCACCTGTTTACAAGTACATAAATAATGCGAGCACGGCTTAAAGTTGTGAAAATGTTGTAGTTATTGACTTACCGATTCTTCGTCTGCCATGTTTACAACTCGTCTGCTACGCCTGTGCTGCTGTTGTTTATATATGAAGCTTTTACTGTTATCGCAATTACGAAATTACAAACGCAGTTTCATCAGTCTGACAACAGCTTCACTAGTATTGAATCATACACTCTTCGTCAATGCATCAGCCACATGTAAAAGCAAAGATCACAGAAGACTGCCTTCCGACAGAGACAATATTACGGATTTCCATCTCTTGAGGAATCCTACACTACAATGTTGAATATCGTTCACAAATCCAAAGATTGATTACTATAGTTTTCAAATATAATCTTTGAGTTTGCTTTCAAATACCAATGGTATGTAACTGTGTAGTGTATGTAGTCTCTGGTGCGGAAGGAGTATGTCCGTACAAAAACACAGCTGTCACATAAGAATGCGAAGGGAAGTCATGGGATGGGGCAAATAATTTTTGACGAGCGAAAGACAAAGAGCCGTTATCATGACGTTTTTTAGTCTAATAGGATTAGAGAAAATTTCGTTGTTAAAAAGATAAAGTACAGAAATAAGTGATGTTGAAGATGCACAATTCTGGTGCAAATGATGTTGAATCATTTTTACCGCACATTCCCTACAGCTTACAAAATGAACACCTGTAGTACCTAATCTATTTTGCAACTATGAAATTACAGATCATTTGGAAATAACAATGGCCAAGATGGGGCTGCCTAATGGTTCTCTTATGGGAAGCATGATAACAGAAACTGAGCAAATAATTAGCCAGTTGGAGAGAGGCACTGTTGTGACAAAGTTCTTTCGACAAAAACGACCAGAAAGGAAAACTTTAATGGTTCGACGCGAAACAAGACAACTAGTATGGGCTCGAACTGCTAACATCCGTACCTTTGAAGTAGCAGGTGAGACTTTTTGATTTATTATATGTACACCAGACCACTTGGTGCTGTTCGGACATGGGATTTAACTAAGCCTAACCTACACTCGAACATTTCCGCTAAATACAGTTGTTATGGAGTAATAGCTTACATTAGTCAACAAAACGGTAGAAAAATTAGGTGGGCACACCATCAACCATGACACAATTTTTTGTGTTTGTGCTGTACCGTTTTAATTTAACTACAATGGGGTGCACGTTCTGGTGCAGTTTCCCTGCACACTAGATTAAAGGAAAAACATATTTACTGCCTGTAATAACAAAAGCTAGATTTAAGTAAAAGTTTTGCATGGAAACCCTCTAAAAAAATAAGATAAATTGATTCATTGCTCAGATAGAATCTGTATCCAAGCAGTTGGCATTACAAGAAGTCATCTCGACACAATTTCATTCATTCAGGATTGTATCTGTGTATACTTTATGTTAATATATATTTGTCACAATTGAAAAATAGTCGATCAAAGGAAAGAGAAAATTAAAGCACATAAAAATCAGAAAACAGGTTTTTATCAGTAAATTGTAATGCTATAAGGAATACAGTTATAGTGTTTGGTAGCCTATAAGAGATAGCCTACATCAACTACAGAGATTTATAGACATTGGGTCAAGGCTAAAGGGAAGAGTCCTACACGACGTGGTTTTTCTGAGGATTACAGAATGTACCATTGCGATAGTGGAGGCACTGGTAGAGGAGTATTTATATTGGTTTAATCCTAGACTGCGATTCCGCCACTGACCGGCGTTGACGTGACGTTGTTTTGACGTATTCGCTGTCGACTACCAACATAATTAGGTTTATTCCTTTTAGTGCTATTGTGACCTCGCTACGCTCGGTCACATTAATTTAAAACTGTACAATATCAACCTAAACTGATATCCCGAAGGTGAATCAGATGCAGGCGGCCGCTGGTAAGCGGCCGCAGATGTCCGATAACACAACCAGATGTTCAGTGTTTGATGTGTTATCGGATTTCTGCGGCCGGTCACAATAATAAATTATCTTAATGTTGGTACATCGACAGCGAATACCTCAAAACAACGTCAATATGACGTCACATCAACGCCAGTCAGTGGCGGAATCGCAGTCTAGGATCAAACCTTTATATTGGTTTGTAACGATTGTTCCAGTTCATGTCCATTCACAGACTATAAAATGATTCGCTGGAGATAGATAGGAAATGATGAGCCATAGAAGCTTACTGAAGAGGAACGATGAATGGAGAAAGAGAGTCCATGGGGGAGAAGTTGATTTCATAGTTAGAGCTGGTTATTAAGTTGTCATAATAGTAGGGGATCTAAATATACCACTTGTTACCTGGAAGAGGATTACTGGGGATCATAGTACTACAGTAGTCAAATGCAAAACACCGCTAGAAATACTTTCAGCAGTACATTTAATAGTGTCTTGCTGCCCAAGGTGCATTGCAACCTAATTTCTGCTTGAAAATAATGGTTCAGGCTGTATTACAAAGGAATTACTGCTTGAAAATAATTCGCCTTGCAATTGAATGCAGCAGCATTATGACGTCATTAATGAATGTTGTTGTATCAGAATTGTGTTCTCCAATATAGGAGTGGGATTAGCAACACCAGAAAAAAAGAGATCTGCAAATGCTTTAGTCAGGGTAGAGGAGGAGGGTTTATGCAAGTGGTAGAACAAAACACAAAATGGTGTATGTATTAATAAAGCCTGATTAAAATTATGTGGGGGACTCAGATAATGGTGGCATGTGAGTGAAGCAGTTGTAATAGACAAAAGAGGATTCAGGAAATCAGTAAACAAGGAAGAAGAAGTTTGTAAACATAAGGCAGTGACATCGTCATTGACTTGTCTAAAAGCTCAAATAATAATATCTGTGTGTGAAAGGAAGGTACTAGTATAGTAGAAAAAGAGAGATTGTTTCAAAAAAAAAAATGAATGAATGAAAAGAACGGGGTATGAAATATTTGTTCCAAACCAATAAATGTCACAGGGTAGTATGAGAGCTGTGTAGTTTGATAAAATATGTTAAGTGCCTGATAATGTTACCAAACATGTTAAAGGTGGGCGACTGAATAATTCTGTTGATCTACAATTGGAGGTTAGGATGTTTGTAAGTCACATAATTCCATATAATAGAATTACATTTAGAGGGTAATATCTAGATCGCGTACCGTTGCAACCATTTACCGCCTCGCGATGTAAACACTTCCGGCTGGAGAGACTATGACGTCACTACGGTGCTGAATGTGATGTATACGTTCAGCTCGCAGCTTTAAATGTCACTAACGGGACCTTCCACGGAAAGTAGTCCATCACTAATACGTCTCATATCGAGAAATAGTTAATTTTGCACCAGTAATACAGGAATAAATTCGTTTGCGATGAGGTTCTGATGTAGCCTGGACCACACTGAAACATAACTATTGAATACCGTATTGCGGATACCTAACTTCTGTCGTATCCATGTCTGTTACTTTCGTTTACGTCGTAATGCAGCCTGGACCATAGTGAAACGTAACCGTCACACACGATATTGCTGATACCCAATTTTCAAATCGCATCTATGTCTGTTAGTATGGTCCAGGCTGCGTAACAACCTAAACGCAAATGGTTATTGATGAAATCTTTTTCTAATAAATATTTTATATCGTATGAATGATTATAATAGCAATTTCAGCCACACGATGAAATATAGAAGAATGGAATCAAATACAAATCAATGGAATTGTGACTAATAATTACAGCAATGTTACTAATGACATTACTGGATGTTACTAATGAATCATATCAGTACGGAATGTTGTTGATATTTTAATAATATTATTAACGGTGGAAGTAATAATTTTCTTTAACATTTTCAATCTGTAATTTTTTATTATTATTATTACTGTTGGTTGCGTTAGGTTCTATGGTCTCACGTGTATTCACAAATCGACCGAAGGCTAAACACGTCACATGTAGTGACGTCATAATCTCTCCATCCGGAAGTGTTTACAACGCCAGGTGGTAAGTGGTTGCAGTGGTATCGCAATCTAGATATTACCCCATTTAGAGTATTGTGCACAAATGCAGAGGGATCTAGAAAGTATAGTCAATTGGGTGAATAAGTATGGAATGAAAATAAATGTTAAAAAGATTCAACTTATTATATATAGGCCTACAGATAGGAAAATAAATGATTTGTATGATTGTTCAGTGGAATGGCATTGCTTGTTGAAGGAATAAAATGTAATTACCGGGGAATATCAGGTGCATTGGGAGGTTGTAAGGAAAGTGTTCTGAGTCTATTGCATTTGTTGGAGTGGAATGTCAAGGAAGATACAGTTAATTACAAAACTTTTGTAGGCCCTTGGAGTCTACCAAAGATTGTGATTCTGCTACAACAACAGTCTTCTGCGCTGACCTCACAGGGGCCTGGTATGCAAGTGCCAGGTATGGGTTTGGTGAACCCGTGGTGCCCGAGCTGGAAACTTGTGAGCGCTGCAAGTTTCCCACACCATAAACTCCTACCATGATCAACGACCACATTAGGACATGACAGTGGAATGTTGTGTGCCTAGGTGAAAAGGAATCTTGGCTTCATCGCCCAGATCGTGAGGAAGGCACAAACCTCTATAAACAAAAAAACCCTCAACCTCAAGGTGAGTTACGTGTTGAGGTGGTGGATGGGTGGTGAGCCAAACCACCCCCGAGCGTACAACCTCAGGAGCACCTGCCACATCCTTGTTGTATTGGGCTTGGTGGTGATGCGGGGGCTCCATGTCACTCGACATGTCCCTCCGAACTCGTGTCCAAAGAAGTGGCAAGTGAGCGAGGGTCAACAGCCCTCCTCCTAACAATGGGAATTGTAACAGGAATGATTATTTGGTAGAGAATGCCTTCGTTATAATGACAAGGGTGGAGGGATCTTTTGAAATGATCTCTCCATTTTATTTTTAAAAAGGTTTAGAGGGAACTGCAGGAACCCTAAAATCAGTAAAAAAAGCTGAGGACCAGGACATTGCTGCTCAAAACATCTACCTACAAGCAGGCTGTCCTACTCCTTAAGTGTGAGACGCTCGGGGAGTTCGCAGTAAAGTACAGACTCCACAAAACTCTAAATTCAAGCAAAGGTGTTATCACCTGCTGCAATCTAGTTGATTTAGAGACCGAGGAACTCCTTAAGGAGTGGGCATCAGAGCACACGGTCGAGGTTCGTCAGATCACACGAAGGGTTAACGGCAGTCTCGAAAAGACTGCCACCTCAACAACACTCCAACGCTGACGTAAGATATGAAAGAAGGATACCAGAATCTTAATGTTTGCCCATATGTACTGGACCGGATACACTGTTTTAAGTGCCAGTGGTTCGGTCATACAATGGCGACCTGCAAATTCACTTGTGGGAAGGCTGCACGTGAGCCAGGTACAAGTTGTACCCTACCATAGGTGTGTGTAAACTGCTCTGGGTCTCATCCAGCCTGGAGCAGGGAGTGTCGAGTGTACATTGATGAAAAGGAGTTACAGGAGTTGAAGTCAAAGGAACGACTATCCTATGACTAAGTGAATAATCGGTTTAAGGCACTTGCGCCACCAGTCTTCGCCACAAGTTTCGCCAAAATGTTACCAACTCCCGTCAGTAAAGAAAGTGTTGCTAAACAGACGTCCTTTGAAGACCTTCTGCAGTAGCAATACCAACTGCTACAGTGTCAGCAGAAACAGAAGATTCCAACGGAAGGCAAAAATAACATAAGGCCCGCAATCCGAAGTTTTGGTACTCGGACCCTATAGCTTTAATTAAATCCCCTTCTTCTTTGCCTCCCAAGCTACAAAGTACCAGGGAGAAGAAGGGGAAAAGGCCTTGGCAGAAGAAAAATCTGCAAGCCTCCAAGGCCTTTACCAAATCCGAAGTTTTTTCAGAGACACCTGAAATGCAAGTTTAGCCTGCAACAAGGTTGGAATCGACTTTGCGGCCTCGGCAGCATAGACAATTGTGTTTGATGTATGACAGAGGCAGTGGCTGGAAGTAGAGCATAATAAGCTGTGGCTGGACAGCAGTGGAGCAGCTCCTTCCAGCAGGAGAGGGGACAGAAGGTGAGGTTCTCCTTACTCACCTCTGCATAGGGCACTGTCCTCTGACATATGGTTTCTTTCTCCACTGAGAGGACCCACTGGAATGCGATGCTTTTGACGTACCTTTGATGGTGCGCCTTGCCAACGATCTGACCCTTATTTTAAACAATGACAATGTGGTGAAGGTTTTAAAATTTTGTAATTTGTCAGTCTCACCCCTAGAATTTTGGGCAGGTCGGCCTAGGTTTTATAACAGGGGTGGTCTCTCTACAACCACCAATCCATTTTGACCTATTTTTGCTGAGATTCGCACACTATATCTGGCTGGCCCCTTTATAGCCAGCCAGTTTGTCACTTTAATGTTTGTTGCTACAGCCAACCAGCCAGTATTTGTAAATTTGGTTATTCATGGCTAGTTTACAGTCATTATTTTAGTGTTATATTTTTATTTATTTCACCGTCCACATGGCCGATCTCTTTACAGTCGGTCATGCGGGCGGTATTTTAGTATGTAATCTAGTGTTTTATTCTGCAGTCTGTGTGGCCGACTCCTTTACAGTCGGCCATGCAGACAGTAGTTGATTTACGTTTTAAACCACATTGTCATTACATGTTTTAGTCAGGGCACTAATGACCCAGTTGTCGATGCACCCTAAAACTCAAAAAACAACAACAACTTCTGTGCTGATTAATGGTATCATAATACTGTGGTAGTGAACAGCAAGACATTATATTTTCAAGCAGTAATTAGGTTGTAATACACCATGGACCATTATTTTGAAGCACTGTCTGGATTGTAATACACCTTGGACCAGCATGAATATGCTAAAATTACTTTGGAACGTATTTCTATTAGTGGCTTGCATTTGACTATTGCTGTATTAAGGCACCACTTCCTCATGGAATTGCGATCTCCAGTAATCTCAGCCCTTGCTAGAGTATTGTGGGATTATATGGGACACACGTTATGGGTGTTAAATTCTATAGTTGGAGAGGGTACAAAGAGGGCAATTAAATTTGTCTGGAAATTACCAAAGGATGCAATCACTAACTGAAGTGATAAAGAATTGTGATGGGAGTCAGAGCGCAAGTAAAAAGAATTGCGGTCATGTACTGGCAATATAAATATTGGTGGAAGATTTAGACATGTGTGGGAAGACAGAACCTTCATAATAAATTAGCATTTGGTTTCAGGCATAAAATAATAGGAACGTTTTCATTCATAGGAAGGGGAACAAAGGACTTGACATATTACCTAAGGAGGTAATGAACAATATATCTCGGACTGCAAAGAAATTTTATTAATCATATGTACGAATTACAAGTGTGTGGGCTTGAACTACATCACAGTTAACAATAATAACTATTTGATAATAGAATAACATTTTGTAGAAATATTCAGAAACAACAGATCTAAATTTCTCATATGTGTACACATTTCGCTTATTGGAATTGTAGTTCAGTTTTTTCATACCCTTTTAAAATCTTTCTGTGGGTAAGTGCTCTCAGTAAAATCTCAATTTGTCCAAGAAGTTTCATACCTTCAAAACTTTGCCCTTCCAAATTGGAGTTGATAATACATCCAGGTAAAATCGATACAGCAGTGGACTAGTCGGTAAGTGTTTATCTTGTGACTATGTTACAAGCAGAAATATTGTGATGGAGCTAATGTATAATTTGTCTACAGCTATGACAGTTTGATATATAATGCTCACAAAATAGAATTGGATAAGTGTGACAATACGAGTGCCATTAGGCAATGAAAATAAGGAAGGATAGGGAAAATAACCTGTCACTTACCACAGATAAAGGCACCCCTTGTACATCAGCAATTCCAACCAAACAGCATGGTCATCTATCACAGATGCAACTATTTAAGCAAAAAATAGTTTATTCTTCAAACTCATATAAACCCTGCATATTCCCCCCCCCCCTCCCCCCAGATGTTAAACAATTAAATTTTTGTGCTACAATCCACTCGACAAAAAAACGCTCAGGTAGTCACTGAAAACTAAGTGAAGTCACGTATTCAGTACCTTATCAAATATCCTCAAACCTATAAATTAGATCCTTTACAGGTGATATGACTTCGTACATTCTTTCTCAGAATTGCAGCTTCTTCCCTAAAAAAAAAATCCTTTATGCTACCTCTCGTGCTGCTAAACCTTAAGAATATCAAATCTACAAATAAGTAAACCTATCACTTTCACAGATAGGGGCAAGAAGGGAGTGTTGAACATGTGAAGACAAACACGGTTTACTGACTTTTCATTTTTTTGTCAATACCCTCCCTTCATTTGTGGTAAGTGGTGGGTTTATGTTCCTGATATTTCCTCATTTCCATTGCCTACAGCATTTTCAGTATTATCTTAACAGACCACAAAATAGCAAACCATCTCATTGCTCCCTTCCCTGTTATGTTATAAAACATGCAACAAGCACCAAGCCACCTTCACCATTCGTCCCGCAGCATGGTGCAGTATATGGTATATGACAACTCTACTTCCTTCATTGTCCTAGATCTTGTACCGAGCAGGGCGGTGTAACGGTTAGCGTTCTCGCCTCGCATTCGGGAGGACGGCGGTTCGAATCCCCGTCCGGGCATCCAGATTTGAGTTTTCCATGGTTTCCCCAAATCACTCCAGGCAAATGCCGGGATGCTTCCTTCAAAAGGCCATGGCCGAATTCCTTCCCATTCCTTGCCACCATCCTTGCCCCCCATCCTTTCCCATCTCTAAAGACCTCGATGTTAAAAAGAGACGTAAAGCAGTTACAAAAAAAAACAAAAAACCTAGATCTTGTAGTGTCATCATTGCCAAATAGCGAGCTGATTATCTGGATAAGTGCATATAACACCTAGATCATCAAATTTCCATACATGCTAATTCTCACAGCTCCAATGTCCTTAGAAACTTCTTCACCATTAAAGTAGTTAGTCTTCCCTGAGGACATCATTTTAAATCTGAATTATATGCATGTTAACTAGCTTGAAAATATCTTAAATATCAAACACTACTTGCCCACAGTCTGTATTAATACCCCTTCTCCTGTTTTTTTCTGTGCTTAAGTTCATACATCATATTTTAACCATCAGCCTATATTTCCACCCACCAGTTACAAATGACATCGCTTATTTATCCAGTAAACTTTGCTGCAGGTACATGTATAGATTTCTCTTTCTCACTTAGCAAAGTGTTGTATGTGTGTTTTTGTTTCTTTATTTTTACAGCCCTACTTACTTTCCCAACAATTGTTTGAATTCATTTATTTGTGCAGTACTGTACAAGATCCTAAAAAACCATAAATGGGTGCATAAATCTGAAAAAAATAGTCACAAATTGCTAATCATAAACTCAAAATTTTCAAGTGTAGCTATTCTTAACCATAGGAAAAAACAATATGTTTAGTGGCAAGAATTAAAAAAAAAATACACACACAAATTCATTTCAAGAAACTATTGTGTTTCTGTTGTACAGCTGAAACTATTATTTTAATTGGAATAGTGTTGGACAAAATATAAAAGTGTCATTGTACCTCAACATTTTTTCTCTATATTCCATTCAGTAAATTGTGTAAGTTTGATATTATTCCATTAAAATGGTATAAATATGGAGGAAGAAACAATTACTTCCTCTATGCCTTTTTTTTTTTTCCTTTCTCTCTTCCCTCCTTTTCTCATTAGGACCACTTGGAATACAATTGACACCAGCTGAGTTCATACATCATATTTTACCTGTCAGCCTAAATTTCCCTCTACCAATTATGAATGACATTGCTTATTTATCCAGTAAACTTTGCTGTTGTTACATGTATAGATTTGGCATCTTTGTGGGAATCGTGTGTAAGGGGAAAGGAGGTGGCTTGAAGCCACCAGACTTAGGTCGACAGCTCTTACCCTCAGGGGAGGCATGTTTTTGTTGCCATCTATAAGCAAAATGTGTAACTTTTGTTTTGTATCATAAATATATATATATAATAACAATGAAAAAAAGACGCTAAGTAGCGGAAAGGAATCAAATTAGGATAGGGAAATGAGCCACCTTTAGATGATGGATGTGGGGCGCGAACACACATAAAAGACTCTCTTGTTGACGAAGGGTTTTTTTCCCGAAAATTTGTTTGTGTCTTTTATATATATATATATATATATATATATATAAATGAGTACTTTGAGGTGGAACTTTGGAACCATTGCAGCATTTGCCTAGAGGATTGGTGGAAACTGACTAAAAACTGCAAATAGGTTCCATTGTACCTCCTTGATTCAGTGTTGCGTCACCTTAATGTGTGAAGCCACTTTGTTGTAGTCCTCTGTCTTTATTCTAATTTGCTGACTTGCGTATTATGTTTCTTTAAAATTTGTTGTTATTACTGATATTGTGAAGGACTTCACATTTATGTAATTTACTTTTTACTAGTCGATCTAAGGGAAGTGAAGGAAGTTCGCATTGGAAAGAACTCGAAGGATTTTGAAAGGTGGCCAGAAGAAGCAAAGAGAATGGAGAATTCTAAATGTTTCGTTGTATTTTATGGATTGGAGTTCCGTTTGAAAACTCTTTCTATTGCAGGTAAGTGTCTTCTTTTTTTTCTTTTTAAAATGTATGTTATTGTATTGGAAATAATATATTAAAATCAAAACAGAATTGTTAAGAATGAATTATAATTGTTAATGTTCCCAGAAATAGTTCCATACATATTTATTAGAAGGTGCCCATTTCTATTAGTCTTACTTTCAATGGAAAGATAAATTGTGGCCATTATTCACTAAAGTTGAAGGGAAGATGGCAGCAGCAATTAAAAAAAACTTCATAAACACAGCAAAAACAATATTTCAGGTCATGCCCTTTTTTTTCAAAATAACAGAATTTTGAAAAGGCATGGCCTAAAACAATTTTTTTTCTGCATTTGTGCAGCTTTTTTTTCTGCTCTCCTCCTCCCTTTAATTTTGGTGAATGGTGGTTATAATTTATCTTTTCCATATAAGTATTGCCTCGCAAATTTTCTTTGTACTTTTTAGCTGCTTTTACTTTTGTGTTTGGTAAACATTTTTAGGGTATGTGAAAATGTTATCTCTATAGTTACAATGTGATCAGTGAAGTATCATTATCTTAAAAGCCCCATTCACTTCCAATCCATAACATTTTATGTCACATTTCACGATTCATTAAACTATTAATTTTTTATTAATATTTGCAGCACTTTCAGAAAAGGAGTGTGAATTATGGATAAGAGGCTTAGAATATTTGGTAAATGACACATTAAAATCACCATATCCACTTCAGGTTGAAAGATGGTTAAGAAAAGAATTTTACAAAATGGAAGGAGGTCGGGAAACGTGAGTATTGGATATTGTTATTCAGACACAAATTAGTTCTCAAAATCTATGTACAACAATTACTTAATTTATTTTTCAGAGTCACACTTAAAGATATGAAGGCCTTTCTCCCACGTGTTAACTGTAAAGTTCTGACAAACAAATTACGAGATGTATTTCAAGAAGTTGATACAAGAAAGAGAGCTGAATTAGGATTTGATGATTTTGCTGTACTATATCAGAAACTTATGTTTGACAAAAGTGTAAGTTTTAACTTTTATGTTTTGTGATTTTAGCTTTTTTTTTGTATGTATTGACAATGATTTAAGTTAACTGAATATATTATTTCTCATTTCCAGATTTATAGTGAAAGTTTTAGTAAAATTATTACTCAGTATTCAGATAATGGTACAACACTAACATTACAAGAGTTCCAAAGTTTCTTGTGTCAGGAGCAGTTTGATCCAATGGGAGATGATGAGAGAGAAGTCTCTTCCTTTATGCGGAATTATTTGCAAGATTCTCAAAGAAACGTTCAAGAGCCATATTTCTCTATATTTGAGGTACAAATATCTTTTTGATTTTTCTGTTTACTCCTGCCTTACAGTAATAAATAGGTAAAATAGATATTGCTGCCATTTACTAGTATCTACCTTGCTGTGGTCTTTGGTTGTCAGATTAGATAGCTTTATTTGTTGTTTCAAAAAATCTATTATAACTAACAATTTGTCCATCAAGGGGTTCTCACATTTAATATGAGATGAGTTTTCCCTTGATTTGCTGGTAGACAGACAATAATTTCACACTTCTGAAGAAGATGAAATCGGAGAGCGGCTTTGAAATGTTGCAATAGATTGATGTAGTCCCAATGTGGGAGGCCTGAGAACATTTCATACAAAAAGGTCAAAATTTGCTGTTTTGGACTCAGTGTCTCATATCCTGACCCATACCATAAGCTGTCACCATGTGAAATCTGTCTATTGTTTTTATGCAATTTGCAGACAGACAAAACTTCCACATTTTATGGTTTTGGCATCTCTATCATCAGTAGTGTACATTGTAATTTCTCTTTCTGAAATAAATTTAATGTGCAAGAACAACTTTCCTACATTAGACCGAATGTTCCCCATCCTCTTATAATTAGTTATTATCCTCACATTAGCACTAAATAGTATCAAGCTGAGAAATTCAATCTTCAAGTTAATTTTGAAATTTACAACTGTAAGTTTTATTGGATTTGAAGTACTTTCCACCTAGTTATTATTTACAACAAAGCGATTAAAAAGTAAAGCTTCAATAAAAAAAAAAAAAAAAAAAAAAAAAAAAAAAAAAAAAAAAAACTGGTTAAGTGCATATTATATATAATTGATAAAATTGCGATGGAGCACCCGCTCCGGAGGCAATCTCTGTACACACCCCTCTTTCTCTTTTCCTCTTCCAACCTACTTTTTCCCTCTACTAATTTTTACTTTAAATTCCTTCAGTGTTCTCTGTAAATTATTCATCACTTCTCTTGCCAATTTATTCCAGTCCCTTACACCCTTTCCTACGAAAGAACATTTTCCCACACCCTTATGCCTGAAATCAAGTGCCAGCTTGCGGTCATGGTCAGTCTTGCCCTTCAAACACCTCTCTTAATTTTCCCACCAATATCTTTCCATGCTACATCACCAGTATAGGCTTCGTACACTCCCATGACTCTCTTTACCCTCCTTCTATCCTCCAATGAATCCCACTCCAGCTGCTCTATCATATTAGTTACCAATTGTGTTCTGCGGTAATTTCCAAAGACAAACCTGGCAGCCCTCCTCTGCAACTCCTCCAACTCATGTATCTGATATCCAAAATGTGGATCCGAAATTACACCACCATATTCCAGCAGTGTTCTGACCAAAGTTTTGTACCCCAATTCCCTTATTTCTCTAGTGCATCCCCTCATCAATCTTTCCAACAGGTGAAGGATTTGAACCATTTTCTTATTACCTTTCCAATGTGTCCTGCCCAGTTAAGTCTGCTATCAAATGTTATGCCAAGGTATTTACATTTCGAGTCTTCAATAAGTAGCTCCTTTCCCACTTTATAATCATAATCAGCCTTTATCTTTTTATCTGTGTACCTAATAAGCTGGCTCTTCTTTGCTTTTCTCTTCATCCCATGTTGATTCACCCAACTAGTTATCCTATCTACATCACCCTGCAGCTGTTTAGAGTCTTCTGTTGTTTTGATGCTTTTATATAACATTGTCTTCTGCAAACAATCTAACTACTGTCAGTAAACCATTAACACAATCATTCATTTGAATAATGAATAACAATGGTCCCTTTGGGACTCCCATGTTCACTCCTACTTCTTTTGCTACTGCATTTCCTACCATAAGTTTTTGGTTTCTACCTTTTATGAATTCTACCTAGAAATCACCTTTTTATCAACTCCAATAGTTTTACCTTATTTAGTACCATTTTATGGCTGTCTCTGTCAAAGGCCTTTGAAAGATCTAGAGCTACACTCTCAACTTGATGTCCCCTATCCATTTCCTCAGATATATCTTGCATATAGCCTATTAACTGAGATTCACATGAATATCCTTGTCTAAAGCCATATTACTGACTTGAAAACAACTTACAATCCTCAGAGACACTTCTAATATTGTTACATATTAATCTCTCCATTAATTTACCTACCACTGATGTCAAGCTGATTGGCCTATAGTTTTCAACCCTGTTTGTCACCCCTCCTTTATAGACCAGTACTACTATCACACTTTTCCAGTCATCTGGTAAACAAGAAGTATTCAGACTCAATTTAAATATCGTTTCAAGGTAAGGTACAATGTCCCATACTACTATCTTTAAGACATCTGTAGTAATATTATCAACACTGGCCCCTTTATCCCACTTTTTAGATTCCTTAGTTTCTTCAATATATCTTCATATTTAATTACAAATTTTCTAATCTGCTCACTTCCAACTGTGCGGATAGGCTCGTTTTGTGATATAACCCCTGAATTATTGTCCCCAATAGTCTCACTGAACCAGTTACTTAATAACTCTGCCTTTTACAAATCCTCAGTTACTTCTTTCCATCCTTATCTATAATTTCTCAATACCTTCTCTTCCCCTCAGTTTCCTGATATAGCTATAGAAATTTCTAGATACATCAGTCAGAGGTCCCCCTGCACCAATAATATTCTTCATAAACTATCCTTAGCAAGTTTTTTTTTACCTTATTAATTCCTTGGTTAGTTGTTTCATGACTGTTTTTCTTCTTTTATTAGATTATCATTTAAATTTAAGATATATAGAATTTCATAATTTAATCCTTAAGGTTTGTTTAAAAGGTACCAATAGGTATTGTTTTGGGGAAAAAATCATGCCTGGAATGTGTACCACCTGTCGCAGACGTTTTGTGAATGGTTTGGATTGTAATGGGTGTAAAAAGTGGTTTGATTGTGCATGTAGGGCAATGGGGAAAAGGGAAGTAAATGAGTCTCTCAGTGGTATTGTACACTCTGTTTTAAGGATAGGGAACTTTCAGAACAGGATAGGAAAATTTCATAGCAGGACGAAACAATCAGGGAGATGGGAGAAACGATCAGGGAATTGTGTGAAAGGGTCTGGATCCTTGAGGCTCGACCTGGGGGTCCCAGTGTGTGGAGGCTCTGCCTTTGGAGGCACAAAGTATAGATGATGGGTTTAGTGGGAAGAGGGTTAGAAGGATGGATGGGAACTGATAACAGGTCATAGGGGAAATACGGTTAACAGGATGAAACTCCAGAAATTGTGGGGGGAAATAGGTATGACCATTTACAAGAATCAGATGGGGAAGAGCCTTGTGTAGATGTAGGAGTAGGTAAGATGCAGCAGGCCCATAGGAATAAGAAAAAAATTGGAAGAAAAAGGTTCTGCTGCTAGGTAGTAGCAATGGAGATGTGTAGATCCTCTTTTGCAGGATCAATTAGGCACAGGCTAACATGTCACAAGCTTTTTCAAACCTAGTGCAACATTAGGGCAGGGAATAGAGGATATAGGATTACTGTAGGGATTTCACTGAGCATGATAGA
The DNA here is from genome assembly GCA_031002005.1 of Vandiemenella viatica. Classification (NCBI taxonomy): domain Eukaryota; kingdom Metazoa; phylum Arthropoda; class Insecta; order Orthoptera; family Morabidae; genus Vandiemenella; species Vandiemenella viatica. Next base: position 202,967,133 of record JARYHS010011408.1, read on the forward strand.
GTAGTGATAGTGGGAGGTGTGGGCAATAGTACTCACAGGAAAGCGAATTATAGTATAGAGAGTCACCTGAGGATGGTGGTGAAGGAGGCGCAGCATACCAGGCTGGAACTCGTACAGGTTGAGCCACACTGTGATGCTTCTTGGAAGAGGCATTAGTTCTGTTTTGGGGGTTGTGCCTGTGAATGTGATTGGTAGGTGAGGTTTTACTGGGCATGGCCTACACCTAAATAGGGAGAACATTTTGATTTGTTAGCTAAAGCTGTAAGGGAGCCCACTTTCAGTTATGATGGGGTCAGAACTGTGCCTTTTTTAGGCTAATGGTTGCCCGTGAGGGGATAAAAATGAGTGATCAAAGGGATACTGATTGTAGACGCAGTATGGGAAAAACACAAATGTTAATGAAACGGATGAACCTATTGAATTAATAATGGAATTGGGTACAACTGGAAGGCCAAAAATAAGGGTGTTATCGGTGAACTGTGGAAGTATAATGAACAAAGTAATAGAATTTGCAAACGTAATAGAGATACATGAACCACAAGTGATTTTAGGGGTAAAGCCTTGGTTAAAAGAAGGAGTACTAGACAATGAAGTTTTCCCTGAAGGTTACAGAGTGTACCGCAGAGACAGAGGAGCAATTGGTGGAGGAGTATTCATACTGGTTAGCAAAGATTACTATAGTTCTCTCATGTTCATAGATCATGACCATGAGTTACTAGGGGTGGATTTTTGGGGGGATTAAAAAGGAAAAAAATCTGGGCTGCTTACTGTAGTGGAAGAATGAATGATGGAGATGAGATTCTTGGAGAGAAACTGAATTCACCATTCAGAGGTGTGGGTAGAATTTTCCAGGTGTCAACTGGGTAGGAAATAAGATAAATAACGCAAGGGTACAGAGATTTCCAAATATCTTACTAAGGGAGGAAGGTTTTACACAAGTGGTAGAGCAAAATATGAAGGGGACCAAACATGTATATCTTTCTAATAAAGCCTGATGAAAATCTTGGAGGGTATCAAGTAAATGGAGGAATAAGTGATCACAATGCAGTACTGATGGATATTAGGGGTTTCAGTAAACCAGTGGTCAAAATTGAAGGGGCAGATAGGTATAAATATAAAAGTCACAGATTTTAAAATTGAAGAGAGATTTCAGGGAAAGGTTCAGCAAATGGGAGGTTGGCACAAGTGCAGTGAAGGCAAAGTGGGAAGAGTTTAAGGAGATAATAAAAAAGGGTGAGAAATTTTTTATTCCAAAGCAGAAAATAAATTGAAGTATAGATCCTGCATACTACAATAGGGAAATGTAAAGGATAAAGAGGCTAGTGAGAATGGAACACAACAGATTTAAGAGACAGAAAGGCAGTAGGGAATATTTAAATCAACTAAACAAGCAATTAATAAGAAGAGCAAAGAGAGAAACAAAGGATGGGTTTATTGAGGAATATTATTAGTGCAGGAGGATCACTGAATGATGCATCTAGAAATTTCTATGGCTATATTAGAAAACTGAGAGGAAGTGAAGGTATTCAGACTATTGTAGGTAATAATGGAGTTGAAGTCACTTAGGATTTTAAAATGGAAGAGATTACAAAATTCTTCATTTACTTGTGAGGGTGATGAGAGGAGGTACCAGAGAAGTTAGAGAATTGGTTAAAAATAGTGGTTTAGTTTGGGATCCACATTTTGGTTATCAAATACTGGAGTTGGAGGGCGTGCAAAGGACAGCTAGATTTGTTTGTGCAAATTATTGCAGGATCCAGTCAGTAATTGATATGATAAACGAGCTGAATTGGAGGTCATTGGAAGACAGGAGGAGGATGAAGAGAGTGCTGTGAATGTATAGGGCATATGTTGATGATGAGGCTTGGAGGGATATTGGTCAAAGAATTAGGAATAGTGCATTGGGGAAAGATGACCATGACCACGAGCTGGCTGTGGGGCATGAAGGGGTTAGTGCAAAACTTTTGTCTCAACTGTAACCGTGATACTGCCCTGGATAATATTAGTCTGTGCTTTGCAACATTAACTCGGCCACCACCTAGTTTGAAGGGTAATAGTTAATAAAAGTCACTAGTAGATGTTGATTGATAATCACTATATTCTTCAAATTTTAGCAAACTCGCAAAACTAAATTGGCGTCAGACAAAGTCTCCAAAGAAATGTAAAAGTAGTTTCAATTAACTAATCGAGCCAGACCAAACCCCATTGTTCAAACTAAATCTAACTGATGCATGGAAGCTGATAAATTTTGTCACACATTCCAGAAGTTCAATGTTTCTGCCAACAACCTTCAATTAAGTTACACCACTGTGCCACATGGCATTAAATTCCGCCTGAGAGCAGCAATGTTCTTGCTTGAACGACTTGTGAAAGACTAGCCTGCATCTACATTGCGCCAAAACGGCATGCCACGGAGCATGGTGTTCGCTTATACTGTTAGCATTAGATTGACCACGAGGAAAACCAAGGGCAGCTATATATAGAAACACCCGTGGGAACACACAGTCTTCCTGTTTCTCACGGAACTATTCTCATGATTTAATCAAATGTAAAATCCCAAGCTCGAAGATTTCATCAGATTTATGACCTAGCGAATTAAACTATTCCTATCATTCTGAAACTTTGGCAGTAGCTAGATTGATTTTAAAAAAGTGTTAATTTTGATCCTTATAAAAAAAATTGTAGCTTCAATAGTTTGGCCGTAAAATATTGTTTTCTGACTTTCCAAAACCTGTTAATAACTCCTACAATTTTGCAACTACGAAGCTGAAATAACCTTTATTTTTACTACTAATTGTCTGCTCTTTTATTTGTTATCAACCAATGCATGTTTACTGTTTTCAAAAGAGTGAAATAAAATTCATCATCTAAAATAGAATCTAACTAATTAATATTGCCTAAGTACTTAAAGTTATCAATCTGAAAATGACTTTAAACAATTCTATTTATTTCAAAATACCTACTGAATGATTTTGAAGTCGCTACGTACTTTCCCTGATCTATTATTAATTTTTGAAATATCGTTCCAGATGAATGCTTGAGGATGATGGCTCATTCTCTATTACATGAAGTTTAATACTGAAATATTGTAGTTGTGTGTCCGCCTTACGTGTTTTCTCTCATCACAACCATCAACTTTGGTATATGATGGGTTAATTTCCCTTTCCTTTACTGTTTATATCTTAATTGACGACACAGGCCATCACTATACAAAGTGTTGTTAAAATCCATCTATTAGTTTTTGTGTAATGTGTGAACAGATAGACAGATAAAAAAAATTCTTAATTTTACATTTTTGGCACTTCTATCATTAATATACAGCTTTTCTTCAATTTTGTTGTGTATTAAAGGTAAGGGAGGAAAGGGAAAGTAAACCCATCACTAACCACAGATAAAGGCAGGAGATTACTAATTCTCTTTTGTTACAGTTTATGGATTTTCTGTTTTCAAAACAAAATGAAATTTGGGATGATCGTTATGACAAAGTATACCAGGACATGACAAAACCCTTATCCCACTACTGGATTGCATCCTCTCATAATACGTAAGTTTACTCATTTTTACTTTACATTGTGTATCCTTTGAAAAAGAATAACTTCCCAAATGACTGCTTTATAACATTAAATGTTCCATCAATGTTGATAAATGAAGACTTGAGTAGCGATGATAATTTCCTTATATAATTTTTTCAGTTACTTGACTGGAGACCAGTTTTCGAGCGAATCATCTATTGAGGCCTATGTTCGATGTCTGCGCATGGGTTGTCGTTGCATTGAGCTCGATTGCTGGGACGGTCCTGATGGCATGCCTTTCATATACCATGGACATACACTGACAACAAAAATAAAGTTTATTGATGTTATAAAGACTATCAAAGAACATGCTTTTGTTACATCTGAGTAAGTATTTAAATTGAAAAGAGTATCAGGGAAAGTAACCCATCACCACGAATGACGGCAGGAGGGCTAGACACACACATAAAAAACCACACAAACACACTTGACAGTATGTCAGTAACAATGGAGCAGAAAGAACTGCCGTGTAACAATATTTATTTGGAAGAGAAATATAAGTTATACCTAACACTCACCGAAGTTAAAAGTAGGAGGGCAGCAAAAAAAAAATTTTTGGCGAAACCCCTTTTTCAAGAACATAGATATATGTGGCCATGCATGTACAAGTGCACAGCCACAGGCAATATTTCAGTTAATAACTTAAATGATGTTGAAGAAAAAGGAAAAAGCTTTTAGGAAATATAAATAACAAAGGATAGGGAGAATGACTAATCACTCACCAAAGTTGAAGGTTGCAACAATGAAACACATGAGAGACAAACAAAAACATATAAAACATTTCAGTTTTACACTTTATTAATGTGCTAGGGACCGAGAACTAGGAAGTGTGCACATGCTGCAGTATATACCACATGAGTTATGTGGTATACTTCAGTGTGTACGTACCTCGTGAACCATATGACTCAGTCCCTAAGGTGTAAAACCGAAAAATTATATATGTTTTTGTTTTTCTCATGCGTGTTTCACTTGTCGCAGCCTTCGACTTCGGTTAGTAACTTTACTCACATTGGAGGTGAGACATATGGCCGTATGCCTGTGGTAAGTGATGGGTTATTTTCCCTATCCTATCTCACTATCATTGCTTAATGGCAATTTCACTGTTAGCACTATCAAAGTATTTAGATTTTCTTTTCCAGTATTTTGTTCTGTATCATATAATCTGTTTTATTTAGTTTTGAAGTGTCATTCAGAGGATATGGACTATAAGCCACATTATTCTAGAAGCCTTCAATTGAAAGTTGCTGTTACATAATTACTATTTATAAGCACATGCAACTGAACGTTTTTCTAGTGATATAGTCCTAAAAAAAAATCCTTACAGTAGCATGAAATATGGCAAGTATTTGTCAAAATCATAGTTACTTGCATTAACTACTACAAGGTGGCCGAGACACTGTCTGCCACTTGTTATTCATTCTGATCCACAGAAATATTATTGTAAAGAAAATTCTTTCAGATTATTTATTTATCTCCACAAAGTCTGAGCCTAGGTTGTGTATGTGCAATATAATGCTTGTTCGACTGAACAGAAACTGCCGTCAATTAGAACAGCACTTTTGCTGACATATGGCTGAAACTGCACACGCAGCTGTGTTCATCTTGTAGTGAACAACTAGTAATCTTATTCAATTGTATCTGATCTACGGAATTGAGAAGCACTGCCTCTGATCTTCCATTGATCAATCACTGCTAGTGCCCACTGATTTTTGTTCAACTAACTGTCTTAGAATATTTTCTGTTACAGAAACCTTGCCTTTGCTCACATTACGATTTGTAGAATCTGCACATGTATTTTTACTTGTATCTGAACTATTAAGTATGTTGCAATAAACATGGACTAGTAGTGGCTTCAGTATTTTATTTGGCTAGATCATAAGAAACCCATATGATTCTGTGATCCCATGCAGCCAGTGTCAGTTAGCAGAAGAAGAGCTGAAAGTACGAAAAAGAAGAGATGCTCGCAAGTCGTAGAAAAACAATAAGAAAACAAGTTTAATCAAAGTACAGCATACCCACCAAAATCACCCGACAAATAGACACATTACAATTGTGTAAGGAAGGACTGTACTTGCATGTCAGTTGAAATGGGAACCTAGAAGTATCAAAACCAGATATAAAGAAAATTTCTCTGGCTGTGGCATCAGTTTGTCATAGTGTGCTTGTTGCAGGATTTAAGAGGATATGCTCAAGGGATGAATGAATTAGGTGATTTCCTGGACAAGCTGGCTATCTCGATATTTACATTCTAAGAGTTTACTGATGTAGAAAGTCGCCTGGAGCACATCTTGTGAAAAGCAATTAGAGTTCTTAATGGGAGATTTTTTTTTAGAATAAATAATTTCAGATTCTGTTTCTTGGATTCAAGAAGGGAAAGTGTTAACTTAATTGTCTTGATAGTTTTTCTGTAGTGATAGTGTTCAGCTACGGATGACATGGAATATGTTTTTGAGGAGGAGGAGATAGTGGGGATAGCTACCAGACATGACAGTTCAGTGGATTAGAAAATTTTGTCTGAAGAAAAAGTGTCTGCCATTAACTGGAAGGCTGTGAGGAAGGGAACATTTGATGTAGAAGCTGATATGCTGGAAGTTGATCAGACTGATTTGTTCAGAGTTTCGGAGGGAGTTATGGGGTAATGAGTCATTGAGGAATGTGGTATTTTTGCAAGTGTTTGGCCGCATTGACTTGAAATTGTGTTGGTTTCTCTCTCTCTCTCTCTCTCTCTCTCTCTCTCTCTCTCTCTCTCTCTCTCTCATGCAACTAGGATGGATTCTAGGAGCAAGATGTTCTTTGGAATTATGGATATCTCTAAACATATGGAAAGCTGTTGACAATGGGTTGAGTAATGGATGAGCTGACAGAGATGGATTAAGCAGTTACTATGGTTTGTCATTTTTTGTAGGGATTAGATAAAGGCTAGGAATTCATGTATTTATTTTGTATGTTTTGTTTTGATGTATTGTGAATTAAGACCTGAAGTGGACTTTGTGCTGGGAAGATGATGCAGTTATGTTCAGTGATCAAAGAGTTTATGGTCATTGGATGGAAGGTGGTAGGTTTTGATGCCAGATGGCTGTCAAACGGCCTCTTATTGGCAATCAGTTCATTTAATGACAATTGTGATGCAGGCCATGAATGTAGAATGCTGTCAGAATTCTAAGACAATTGTCTGATGGGAAATAATGGTTCTTCAATGGCAATGAACAGTAGGAAGCTCAGCAATTTATTGTTCATCCTGTGTATTACTTTCTTTTAGTTCTTAGGTTGTCGAAAGCTCAAAATAACTGCCTTGAGAGTAGTCGTGCTAACAGTCATTATAATTGCGATGTGAGATGAGTAAATTGTTGAAGGAGTTATCAACAATATTTGGGTATAGTAAGATGTCAAATCCTGTAGTTTGTTAGATGGAAAGTATTACTGGCTTCTTGTGTTCTTTTGACCTTTTTAGAATAGTTTACTTTTATTTATTGGACAATTTATTGAAATCTAGATAAGGAAAGTAATAATCACTTCATTAGATCTATTTATTTCGTATTAGATGATAATAGAACAATAAAAAAAATTGTGCAAATTTTAAACACAAACTCTTCAACCCAACTGGCAAAGATTTTTTTTCATAGAACTTTCTAGGTAGTTCTTTGTGTGTAATTACATTAAATTACAAGATTTTCTAACATTTGATATAACTTACAGTAACTAAATGTCAATACAATATTTAATTTAAGACATGAAGTTCACTGAAAGAAGATGATGATTAAATTGTGTTTGAAACCATAAATTTAATTACACTTAGGGACACGGTATCGAATAAAAGTATCAATACTGTAATGAGTAGTATTGGAAAGAAAAAGTATCTGACTCACTAAAGTATTGAGAAAGGTATCGATACCTCGAAGTATCAACAGAAAAGTATCGATAACATGATGTTTTTTAAATCATTATAGTTTCTTTTATTTCATTTTTTATTTTAAGATTTAAGTCTTGAACCTGTGCTTTAATTTCAAATTGTATCCCTTTTTTTAATTTTTGTAGCTGAATCGGGCAGTATTCCTTATGATTATGAAATTTGCAGCAGTAAATTGTGTTCTTCTTTGTAGTCCCAATATATGAAAAAACTAATTATAAATTAAATAAATTAAAACAAGGTTAAATATAATCATACTTAATTTTTATTTCAATTATAAATGAAATCAATGGCAAAATCCATTAAACTGTGGAACTAAGTAGCTACAATTTATAGGCCTACTAATTTTATACTTTCCACTCTTCCTCCATTCAGTGGCTTAAAAACAGTAATTTATCTAATGATTTTGAGATAATTTATTTCTTGCCTTTAACATTGTACTGCCTGCCCTTTACGTTTGACATCAGGTATTGGTGGGCTAACTTATACAAGTAAGGGATTACTACTTTTATGTCTTCCCATTGCTCCAAAGGGTAAGTCGGCAATGGTGACACTGGTGTTGCCAAATAAAGGCTCATTTCATCCTTTTCACTACCCAAAGTAGACTGTAATGAGGAGCCTGATGTTCAACTTTAGCTTTTTTATTTTTTATGTGATAAGGTCTTTTAAAGACTCCAATAATCATACACAAATATTGTATCAATAAAAGAATCACTATCTGGATCACTGGCGAAGCTGACATCTAAATATCTTATAGTAAATATTGTATTTGCTCAAGTTGTGACCTCCTGGAAGTGAATATTTTTGATTCTAGCATCTAACAAGCAGGACAGTCCAATTAAATGGTGTCTTCAATGCATTCGTATCCATTCTTGATGTACATTCTGTACAAACCAAGCAAGTGACAACATTGATAACCAAAGATAATGTAACCTAAACCATAAGTTTTTGAGTTGAGAGTTTGAGATGCCTTCCTTCCTTTTAAAATAAAAACTAGAGAACTGTCTAAACTGAGTTCTCATAACAGTTTCAAGTTGTAAAAACAACACTGTTTATAATCACAAAAACAAATCTCGAGTGTCATCTTTAGAAAATCATACATCATACAGCCATGTTTGTTGAATTTTTTTTTTTTTTTTGTCTTTTTCTTTTTTCTTTTGATTGACTTTTTACTACTGCCAACGATTTTTCCAGCATATTTTGGTATCACTGCCTGCCATAAAGTAATGAGTAAAAGTATTGTATTAAAGAGTATCGAGTACAAAAGTATCGGTATCAAAAGAAAAGTACTCGATACCAAATACTTTTTCTGTGTCCCTAAGTATACTACATAGCAATGAAAGACAGTGAAGTATAATTTTAATTTACTAGCTCTAAATTGCTGCCCATTACAGTTTTTTTATGTAAGTTATGGGGCATCAAACACAAATAATTTGTAACTTTGTTCATTATTTCAATTTTCCCCATTCTTTTGTACTTTCTTTTAAATTTGCTGAAATTCATGTGCCAAGATTCATATTACAGTGATTTTATAAAAAATATTTGAACCATATTCAGTTAATTTTTTTCCTTCCTGAATTGCATTTTTTATTTGTTTCGCAGATAGGGAAACAAATCTGCTTTCTTTCATAAAAAGTTCCCACAGTACTCAAATCAATCTTGAAGTAAGGAGTAAACCAGGAAAACATCTAAAACTAGCTTTATTTGCGTGTGTTTTCACCATGTCTCTTTGAAATTCTAAATCTTTGTTGGGGGCCTGTTTGTATAGGATGTACCTGGTCACCTAAAATTTTAATGTTTTGACAGGCATGTAATGTGAAATTAGGCATGTGGGTAATTATCCATTGACACATTTATTCATTGCAATGAATAATAAAATATATAACCATACCTCCTATAGTCTCACTTCATTATGCTAAACATCATGTGCTCAAAGTAGTGTTGTTACTAGATGACCTTCTGATACCAGTAGCTCAGTAATTTCATCTGCTTTAGGGAGTTCAGTTTCCTTGTTTTGTGTTCTAGTTTCATCGTCCTGCTACCAAAATTAGCATTTCATATGGTTTAGTACTTTCCTTTCTTGCTTCCTAATCAAAGTAAGAAACAATACATTCTTTCTTGATTAGAACCACTTTCTTTAACGAACAGTGGCTTAGTGTTGAGATTTGTCAGTTTTACTTTTGATGAAATCTTTTGCTAAGACTTTGGATATGTTCTTGTATGAGTCATACATCAAGCAAGATCAACTCCTGCAGCAAGGAATTGATTCAGATGCACAACTCAGTCAAGGTGATGGCTAGAGGCTTTGGTTGAAACATCAATATAGGTAAATGGATATAGGTAAGCACCTGATTCAACAAATGAAGATTAATATTTTAACTATGAAAACCATCAGATGTTTTTTTAGCGTTAAGTTGTTCAGTTCTCAGCAGTCTAAATGATCACTCCATTATCTAACTTATCTTCTTGCCATTTAGACAATACAATGCCTTTCTTTAAACATTGTGCAATTGATATATTAATTTCAACCTCTCTTCTTTTAAATGATGGAAGGTTACATCATCTTTTTTCCCGCCCTCCCTTCTCCCTTTTGTATTAATCAAATACTATACATTTTATCTCATACAGAAGAATAATTTTTACTGACATCATCTGATATCAATCAGTTAATAATACAGTTGTAAAAATTAATATTGGAAGAATATTATAGTAACTGTTTCACTTAATAGCTGTAATGTCATAATTGTGCTACTGTTGTGCCAGCTGTTTAATGATACACTTTTCTTAAGCACATTCTGTTTTTAACTGTTATGTCCTTCCTATATTAGATATCCAGTCATACTGTCCGTAGAGGATAACTGTTCTGTGCCACAGCAACGCAAAATGGCTAAAGCAATGGTAGAAGTTTTTGGAGACATGCTTCTCATTCAGCCTATTGAAAAGAATGAGACACAGTTGCCTTCACCTCATCAGCTCCGACGTAAAATTATTATTAAACATAAGAAGCTGCCTGATGGTGTAGATGAGGATTCCTTCACAAGTAAAAATGATGAAGGTATTTAAATAAAAACAAATTAAATGTATTTAATTTCTATATTTGTGGATTTCATTTTAAAATTGAGTTAGGTCTTTGTGTTCAGCTTAGCAGTGGTGGTTGTGCAACCCACAGTGACATCTTGATTGTAGAAAAATGTTGTAGTATTGTATTTTGGCCATCAGATTTATTCTCAGATTTATCGCTGAAAAAATTAATCTGATACATGCTTAGATCAAGTTTTAAGTCTCAAAGCATTTTTAAGAACAGTCAGATTCTTAAACCTTTTAATATAATACATCATATGCTGATCACTGGTTCATTAAAAGACATTTTAAGTGAGCAAGTCATTTTCCAATTTGCATACAACATTCTCACACCATCAGCTTTTAACACTTCACTCCTTTGTTTATTTCTGACAGAATATCAGTATTGGATAAAGGAAACAAAGAAAATGCCGCGAGGCACTGAAAATAAGATAGGATAGGGAAAATAAACAGTTACCCGTCACTTACCACAGATGAATGCAGGAGGGCGAGACACGTAAAAACACAAAAACAAAGGAATTGCACAATATTTCGACTTTAGTCTTAGTCATGTGAGAGGCGAGACATATGGCAGGGGGAAAGATGTGGTCACATCCCAACCTGCAACATGAATGACGCACAGGCGGAAAACGCGTGGTAGTGGTAGAATTGCCGGGAAAGGGGGGGGGGGGGGGAGATAGGCTTGACCAGCGATAAAAGTGAAACAAATCAATATAATCTTTGTGTAGCTTAATTAAAAGAATTTGTAATTGAAAATAAAGGGAGATAGAAGAATTTATATATATATATAAAAATAATAATAATAAATAAATAAAAAATATATAAAATAAATAAATAAATAAATAAATAACAGACTGAAAAATGAAATGAGAGATGGCAAGTGACAGGTTTAACGTAGGTTTAGGCCAGGGGTGTGTCTGGTGTCAAGGATATGTTGATAGGCTAGTTCCCATTTGCGGAGTTCTGAAGGGGTGGTGGTATTCGGAAAAACTCTAATAGCTCTGACTGTGAAACAGGTGTTGAGGTTGTTTGAATTATGGAAGTTCGTATGAATTGCCACGGGATGGTCTGGGTTGGAAGTATAAACTGTTTGCCTGTGGCCATTCATTCTGTAGGAAAGTTGTTGAGTGGTGAGACCAATGTAAGAGGCAGTGCAATGGATGCAGGTGAGTTGGTAAATAAGGTGAGTGGTAGCACATGTGGCATGTCCAATTACAGGGAAAGATTCGCCTGTGACAGGATTAGAGTAAGTAGTGGTGGCAGGGTGCATGCTGCAAGTTTTACAGCGGGGTCTGTAACATGGGTAAGATCCCTGTGGAGGTCTAGGGGAGTCGGCAGGTAAATACTTATGGACCAAGATGTTGTACAGATTGGGCGGTCTGCTGAAGCAAGTGCGGGGAGCATTGGGTAGAATTTTGGGAAGGAGGAGACGCATTTCAGGGAAGGAACGTAAGAAATCATGCCCACGGCGGAGTATCTGGTTGACAGATTCCAGGCCAGGAAAGAACTGGGTGACAAGTGTTGGTCCACGGTCAGCTTTAGGAGGTGCAGAACGAGGGTTGTGGGTGATGGCACGAGAAATTTGTTTTTCCACAAGATCATGGGGGTATCGGCGGGAAACAAGGGCTTGGGATAGTTTTTGAGAGTAACTGGATATTGATTCATGATCTGCCACGGATTGCAAGGCTGTATGGAAGGGAACGTTTAATGTGGAAGGGGTGACAACTGTCAAAGTGTAGGTATTGTTGTAAATTGGTCGGTTTAATGTGTACTGAGGTATGGAGGGTCCCCTGTCGTAGGGTGATATCTACGTCAAGGAAGGTGTTACAGGTGTGGGAATATGACCATGTGAAATTGATGGAGTGATTATCATTTAATGAGTTGAGGAAGTCTAGGAGGTGGTCCTCCCCGTGGGTCCAGATCATAAATATATCATCTATGTATCTGAACCACACGAGGGGACTGAGGGCGGAATTCTTCAGAAAAATATTTTCCAGACGGCCAAGGAAAAGGTTAGCATAGGATGGGGCCATGCGGGTACCCATGGCAGTGCCGCGTATCTGTTGGTAAATCTGGGAGTTGAAGGAGAAATAGTTTTTGGAGAGGATAAAGTTGGCAAGGGATATGAGAAAGGATGTTCTGGGAAGACTGTTTGGAGGGCACATATCCAAGAAGTGCTGAAGGGAACTGAGGCCTTCAAGGTGGGGAATATTGGTGTACAAGGAGGTTACGTCAATTGAAACAAGGAGGGAGTCTGGTGGTAGAGGACTGGGGACTTTTGACAGACGCTCCAAAAAAATGTAGTGTGTCTTTGATGTAAGATGGAAGGTTCTGCACAAAAGGTTGGATATGTTGATCCACCAAGGCTGAAATTCGTTCAGTGGGGGAACCATAGGCCGCAACAATAGGTCGTCCCGGATTGCCAGCCTTGTGTATCTTGGGGAGAAGGTACAGAGGTGTGCGGGGATTTTGAGGGGTGAGAAGGGATAAGGATTGTGAAGAAAGACCTTGTAAGGGGCCTAGGAGGTCCAGGAAGGAGCGAATGTCGAGGCAGATGGAAGAGGTGATTTTTTTTTTTTAATTTTTTTAAAAAAATTTTTATATATTTTTTTTATTATATATATATATATATATATATATATATATTATTTAAATTCTTCTATCTTATTTTCAATTACAAATTTTTAAATTAAGCTACACAAAGATTATATTGATTTGTTTCACTTTTATCGCTGGTCAAGCCTATTCCCCACCCCCCCCCCCTCTTCCCGGCAATTCTACCACTACCACGCGTTTTCTGCCTGTGCGTCATTCGTGTGGCGGGTTGGGATGTGACCACATCTTTCCCCCTGCCATATGTCTCGCTGCACATGACTAAGACTAAAGTCGAAATATTGTGAAATTCGTTTTTGTGTTTTTACGTGTCTCGCCCTCCTGCCTTCATCTGTGGTAAGTGACGGGTAACTGTTTATTTTCCCTATCCTATCTTATTTTCCCTATCCTATCTTATTTTCAGAATATCAGTATTGTGTTTTTCACCAATAACAAGGATTTTTACAGCATTTCCTTCTGTTATTCTATCTATCTGCACTGGTCTACAAAACTTGAAAATGAGATGGATAAAATAACATAATATATTAACTTTTAGGGAAGTCAGTGACAGTGTGTTAACATGTTACCATGTCTCCCACACATGCAAAGAAAGCTGGATGTTATATGGCATGAATTCGGCATGACTACAGCGCCAAATGTGTCTGGCCTCATAACACGAGGCATTTGAAGAAACAGGACAAGACACTATGTGTCGATAAGTGAGCTGTTAAGGTGCGCTGTGCTGGTATCCTTCATTACAACGTGGTTCAGTGACAACATTTGGATGATTTCAAAAGGGGAAGAATGATCAGGGAAATGGAAGAAGGTCGAAGTGTGACGAGGATGGCCCAGGAGTGTATTATTGTTCAAAACATTGTTTCACATCCATGGAGAGCATTGCAAACCTCAAGCACTGCTGCCTGAAGGAGAGGAGGTGGCCAAGCATCGTCAACTACGGCAGCAGGTGGCCGCTAGAGATCCACGTCAAATAGTGGGTACAATTGTGACCACATTTAACATGACTGCAATACACACAATCTTCTGCTGCACACTGGAATGGTGATTGGATGGGGTTAGTCTGTTTGCCTGATGACCATTATTTTTTTGTTCCATTGACACCTGAACATTGGAGACACCATTTACGATGGTGTTAAGAGCATCAGGACTGGACTGATGAGGGGTGGAGTCATGTGCTCTACTCAGATGAGAGTAGATTAAGTCTGATTAGTAATTCTGGATGTACCCACATTGGCAAGAGGTAGGTACATACAATACACCCAGGGAAAATTTCAAACAAGATCAGTTGGTGCTCCAAGTGTTATGGAGTGGGGAGATAATACCGAACTCCAAATCTTTGAACAAGGTACACTCATCAGTTAACATTATTGCGACTTTGTATGCCTTCCCGTTTGCAGGGGTGCATTCTACCCTGACTTAATTCTTATGGATGACAATGCATAACTGCATCGAACAGCTCATATGGAGGAGTTCTTTAAATGAGAAGATATCCAGTGAGTGGCCTGGCCTGCCCATTCCCCAGACTCAAATCCCATCGAGCGCATGTGGCATGCATTGGTGAGATGTATTGCAGCACGTCTACATGTGCCAACGACCATCCAGCAGTTATCAACCACGGTAGTAGAGGAATGGAACTCTCTGCTACAAGAACTCCGTACCAATCTTGTGGCCAGCATAGGAACACGTTTCAGAACATGTACCACTGTCTGCAGTGATCACACAACCTTTTAAGGACCATGTCCCTCCTTTTTGTAATGTCTAGGGAACTATCATAAGTCACCTTGACTTAGTGTAAATTATTGTCTTTGTATAAAAGTGTCATTTCTATTAGTCTTTTTGACTACTTCTTTCAGTTGCCAGCTGTACCATACTGTAGCAGTGATATCTATATATGGTTCGAGTTTCTTGAATCTTTGTTACTTAACGGTGATACAGCATGTGATTATTATTTTTTTCCTTAAGTTTTGCACACCATTGTATTTATGAGGCCTAATTTAGAAAGTAAATTTGAAGTTTTAATTACTTTGCTATATTTGAATTTGTATTTATGACCGTAAACTATAATACATCTTTGTAGTAATGTTAACTTAATTTTAAATTGCTTAATTAAAATGAATTTAATGTTTCTATTTTTCGAATATTTACATATTTCTGAAATTTTCAGGCAAGGATATGGATCTCAGAAACACAGTAAAAAATGGTGTCTTATACTTGGAAGATCCTGTGGATAAAGAATGGAATAAACACTTCTTTGTGCTTACCAAGAATAAATTGTTCTATACAGACACATTCAATGATGAACAAGAGGGTGAAGGTGAAGAGGAGGAGGAGGAAGTTGGTTTTCACAGGCCGAAAGAGGTTTTACTTATTCTTGGAATTATGTAGAGTGTAATGTTAAATATTTTAGTCTCTTTTTCCTATTAGGGAATATAATTTTAATACAGAAATTTGACCAAGTTTGGTTGTGAGTGGAAACACAGGCCTGACATTTGGGAGGATGTATGTTCAAATTCCTATCCAACCATTCAGATTTTAGCTTTCCATAATTTCCAGAAATCACTCCAGGGTAAAGTTGGGATGGTTCATTCAAAAGACCAGGACTGAATTTCTTCCATTCTTTGCCACAGTTCTTTCCCACCTCTAATGACCTCAATGAGGTGCAAAGCAATAAGAAAAAAATAGGGAAATAACTTTTGTAAGCTGCAGTTACTTAAATAATGTGCAAGAGAGATAAATGATTTTGACATCTCTGGCAGCAACTGTTATAAAATTACTGGCAGAATACATGGCATTTCATGGTCTAATTGGGATTCATTTACCAGTACACTGTTTTTATATTTCCAAAGTGAATCATGTGTATCACAATTCATTAATTTGGCACAAACCGTTTCTAGAAGTAAACTAAACTTTGATATACCCAAACAATTTCCAGAACAGGGTAAGTTGGGTGCTGTGATATGGAATCTCGGTTTAAATTTTGGTCCAGGCTGCATTTCAACTTAATCTTAACATCTGTTAAAGTTGCTGCTCGATAACTGAAACATTTACCATCCAGTCATTAACAGAGACTACATACATAAATCTGTATCTGCAATATATCTGTTTGTTCCAGCATCACGCAGAAAATGCAGATTTTTAATGGATTTTCACAACTTGAAAGCTTGGGCCCAAGTTAAAATCTGATGCATACGTTGAGACATTAGGACAGAATTATTTTATGAATACCGGTATTCTGCTATAACTTAAAAACTGCTGAACTGATTTTGACTGGATTTTGTGGGTTTCTATAAAGTACTGTAAGGGACAAGGCTGCATATCGGGGTACATATCAGTCTAGCACACCTCAACTAGTACCTAGCAATTCCAAATCAGTTTCTTCAAAATTTCAAACATTGTCACTAATCTTTCAAAAATGTTGTAGACCATGAATATACCTTAGGAAAATGAATCAACTGCTAATTAAAATGGTCGTCACTCTCAATGATGTATCCTTCTGAGAGAAAATAACTGTAAACTATGAAAAGAAAGTCGTTCAAATTTCACCATCTCTATATTCTGTTTGAAAATAACATAAAAGTTCACAAATACAGTTGATTTAGGCAATCAGAAGTTCTTTTCTAAAGTTTTCAAGTTGTGAATCGTCGAAGACAGACAGCAAAAATCCCATAAAAAAACTTTTTGTTACTTAGCCATTATTCGGATCGAGTTACACTGTTTTTTTTTTTTTTTTATAAAAGAAAAAAAAAAGCATTATGGCTGCCATCCAGGATGTTTGCTAGATAGATAGATAGATAGATAGATATGTTCACTTTGATCCCATGTGAGAATAATCTCGGGGATGTGGAACAGTACATACACTTATTTGTAATGTCAATATTACTATATAATTGATAATGTTATTATATATTGACAACAAGTTAGCTACAACCCATTAGTATAACCAATATCTCCTGTTATCTACAAATACAATCCCGAGTTAATTAATACTTATTATGTGGAACAGTATATACACTTGTTACCAGCATCTAATAATCAGTTATTTTCTTACAACCAGTAACCATGATAAGTTTCACTGTGATTTGCGACTACATAGCCTATTATATCATGTTAGTTGCTATTTATGTGGAACAGTACACACACTTATTAACAATATCAATTATATTATCAACAACTCATAAGCAGTCAATTACTTAACAACCTGTTAGTATGATAATTTTTCACAGCAGTTTTTTGAATGCATGCTATCCCATGTTAGTTACTATATATGAGTGGAATTTTGTAACCACAATAATTACTTAAATTGTCAAAAGTTTCAACAGAAAGAAAAACCATATATCATTTTAGTAATTGTGGACAACTTTGTCACCTTCCCCTTCCATACACCATATATACTATTTTATCAGTCATTCTTAGTTACCAAATTCCAAGAAGAAAATTCTTTCACAGAGTAAAATGGGTTCTGAAGCAGAAACTCTTTCAGTTTGGACTTAAAGTAGTTGGGTTTTTGTAGGTAACATTTAATTTCTGTTGGTAAGACATTGAATAAGGAAGCTCCAGTAAATGTTAACCCTCTCTGTACAATTGACAGTGATTTGTAATCCTTGTGAATATTATATTTGTTCCTAGTATTATGGCTATGTATGTCAGCATTAAGATTGAAGTGTTCCGGATTTTCCACTACAAATGATAATACAGAGTATACATACTGTGCTGGCATGGTTAGAACACCCAGGTTTTTAAACAGATTTCTGCACGACGTCCATGGGTTTGCTCCACAAATAGTTCTTATAGCACGCTTTTGTAATTTAAATACCCTTTGTGCTTGTGACGAGTTTCCCCAAAATGAGATGCCATAAGTGAGCAGGGAATGAAAATATGCAAAATATACTAACTTTCTGGTTTCTATATTAGCTATTCTAGATATTACCCTCAGTGAGAATGTTGCAGAATTCAGTTTTTTAAGAAGTTGTTGAATATGTTGTTTCCAGTTCAATTTGTTATCTATATATACACCCAGGAATCTTGTGAAACTGCTTTCATTGATTGTTTTCCCTTCTGATATCACATTATAGCTGTCCTTTGTTTTATTTTTTGTAACAAACTGAAGTAACTGTGTCTTTTCTACATTAAGCATTAGTTTGTTGGCATTAAACCACCTATTAATTTTCTTTATGGCATCATTTGCTATGTTTTCGAGGTTTTGTGCTGATGGATCTTTCAACGATATGCTAGTATCATCTGCAAAGAGCACTATGTGTTCATTATCACCTAGTATATGTGGAAGATCATTTATATAGATTAAGAACAGCAGAGGGCCAAGAATTGAACCCTGAGGCACACCACATTTAACTATACCCCATTCTGAGTTTATAACATCTCCTGTATTAGCATCTTTCAGTGATACACATTGCTTTCTATTTTCCAGGTATGATTTAAACCAAAGTCCTGGCTTACCACTAACTCCATAGTGATCTAATTTACCTAGTAGAATATCATGATCAACACAGTCAAAAGCCTTAGCAAGATCACAGAATATACCTAGGGAATTTAGTTTTTTATGCATTGATTCCAGTATGTTGTTTACAAAAGCAAAAATTGCTGAATCTGTTGAAACGCCTTGTCTAAAACCAAACTGTACTTTACTGAGTAGGTCATTCTTTTGTAGATGTGCATACACCCTTCTGTACATTGCTTTTTCAAAGATTTTTGAAAATGCTGGTAGAAGTGATATTGGTCTGTAATTCTCAATCTTTGAGGTATCACCCTTTTTATAAAGCGGTTTGATTATTGACTTCTTGAGTGAGTCAGGGAAGATACCTTTCTTCAAAAGAACTATTACAAATGTGACTAATAACTCTACTAATGCTGGTGTTACATTGTTTCATTACATGGGTTGAAACCTCATCATAACCAATTGAATTTTTATTTTTGAGGGATTTAATAATTTTTTCAATTTCATTTTTACTGGTGGGAAATAGAGACATAGGTGCTGCTTTTGGTGACAAGGATTTAAGTATTGCTATAGCATCCATATTCCCAATACATTTTCCTTTTATTTTTTCAGCAACTGTTAAGAAATAGTGATTGAAAGCACTTCCTACATACAAGGGGTCATTTACAAGTTTATCATTAATGCTTATAGATATAGTTTTATGTTCAAGGGATGATACAGTTGTTTCTCATTTAATAATGTTCCAAACACTTTTTATCTTATTATCTGAACTACTAATCTCATCGTTTATGGCCAAACGTTTAGCTTCTTTTACTACTTTGGTTAAAATTCTACAGTAAGTTTTGTAATGTTGTCTGAGAAGCATATTATCAGTATTCCTAACTTTTACATACAATTCCCTTTTATGTCTGCAAGATGTTTTGATACCAACTGTAACCCAATTTTTGTTTAATCGTTTTTGACCAATTGGAGCTAGTTTTGTAGGGAGACACCTTTCGTAAATTTCCAAAAACCTTTGGTGAAAGTAATTGAATTTATTATTTACCCCTTTTAATTTATAAACAGTGCTCCAGTCCTCATTGAGAAGTTCATCATTTAATGTTTTTATTGAATTGTTCTTTAATGGCCTAACTCTGACAAATCCTTTCTTTTTGTTATTTTCATTTCCCACAATATCCAAAGTAATTATTTGAGCATTATGGTCTGACAAACCATTTTCCATTGGAATTGTTCCATTTATTTCTAATTTATTGTGTTCTACAAAAATGTTATCAATAATGGTACTACTATCTTTTTGTATTCTAGTTGGGAAATTTACAGTTTGATAGAGATTGAATGATCTTAGCATTCCTAGAAGATAATCTGTCTGGTTACATTCTACAGCAAAATTTATGTTGAAGTCTCCACAGAGGATAATTTCCCTTTTAGTTCGTGATAAATTTAGTAGAACCGCTTCAAGTTATTACAAAATTTACTGAAGTCTCCTGTGGGAGCCCTATAAACTGTCAGCACTATAAGATATTTGTTTTCTAATTCTAACTGTGTTGCACAACATTCAAAATCTTGTTCTATACAGTATTTACTTACATCTAATGATTTTGTTTCAGTATTTTCTGTTACATATATTGCTGCACCACCCATTCTCATCTCTGACCTGCAATAACATGAAGCTAATCTATATCCAACAAATGGGAGGAGACATATTTCAGAATTCTTCAGATGATGTTCTGTCAGACATACAATATTTATGTTAATATTCAATGATTTTTGGGTTTCTTCTATAGATATTATCAACTCATCAAGTTTGCTTGAGATACCCCTAATGTTCTGATGGAACAAAGCTATTTTAGACTGACATTCTTTATTTTTGACTGTAATATCATTATGTACATTTCTTAAATAACTCTTCCTACTCTTGACGTTTGGCCTAAAAAAGACTGAGTCCTACCACCAATTACCACTGGGATGGGGTTCACATCCAACCTGCCTCTCCTGATGCTACTGGCAATCAGTTGCGTTAGCTTCTGCTTGCCCCCGAACATTCAGGTGGAGTCATGGCAGTGACACCAACTCCGGTTTCTCGCTCACGGGTGACGCAGGTCCAAATCATCCAGATTCCAAGAGCAGACTGGTCATTTTGGCTCAGAAAAAGCCCTATATAGTGCGTCAATTTCGTCTAAACCATGTGACTCCCAGGATATAGTGCTTCCAAAATACTTGCAATAGGGCTTCCAAATTTAAGTATTATTTGGAGACAAAAATTACAAACAACTTTCCCCCCTTGGGTGTTTCTCGAAAACTTTATGGATTAGCCGTAATTAATTTTCCCATTAACTGCCTAGAAATTTTGACTTCAGTGGTCTGCAAGTGTGTTCATATGTGGAAATAGTTCCAAAAATATCTCTCCATGTTTGAATTCAAATAAGAAAAGGTTTAATCGTGAATTTCTCTGAAAGTAAAGCCTAAATCAAAAAATGAATTTTAGCATAGTATTCCTTGGTATCAAATACATCTGTTGAGAGTAATTATATTCCCTGACTGTGCTTCGTTTGGCTGTAAAAAAATTAATATAGGCCGGCAACGTGTGGATTTGGATGCAGTGTCTTTTAAAAATTCCTATCAAACTTTATTTACTGTACAGAACTTCTCGAAAAGTTTAACACGTTGTTCAGAAAGAATTGGATTTGTAAGAAACATATCGTTCAATATCAGACATGCATTAAATGTGTTACATATAATTTTTGAAAGTGCCGGTTGATTAAAAACTTGTGTTTTTCTTACTTTAAATGGTTTTAAACTATATGTTCCTAGTTAAATGTTGCAAAATTCTGTTTCTGCTATTTAATAATAATTATTATTAATACTTTTTACCGTGTTGAAAACTGTTGTAAAATGACGATGTTATCATGTCACAAAAATCGCTTGTTTACAAGTTGAACTATTGAGGATTTAAATGAGTCAGGTGAGTTCAACAGTTGTTTTCTATTATTAACTGTGTGGTTAAGGCTGTTATTACATGTTGAGTTACTTTTCTGATTTTAAATCGCCCTATATTCGGAAATGAGCTGCAGTATCAGATTCTTTAAGATTCCCATCCCCCATATCCTGTAGTGACGAGGTTTAAAATTTTACAAATTCTGAGGAGCTTACACCATCCCCTATGCCCTGTAGCCCAGAAATTGTAGAATTTAACAAATTCTGAGGTGCTTACAGTACTCTGGAAATTAAAAGGGGTGGAGATAGAGCATGAGAAGGGTTGGGCTTTTGTCATCCAAATTTAGACAGTATTTTTCTATTTGTTTTAAGATATATGTGTACAAAGCTCCTTTATATCCGGCTAGAAACTGTAGCTTTGTATAAAGAACATGACAAAAATTAATGGGGTGGAAAGGGAGATTGGTTGGTTTTCTGTAAACCAAATGTAGACAGTATTTTTCTGATTGTTAAAGTATAAGTTCTGTCTAAATTGAATAAAATGTGGATTTGTATAAAAATTAAGGGGTATAAAGAGGTAAGAGGTGGTTTTGGATTTGTTTTTTAGTCAGAAACCTTCTACATGAAAAAAATTTAAACATGTTCCACTTTTCATTGTGATTGGTTATGCAGAGTCAAATGATAGCAGCAGATGATTAAATATGACTTTTTGTGAGCACATGGTTATTGCTTTTGTTGACTTTATTCTATCTCACCTGACTGGAGTGTTTTTGGACAATAGATGTTGTGTGTTCCTCAGCCATGGTATTCCATTGATATAGCTTTAATACAGTCATAAACAGTGTCTGTAAAGAGTCATTCAAGAAAGGTTTCATTTCATGGAAAAATGGTAGATTGAATCAAGAAGTATGGTTGGAATAGTTTGGAGAGTGTAGTTAGTCAACTATTATTATTATTGTTATTTTCAAAATTACTGTACTTCCTTTATGTTAATACGAATGTGGAATAAATGTTTCTCTTTCATGAACATTGTGTAACTAGTGACTTTCTCTAGATTTTGGAGAACTTTCTCATTATCTGCATGAAATAAAATATTATTGTATAATACAAAAAAGTATTTAAGTATCTCTCTTTCATTTCGTCAGGTATTTATTTAAGTCAGAACATGGTTGTTTCGAATCTCAGCCATGGCTGAAATGTTCACTAACCATATCAGATGACAAATATTAACACTTTTTAATTTAATTTTTAATTGCAAAGGTTTGCACGCTCGGGTGGCAATGTCCCTACACACCCATCTTCACCCCCATTTCCTGCAACCTTCCACATTTGCCCTCTACAAATTTCAACTTTAAATTCTTTCAACATTCTTGGTAAATTATTCATAATTTCTCTTGGCAACTTATTCCAATCCCTGACACCCTTACTGGTGAGTGACAGTTCCGTTGTGTTTCTTTTAAGATATTTAGCTAAGAACATTGTCTTCAGAATGTTATAGGTTTATTTAAACCTTTGCTCTATTGAAGAATAACACGGTTTCAACTCTGTTTAAATTTATTTAATTTTTTCCATTGCAGGGTGTGCCTAATGATGATCTCCACTTCAGTGAGAAGTGGTTTCATGGAAAACTGGCAGGTGGAAGGGCAGAAGCGGAACAGTTGTTGCAAGATTATGCTCATTTGGGAGATGGCACATTCTTAGTGAGAGAAAGTGAAACGTTTGTGGGGGACTACTCTCTTTCGTTTTGGTAATTTTTTATTGTTGTAATAAGCAATTTCCCAGCATTTTTATTAATTATATTTATATAAATTCTTGTTCCAGTAATTAGTATAATTTTTTTTCTATAATTCTCCTCCCCCCCCCCTTCCCCAATTAATATTATTTCAATAGTGCAACTGCTGCAGATTCTTATATTGTTATTGTAATTTACTTCTTAGGCATCTTACAACCTCCTCTTTTATCTTGTCTCATATTTCATTTGACTTTCCAGTTTGGTGAAACTTGTGATAATTTCACTATCTTGTATTTTTATGTTGTGAAGCACTTTCATGTTTAAGTCCTTGTCTTTTAAGCATACTCTTGTTGATCTGAGTTCTTAATTTTTCTTGTATTTTAGCATTTACCCTGAAAAATCATGATATATTGTGCCAGATCATAAGTTTATGAATGCATATATCATTTTAAAACAATTTAATCACTTTACTATGTTTGTGGAGGTTTAGGAGGAAAAATAAGAAGAGGAACAGTGCTGTAAATCATTCATAGCAAATATTTTTCATGTGGCAATAATTACTGCTTAAATTCATGTTCATGAAGCCAGTACACTTACCTTTGCATGAGACACAGGTATGCAATGACTACAGGCTATGGATTATGCAATTATATGCTTTAAACCATACCTGTTGTCCAACTCTTAGGTGCTCCCCGGAAGTCAAAACAAATTTGTATTTAAAATGTGTGTATACTGCGGTCAGTTTTCTTTTACTGTAAACTTTGGTCCATTTTAAATAAACTTTTCTTGGGCTTCCAGCCATTTAAAAATGTCACACTTGTGGGACATTTAAAAGGCATCTATCTCATCTCCCATTTTCAACCATAGATGTCACTGGATATCTGTTTGCTTACACACTGCCACGGAAACGGTGGAAGACAAAAGCCAACCCAGTGTGATATCACCCACTCCTCTGCTCATTACTGAGGTGAAATTGTTTCATAACTTTAATCCAGGCCACCAGTTTTCCTGTTAATTAAAGAATCAGTTGTTCTGATTTCTACAGCTTCTATAATAACACTGGCCCAAAATTTTTTAACTCGGGCTAAAATTGTAGTTTTTCAAAATCAATTGTATGAACTTCTTGTACACTGTGTTTTGGCCACCACAGATTTCTCTTCTTGCCCAAGACGAACATTTGTTGTGTGTTTAACAAATTGCTGCACAATACACCACTGCGTTTGTCCGATATAACCATGACCACATTCATATTGTATATAATATACGCCAGGGGTTCGTAAACCTAGGTCATCTATAGTATTGCCTACCAATTTTTGGGAATGGTCTGAAAATTGTTTTGACTCCGCATTGAGTCAACAGTCCACATATTTTGAAACTTAGGGACCCCACAAATGGCAGAAAGGCAAGGCTCTGATTATAACCATTATTTAAGAATGTTCTCCAGAGACAGTTCAATTCACCAGCAAGGTTATCTTTGTTACAAATCCTTCATGCTCTTTGTACCAAGGTGGTTAAAACAGTGTTTCACCAGATGGTGACAGCTGTTGGCATTTACATATAAGTCAGTATAGGTAGGCTTCCGATAAACAGTGTGTCCAAGTGAACCATCAGCACATTTTATAACAAACACATCTTGAAACAGCTTTTAACCATCCTCCTCCAATTCCATTGTGAACTGAATGTTTTCATGGATTGAATTCTAATGTGACAGGAATTGGTCGAGGCTGTTTCTACCATGTGGTCAAATCACAAATGTATCATCAGCGTAACTGTAAAAATATTTTGGCTGGAGCAGTGCATTGTTTAGTGCCTCTTTTTCAAAAAACTTCATGAAGAAATTTGCAATGACTGGAGACAACAGCGAACCCATTGCTACACCACCCACCTGCTCGTAATATTCTCCTTCAGACTGAAAATAAGTGTTTGTCAACAGATGGTGGAAAAGATTAATCATTTTCTGATCAAAATGCCTTCTAAAATGTTTTAAGGAGTCGATAAAGGGAACACGAGTAAAAAGAGACACCACATCATAACTCACCATTAAATCACCTGGATGTTAGCTAAGATTTCCACAAACTCACTGGAGTTTCGAATTTGGTGATGACTCTTCCCTACTAATGAGTTAAGAATATCTTTGAGCTATTTAGCCAGGAAGTGCATAGAACTATCAATTTCACTGACATTAGGTCGCATTGGTATTCCTATTTCATGTATTTTTGGTGGACCATACAACTGAGGAGGAACAGTAGCAGTAGGTTTTTAGTCGTCTCTTCACATATTCTGGTAGTTCTAAGGAGCGAATCAGCTTTGAATTCAAGTTTGTCAGCTTACACGTCGGGTCTCGGTTAATCTTCTTATATGCTTGGTCCTCCAAAACCTGCATTATTTTACTTTTTTACTACTTTTTTTATCCTATTTATCTCATTGACATATTAAAAAACCACTTACATATGAATATGTACAAAATGATAGTTATATTTTTAATGATATTCATACAATTTAGGGATTATTTCAAAAATTAATAATTCAGTTTAATTGTGATGGAGTGAACACTCCATTTGCAATTACCGTACACACACATTTTACCCTTTTCTTGTACCTTGTACTTTTACGCTCTAAGAATATTAATTTTAAATTCCTTCAGCATTTTTGGTAAATTATTCATCAATGGCCTTCGTAATCATTCCAATTCCTGACCCCTTATTAATGAAAGAAAATTTTCCCACGCCCTAATGCCTGAAATTGAGTGCCAGCTACATTCCACCCTTCTTCCAATGGTTCCCATTCCAAGTCCTTTATCATAGCAGTTACTGGATGTGTTCTGCAGTAATTCCAGACACAAAAATATCATCCCTACTTTTTATCCTCTGCAACTCCTGTAATTGATACCAAAATGTGAGTCCCACACAACACCAAAATATTCAAGCAATAATCTAACCTATGTTTTGTCACCCAATAGCAATAAGTGAAGGCTTTTGAAATCTTTTCCTATTACCTTTCTGCTTCCTCACCATATAATCGTAATCAACATTTAGTATTTTTTATCTGTGTACCTAACAAGCTTACCTTTTTTTGCAGTTATCATCATTCCGTGTTGACCTACCTGGATAGGTATCCTATTAAGATAGCCCTGCAGCTGTTTAATCTTCTCCCATTTAAATCCTATTATGTAACATTATATCAAGTAGACAACCCAAGTTCTCACAGTAAACCATTAACAGAATCATTCATTAGAATAACGAATAGAATGGTCCCAAATACACTACCCTTTGGCAGTTCCATTTTCCACTTCTTTTGAATCTACATTTACTACCCAACTTTTTGCTTTCTATATTCTTAGAATTCTACTCAGCTAATCACTTTTTCATTTCCTACAATAGTTTTTACCTTATTTAGCACCATTTTATGGCCCACTCTCCCAAATGCCTTTGAAAGCTCTCTAGCAATATACTATCAGTTTGGCCTCCATTGCCCATTATATCCGAAATACCTTGCATACAGTCCATTGATTGAAATTTGCATGAATATCCTTTTAAAGTCATGTTGTCGATTTGAAAACAAGTTTCATTCCTTACAGACATTTGTGATATGGTTGCATATCAAAGTCTCCATTACTTTGCATACCATTGCTTTGTCACTCCTGTTTGTTTTATGAACTGGTACTACTATTGCATTTTTCTGTCCCCTGGTAAGCAGCAAGTATCCAGACTTAATCCAAATAGCATTTCAAAATAAATTACAATGTTGCATCCCAATATCTTTAAAACGTCTATGGTAATATTGTCTTCACCAGCCCCTACTTTTTTTGTTTTCTTAGTTCCTTCTTAAATCCTTAGAATGAATATAATTTTTTTTAGTTTTCTCATTTCTAACTGTGCAGACAAGCTCATTGTCTGATTTAACCCCCCCCCCCCATTCCTTAATAATGGTCCCCAATGTTCACATCAGACTAGTTACTTAACGTGCCTTTTTCAAATCCTCTGTAACTTCTTGTCCATCCTTATCTATAACACAGCCATAGAAAATTCTAAATGCATCATTCATCAGTACCCCTGCAGTACCCCTTCATAAACCAGTCTTTAGCTTTCTTCTTTGCTGCTATTAATCCAGTATCTATTTTTCCAAGTGTTCCCTATGACTTGCTATCTCTTAACTCTGTTGTGTTCTCCTCATACTAGTCTCTTTAA
Source organism: Vandiemenella viatica (assembly GCA_031002005.1). Lineage (NCBI taxonomy): Eukaryota > Metazoa > Arthropoda > Insecta > Orthoptera > Morabidae > Vandiemenella > Vandiemenella viatica. The sequence continues at coordinate 202,994,608 of JARYHS010011408.1, forward strand.
CCTCTTAACTTCCCTATTATGGTATGAAGTTTTGTGCTATTCTTTATATATATATAACCTTTTTTTCTCCCATTCTTATCATCTCCTTGAACTCTGCCATACTTGTTCCATAAACTGAACCTTTTCCTGAAACATCTATTCATTTCTGAAATATGTGCCTTTTTACAATTGTAACTATTAGTACCTTCAGTTTTAATTAATTAAATTGTGATGGAGCGCACACTCTGCAGGCAATTCCTGCAGTCGTCTAATTACCCCTTTTTATTTTATTTTTAATTATCGTTTATAATTTGAGCATTAAATTCCTCCCACATCTATTTTTATGATTTACAAATTTTAATTTTAAATTCCTTGAGTGTTTTTATTAAATTATTCATCACTTTCTTGGTAATTTGTTCCAATCCCTAACACCCTTACCCACAAAAGAAAATTTTTTCCATTCCCTTATGGTTGAAATCGAGTGTCGGCTTGTGGTCATGGTCATCTTTTCCCTTCCATGCACTATTCCTAATTCTTCAACCAATATCCTTCCAAGCTGTATCACCACCATATGTCTTGTACGTTTGCAGCACTCTCTTCACCCTCCTCCTGTCTTTCAATTACTCTCAATCCAGCTCCTTTATCATATCAGTTACTCACTGGGTCCTGTGATAATTTCCACAAACAAATCTATTTGCTCTTCTTAGAACACCCTCCAACTCCTGTATTTGATAACCAAAGTGTGGTTCCCAAACTACATCACCATATTCAATCAATCGTCTGACCAAAATTTTGTAACGCAATTCCCTAACTTCTCAAGTACATTGTTTCATTAACCTCTCCAGTAAATGAAGGATTTTGTAACCTTCCCCTACCACCCGCCCAATGTGCTATGCCCTGCTATGTTTATCAATCGTTATGCCAAGATATTTTCACTTCAAGCCTTGAACAGCAATTCTGACCCCACCCTATAATCATAATTAACCTTCAGTTTCTTTGTGTACCTGATAAACTGTCTCTTCTAGGCATTTATATTCATTCGATGCTGACCTACCCATTTAGATATTCTATCCAGGTCACCCTGCAGCTGTTCAGTCTTCACCTATTTTGATGCTATTGGATACCATTATATCATCCGCAAGCAACGTAAATTCTGACCACAACATATCAACACAATCATTCATTAAAATCATTAACAGGAACGTTCACAATACACTGTCGTATGGCGCTTCCCATATTTACTTCTGACTCTAACACTTTGCTTTCTGACTTTTAAGAATTTCTCTATCCATTGAGTAATTTTTTTATCCAATCCAACGGTTTTCAGTTTATTTAAAACAATTATAGGGCTCACTTTGCCAAATGCCTTAGAAATATCTAGTGCTACACTACCAACTTGGCCTTCCTTCTCCAATTCATCCATAATATGTCGCATAGAGCCCACCATCTGAGATTCTCTCATGTTTGCAGTGAACTAACCAATATGAATACCCCTTCACCAGTTGCTCTCCTGTCTCTTTGGTACCTTCTACAACCGTCGGATAAAACCTCATTGTCTAGCACTCCTTTATTTAATCAAGACTCCACTCCTATATCTACTTGTGGTTTGTGGTTCTCTATTAAGTTACCAAACTCTTTTATTTTGTTCATTATACTCCTGCAGTTCTCAAATAAGAATCTTATAACTGGCTTTGCGTTATTTCCTGCATTAACTTTCATCTTCCTAGTTTCGATCTGATCTCTAATTTTTTTTTATCAGCATCAGCTATTTCTTTGGCATTTATGGTTTTTCCGAATGGACATTTGCATTCAGTATCCCTGTGGTCATCTGCTTTTACTATCTCACCAGCAGGCCCTAACCTAAAAAAGGCACAGTCCTGACACCATCATAACTGGAAGTGGACTGCCTCACAGCTTTATATAACAACTCAGAAAGTAACTCCTTGCCCTTTCTGTTTAGGTTCAGGTCATGTCTAGTGATACTACACCTAGTAATCCGTACACAACTCGAAGACGGAACTAATTCCTTTTCCAAGTAGCTCCTCCATTTCCACATTTACCCACCTCACAGTGTGGTTCAGCTATGTCTTGTAATGGCAATTTAAGACCTGCATGAGCTCATCCCTAGTATGCTGTATCTCCATCACCACTTTCTCCAGTTTTATATGCTATAACTTGTGTTTCTATCAGTACTGTTTCCAGCTACTCCAACTGTCACTACTCTGTCCTCCTGAGTGAAATCCCTACAAAGTGAATCTATATCCTCTATTACCTGACATGATGTTGCACTAGGATTGATAAAACTGGTGATCTTGTAGCCTGTTCCTAATTCATCCTGCGGAAGAAGGCCTACACCTCTTTAATGGTTACGGTCTAGCAGCAGCACCCTTTTTTTCTTGCATGTCCCTATTGCTCAAGGCCTGTTGCACCTTATCTACACCTACATGAGGCTCTTCCCATCCTGACTGTGCTAACAGGTCAAACCTATTTCTCCCCACAATTTCTGGAGTGTTTTTCTACTTCATCCTGTTAACGGATACTAAGGGAAATACGGTTATCAGCTCGCACCATCCTTCTCACTCTCCCCAAGTAAACCCAACATCTCTCTGCATCTATAGGTTGAGTTTTTAGGGCCCTTATCATTTTGTGCAACTTGCTGATTGTTTCATCCATCTCTCTGATCTTTTTGTCGCTAATACAAAACAAACAAATAATCCTCATTAACAAAGACAAGTCTTTTTGAAATGGCCTATAAATAGGATTAACTTTGCTTCATGCTTAGAAGGAAGGGGAAAATTATCTCTGTGGTGGGAGGAGTTATAAACACTAAAGGAATAAGTGGCACAGAGTGATTTACATCGAAACTAATATGTATTCTGTGTATTCAAATTCCTCATAGTGTGGGGGATAAATAATTCATGTAGGCATGAATAAGGTATCTTATTTCATTGATCTTATTACCATGTCATTTTGACCCATATAGGTTGATGTTTCTCAATAATCAAAAGTAGAACTGTAATAATGAAGGGGAAGAGTACTGTTGAGATATATCGAAGTCAGTAACCAGACTGTCCTGTAGGCTTGTTGGGACGAAGAAATTATTTCAGGGGTAATTAGGTGGAGCCTTGCATGCAATCATTCAAGAAACTGATGCTAAGGAAGCGGACAGTCTTTTTTTAGTGAACTGTAGTTGTATAATAAACAAAGTATTAGAGCAGTAACTTGGATGCAAAATAATAGTTAATGGTAGGCATAGAAACTTAAATAAAGGAAGGTGTGCTGGAAAGTGACATTTTCTGTGAGGGAGATAGAATATGCCACAGAGATAGAGGAGTTAGCAGAATGATATTCTTACTAGTCAGCAATAACATACTACGTTACGTTGGTTTTTGTTGATAATAGGCATGAGTTACTACTGTCAGTGTTCTGGGGGAAATACAAATAAAAAGATAAGTCTTCACTGCTTTCCCAAAAGGAAGAAATAAATTTGCATTCAGAATACGGAGGAAAATGCTCATATCAGGTGGTTATTATTATACAGGATCTGCGCAAAGTCTTCCTACCGTTGCAATAAAACAGATATCATAAATAATATGAGATAGAGATGCCACATATTCTACATGCCTCAAAGTTTTCTTTACATTCTCTCCACTTCCATATTTAAACTAGTTGCCCTTGGGATATCACTACAACATTATAGCCCCAACATCACAGGCTGCAGCATAGCAACATTAACTGTTTGCACAACCACAACTATCTATCTACAAAGTGTGGAATGATATGAAACAGGGATTTAATGACATGATCTGATGTACCCCCACAAGAAAAAATTCAATGTGGTGGTATCAGGGGAGCATTATGGCCAGGCAATTGGTCCATCATAACCAATCAATCTCCCAGGGAAATGTCTATTCAAAAGGTGCGCCGTCTTGTTGGAGCATTATGGTCGGCTGCATATCCACTACCTGAGGGAATAGGTGTTCTTGAATTGTGTCACAGCTAAGGTAAAGGACTGATTACTCTAAGGTGCATAAGAGCACGCCAAATGTTGACTGGGGGCTAGGATGAACATGTTCATGCTTGATGTGTGGTTTACAAAACCCTTTATCCAAATATTATGGTGGTCAACCTATCCAAACACAAAGGAAGTGGCTTCATCAGAGAACATTGCCCTCTGCAGGTACTCAGTCATTTTCAGAAGCAGCAAATTTAGAATGCACGGGAAGGTCATTTGGCTGAAAACTTCGAGAGACATGGATTACAATTTCGGTTGATGGAAGGAGGTCACTGAGATGATAAGTTGAGGGGAAGAACATTCCAAAACTTAAAATAAACAAATGGAAATAATATGCATATATCAGTAGGAGGAACACTAATGACCTCAATATTGTTGTGCCCTATAACTCCAAAATTGATGATATGATAGGAAGATGAAGATACTGAAGGGATTATTAAATATAGAGCATATTAGAGTAAGGAAGCAAAATGACAGTGGTGACCACATAAAGAGTATAGAAGTAATTAACAGTAGCAAAAGGGAAGCTAAAAATACAGCAACGATTAGTATTATGAGTAGATGAGGAACAATGAAAGATGCAACTAGGAATTTCTATGACTTTGTAAACAAGAAGGGACTATGGAACAAGCTTGTACATTACCATATCTGATCTGCCGATGTGAATTGGTGATGGTGATATGAGTGGATGGCAAGAGAAGAAATTTAAATAATTTTGGGTAAGAATGGGGAAAAGTTACAAAGTACATGAAATAGTAAACAAATTATATAACTAGATGTTTAGGAAATGTCAAGCAGGAATGGATTTTTTTTTATTTATACAAATTTAAATTTGTAGGCTAAAAAATTAGAAACAGATATTAGGGGTATTGTGGGGGAGAAGATAGGTTTAAAGATATGATATTATCCTAGCAAGATATAGATTACATTTTATAATACCAGGCTCTATTTTCGCATGATGTAATGAAAGTTATTGATGCGGGATCACAAGTTGATGCTATTTTCTTGGATTTTCAGAAAGCTTTTGACTCTGTACCACACAACCGACTCTTAGCGAAGATCCGAGCGTACGGTATATCTGATCAGATTTGCGAATGGATACGCAATTTTCTAACTGGTCGGTCACAGTATGTCGCTGTAGACGGGGAAGCCTCTTCTAAACTAGATGTTACTTCGGGCGTTCCTCAAGGAAGTGTAATAGGACCACTTCTTTTCTTAATTTTTATAAACGATCTCGGTGACAACGTTAATTGCAGGATGCGATTTTTTGCTGATGATGCACTTATTTAGAGGGAAGTGAGGTGCTCCGGCGATTGCTTAGAAATTCAGCGCGATCTGGATGTTATTTCGGAATGGTGCCATGAATGGCAGCTTACACTTAACTGTAAAAAGTGCAAGGCAATGCACATAAGTAATAAAAAGACCCCGCTTGCTCTGGAGTACAAAGTTAACAATTCAGTTGTTGACACTGTAGATTCCCTGAAGTATCTAGGCGTAACAGTACAAAGCAACATGAAATGGGACTTGCACATAACTTCCGTTGTAGGAAAAGCTAATTCCAAACTACGATTCATAGGAGAAGTTGTAATGCTCATACAAAGGAAATAGCGTACAAAACACTAGTGCGTCCGCATTTGGAATACTGTTGTGGAATTTGGGATCCGTATTGCAAGGGATTGATTGACACATTAGAGAAAGTACAGAGAAGAGCCGCTCGATTCGTGACTTCTAGTTACAGTCCTTACGTAAGTGTCACAGAGTTAATTCTTGGGTTGGGCTGGGATTGTTTGGCGGACAGAAGACGTCGTTTTCGTTTGAATTTGCTGGAGAATATGCGAAAATCTTTAAGTTACGAGTGCAACGAAATACTTCTTCCGCCAACCTATTTAGGTCGCAATGACAGGAGGGATAAGATTAGAGAAATAAGATGCCGTACTGATTCATTTATGTATTCCTTCTTTCCTCGATCTGTTCGGGATTGGAATGCGCAGAATTAGGATTGGTGCTTAGCACCCTCTGCCACCCACAGTATTTGTGATTTGCAGAGTATAGATGTAGATGTAGAAATATTTAGATTGAACCTGGATACTTACTGCATGCCACAGGTCTACAAATGTGCAAGAGTGGTCCTGGTTTTTAAATGAGGTTAATTAAGCTAATTAGGTTAAGAATTAAAAACTATTTAGTTTGGCCTCAATGGGATACAATTAAATAAAACACTCAATATCTATCGCTATCAGGACTATCTACGATGAAAGAAAGTGGTTTTTTGATCAACCAATGGTTTTTTTATGTGAATTCAAGTTAACGTACTATGTCCATTCCTATTTTGGAGTAAACAGATAAGGAAGGTCAAGTTGATAGCATGGCACTGGTGTAATCCAAGGTATTTGACATGGTCTGGCACAGAATTGTGATGAATAGCTGTTGTGGTAAATCAGAATGTGTCTGGCTTGGTAGAGGAATTTTTGAGAGGTATAAAGCAAATGGTCAGGGTAGGAAATGTGATTTCAAAAGAGGTGAAAATGAAAACAGAAGTTTTTGAATTGCTACATAGTGGAAGAGGAATAACATTTTGAAGGCACAAAATGTAAATATCTTGGCATGTCATTTGGTAACAAACTTAATTGTACAGGAAACTTTGGCAAGGTGGTAGGGTTGGTAACAGAATATTACTGTTAAAGGAGAGGTGCATTGATGGAATTGTGGGAAGTGGTATTCAAAACTGTAGTCAGGTTCTAGGTTCTTTGAGATAGTATGGGACCACATTAGTGGTATGTAATACTAGAGTAGGAGAGCATCAAGAGGAGGGCAACTAGATTGTTTTCAGAAATACCATGCAACACAGACAGTAATTGATATGATAAAGACCTTCGATTGGGAATCGACGCGTGGTATCTGAAGAGAGGAAATCCACTTGGTCTCGATTTCAAGTGCTATATCACAAAATAGAGTTTTTATTTATAGGTAAAGGTGTCAATGACTGGAATAAATTATCGTGGTATTTACCTGAAACAGTGAAAGAATGTATAGGAAAATTTATGTATTGCAAAAATAAATGTTGAGGGAAATTTCTTTCATCAAAAACTCCAATGTAGTTAATAATAATAGCAACATGAAACAAAGCATCTGTGGTGGGCAGCAGGTATTTTGTGCATTAATCAACCACAAAAATCTTTCCCTTATCGTATTAGAGTATATTGATTAACTTTCAGATACCAGTTGAAGATAGAATTTTGATATCTTTATAATCTTTTTCAATTATTTTTCTCCTTAAAAATATCATTTTCATCCCCAGTTTTCATTTCAGCATTAAAATTTTTCAGGATTTTATTTAATCCTACAGATGCCAAATTTGGTAACCACTAAACATTGCTTCAGAAAACATTATTTCTCATTTTCTAAGACATAAAAGAAGCAAACAATGTTAAAATATAATCGTAGGCTTCCGCGGCCAGAGTCAACTGATTCTTGGCTATCCGGGTGGCGCCGCGTCATATTTCTTAATACCGACGTTTCGACCCTCATTCTGGGATCTTCTTCCAGGGCAGTACTGCGTCTTCGGTCAGTGAGCGGTCTCGATTTATAGCGGAGGTCCACGTCCGTCTAGATGGTTCGATTTGCCCGGCCAATCAAAGGTCCGAGCCATCACGTGGTCCGTTGGCCTGGTGGGGCACGGCGCGGTCTGGGGGGGGGGGGGGGTGACACATGACATGCTCTCTCCGCACCAGAGAGAGCCAGGCGTCGTGTAATTTGAGCCCGTTGTCGTCGTTAATATTATTTGGGCGTTTAGCGATTTCTAACGCCTCCTTTACTCTCCTTGGCCCCCACTTTTCTTCGCGCGCTATAAGTGTAGTGTTGTCGAAATCTATTGCATGATTGGTTTCGGATGCATGACGTGCTATGGCGGATTTATCAATGTTATTAGATTTGTAGTTTCGAATATGCTCGCGCAGCCTGTCCTTTATAGTGCGCCCTGTCTCTCCTATGTACATACGACCACAGCTGCACGGAATCTCATAGACCCCGGCAACCTGTAGTGGAGGCAGTCTGTCTTTAACTTTGACGAGCTGGTCGCTGACTTTGCTGTGCGCTTTGTAGACAGGTTTTATGTCAACTTTTTTGAACAGCTTCCCGATTCTGTCAGTAACGCCACTTATGTAGGGTGAAATGAGGGTCGAAACGTCGGTATTAAGAAATATGACGCGGCGCCACCCGGATAGCCAAGAATCAATGTTAAAATACTTGACATAGTTTAGTTCATCCTCTTTTGTGGTAAATGACTACATTGTGTGTGTTCATCACTTGTGTCATTAATAAATTATGTGAAATGTTGCTTAGCATGTATGCGCAGTTTGTAAGTACTGTTTTTAACAATTTTCAATCTGATTTATAGAATACAGTATAGTTTTTCACTCGATGATCATTTACTTCTGCTCAGTATCTTAATATCAGAGTAGTAGGTTCTATGACTTTTTGGCGCACTTTCAGTTTAACCTTTACTTCAGTTTCATTGTCGATTTTGTAATACTCGTCTTTTTTTTTCAGGCGTCAAGGAAAAGTAAACCATTGTCGAATTAGATCAAAACAGGAGAATAATCAAACAAAGTACTACCTCATAGATACAAATTGTTTTGACAGTTTGTACAGTTTGATCACACACTACCAATCACACCCATTACGTAGCCAGGTGAGAAGGTTCATATTACAATGACAGTACTCAGTAGCAATTTTATCATTCTATTTCATGGTAATGGCATTTGTTTCTTCACCTCATTGCACTTACAGTGTGTAATTGCTTGACTTTTCTACACAGAGAAATGTTTTGAACACTTCATATTTTGTGACGTTTCAGTCCAATTTCTTCACTATTGCAATAGTTGAAAGTAGTATCTTTTATTGAGGTAACAATACACTACAATGCTTGTAACAAAATTAATGTACTAAATAAATTTGTTGATTGGTGTGTTCATTATTGAAAAAGCAACATTTTTTTAGCAGTTCTAAAATGATTATATCTAAAACTACTTAAATAATAAATTTATGTAAGAAGATAAAGTAACTCTTAAATGCTGTTTTTATACTGGTAACATTCAGTATTTAATTTACTAAAAGTGGAATGCATGCTCTTGTGGCAGTTTTTTTCATTTCATTATTATTTTTTCGTCTTAGATTCTTTCAGGGCAGTTTCACCTCCCACTTATTCTTGCCCATTATGAATTTTAATTTTTAACTCTTTCAGTGTTTCTGGTAAATTATTCCATTCCGTGACACTCTGATACAGAAAAAAAAAATCCTCCCTCTTTTAGGTCTAAATTAAAGTCTTAGCTTTTGATAATGGTCATCTCTTCCCTTCTATAAACTGCTCCTAATGCATCTGCCAGTATCCATCTAATCATCAATCTCAACATATGCATCGTACACCATAAATACCATATTCACCTGCTGTCATCCAAAAACTCCCAATACAGCTCTTTTGTCATATCAGTTACTTATTGTATTCTGCAGTAATTTACACAAATAAATCTAGCACTCCTCATGTGAACTACCTACAACTCCTGGTTCCCGTACTATGCCACCACATTTAAGCAGTACTCTGGCCAGAGTTTTTTAACCCAATTTTCTCACTTTCCTTGTCCATCTGCTCATCACCTTTTCCAATAGTTGAAGGATTTTGAAGCCTCTTCTACAACCGGCTTAGTGTGTCCCAATGTTGTGCCAAAATATTTACATTTAATAACGTCTTCATCAAGCCATTACTCCGCCTCCTTACAATTGTAGAAAACAGAGTGTGGTGGGTGAGTGGTAACATTCAGGCCTTGCATTCAGGAGGGTGTGGGTTCAAATCCCCGTCCGGACATCCAGATATGGGTTTTCCTTGGTTTCCCAAATCACTCCAGGCGAATGCGAAAATGCTTTCCTTCTTTTTTTTTTTTTTTTAAAAAAAAAAAAAAAAAAAAAAAAGACCAGGGCTAAATTCTTTTGTGTTCTTTGACCCTCCATTCTTTCCCACCTCTAATGACCTAGATGTCAATGAGACGTAAAGCCATAAGAGAAAAAAATAATTGTAGAAAATTTTTACTTTTATTTCAGTGTACCTGTGCAGTCTTTTCTTGGCATTCAGTTTCATTCCATGTTGACTTATCCAAGTAGATGTCCTGTACGTTGTAAGAATACACAGCCTCTTAGTTTTAAATAATTAATAATTAATGTTTGTTTTATATTATTTCAATGGGAAGTGTTTTATATCGGGTTATTATTATGTCTTAAGTATTGTATCAAAGAATTCCAAGCAGCGTTATTACCAGATGAAAAGTACATGAAAATCTCTGGACAGTACAGGAGGAGGAAGATCTTTGGGCAAGGAGAAGAGATGAGTAGTAGTATGCAGAGAGGTACGCTTGGAAAATAACTGCGAGTTGTATCTGTACACAGAAGGATGCAATTATTAATGTAAATTAAAATAAAAAAGCCAAGTGGATGTTTTGATGGTTATTTTTATTCTTTTGGTGGAATAAAAGAGAAGTATTGGCACCTTTTACTAACAAGAAGGTTAGTAAAAAGTACAAAGATTATACGTGGCGTTCCGTGACAGACGAGATGCCATATCGTAAGTAAGTAAAGAAGAAGAAACGGGCAAATAATTTTACACGTGGCGACTGTGACCGTGACACAGAGCTAATTATTTAGCTCGTAATAAAAGAAGCCTGTAATCTTCGGAAAGGTAGGAGAAGAAAAAACCAGTTTTAGATATTGTGAATGGAAGACAAAGTTATTAATTTTGAGTAAAGACTTGAAAGATAAATTTAAAAGAGAGAAATTGAGTAAAAGTATAATGTTAAAATATAAGATTTAATTATGCATACATGTTCTTAAAGATAGTTTTAAAGATTTATGTACAGATAATGTGTGTGCTGTTGGTGTTTGGTTGATAATACGGCGTTGTAAGTCAGAAAAATCTGCGTTAATTGATATTTCTCGTTTTTCGAAATCCACACCGGATTTTTTTTCTCTGTGTATGATTTTTGTGAAGTGATGAAAATTTTGAAATAACAATGGATGGAAAAGATTCGGAATTAGTTGAGGAGCGGGCAGTTACCGAATTGGATGGTGATGATGATTCAACAACTGGCATCGCGGGGAAAAACCCGTGGAATGACAACAGTAATTCCATAAAGGAAATGTTAGCAATGATTATGAGAGAACAGATAGAAACAAAACGCGAAATGCAGAAAATGAATCATAATCAACAACAAACGATAATAGAATGGAGAAAGGAAAGAGCTAATATTTCTCATGAAATAAACTCTCAGATAGACCAAGTACATGAGCATATTTCTCAACGTGAAGATTTAATGTTTAAGAAGGTACAAAAGTTGATACAGATAGAACAGCAGAACCGCGAGGAGTCGGTGAAGATAGCATTGGACGAGCAGAGAGGGATAAACAGTGAATTTGTGAGTGACATTCAAGAAGCCAAACATGAAATTTCACTGGTACAAACTAATATTAAAGAATTGGAATCTGGAATGGTTAACTTGCATGGAGAAGTAGGAAAGCGGCTGTATATCAATGGGTAGAGCTGAATCAGCGAGTCGACAAAATTCAGAACGGGAAAGGGCACGGTGTCGGCAACAATGTAGTACAGTCAGTGCAAATGAAATTGCCTGAAGTGAGTTTTGTACCTGGCGGTGAGATACATCCCTATGTTTTTGTGGAAGTATACAGAGACGCATTTCCAAGACAGTGGCCGGATGAAGAGAAGATAAAATACGTTAAGATGATGATGAAGAATGAGGCATTGGAGTGGACGTGTGAATTGGGTGGAGGTAACAGAAGTTACGAGGATTTTTTGCAAATTTTCCTGAGGAAATATTGGTCCGATGAAAGACAGCGGCGAGTGAAACAGGAATTTAGAAACAGTGCGCCCTACAAAAGGCAGCAGGGCAGTTTGAGAGATTATTGTGAGAAGTTATTGAAGAATCTTAAGTATTTGTCATTGCCCATGGAAGAGGATGAGGTTATAGAAATATTGGAGCGGAAGATGCCGCGCCAAGTACAAGAAAAAATACTGTTGTGCAGTGGAAAAACATACATGAATTTCTAGAAGGAGTTGATAAAATCGATAGGTGGGATGCAATGAACGAGAAAGAACCAAACATGTTCAGGAATACAGAACCCGGAAAATTTCATACTGGGACAGGATACCAACAACAGGCCAATAACACATACTTCGAGAAAAGAGGAAATAGAAGCCTATATGCAAAGCAAGGTTTGGCTGATACACGACCGGTGACCGAATCAGGAAATGAAAATTCGCCTTCGCAATATGGTAACATCCAAGTAAATGGAAGTAGATGAGAAGGAACATATAATAAGGGAAATTAAGAGCGGCTTTTGAAGGGGTCCGTTCTCAAGCCGGGAAGATTAGAGGACCAGAAGCTATATGGAAACCAAACTGCATGCTAATGAAATTTAATAGAGATGAGGTAATTAAGCAAAGAAAAGTCGTTTTAGAAGAAGTTGCGACATATTTTGAAAGAGAAGGGGCTGAAGAAAAAATTCAGGACAATTCGATGGAAAATATTGATAAAGACGCAAACGTGAGAAAAAGTTGCGATAACGCGGTGAACAAAGGAGCGGAAGGGGATGTAGAAAACTGGATAAAACAAGTTAGGAAAGCCTGTAAAGAAAAACTAGAAATGGAGACTGAAGGAGACGGAACAGAAAATGACAGCGATGATAAGCGAAGGTTTGACAAGAAATTGAACACAATGTCTGATAACAATGGACCATTGAAATGGTGTGATTGTTTAGAACAGATACAAGAGATCAACGAGTTTAATAATGTTGAGAAGAGGAAGGCAGAGCAAAATGAGATAATTGGCATTGCAAAAATGAAAGAATGGGAAAACAGTGACCGGAAAATAAACCAAGAAACCAGGAGGAAGAGTGAAATGCTTTCTACTTTCACGGATAAGGATGAGGGAAATTATGAGTTGGAAGCGGAAGAAATGGACGAAATCATTGAAGATGGGGAAGATTATGAAGATGCAGAAGAAAGTGAAAAAGAGACTAGCGAGGAAGAAGAGAATGGAGACTACGTACTTTCGAGGGACAGAGTGGCGACTAACGAAGAAAGTGAAGAAGAAAAGGAGATAAAAAGTTGGCTAATAAAGAACAATACAGTGGGAGAAGATGATAAGAATGAATCAACCAGAGGCAAGGTGAAAAAGAAGAAAGGGCTCGATATGTACCACGAGGGCCACAACATTGTGAGGTGCGAGTGGAAGAAAGGTGGCGGAAGGTGCAAGGAAGATGCAACGATAGGGAAAGTGAAAATGAAGAGGGAGTGACACATGAGAATATTGAAGCAGAGGAATTGTTGGGATTAGAGAAAAAAAAAAAATGTGATCTGAACTTATACCGGGGGTGTGAATGAATGTAACTATGGCTGAAAATGTATGTATGGGTGAGTGGTGTGATGATAAATCACACAAAAATTTGACAAATTTTTGGTGACAAATTGGCCGAGGGGATGTGTAAGAATACACAGCCTCTTAGTTTTAAATAATTAATAATTAATGTTTGTTTTATATTATTTCAATGGGAAGTGTTTTATATCGGGTTATTATTATGTCTTAAGTATTGTATCAAAGAATTCCAAGCAGCGTTATTACCAGATGAAAAGTACATGAAAATCTCTGGACAGTACAGGAGGAGGAAGATCTTTGGGCAAGGAGAAGAGATGAGTAGTAGTATGCAGAGAGGTACGCTTGGAAAATAACTGCGAGTTGTATCTGTACACAGAAGGATGCAATTATTAATGTAAATTAAAATAAAAAAGCCAAGTGGATGTTTTGATGGTTATTTTTATTCTTTTGGTGGAATAAAAGAGAAGTATTGGCACCTTTTACTAACAAGAAGGTTAGTAAAAAGTACAAAGATTATACGTGGCGTTCCGTGACAGACGAGATGCCATATCGTAAGTAAGTAAAGAAGAAGAATACGGACAAATAATTTTACAACGTATACATAGTCTTCTCCAGTTTTAATTATGTTATATACAATTATGTCGTCTACAAACAAACAAACTTCTGACCATAAATCCAAACACAATTGTTCATTAGAATAATGTACAGCCATGGTCTACATCCACTGCCATGTAGCACTCCCATTTTCACTTCTAACTTTTTGATGCTGTATTTTGGTACCCCAACTACCTTTAAGAATTTCTCTGCCAAACAAGTCACTTTTTTCTTATTTACTACAATTTTATGGCACATTCTGTCAATTTATTAGAGAGATCTACTGCTACATTATTACCTATTTGTGTCCATTTCATCTGAACTATCTTGCATATAGCCAACTGAGTTTCACATGAATATCCTCTTCTAAACCCACATTACATTTACTGAAAAACATGTCCTTTGTCCAGTGTACTTCCCCAATAAAATTTCTACTTCATTAAATTCATAGTTGTTGTTAAGTTATGGCAGAATATTATTATCTATTCTTAGCTCCCTTCCTTGAGCACTTGCATTATATTTTGCAGTAATTTATAGTTCATTAAAACATGTATATGTTTTCTTTTTTGTGTTTTGCTAGGAATTCCTGATCAAACTACAGAAACCAGTTCCTCAGCCAAATAAACATGAAGGAAAGGAATGGTACCATGAACGGGCAACTAAATTAGAAGCAGAAGAATTGTTGAAAAGAGTTCCATCAGATGGTGCCTTCCTCGTAAGGCCAAGTGAAACTGACTCATATTCTTATGCAATATCATTTAGGTTTGTGATGCTATCTACTTCTTATTTCATTCAAGTTTCAGCTTGTTAAAAAGCATTTTGATGGTATCAAATGTTAAGAAAAGAAAGAAAGTAGAATAAAAATTGTACAGTAGCTATTATATTAATTAATTTGTTATGTATTGTATTGGAGGAACATTTCTGAAATTGCTTAGTAAGATGAAATATTTATTGCATTATTAGGTTATGATAGTGATTGGCACAATCACAAAAATAATACATATTAAAATTTCGGTAGACTGGGTGTAAAACCAAATTTATTTTTAGTATGAAAAATTAGTAAAGATAGAATCATAATCAGCGATAGATGGGAGTCTTCTTGTTTTCAGTCCTATTGCCTCAATTTTTAGTGAACGACATATTCACCTATCCTATTGTTCTTTGTATTTAGAATGTCAGCAGTATTAGCTTTGACGCCGTAACTTGCAACAAGAAATGTGTCTGCAAGTGGTCAGACAACAGTCATTTAGCTAAGAACCTTTACTCAGAAAGAGTGGTAAAGAAAGTTAAATAATGATTATAGCCCAGAAATGAGGAAATATGAAGAACCTAAAGGAAAGTTCAATCCAATTAGTCAGTCATAGTTAAGTTCACTTCACACAGTCATTGTGGCTAAACAAATGTTTTAGTAATTTCAGTGATATGAAAATCTCTCAAGACAATAAGTGCCAACGTGTACACATCTTACCATGGCATATGTCTTGCCTCCTGCATGATTAAGGTTACTAACTGAAATACTGTGAAGGTTTTTTTGCCTCCTTCGGTGGTAGATAAATGGGCCATTAGGCTCTGTACGTATGTACACAACGAACATCACCCAATGACTAACGGAGTAGTGGGGGAAGGGTGGGGGAACAGCTAAGGAGTAGGCTATCGATATATCGGCAATGTCTGAGATAATATATTGCAGGCGATGGTAAATTGAACATATATAGGAAGGGTATGGTACTGGCGCGAAAAGTTATATCTAATTTTAAAAAAAATGGGTTAAGTGGTTGAAATTTAACGGTGGTTTAGGCCAGGTGGGTGTCTGGTATCCAGGATCTTCTGGTATGCTAGTTCCCATCTCCGGAGTTCTGCTGTGGTGCTGTCAGTGAAAACTCTGACTGCTCTCACAGTCACTGCTCAACCACTTAACCCATCATCTGGATGGGTGACCGCCACAGCTAGGCTCCGGCAGTTAAGCAACGCTGAACGTGGTGAGCACTCGGATGTGTGACCGCTGCCTATGATCACTCACAGTGAAGTGGGACTGCGAGCGTTGTGAGGTTGCTAAGTGACACCAGTAAACGCCTGGTAGTCGTAACGGCAAGATCGGGTACATAATTGACCTGATGATGGCTACTGAGCTAATTGCCGAAAGCATGTCACTTTTTAATAAAATCTGGCTGCAAACCCGAGAAGCTTTTTTGTCATTAGAAATAATGAATAATATATTATTTATACAAAATAAGTTAAATCAGATGTAATGAAACTGTTTAAAACTGTGTTTCTCAACCTGTGGACCATCCATCATTAGTGGTCTACAAAGATGGTACAATTGGTCCACAAACAGAATATATAAAACTTGGATATCATGCTCGTTCTGTATAAGGCAAGGTGGCCTGCCAGTGCATTTGAATTTGTCTGCCAACAAGGGGTCTAGAATATACCAGCTTAAAAACCTCCAAAGGTCTCATTGATGGTTTTTCTTTTTGATTGTAATTAAACTGTGTTACTTATATCCCTTATGTTTTTAGATATCTATTGTAACTATAGGCAAGTATTATGTGGCCAGCAGGCTAATATAAAATCGAAACTGTGGCCCCTCTGGCTAACTTACAATCGAAATTGTGGCCCATCTCCAAAACTGGTTGGGCAGCCTTGGTATAAGGTTAAGCTATAAGTAAACTCTTTAAATTCCATGAATATTTTGATGCCCGTTCAAAACTGTGGCATTTCCAGGACATAAAGTAGGACCGCATTGTTCCTACAATAACCTATTCTTTAAATATGTTTTCATTCAGCATCGAAGAGAGTGCCGTTCATTTAACGATTATTTTAATGACTGCTGAGGATCTTGTTTTAGGGGTAATGAACTGCGGTTCTTGGTATTGTTGATAATGCAAGAGTGGTGAATTAAAAAACAATATAAGCTGTCAGGTTTCATTTCTTTTATATTATGCATATGGTTTGGTGATATAGTGTAGCATCCAGCCTTCAGTTCATCATTATTCATTTGATTATTAAATATTAAAGAGCCTGCTCAGTATGTAATTCACTTTTAATATTTCAATTAATTTCGTAACTGTATTTCCACACAAATCCAAAACATGCTTTTAGATTTAATATGTTATAATGATACAATACAACATGTCCCACATGTTAATAATATACATGAAAGTAAAAAAATTAGATCCAGATAAATTAGTGGCACACACCATTATTTTTGTCAATTTACTGATCTGCAGGTTGAATAAGGTTAAGAAACACTGGTTTAAAGTAATGTGCTATTAATTATTCACTCATCAGTCTTTCAAAAAATCTCAAACATAAGGTAATGGAATAAAAAAATAACTGAGGGGTGTATCTATCAAAGTAAAAAGTGTATTCAGATTAGCTTTAAATAATTACTTTTTTAAATTTATATGATGATTGAATTTGTAGGGCAGAGAAGAAAATAAAACACTGTCGAATCAAGCTTGAAGGGAGGTTGTATACAATAGGAACTTTCCAGTTTGAAAGCCTAGTTGAACTTGTCAGCTATTATGAAAGACATCCACTGTATCACAAGACAAAACTATGGTACCCTGTGACTGAAGAATTAATCTCCAGGATGTCTCATGTAAGTTTAGCAGAATTGTGATAAGTTTAGACGAAAATGTTTTTTAGATTGAGATGTATAAAATTTTAATCATGTAATATGCAATTACATATGGATACTGTTTAACACTTACTATAAGCATGTACACTTTGTGTATGAAATCAGCTGCTGAGCAGTGTGTGAAATATATTTTTTCCAGAATCCTGATGACTGCTCTGTTTATGGGACACCTGGATACATGGATCCGAGCAGTTTCACATCAAAGGTTAGTTTTTGTATATACAAAATTTTATTATAAATTTCTACTTTTTTGGTGCATTATATGCATGCTCGATTTTTGTTTGCAAATCATAAACCACATTTAAAAAAAATTAAGACACGGGGAAATAGAAGTCAGAAATATTAAATTATTTTTGGTGCTAGAGTTAATTCTAAATGAAATTTACTGAAGGAATGAATTAAAAAATATTTTTGACATCTTTTGTTTGGTGACCATATGCATGACACCTAGAGAATATAGTATGTTCAGAGATATAGCTGAACACTGATTTTGAATTTGTGTAGTATCATTATAATTGTTTTAGAAAAGCATGTGATGAGTTTCTAACTAAAAAAAAAGCTATATTTTGCAGTTATGTTTTGTACTGAGTGTGAAAGCTTATTTATCTTTAGTATGCCTTCCTTTTTTTGTTTAGTATCAGTTTCCGCAGAGTATCCTGATCAATAACATGATAATCTTGTTAGACAGGTCATAACAAAATACAGATAATGCCAGAAATAGTCTAATAGCTAGTTACATAGATAGGGAGATAAAGTCTAAATATTTGGCTTATTTTATAATGAGCTAGTAAAGGGACAGCAAATAGCTTGGAGATGGGCAGCATGGAGAAGTAGGGATAACTGGGAGGGGTAATGGAGAACTTTTGTTCCCTGGTGCCATTACAGAAGCTATGAAGGTCCTGAGAACATTGAGGAAAAAAGGTGGCTGCTGGTGCTGTTGTGAAGCTACAGTAGGCTCAACAAGCCAATAGTGGATCCAATGGGTACTTTCAGTTGAGGCCTTGGAAAAAGTGCTGGATTGAAAGACAACAGACCTGGTAAGAGAAATGGTTTATGAGAAGTTTGCCGGTTGGTATGTCAAATGTTAGGATTCTGACAGGGAAATGAAATGTATGTGTAGACCTAAAGCACAGGTAAAATATGGAGTTTAACTATCTGAGAAGATGGAGAGGAAAAGAATGAAGAAATAGAGTATAGGTTTAAAGTGTATTGGATGGGTAATAAGGCTGAAAAGAGAAATTGGATGAAATTCGTGATGAGGGAATGACATGAGTTGGCAAGAATTAATAATAGAGACTTCAATGAAAATGTTCAAGTAAGGTGTAAAATCAAAGATATCCAATTTTATGCCCCACAAGTAGGATGTTAAAGTAAAGAAAATAAAGAATTTGAGGAAAACTTTGCAGTATCAGCTAAATGGAGGAAATGAGACAAAAATGGGGGATCTCAAGTCTCATGTGGGTAGTATCAGAAAAATATATAAGGAAGTGATGGGGCCAGAGGGCTTGGGAAGTCAAAATAATAAGTGAAAGAAGTTGCTGCAATTTTGGGAAAGAAACATCTCCATCATTAGGAATTACTGGTGTAAGAAGGAAGAAACAGACAAGATCACTTTGTATATTGCTGACAGGACAAGGAATTCTGTGGTTGACTCCATGATATTGGACAGACAACTTACACCATCTTAGGACTTGAGCAGTAACCATTGACTATGTCACATAACCTTACTTATGTTAGTATACCTTCAAAAACAGTTTAAAGTGTCTATAAAACACTTAAAACCAACAGCAAAGCATTTTTCAGTAGTTTGAAAGTCAGAAAACATGTTAGTAAGGAGAGTTTAAGCTATTTTATAAGTTTTCGAAAGTACTATAAAGAAAATTAAAAATTTTTAGGAGCCTTTTGGGCATATTCATTATCAGTGGTGTAAAACAAGATGACAATTCAAATTAGGTCTCACACCTGCATTTCAGAAAAATGTATTAACGAGATATCGTGAACTTGGTTATCTCGCAAGCACATGAAAAATATTACACAAGAAACTGTTTTCACTTAATTTTCAAGCTACAGTAAAGATTCATAGCACAATTTGTTCATCATAAAATAATACGCAACATATGGAAAGATAGAGTCAATACCTAATAAGAAAGTATGTTTCTTAGACAAAATAAGAGATTTCGCCAACTTTACAATTCAGCATTTCTGTGGGCATGCGGGTCTTAGAAACCATATTCAGATTAAAGAGAAATTTTCACTGAACATGTAGAGCGATTTTCTTAAAAGATTCCAACAATATTTAAGCTGTAAAATGGAAATGAAAGTTTAAGCATAATGGCGTCTGCCATGTATCAGTATAGTAACCAAGAAGTAATATCAAAGGAAATAAATGTTGAGGAAATAATATTACTGTCGGATAGAGAATCAAATTTAGCAAAGTTTGAAATATATTACAGATTGGTAACATCCATATATTTGGAGATAAGTGGCATCAAAGTTTTTAGCTGACTTTGCACTTATTGTCAGAGCATATTTTCACTATCAAATACATTTTGGATCCAGCCAGGTTATATGTCAAAAGTTGAGGAAATTTTTATAGAATATTTTTATAGCAGAATTATTTCACAGACTGAAGAAGTGTAGGAATAATGACAGATTTAAAGCTTTTTCAACTAGGAAATGTACTCTCATAACTGAAATTGACATTGAAAAGAGGCTTCACAACATATCAAAATTTCAGAATGATTGGAATAAAAATAAGGTTTCCATTTTTCAAATCAAGCATATGCTTAGTCAGCTGGGCACAATATGAATATAAGGAGGCCACACTGGCCATGGGGGCAGCAGTATTCCAGCACAAATTGAATGGGGAGGAAGGCTTGTTGGTCATCGTGGAGATGTAGGAGAAAATTTTAATAGTGATGCAACAGTGGTGCGGGCTCACTCTTCCTTTGAGATGAACATTCATCTAGGGGTTAGGAGGAAGTTGCTTATGGTGCGAGGATGGTTTAACCTGTAATAATTATTTTCGGATAGAAGTCTGATGCTTTTCTATTAGGCCTATGCTGTACTGACTTTGTTTATGTAAGAACTTTTGCAAAATAAATAATTTTGAATTTATCAGGAAGTCTGAAGTTGTATTGTGAGAATATACCTTTATCTCTTGGGGTATCTTTTTTTTTATTTTACAAGTGATTGGCGACCACAGGCAAAGAACAACTAGGTACCAAGACATGGTTAAAGCTCAAAGCATTGCTGTATGCCCACCCCACCAAGCAGGTGTAGTTTGACAACTATTAGTAATCAACTTGAAGAAACAAAAAAAGAGAAAGTAGGAGTGGAAGCTGAAGGAAGAAAAACCCAAGATGGAATACAAGGCATTGGTCAAGAAAAATGTGGCGAGAGTAGAACTGGGGTCAGTGAAAAAATAATTTGACTTTAAATTGACGGAGGTAGTTTGCAATATAACAAGAACAAAGATAAAAGAAAGGAAGGCACTGTGCTGGAATTTTGCATGTAAGTAAGTAGTAATATAGAAAAAAAACAGAGCTTTTAAATAAAGGTTCAGTAATAGGAACCTGGTAAAGGTATAAAGATTGTAAAAAGGAAGTGATATTGATGGTGCAAGAAGCATAGAAGTTGTTGTAAAATTTACAGAAATACTGGAGAAAAACAGCGAAGGGAAAAGAAAGTGCATTATACAACTACCAAAATTAAAAGAAAATGCAGAAATGAATGTGCAAGAGAGGTGGATGATAATAGTTGAGAACATGGATGTACTGAAGAAGTTGTGTAATGATTTTTTTGAAGACCTACTTCATGTGAGACATAGAAGAAATTTGGACAAACAAACATTTATTATGGAGGATGATAAATGTAGAAATATAATTCAAGACTTGATATGGATAATAGGCGGGCATGCATTTAGGAAAGCAAAGGATAGCAAAACACCTTGTGGGAGGACATACAGCAAGTCAGTGCCTCTCCTAAGGGTGCATAAGATCAGCATTTGTGGCAGAAGTCTAGTAAAGCATTCCCTGAAATGGGATAAATGCTAGGAAGAATAAGAAAATACCTAATGTGGAAGAAGTGTCGGTTTACATTATAAGAGCAGTAAGTGTTGTGGGAATACAGTGGTTGTACAGATTGTTAAGAATCTTTGAGGAGGGTAAGTCAGAATTAAAGAGAAGTTATACTCTTGTACCATTCTGCAGAAATGTTTGAAAAGATAATGGAGTGAAGGATGAAGGGAGAGGTGGAAAGATGACTGAGAGGAGCGTCCTGGAAAGGTCAATGTTGATGTTTCAGTTTGGAAAGGATCTCATGGTTTAGACTAAAAAAAAGTCAGGTATGGAAATGCATTTCTCCTCTTCGTTTCATTGTTGTTATGGATTAAATGATGAAGCAGGTGATCATGAAAACATTAAAGTGAAGGTATTAGTGGATGATGTGGGAAAACTGCTTATGAGAAGGTGCAAGAAAAGCTATATGCATGGCAGGAAGTATTTAATCTTATAGAATACAGTTTTCTGCAAAAAAGGGGTGACGTTGTAATTACAGTTTGGAAGAGGGCAGGAGCTTATCAGGATGTCATATGTGGAGGTGAGAAACTGATGGTAGTAGAAGAATTCAAGTATGTGTGAAGTGATAGAAGAGGATGGGAGAAACGGGGAGAAAATAAATGAAATATCCAGAAGAGTTCAATAATTCTGCAGGTATGTTACAGGCCTGATTTTGAACAGGGAGAGGACTCAGAAGTGCAAAAATATGATTGTAAGAACTGTGCTGATACTAACATGTGGATCTAAATCATGAGTAATGAATTAAAGAGTTAGTAGAATTCAGGCCAAAGTATGATGACGCTCAGCTGGGCAAATGGTTGAAAGAGGGAGACATGAGGATGTATTGTGAAAATATGGGAACTACAAAACCTTGGTCAGGGCCTTGCGTGGGTTTGCTATTTGATCTGTATCATGGGTGTCAGATACACAATTTGTAAGAGGTTTGAAGAAGGGAAGTTAAATTTGTCTGGGAAATTACTATAACATTGTCTTGATATCAGATACAAGAGTTGGGAGTAACTGGAATACAGAAAATGGCTAGAAGAGTAGTGAGTATGTATAACTTTTACAGTGGCACTGAGACCTGAGTAGATAATAGACATGGAATAATACATGTAAGAAATGACAATGAACATAAAATATTAGTTTATTTCAAGTATAAGAGATTAGGAAAGTTTTATTTTGTAATTAAATGGGTAAGGGACTTAAATAATCTACTGTGACTAGATTCCACCTCATTATGCTGACCGAGCCTGGTGGTGTAACGGTTAGCATTCTGGCCTCGCATTCGGGAGGACGGCGGTTCGAATCCACTTCCGGGCATCCAGACTTGGGTTTTCCATGGTTTCCCCAAATCACTCCAGGCAAATGCCGGGATGCTTCCTTCAAAAGGCCATGGCCGAATTCTTTCCCATTCCTTGCCCCCCCCCCCCATCCTTTCCCGTCTCTAAAGACCTCACTGTTAAGAGACGTTAAGAAGTTAAAAAAAAAAAAAAAATCATTATGCTGCATGGCCTTACTGTTGGCAGAAGAAAAATCATAATAGCAATAGAAGGTGCAGCTGAAAAACAAAGAATCTTTGACAAGGATGGTAAGGAGCTAAAGAAAGACTTTAGATAATTGATGTTCTGACACAGGTGCATTGATTGCTTGGGTTTGAAAAGAGTATGAGGGTCAGAATGAAGTGGTGTAAGTTGCAAACAGAATGTTAAGAAGATAAGAAATGCAAGTTTTAGAAGAAATGAAAGGAGGTTCTAGCCTGGAGTTGTCATATGGTGTGAAGTTTAGATGGAGTCAAAGGAATCGATCATTTGTGAGATGATTTCCTAAGATAATTTTTGGAAATTAATGCTAGTTAAATTTATGAAATATGGTATATAGGGTATAGCTTAAAATAAGAGGAAGCTCTTTTTTGAGGGAAATGAGGGATGTAGATTTTTAAGGTAATTCACTGCTGTAAAATGAGCTGATTAAAAGTCAAGGCCTGCTGGTACTATAAGGAATGGAAAGCACACTTCATCTCTCTCAATTTGAATTTTACCATCACTCTCTCCATCGTTTACTCAATTAACTGTTGCTCTGCTCTGCTTAAACACCAGTATTGTTCCACGTTTGCATTTTTTGTTTCTGCATTGTTCTGTGCTAAATGATGGTTATCTCTCTTTCCTTATGTTGCTATTTGCTAGTCATCTCCTCCCATCCCATCAAGCCCATACATACTAATATTAATAAATGAGAGAAAGGAGATACAATTTCCTTCAAGCCTGCCTCAAAATGAGATGCCACCAGTATATTTCCTGCTTTTTCCAGAAGATGCTTCAGTAGACCCATGAATCTTAACCAACTCCTGATCTATAACTACCAATCACTTTGTCCAGCATCATGCAATCATGCACCTGTGGAAGCTTTCTTTTCATGGAGCATGCGACCAGTGAAATCTTTCATCAATATGCTGAGTAACTTAGGACTGTCCATCTTCCTACATTGATCTGATTGTGAATCAAGGCCAATAAGAACAAATAGCCCTATCCAGAGACTAAAGTAATGCACAAAACCTGGACTATATGGCAGCTTCTTATGCCACCTCACTTGATACCAGCAACTTCTGCACTGGTTTACCAGGACAAACTGAGCACTGCAAAGTCACAAGTATCAGTCTGAGATAATTCCCTTTCTACTCGCCTCCCTTTTATCTCAGCTTCCATCCTTTCCCTTCATCCCTTATCCTTGATATTCATCAACCAGGTACCACTTCTTATCAAAAGTGATGTATAAATTTTTTAAAAAAATGATTGTATCATTATTTATTTGCTCTATTATACTTTTTTATATATTTATAATTTTTTTCTTATTAATTTTGCAAAGTCTGGTTTTACTGTCTTCAGTATTTATCACTAATCCACTTCCTTTTTTTCCTCTCCTGTTTTGAATGCACTCCCACTTAACATTTCAGCCACCAAAAAAAAAAAAAAAGTTTTTCTCCGTGCAAATCACTATTTTCTGATGATTAAGTGTTTCCCCCACAATTTCATTGTATTAATACTCTACTCCGATCTTGTTTGGCAAGTAGTGGCTCCTTCTTCTAATTTGCTAAGCAGCCCCTTTTTTGAGTGAATCAACCTGGATATTTTTTTTTAACTTACCCAGTCATTGTTATTCATTCATTTTTATTTGTAAAGAAGATGAAGCTGGACATTCAACTTGGAGTTAATATTGAAAGGACTGGTAAATTGGTGTATATATGGTTGGAGAAGTACAAGTTGATAACTTTGAAAAAATTGTCACTGTTATGATATTTAAAATGTACAGAATGAAAAGATTATTGACATTTCTGCAAGAAGGGATCCTTGCTATTAAATACAAAGTTATGGTCACAATAAAATTAATTTTTATCAGGATCAAATTTTATAACGTTTTCAGTATGTTAGATGTGATATTCAATAGTAAAGTTAATGTAGCAATATGCTGGTGGTGACAGTAAGACTCATTGATTAAGCTCTGTGATTAGATAACTATCATTCTAATAATCACGTTTCAGGTTACAGTAAAGGCTTTATATGATTACCAAGCCCAAAATGACGATGAACTGTCATTCTGCAAGCATGCTGTTATAACAAATGTTAACAAACAGGGCAATAGTGGGTGGTGGCGTGGAGACTATGGTGGGAAGAAGCAGCACTGGTTTCCTTCCAACTACGTGGAGGAGGTCGACTCGCAAGAGAATCGAGATGACAATGTGGGTTGATTTGTTATTGTTTTGTGTCTATTTATTTATTGTATTTAAGTTTAGTGGCTCTTCTTTGGTGCCCACGCATAGAACTGTTACTATTCTTGGTGACTCTCACTACAGAGTCATTTAATGGTGCAAACAATTTTGAAAACGTCACTATAGGAAAATAAAAACATTAATCATCATAGACATGGAGAAATAATATATTTATATTAATTTCATTGTCAGTGAATCTACCTATTATTTTGAGACATTTATTTTGCTACTTTGGACCCACATTAACTTGATTAATGAATATCTATGGTTTGAAGTTTCTTTTCTTATAAAAATATTGGAACACCCCTACTGCTTACTAACTGTACAGAGACAAAGTAGAGTGCAACATATTTGAATCTAACCTGACAATAAGATGAACTGTTTAATACTTGAATCTTTTTAAAGAAAATATAATAAGAATGGTGATTGTACAAGAATGATTGTTAAATTATGAAATTTTGCACCTCTATCTCATTGGTGTCAATTTTTTTGATGGAAGTCTCTAAAGTAGAGTTTAAAGCAATGTTCGTATGATGTTTCTTAGATTGCCACATTTAACTATTGTTATCCTATTGCAAAAAATTACAGTACAACTTATTTCTGATGGCTCACTAGTGCTTTTATTACAATCGCCTCACGAGCTATTTATCTTCATTTCTTTCAGCCACTTGCTGTCAACAGAATATTCAGATTTGATGCATTTAATCAGTTTTACTATAAACAGATATTGAACAAGTGATAGCTAATTTTTTTCTTTCTCCCCTTCCCCCCTAAATTGCACAGTTAGTTTTATCCTTCTTCTTGAGAATCACAAACACAAAATTGCTGTACTTTTTTACTTAAAAAAAACCCATAGGATTAGAGCTACAGATGCAGCTTATTTTAATGGGAATGAATTTTTAGTGTTCTTATAATAATTTTGTATATATATTTTTTAATATGTTGTGTTGATTTGAGTTTTTAGTTTTTTTTTTTTATAGTTTACTCTATTGATGGTAGAATATAACAGCATGCTTTTTTGTTTATTTCTTTCTTAATTTCCGGTGAATTGATGATTTTGTTATTTTTTGCACTCTTCATTAAAATTAAGTTTAAATGCTGCTTCACTTAATCAATAATGCTGCATAATAATAGAATTTAATAGTGAAGAAAGAGTGAGCACAAAGACAAAATGAAATTGACATACCAATTCCTTGCTTTATACCTTTTAAGAATTCCTCTACGCAGCAAGTCATTTTTCTGTCCACACCAAGGCTTTGTTACCATATCCACCACCATTTTATGGCTCACTCTTTTTATTAACACCACAAGGCACTAATTCACTGTTGCATAAAGCATTGTTGTAATGAAAAACACACTAAGATTCCATATTGATTCACTGTTTAACTGTTGTAAAAAATTTTAATAGAACATTTATACAATCACTTCATCGAAAGTAGATTAAGCTTTCTAAAGAAAAACACAAAAATTTACGTGTTATCACACAATTACAAAAATCATATATTACTGCAAAAGTACTAGTCTTGTCATGGACAAATGCAAGTAAACTTGGTGTCTTCAGCTGAATGTCTACTCATCGCTAGTCACTGCGATGCCATTGGTATTTATGTTATTTAGTATGTCACATACTATGCAATGCCTTCTCTTACGTATTTGAATATTAACGGCTGATCAAGTTAAAAATATTTACAAATGAATGTTTACACACAAATCCAATAAAAAGAAACAATAAAGTATTCAGATGAATAGGGACACTATATGGAACAAAATTTAAATTTTCACCATCTATTTTATGAGCATTTCTAATACATGTAAATGCATCTAAGTGGGCCTGTAATTATCATCTTTTCCACTCTTAAATGGTTTCAAATCATTGACGTTATATTGTTCCTTTATGACAGCTGGATCATTATACAACTTTCAACTGTGGTATCAAACACTAGATCACTAAGTTAAGAAGATTTTAAACATATATCATCACTCGCTTGATCTTGAGATAGTGTACAGTTGGCTGTACTGGTGTGGAACCGAGCCTACCACGGCTGATGCATATACATTCCATTATTCTTTAAGATAATTTATGTTCCAAGTCCCTAATCATGGATCATGTTATTATGAGCTTGGTTATCAAAACAGTGAACTCTCTAAGATGGAAGTCATTTAACTAAGGTCAATTCCAAGAATTCCCCTAGCATTTGGAGTTGGTCATTTTATGCTGAAGTAAGATGATTCTTCCGTACAAAAATTTTAAAAGGAGTGTTTCATTTGAATCAAAAAATACAATAATCGTTAGCAAGCAAGTCAAAAAATATCCAAGTGTGAAGACATGGAGCAGGTCTGCAAATTAGCATTTCTAGCAGACACAACTAGCCACTTAAATAACTTGAACATTTGCCTGCAGGACAATAACCAATTGGTTAATATATGTCTGATCTTGTCACATTTCAAATGAAACTTCACTCACTTATTATGTCATCATTGAAAGTAGACGTGATACAGTCGGTGAATAAATTTAGTTCATTATATCAAACTTGAACCTTGAGTCTGAAAATCAATTTCAAGATTTCTAACACTATAGCATAAACTGATTTTATATTTCACCAGATTGGCTTGAAAGTGTTCTTAAAAAAAATCTGGACAAGGAGAAATATCCTTCATTTTGCAAGGTTTGTGGAAGATTCAGCTATTTTGATACACTTGTGTATGAACAGTGCTTCAGTCGGATGAAGAATATTAAGTTAGAAAACGAATCAGCGATCCTCATTCACAGAACTTTTTGGGTATAGCCAAAATTTCTTTCGACATCAATATTGATGCACTTAATTCTGTCAAAGTCAAAAGTCGCATTAAAATAATTATACTTTTAATACTTGATTTAATATTGTTTAATTTTAGTGGGTTTTTTTCCACTCATAAAAATGTTTTAAGTATTTTTTTCAAAGAAAGTAGTGTGTGTGGCCCTCTGGAAAATACTATTTCTGAAATTTGGCCTGGCTGCTGAAAAAATTTGGCCACCACTGCTTTATGACTTGTGATTTTGGAACCACAACTACATAAGCGTCAGCATTGTGGACCTCTCTGATCTAATATAATCATAAAAACTTCTTTATCTGATTGTTTGCGGTGGATGACTTGTGATGTGTTCTAATAAGAACTAAGTCTTGCAATAGTTTCCACATAACTGACAAAGTCCACCTGTAGGGCAAAACTCAGAGTAAATATTATAGAAAGTATATCTAAATTATTGTTTGATATACAAATATAAAGGAGTTATGGTACTGAAAGTTTATCAAGATATGTTAGAGTATAAAGGTTATTGGAATCAGTTTCCACTGAAATAAGTGAGAAAAAGCAAAAAAAAAAAAAAAGTGCATGTCTTGTGTCACATTACAAAACATACTTCACATCCTCAAAAATGTACTGGAACAACACTGTATATCGTAGATTGCCAATCACAATCTACGGTACTTATACTTTTAGCAAGGTACAACAAATATTTAAAAATAGTTGTTAGGATCAATCCTTGTTGACAAAAAGTATAGTAACACAGCAGGATCATTGTTCCCTCAAGAAGCATCTAGTTTCCGATACCAAATTCATAAGATTCCCCCGCAGGGGCTTGGTACGCAAGTGCCAGGTACGGGTTTGGCGAACCCGTGGTGCCCGAGCTGGAAACTTGTGAGCGCCGCAAGTTTCCCACACCGTAAACTCCTACCATGCTTCAACGACCACCTTAGGGCGTGGCGGTGGAACGTTGTGTGCCTAGGAGAATGGGGATCTTGGCTTCATCGCCCGGATCGCGAGGACGGAACAAACCTCTATAAAAAAAAACCTCAACCTCAAGGTCAGACACATGCCGAGGAGGTGGATGAGTGGTGAGGCAAACCACCCGCTAATGTGCGACCTCAGGGGCACCTGCGCACCCCTGTTATATAAGCGCTTCTATTCTAAAATGGTTTTTACTCGTGGGACAAAAATTCCATCTCACAAAAAAACCAAAGACCCCTGCGGCCCGGGTGTGTTGCAGGCAAATAAAAATACACCCAGATCAAAAAAGCGGGCGAGGGTTGAAAGCCCTCCTCCGGAACTAAATTACAGTAACGGCAAGGGTTGTTTGATAGACAATGCCTTCGTTATCATGATAAGAGTGGAGGGATCTTTTGAGAAGGTCTCTCCATTCTATGTACACAAAGGTTTAGAGGGTATTGTGGGTACCCTGAAATCAGTAAAAAAGCTGAGGAATGGGACACTGCTTGTGGAAACATCCACCCAGCGGCAGGCTGTCCAACTCCTTAAGTGTGAGAAGCTCGGGGAGTTCGCAATGACGTGCGAACTCCATAAAACTCTAAATTCTAGTAAAGGTGTCATCACCTGTAGGGACCTTATGGATTTAGAGACCGAGGAACTCCTTAAGGAGTGGTCAACAGATCATGTGGTCGAGGTTCGTCAGATTAAACGAACGGTTAATGGCAGTCTTGAGAAGACAGCCACCTTCGTCCTGATGTTCGACACTCCGACATTGCCCAAAACAATCAAGGCAGGATATTTGAACTTGAATATTCGCCCGTATGTACCAGACCCAATGCGCTGCTTTAAGTGCCAGTGGTTTGGTCATACGACGGTGACCTGCAAGGGCAACCCCACCTGTGGGAAGTGCGGAAAGGTGGCTCATGAGCCAGGCACTAGCTGCATGCTCCCACAGGTATGTGTCAACTGCTACGGGGCACATCCAGCCTGGAGCAGGGAGTGTCAATTGTATCTTGAAGAAAAAAAGATACAGGAGTTGAATGCGAAAGAGAGAATTCCTTACGGCGAAGCGAAGAAGCTAGCACCACCCATCTTTGCTACTAGCTTCGCTAAGACTCTTTCAACTCCTGTCAGGAAAGAAAGTATTGCTACCCAGACATCCGTTGCGAACATGGGCACAAGTCCAATGTGCTCATGTCAGTGCAGATGTGGTGCCACACCCATCAAGGTCATTACACCTTGGACCTCGGACGTCGGTAGCAATACTCTGACATCATCGACCACATTGACAGCAAGTCCACCAGCAAAGACACTGCCATCCGCTACAGCAGTGGGTCCCTCTGCAACAGCAGAAGCGGCCCCTGAAGCAGAAACAGCATCTGCAAGAGAAGTGGTAACGGCAACGCCATCTGCCGGTAGCGGATGGCAAACAGTGCAGAAGGTTAGGGGTCCGAAATTTAAGCTAACGGACCCCACTATGTTTGTGAAATCCCCTCCGACTTCTCCTACCAGATCCCACTCTGGAAAGGAGAAGAAGGGGAACAGGCCTCGGCGGAAGAAAATTCCGCACGACTCCGAGGCCTCACAACGAAAATCGTCTTCGGACTGCATCGGTATAACAAAAATTTTACCGCTGACAGTGTTTTTATTAATATATTTACAGATACTTTAAATCAGTATCACATGTTTACCACGGTATATACGGATGGGTCTAAGCATTCTAACGGAGTTGGTTGCTCCGTAGTGTTCCCTCGAGCAATTTACACATTCAAACTGGACGGCAGGTGCAGCGTTTACACCGCCGAATGCTATGCTGTGTTGAAGTCGCTCCAGCATATGAAAGTAATGCGCGATAAGTTGTTCATCATAAGCTGTGATTCCCTCAGCTGTAGTCAGGCCATAGGAAACATTTATCCAGCAGATCGTCTAGTCCAGGACATCCAGGACTCCCTCCTTTCCCTTCAATCTCGTGGAAAGGAGGTATTATTCTGCTGGGTACCGGGCCATGTGGGAATCAGAGGGAACGAGGAAGCTGATGAAGCTGCCAAGTTAGCCTGCGTCAAGGTCAGAACTGACTTTGAACCGGTCCCAAAGTCAGACCTTGCCTCGGCGGTGAAGAGATTTGTTTTTGATGTTTGGCAGAGGCAGTGGCTGGAAGTTGAGCATAATAAGCTCCGGCTGGTCAAACAGACCGTTCAGCCGTGGAGCAGCTCCTTCCAGCGGGTGAAGAGGGATGAGGTTCTCCTTACTCGCCTCCGTATAGGGCACTGTCTTCTGACTCATGGTTTCCTTCTCCGTGGAGAGGACCCTCCGGAATGTGATGCTTGTGGCGTACCTCTGACGGTGCGCCACATTTTAACTGACTGTGTAAAGTTTTTAAACATAAGGGCAGACGTTGGCCTAGCTAATGATCTGCCCGTAATTTTAAATAATGACAATGTGGTGAAGGTTTTAAAATTTTGTAATATGGCCGGTCTTACCCCAAAAATTTTGAGTAGATCAGCCTAGTTTTTAAAATGGTTTGGTGGTCTGTCTACAACCACCAATCCATGTACTGACTTATTCGGTTTTTAATTTTTTTTTGTTTTTTAAGATCAACATTTTACAACTGGATGGCCCCTTTACAGCCATTCAGACTGTCTTTTTAGTGTTTGTGTTAGCTGGTTGGCCCTTTTACAGCCAACCAGCCAGTGTTATTAGATTGTTTACTTATGGCTATTTTACAGTAATTGTTTCAATGTTTTACTTAAACCTCCTGTCTGCATAGCCGACCTCTTTACAGTTGGCCATGTAGGTGGTAGTTTAGTCAGTGTTTTCGTATTTTATTGTGGTGTCTGTGTGGCCGACCCCTTTACAGTCGGCCATGCAGACGGTAGCTAATTTTATCCCACATTGTCATTCTGTGTTTGAGTTAGGTCGCTAATGACCAAGTCGTCGACGCGCCCTAAAGCACCAACAACAACAAAATCATAAGATTCAGTATCATCTCCACAGAATGCAGCTAGTGTTTCCTTCCTACTATTCCTTTACTTGTGTATATAATTGCATGCAGTCTGAGCTGCCAATGTTTTATAAGTCATCGCAGTGTCTGGTATTGCACCTAATTACGGCATTCCTGTCACTGCAGATAATGCATGTGTGCTATCGCAGTCTTTGCTGTCGATGCATAAATATAATTGTGCAAGACATCCAGTCCTGGCAGATGCTGCATTTTTACTGAATAGTTCAATAGTTTGCTACCTGGTCTGCACTGGTGAAGCTTTTTTTTCTCTTTGTAATTACCTATTCAGAAACACTTTCATTAACCTGTACCATGTCAACAATGACTGTTGTAAGACGACAAGCTTATGCTTGGGGTGGAGCATAAACACTTGATCTCAGCTATAACCGTGCGTAGCCTTGGATATACAGTTCTGACTTAAATAGAACAATGCAGTCACCACATAGATTTTAATCCAAAAACTATGGAAAGGTAAAGTTCAAATAATGTTCACTATTCCATTCTTGTTAGATAAATGTATTCTTCATATTTTACAAGTCAGAAAACTGCACAGGCCATCAAACTATTTTTCCGAAGAACATTTTACAGTTTCGACCAACCATCCGAGCCAGACCAACCTTATGCCCCCACAGTTTCTTAACTACATGAGGTATTTAACTTGACTTTCACCCATGACTTCAAAATTTCAACCGTTTCCGCGCAAGTTGGTGATTTGCTGCGCCACGAGCCCAAACTATCTAACGTCCTACATAGCTGGTAATGCACACTGAGACTGCTGCTGTTTGACTGGGGCGAGAGTAGCTTCTGGAGTGGGTATTTATAGGATTTACCCCTGGGAACCAGGCTCTCCGGTCTTTCCCACGAAACTGATCAGAAAACTGATCAGCTACTGACAACACTCCGCCCTACAATTTTGACCTTGACAACAAAAATAATCCTATCTCTCTAAATTTTGGTAGTTGCTAGATATTATTACAAACGTCAAATTAAGTTATTATACATTTTTTTGTAACTTCAATAGGTTCGCCAGAAAAGAGTCATTAAGATGTGATTGCCATAACTTTTGAAATATTACTCCTATTAAACTGAAACAAATGTCATTCTATTCTCCTATTGCTCATTTATCATCTGATATCAAATAAAGTATTTTACCTAATTTTGAAAGTGGGATAAAATTTGAAAATAAAATTTGAAGACTCGAAATATTCAGAATATCAACTTGAAAATAGCTTCAAACAAATTTCCATTTTGAAAAACGGTTACTGTAAAAATTTGGAATCTCTAAATATATTCCCTGATTTATTACAAAATTTCAAAATATTATTCCTCCCGAATGCGATCAAATTCTGAGCTAAACTGTGCAAGTGTTTCTGGTGCCAAAACCTAATTCCCTTTATTACAATTAAATGCTTTAATATTATGAACTTAAACTTTTTCAGAAACCTTTATATTTAAATAAACTTCACTCTGAACATAATTTCTTCTCATGAATTCCCAAATAAGACTGCAATATTTAACTTTTTCATGAAGCACATGTCTTGCTATACCAAATCATGTTAAAAAACAACCTTTAGAATGCATGAAACTTTTCAAAAATTTAATATGTTTGTTTTAACCAAAATTGCGTTACTTTCTATCTATCACTTGACTTTCTTAACTGTTTTCTAATGACTGAATACTTCAATTTTAGAGTTGAAAATTACGTGACAAAATTCTAAACCGGCAAATCACTTTTAAACATCTTTAAACTGTAAGTAAGATCTTCTAACAACAAACTTAATCATCTTCTGGCTATTTATTTACCTAAACATCTTTTGAACTAAAGAAATATATTGATTTAGTGAAGTTATATGAAAGTCAAATCTGAGGTTAAGTTTCTCAACAGCTGTTTAAATAAATTTAACTATTGAATTTACTGTTCATACTTGAATTAATGCTTATGTAGGACATATTACTGGGAATTATTATCAAAATTAACTGTAAAAATTACTAAGCTGGTGGTACCATATATTTCAATTGAACTCGCTATCTAGGAAACTAATTTCGTTATGCGAAATTCTAAGATGTGTTACACTGTCTCCACTTCATTTGGAAGAAAAATATCCACCCTTTGACATTTCAACTCAGGGTTTGTGCTCTCTATTTCCATCAACGCAGAAATCACCTTCATCCTATAATCTCGACTGTTTCCCCAGACTTCATGTTCATGTTTATTGACTACGTACAATGTAGATATGACTTTTGCCCATAGACCTGTATCACACCATCCCTGTGGGATATTCTATCTGAATTTGTGGATGTTTGTTGGATTGGAATGCATTTGAAATAGCCAACTTAATTTAATGATGCAACTAAGGAAAATGGAAGCGGCTTCTAGACGATATAAATAAGAAAAGAAAGGGAAATTAACCCACCATATACCAAAGTGGATGGATGCGATGAGAGGTAACACTTATGCTGACAAACAACTACACAATATTTCGGCATCTGCCTTGTTCACAAGTAGAATAACGGGCTATTAGGCTCAGAACGTGTGTACACAACGAACGTTACCTAATGAGTCATTTGGTAACGTTCATTGTGTACACATGTTTCGAGCCTAATAGCCCGTCTTTCTACTTGTGAACAAGGAAGATGCCGAAATATTGTGTAGTTGTTTGTCAGCATAAGTGTTCCCTCTCATCACATCCGTCCACTTTGGTATGTAGTTGGTTAATTTCCCTTTCTTTTTTTTATTTATACCAATTTAATTTAAGATACAGCATAGGAGCTCATTGCTTGTCCTATGCTACAAGAAAAATGATTGCACTTAAATTTAAGTACATTGGTGGGTGCCCTCATGGAAGAAGGCCACTTTACTGTTAAGAATGGTGATATTATTTGTTTCTTCTTAACATGTACACCTGGTTCTTCTTTGTCTGCTTTGTATAATGGCATTACCACTTCTGAAAGAAGCAGGTGAACACCAGAGGATAGGGTCTTTCATTAGGTTGTCTGAAAGGACTGCAGTATAATCACATGGTTTAATGCTGGGATGATCTTCAAAGTGAAAAAAATTGTTTTTTTTTCCGAAGGGGAATGTCATTTGCAAATACTTGAGGAATCCAATGAGAGGAGAAAACAGGATCTGTTCCAAAAGGATACATCAAATTGTAAATATAGTCTGCAAACTTCATAACAAGAGTTGGTTTGCAACATTTGATGATAGCTTTGGAAACGGCCAGTTTGCTCCTTTCAAGAGAAATTGTAGAAATATTACTGTTTTAAATAACTGGGGCAGGGTAATAATTGAAATGAATTGAACCCCATCTGGTTCAAATTGATTGCTTGGCAGAAAGTCACAAGCAAGGTATAATGCAAATGAAGACTTTCTTCCTGAACCAAAACAATGGTATCCTCTGAGTGACAAATACCAACTATCTCTTCATTATGTGAAATATTTTCATTATCATTTACAATGATTGAGGAACCAACATATCAATGCATCCTGTACCAAACAATATTGTGGTCAACTGTTACGCCATTATCAGCCATTTCCTGAGGAACTAATTCTTCTTGTTTAACTACTATGCTGTGATTAGTAGGATCTAAGCTCAGTTGTGTACCTCAGTATTAGGTAGTGTTTCACTTTCAGGTATGTACCACTATTAAAAATCTCAACCATTAGTTTAGCTCACTGTTTTACTTTGTGCTAATTGCTCAGTTTTGATATGAAGTGTATGACTAAATTGCTCAACTCGGTATCAATTTTATGACCAATGGCTTTAATTTCTTCCTTAAGTACTCGGGACTGATTATCAAATTTGTGGTTCATGTTTTCAAAATTGTGGTTCATGTTTTGATTTATTGTCGCTATGTCTTTTTTCATGTTTCGTTTTAAGTCTGCATTATTTTGTTTCATTTGACTGTCAAATGTTTGGTTTTGAATGTCAAGTTTTTTGTTCATTGGAATAATTCAGTTCAGGAGAACATTAAGAAGAGCTACAATGTCGTATTGATCAGGCTGAGTTTTACTAGTTGCTGTATCGACCAATACTGTTCGGTCAGGAGTATCAAGTGTAAACCCCTCACAATCGTTACTAGAGCCTGAATGAAAGCTGGTATTTGTAATTGGTGGATGGTTTGGTGGTTTGTTGACCTCTTCGCAAAAAGCTTCTGTTTGCACCAATGGCTCTACCACCTGATTTAGGTTCGGTTTATCTACCTCAGAATGTTGAAGTACATGAGACACTGTACTGTTGGTATATTATCTAGTGAATTATCAAAGTGAATGTTTGAATTATCTAAAAGTTGTGGCAAATTATCCTGAGTAGCTAGTGTGCCCATCATTTCATCATCACTGGACAAAAGGTGTTCAATACTATTACTGTTATGATCAGCCATACTATTAAAATCGAAAATCACAAGTATCGAGTACATTTATAGAGTGATTCATCAAAATTTCTGGTCAGTTGGTCAGATTTAATACCAATATTAAGGCTGAAAATGAGGATTATTGCCACCGTATAAAATGTATCACATCAAAAGTCAAAACGTATTATTAAAATCAAAACACACAGAAACAGATACTATCATAATTATTGTTGAGCTCATATGTAAACCCAATCTTTGATGTAGTGTGGAACAAGCTGTGTGGAAGATTGCTAATGAAAACATATTCTGACTTGAATGAAAAGAAATGATACAGAGTAAAAAGATTGAAAAATCTTAAGCACCTCTGATCAGCTTGTTAGTGTAACGCAACGATTATAGTTAATAAGATTGCTGGTGTACATAGGTGATATTAACTGAGCAAAACACAATTGTAGGTTTGCTGTAGCAAGAATAATTCCTCTATTAAACTGAATACAGAGAAGAAATAAAACCTTAGCTTTTTTGATGACAGTGTACTGTCTGATTGGATAACTGAATTAATTAGTTTACAATAATACTGTATATAGTATCCAAAATGTATTGCATATTAGTTACAGGAACCATCTTAACAAAACTGGGCATTTGCAAAAAAAAACAAAAAAACATTGGAATAAAATATTGTAATTCACAGACAAGGAATGATATAATCTTGAGGTAAGATGATCACAATAATACCATGGTATTTAATAATCAAGCAAAGTTTATGAGACTGTAATGGTCAACATTAGGTTATAATCTTATTGCACAAATTGGTTTTAACAAGACAAAATAAAATTCTGAAAAGGTCACACACTGTATATTAAATTGTGAGTAAATTACTGTTAGAAGTTCACTTAACCAGCTGGAATTAGGGGCCAGTATAATCGGCAAAAATACCAGTTTGCAAAGGATAGATGGTTCTCAGCGATAAATGAGAACCTGCCCTTCCCCAAAATTAGTGTCTTGTATTAATTATACACCATTTACTTGGTGAAAACAAAATAGTCACACTTTTTGCATAGCTACAAGATGCTGCTTAGCTTAGCACTTAGCTGTGTGGTGTGGCTATAATGTCATATTTCGTTGGCTGCTGCTGTTGGCTTCCTGCAATGTGTAGCATTGATTTAGGTGTCAAATTGCCTTTGTAGAGGTGTGGCGATGTTGCAAGGAACAGTAGTTGTCTGTGATGTTTGAAGATTTGCTGTTCATTTGCTGGCTTGCCACACTAGTCACTTCTTAAACGGTTTCATTTGAAGCACTAATACCCAGGTCAGTTCCAGTTCCATGGAAGCTTAGACATCAAACCTCATCAGGTTTGCAGTTAGAAAACCTGGTACCCAAAATAGCTCATGTTAATATGATTGGGTTACTGTATGATTTCGACAGTCTTTGAGGCTCACATTACTCATAATAGAAACACCCGTGACTTGGCAAACACTCCACATGACCCACACGTATACCCAACACCACACAAAGTCATGTCACTTTTTTCGACTGCCTGTAAATTACTGCTCTTAAAACATCTCTTATCTGCCTTGCAGCCAATTGTAATTCTTTTTGCTCGTCACACAATCTAACCAACCCATCATGTTTCTTTAACACCTCGTACACCAGAGATTATCCGATCCACTCTATTCTGCTTTCTCCGTTTAACCCTGACTGTTCCGTCTTGCCAACTAACATACCTTTTGCCACTTGACCCCTGTACCAAAACAGTTCACCAAATCTACATTCTTAAAACTTGGGTTACAGTCTAACACATTCAGAGTATAAAGTTAGTAACTCTTTCACGCGAGTTAGGAGTTATACAAAAATTGTACAGTTGTGTTTGTCTTGTTTTTTATTTTACCACAACCCTGCTGCCTCCAACTGTGGTTGAGTAATGGGTTTGGATATCCAAATCCTTGTTTCAATTCACAAGCATTTGTCCATTCTTATTTATTGTTGAAAATCTTTCATTGTATCCAGCTTATTTTAATCTTAATAATGTTGCTGCATATAAATTGTGTGGTATTATTTTATCATAAGTAATAATTAAACTAAGGAAAAAGGAAACTGCTTTAGACAATATAATTGTAAGGAAAGGGAAAATACTCATCACTCACCAAAGTTGAAAGCAGCGAAGAACATATATTACGAACACACAAATAAACTCAATATTTCGGTTATTAAACCTTATTCATGATGGAGAAAATGGTGCACACCTCCCGAGCCTCATGGCTCATTTTAGTCATGTTGCAACCTGTAAGCACCATAGAATTTTGGCAAATTCTAGTTTCCCTAGTAGTAAAATGTTCTATAGATAGATTGTAAGGTTGCTTATGTTGGACTTAGAAATTTCGAGAAGAGTAATTGTCAACTTGAAGGAATTTTCCTGTAATCTTTCCCACAGCGACAATTCACCATAAAAATCATTTTAAAGTGAACTTTTTAATTAAAAGGAATATCAATTTGAAATTTATATCAGTAGATAGCCCTAATTAAGACGATTACGAATATAGTGGTTTTGGTGAAAAGTTTAAGCATTTGTCTGGTAATTAAGTTTTTGAAAAATAGATTGTCGCGGATTGTTGTTGAAGTGCGTAAAAATTCCCCTAAGTTGGTCATGTGATGACTTTAGTTTTAAGACTATAGAAACCTTTTGGGATAATAAATTAAATTAAAACAAATAGAATATGACAATATAAAGTCCCTTTAAAATTTTCAACTTAAACTATTTTGTACTTTTGGAGATATTAATTAAAGAAAGATTTGCCAAGGTCATAGGCTCTGAGCAGCCTATAAAAGATCGTGCAGTAAGTTCAGATTATCTCACTCGTAAGTCAGAAAGTAATCGCGCAACTCCGCGCATGATTTTCTCAGTGATGTCCAAAGTAGTAACTTCATAATATGTAGTCTTTTCTTTCTTTCACTTTCGTCTTGTTCTTTTTCCGTGGAGTGCTATGTTAAGTTAACCTGTGCAAGTCTTGTGTCGGAGCAGGAGGAAGTCAGTTGAAATTTGGTGCCACCGAGTCAGCCATGTTGGGACTTTGGTGTGATAGCCTGCGAGATTAATGTCTGTTAGAACTTTGAAATTCTGAAAAGGGGTTTTTGGTTGGTAATTTCTCTCCACGATCTGTAATATTTTAGAAACGAGTGTTCGATTTGCCTACTCAACTGTTTAATGCGAATTTTAGTAAATGTGACTTTGAAAATAAAACTTTAAATTCTCCTGAAGTCAACTGTTGTAATTTCGTAGACTGAGAACCTTTTCTAGATTTGTGGTTTAGAAACAGATCTAGTGGCAACCTTCAAGCATTTAAGTTGAGTTTCTACTAGGCTACATGGTCAAATTCAAATTGTTTTATGAAAATTCCACAGAACTTTCCATTCATGTGATCTGTTAGTTAAGTCACCAAGGCGATACTACAACCCCGGTGTCAGCCCTTGTTCTTACAAACCCTCAGCTTGTGCACACCTCCCAAGCCTCATGACTTACTTTCTCCGTCATGAATAAGGTTTAGTAACCGAAATATTGAGTTTATTTGTGTGTTCATAATATATGTTCTTCTCTCATCGCTGCCTTCAACTTTGGTGAGTGATGAGTCATTTTCTCTTTCCATACAATTATTGTATCATAAGTAACATTTTTATAATGGAGTAGCCAATCTACATGTATGCTATTGCAGTCTAATTTAGTATAGTGTAAGCGTAGGCTTCCACTGCCAGAGTCCGTTGATTCTTGGCTGTCCGGGTGATGCCGCATCATATTTCTTGTAGCCCTGGAAGAAGACTACAGAAGTATGGCCAAAACATTGGCTACAAGAAATATGACGCGGCGTCACCAGGACAGCCAAGAATTAATTTAGTGCAGTTTATAATTTTATAGAAATTGGCTGTTTTGTAAATAAGTACCCTTACTTCTGTAATCAGTTAAGCCAACTTTACTTTTTGTTCAGATCACCATAGGCTCCCGTTAGCTTCCTGCTGAAATTCTGCGTATTTTTTACTGAATAGGCAGTAAAATGCAAATTCCATCAAAAATTTCTTAATCATAGTCAGAATATAATGCGACTTCTTTTGTGGGAATCGTATAATGTTGATGAAGTGATGCAGATTGTAATAAGATTGAATGGAAGTGTTTCTACAAATTTTCAACACTCCTTTGCTGCTAAAAACACTTAATGCATGATGTGTGCAACATGTACTGGAACCAGTGCACTATTAACATTATTGAAAATTAAGTCACATGATTACATCTTGCTGAGATCAGCCAATATAACATGAGAAATTATAAACCAGCAGTGAATCATATTCTGATACATAATGGTCTAATGATCCTCCCTATCCAGAAAGGATGAGATTAAACAAGTAGAAAATGGCCTTCATAATTTAATGGAGTCTCAATATAAAGAGTTAAATCTGATGGAATATTCTGACAAACATTTGTCTGCCTGTTAGACATGCATTTTAGATTCACATATAACTCAGTGCCTATTTGCTTACTTTCTTCATAGTAAGGACAGTGCCAAGGTTAATAGAGTGGCTATGTTTATATGCAGCAGTGTTGATAATTTGCAATTACAACCAGCAACTGTCACAATCTATGTTCCACTTAAGAACATTGTACATTGATTCAGCTATCATTTTTTAAATATTTGTCATGAGACAGCCTATTCATTATGATTTTTGATGCTATGAGACTGTAATAAATCACAATCATCTTAAGAATGCTCTAGATTTGCTAGTAATTCTGAACTTGGGAGAAATTACATTTTACTACTACTACCAATGCATTCTGTGCCATTGATAAACTTTCAGTTACTTGAAAACTTTTTTCAGTGAGAAATTATCATGTTTGTCATGCAGTCATCCTCGATATTATACATTGTAGCAAGGAATTCTGTAACAAGTTTTCTCAACTCTCTCTCTCTCTCTCTCTCTCTCTCTCTCATACACTAAGCCATTAGTTCATCCATTTTTGTAATATAGGTTCTTTGAATCTTTTGCTGCTTATTATATATTAAAATTAAATTCACATTCATTTCCACAGTTAAATTACTGTAGATTATAAAACATATGTTCTGACCCCAGTCATAATACTTATCTATTGTAATAGTAAACATTCTGCCAAACTTAGTATTATTACTTTATAGTATAGCAGCAAATTTTGAGACTCAATTCAAGTGTTATGATAGTTTGACTTGTATGCTAATTGGCAGAAATAACTTTCCCTTGCCAACATATTTGATTTCTAATCTCAGGTAACAATGACAGTGTGGTCAGGGTAATGTCAGAACTAGCAACATGTTATGATATGAAATTAGATTAATTAGCTTTTTTTCTATGTTACCTAACATCAGCCATGAAAAATGGATGTATAAATATGAAAAGTAATGAACTATTACTTGATTTAAAATTATTTTTACTGTAACACTGAATCTGAAAAATGGATTTTATAATTAATAACACGTAATCTAAAGTTGCTTTTGTTCTGTACTAGAATCCAGTGTAGTAGCTGTAACATAAGTTGGCCATTTATTCTAATTACTGTGTAATATTTTCATGTTTCCTTCCACCAGTGGTTCTGAGAGTCTGGTAACATATGGTTGTTCTTATTGGTTTCTCATACATACAAAATCAAGATTAGAAATGGTAAATGTTTAATCAGTTTTTCTTGTAATAATGGATAAAACATTTTAGTGAGAAAGTTTTTATTTCTCAGTCTTCAGATTCATTGCTTCTTGGCAGCCTCCAGAAGGGAAGCCTTGACGTAATGGGAGCTGTTGTAGAAGTGACACGTGATAGTCATCCAGGGCTGGAATGGGTACTTCGCATACAGAATCCAAACATGTGCACAGCATTTGAAGTAGCTGCTCCACGACTTGAACTTGCCATTGAGTGGATGAATGCTATAAGAGAGGTAGCACAGAATGCAAGTGTTCGGGTAAGCATTTCTCATTTAAGGAAATACCATCTGCAATAATCATACTTTTTTTAACATTACAGCCGTATGCTTTAAACAGTAGAGCTATTGCTGTATGTGATCATAGAATTAGCTCATTTATTTAATTCATTATTAAATATAACACCGAGCATCATGGGTGAGTGGTTAATGTTCTGGTCTTGCATTCGGGAGGATGTGGGTTCAAATCCCTGTCCAGACATCCAGATTTGTGTTTTCCATGGTTTCTCCAAATCACTCTAGGCGAATGCTGGGATGCTTTCTTCTGGCCAAATTCTTTCCCCATTCCTTGTTTCCAGTCCCATCTCGCCTCTAATGGCCTTGATGTTGACAAGGCATAAAGCCATAAATAAAAACAGAAATAAAAAAAGTTTAAATACAGTTGCATGTATATTTTTTTATTTGTAATTTTTATATCCATAGATACTCAAAATATAAACACATAATGTGTATTTTCATATATATGTCTGCCCTGTAGGCTCAGGTTGTTGACACACCATGACTGTGTCAATTTCCTGAATGGGATTAGTTGTTTTGAGCTCCAGGGGTGAAAGTAACTGTGTCCATTTCCTGAATGGGATTAGTTGTTTTGAGCTCCAGGGGTGGAAGTAATGTTAACCATTTGAGATTTAGCCAGTAAATTGTATACCGAAATCCTAGGTTATTTGAAATGAAAGTATGTGGCATTGTTCATAGTGATCTGTCTGTTGGTTGGGAACATTAAACTTAGGACTACCTTAATGTCTTTTTTTAAGAGTATGTCTGGATGGGCCAATGTTAGGTTTCATCATTTTCGTCTATGCAATACAAAATATCCACTGCACTTAGATAGTTATTTACACATATACACATCCACTTAAAATGACAGATAAAGGTTATTCATCTTTTGTAATAAGGCCTAATTCGCCACATACATGAGCTTTTTTTTAATGAGGGGGGGGGGGCTACTCATACCCCCTCAAGAATTGTAGCCATCATTTACAACTGGTCACTTTTCTGCATGTGTTAGAGTTACTATGGGAAATCACTGGAGTATAGAGTGATGTATTACATGCATCCAGGTGTCGGCTCATGTACGTGGGACCATACAGATAGATAAAACTTGAGAGAAGAGACAAGAGCAAAGGAAAAAAAAAATGCCATAACTTCTTTATATGAAGAAATAAGGGGCTGCTGGCTGGCTAAGTTAATCTCAGTACTGTCACATATTTCATACTATAAAATTGATATGAGTGAAGGATTTGTTAGTGTGTTAGGAAATGGTTTCATACAATAATGTACAGCTGCCTCCATGCACCATCACTGCCATTGATAAGTTATACCTGAAACATACCAATTTTATCATAATTTAGTAACAATTGTGCTTGCTACATTAGGTATTGTGGGATGGGGAGTTAAGCACTGCTACCCCTCAGCCCAGGAGCACATGATAATAATTTCAATGGCAGCAACAACCACAATGCCATTAGATCGCAGTCAACAACTTTCCCAGGCTTTAAAACAATGATGATCACCACTGCTATCCCATGGAAATTTTTTGGATTATTTCCCTACTTCGATGTCACCGCACACTATTGTTGGAGAGTGGATATAAACCCGAAAATTTCAATGCTTGATGTGTGTACTTACGTCATCTT
This sequence comes from Vandiemenella viatica, assembly GCA_031002005.1. Classification (NCBI taxonomy): domain Eukaryota; kingdom Metazoa; phylum Arthropoda; class Insecta; order Orthoptera; family Morabidae; genus Vandiemenella; species Vandiemenella viatica. Next base: position 203,038,818 of record JARYHS010011408.1, read on the forward strand.
GCCTTATAGCGGTGGTTATTCTCCTATCCAAATGTTATAGTCTTAATTTGTTTTTAAGATTCATAGAGTGGCTACTCTAAGTGGAGTGGATGAAACTTGAGTGTAGCCAGTTCACTTCCATTGTCTGTCTCTTACTATATATTAATATCTTTGATTTTGGGAATGGGAAGGTGTCTGTTTTCAAAAATTTGTTTTTGTATAGAAATTTTTATGAAGCAAATCTCATATATGGGTATGTCAGTACATTAATTTTACTGACATCTCTGATAGTGATAGATGGCAGATCAAACTAATACAACTTAGGTTGATTTTCAAGTGAATCATAGATAGAAAGTAGTTTCAAGTCTTTCTTTTTTTGTTGTCAACAGAAAATTATTTATATGGAAAGGATAAATAAACTGTACCCACCATTCACTAAAGTTGAATAGGGCAGTCAGAACAAGAAACACTCCACACACACACAAAAAAAAAACACACACACACACACACAATATTTTGTGCTATTCCCTTATTCAGTAAAATAGAAACACGTAACTGAGTTAGTGCAAGCACCCATGAGCTTTCTTTTCAATTTAAATATAATCTCAAAACCCTTCTCCCTATTCCACTTTGGCGTAGAAAATAAAATTATTCTCTTTAGCACCAAGATCATGAAACACTTTTCATTATTTGCAGGAAAATCAACACAAAGAAATGGAACGACAACTTAGGATAGCCAAAGAAATGTCAGATTTAATAGTTTACTGCCGCTCTGTTGCTTTCAACCTGGAGAAGTCTAGAATGAGTTTCAACCATTGTGAGATGTCTTCTTTTCCTGAAACCAAAGCTGAAAAACTCATATGCCAACAAGAAACAAAGTTTTTCCTTCAATACCACCAGGTGAGAATATCTTCTCAAAATTATGGCGACAGTAGTATTTTTAATTTTAATCAATACTTTACTGGCTTCTTCAAAACATACTTTCCTATTACAGCGCCAATTTAGCAGAATATATCCCAAGGGTCAAAGGATAGACTCCTCAAACTACATCCCAGTGCCAATGTGGAATGCTGGCAGCCAAATGGTAGCTTTAAATTATCAAACTCCTGGTAAGGCTTATTATTGATTGAACACATTCACAAATTTCTAATGATTTGAAATCAACTTAACATGAAGTCCTTGCCTCAGATCAATGAGTTGAAAAATGTAACTTCTTTTGGTACAGTAGACTGACTTCATTTAACAGTTTTATGAAATTTTTTTGCTAAAAGTAATGTTACAAAGACTCAAAGCTGTTAAACAAAAGAGGAAATTGCTTTGTGACTGTACAGAGAAGCATATGCTGTGTGTAGAAAATAATTTGATCTTATAATCATTCAAATTAACATAATTTTTTGTACACAGTGAAGGCAAAAGGTATGTAATATTAATCTTAATTTGGAGAGGAAAAAATTAACATTGTAAATGGTGGCAGTTATGCGAGATTTGTTCAAGAAGTAAGGTGACTTAATGAATTCTGCCGGATACATACAGTCAATTTTCATTTTTTTTAAATTCTAATGTTTGGCACACTTTTACCACACATCTTCACAGTTTCAACTATGTAGCATTCTTTGCATTGTTTGAGAGAGGCATAATTGTTAGAAGTGTTTTGTATGTTTGGCAATTTTCTGCTGTCGAAAAAAATTGATCAAAGATTTTGCATCAAATTTTGTGTAAAAAATTTAATTAATTGCTCCAAAACACTTGAAATGTTTGTAGTGGCATACGGTGAATCTACTTTGGGTAAAAAAAAAAACATTATAAGTGGTACAAGCTCATCCAAGGTGGCCAAGAAGATTTCAATGATGAACCTCATGTGTAATAGTCGCGTTGTACTTACAATGGAAAACACATTGAATCAATGATATGCAATAAAGTTTTCCATGAAGCTGAACGAGATACCGCTGGAGATGTGCTGGAGATGTTTCAGCAAGTATTTGATGTTGATTGCCTGTCCAGATCAAGTCAAACAAAATGTTCAAAGAAGGCCAAGGGATGATCACCAATGAAGCCCACCAAGGATGCCCTTAAAAGCCACGAAACTGTTGATGAATTCTAACCATTATATGAGTGTTCAGTTAATGTCTGATTTATTGAACGCACCAGAAACAACTATTCACTGGATTGTATTGGAACATTTTGTGGTGATTTATTCTTGGTTACTTATGTATGTAGTTTCCACTTTTCACCTATATCTTATATTTTTACATATGAACCTATGCGTAAGTCATTTATTGTTCTGGTAAAACTTTTATTTATTCAGTTAATGGTTTAACAACTTCCACCAACACCAGTTGATAATACGACCGTTAATCTTTAAATCGGACTTCTCATATCAATATTTCTCAATCCGCATATTCAACTTGCGAACTTAATACGAGGCGTATTCCAAAAGTAAGGTCCGTTTGATCATAATAAAAACATCGTTCAGGATACAAGGTTTTTATTAACGTCAGTATGTAACTACATATCTAGTTCACTTTTCCACATAATCGCCGTTCATATCTATACACTTTCTGTAACGCTGTACCAGTTTCTTTAACCCCTCGGCATAAAAGTCTGCCGCCTGGGACCTGAACCAATTGGTAACGCTCGTCTTGAGTTCTTCATCGGTTTGAAATCGTTGTCCACCAAGCCACCGTTTCAAATGCAGGAAGAGAAAATAGTCGCTTGGTGCAAGATCTGGACTGTAAGCAGGGTGGTCTAGGATTTCCCAACGAAACTCTTGAATCTTCTCTTTGGTTTTGGAAGTGGTATGCGGGCGTGCGTTGTCGTGCAAGAGGATGATGCCAGACGACAGTTTCCCGCGGCGTCGATTTTGGATGGCACGTCTCAGTTTGGTGAGCGTTGCACAGTACACGTCAGCTGTAATGGTTGTCCCACGGTCCATGAATTCGATCAAAAGGACGCCCTTTTCGTCCCAAAACACGGAAGCCATCATTTTACGATTCGTGTACGGCAATTGCTTACACTTTTTTGGTTTGGGTGAACCGGAATGGCGCCACTGCATTGATTGTTGTTTTGATTCTGCGTTGGTCTCCCGTAACAATTTGGGAAAACTGTCTCCATCTTGTCTATAGCGCTCCAAAAATTGTCGTGCGCTATGCATTCGTTGCTCTTTGTGCTGAGCGGTGAGCAGTTTTGGCACCCACCGCGCACAAAGCTTCCGATATCCAAGCTCTTCAGTGACAATCCTGTAAATTGAGGTTCTAGCAACATTTGGGAATTGCATAGCCAGACCACTAATCGTCAAACGCCGATCACTTCGCAGTTTTTGGTTAACTTGCTCGACGATGTCGGTCCGAATACTGGGCCTGCCACTCCGCTGTTGATCGTGCACATCTGTGCGACCACTTTGAAATTCTCGACACCAGTGTCGAACTTGTTTCTCACTCATTATGTTTGGTCCATACACTACACACAATTCGCGATGGATGTCCGCAGCTGACAATCCTTTTGCCAACAAAAATCTAATCACACCGCGCACTTCACAACTGGCGGGAGCTACGATTGTCGCGGCCATTTCGAACTGCTCTCAACAATAGATATACGGCTACTGCGGCACGCCAACAATACTGCATATTTACCAGGAGTTGGTAGATGGCGCTGCAGGTGGGAAACGTCATTCAGGCCTATCATCTGTGACATCTTGTACCCCGGACCTTACTTTTGGAATACGCCTCGTGTAACGCCTCTATCATATAGGCTTTAAACATGCCTCCTGGCAACCAACGTCTCAAAACAAAAGGAACACGAATGTAACCCAATCTCATGGAGTATGCATATTAATATACTTGCATACTATATAATAGTCCATAATATAACATATGATCATCACAATTCATTCATGTGCAAGGTTTGTGCCAAACTTGTCCCAAAACTTTTGACTGAAGTGCTACAACAGAATCAAGTGGACGTGTGTGAAGAAACTTATGCAACTCTACGTAGATCATCCTAATTTTATGATAATATTATCACCGGGAATGAAATATGGATCTTAGAGTATGATCCAGAAACAAAGAGGCAGAATGCAGACTGGCATACTTCAGCATCTCTGCAGCCCAAGAAACCTTGCATGAGCAAATTGCACATGAAAGTCATACTCATTTTTGTTGACACAAAGGGGATAGTGCACAGTGAGTTTGTACCTCCTGGACAGACTGTAAATGCCCTTTTCTACAAACAAGTGTTCCAGAGCCTGAACAACAGCGTTGCCCACCTCTGAAAGGAGGAGATCAGCGCTTCATGAAAATTTCATACCAACTACACGTCAGCCCTCACAATCTTTGTTACTGACCTGTATTGGATCGGCAACACTGTCACAGCCGACCTTATGTTCTGACCTTGCTCTGATGGACTTCCTTTTGGTCACCGGCTAAATAGTGTCATGAAAGGAATGCATTTCAAGACTTTGGACAGTATCAAAGCAAGTACGGCGAGGGTTCTAAAGGATTTCTCCACTGAGGACTTCCTGGAGACATGGAAATCACATTGGCAAAAATGTATCAATGCAGAAGGGTCATACTTTGAAGAATTTTAAGTTACTGTAGCTATCTGATCAATAAAATTTGTTTTAAAAAAATGTAATGCATTACTTTTGGAACATACCCTGTAGGTATAAATTACCCAAAACATTTTTGTTTAAATTCATTTTAAGACAAGGTATTTATATAGAAAATACTTTTTTCCTCAGATACAGTAACAAATTCTCCATTACTTTGAGTTTCATTTACCAAAAAAAAAATCAACTATACTCCTTTATACTATCCATTTTTTGTTTTCCACTATTACACATTTTACAGACACACTTTTTACAGAACAAACCAACTACAATGTTCAAGCCCTCATAGAAACAAATTGACTTTAAGAATTCCAGTCTTTACTGCTCATAATACCTTACTGTCAAAATCGATTTATCTATTAGTTTTAATTCTTTTCTCATCAATGTTACAAAAAATAATACCCTAACATACGCAGTTTGGAGAAGCAAAGAGAATCAGTCATCATGACTGAGCTAATTGTTTCTTCTCTGTAACTTGCCATTACCTGACACCTACTCCTCAATTAGGGCATATGTAACTAATTTCTTCTACTTATATGGTAAAATCCATTCATTCTCCATCAAAGAACTTCTCATAACTGCATTTTTCTTCTTAATAAACCAATTGGATTCATACTTCACTACAACAATTCTTTTACATACAAATTTTCCTAGGGAACAACATTTGAAAAAGATTTTCATTTCACAAATTCCCGTCCTTTCTCAATAAATTAATATTTCCTTTTTAGCTTCCTTCTTGTCCTTATAAATCTGAGTTTTTTGCTCTTTTCACACAGGACAAAATTCTTCAAATGCAGTGCTGCCACTCTTTAAGTGATATATCCCCCTCATTAGTTCTTACATAGTATCGGCTCAGATATTCACTTCATGCTAAGGCCCTTTCTACCTAATTTTATGTTAGATGTTAACTTGGTAGATGCCAAAATTACATCACTTTCAAGTGTACTTCTCTCTAACTTTTGGCCAAGCTTCATCACCTAATTTACCTGCCACTCCAGTTCCCCGATATTAATCTTGAATAGTTCAATGTGGCTCTGGAAAGAAGCCATGTGCCACTTTATCTGGTTGACATCAACTTGAACTAGCTTTACCTTACTGGATACTTGGGTAATGAAACTTTTCAGATGGATAAATCCCTTTTCTACCCTTTGGCCAATACTGTTGAACCATTGTGTTAAAAAAATTTCAGTAAACTTGGTCAGCTTAGCCCCCTAGCACCTCTGCCCCAAATTCAGTATTTTTCCATATTCTGTATCAAACTTTTTGCTGAAAATAGTAATTAATAGATTACTTGATTCTTTAAACTGGCGCATCAATTTTCTAAACATTTCACCCACACTACATGTGCAGAACCACTTACCAGAATGATATATATATTTTTTAAACCCATAGTGAAAACGGTGACCACTCAAACCAAGTACAACAGAAAAGACCAACACAGTTATCATTAAAACAAGTAATGCAGGCATCCAAGAAATTGCTACAACAGTAACACAGAAAACACAAGAAATTCTCCCAATAGCCATCACAAACACTTATTAACTAAACCAAAAATTTTCCAGTAATGTATCTTTATAACAATTTTTTTCATGAATCTATCTTAATGATACTCTTAGTTAATAAATGCCATTTACACTGGCTTAAAAACAAATAAAAAAACGACTGCTTTTAACCACAACAAAAAGGTATTCGTTTCTCGTCAGTGACTACTTGTTTGTGGTATTTGTAGTACTTTTTTTTTTTTTTTTTTTTTTTTTTTTTTTTTTTTTTTTTTTTTTTTTTTTTTTTTTTTTTTTTTTTTAGGGCCCTTCACCCGTGAACTTTACCCAAAGTCTTCTTCTATCTTCCTGTCTGCCTCATTTAGATGAATGCGGCATCTTCAACTAGCTTCCATAGCAGCTTCATTTGTCCACACTCTTATCCAGACACTCCTCTGGCATCCATTATCTCTGTTAGTGGTGTTCACAGCAAAATTCTTGCTATTACTGGCCTCTAGTCTTGTCGCCAAGTAAGATAACTCTTGATCCTATTAAGTTGTTTGTGATATTAGTGTGTTATAGAGAAAAGTAGTTCTTGTTATTATTATTATTTTTATTTCCACAACAATCCCTAATTTGTCTTAAAGTGCTTAATTACTTGACACAAGTTTGCCTACAGAAAAGGGAAGGAAGCTCTTCCATAGTTTTGGTACCTTTCTTCAATTTACTAAAGTAACCTTTGTGTTTGAGCACCAAACATTTCCGAGTTGTCTTACTTACAGCTGAGGCTGCATTGCTCCTCCCACGACTATCCGCCTAGCTGACTTGAGTTCACACTGTCATGTTAGTTCCCCCGCCTCCCTGGCTAGGAGTTTGATGATACATGAGGTTTGGGGAGCATTTATAAAGCAATCATTTTGTTAAAAAGTTAGTTCGCTGTAAGATGATATTGGAGCAGGGTTGCATCAGTCTGTTTTTAGAATTATATTATCATTGATTTCTTAGTCTACCATGGCCATCTTTTTTTAAAAAAAAAAATAATAACTGGATTTTCTGGAAATGCTGCATTATTTATTTATATTTCTAAGCTTTTGGCTAAACTTCTGCAGCCTTTGTCAGATACTATGTTTGTTTACTTTAAAACACACACCAAGTGTCATGGCATACAAGGCCACTTTCTTCATTGAAGTTGTTCCATTTTCTTCCCACTGATCTTACCTCCACAGCAAACTATTTTCTTCAAATTTTGTCTCATATCCAGTGTTGATGGCATATATAAATGCTTGATGGGGATTCAAACATTTCTACCGAACATGATTGTGTTGGTTGGTACCTTTAAAGGATGCTTGCATAGATTCTTTATACGGCCACCAATCGCTCATAATTACCCCAGAGAGATAAAGGTTTATGGAGTGAAACAGTTCTTGCTTAGACAAAATTTATTTTCTTGAATTCTGTATAACTGCTGGTACCAGAAAGATAAAGACATCGAAACTGCCGTCTCCTTGAATTCAGATTGCAGGTTGACGTCACTTTCACACACTGATTGGCAATTTTTCAGAAAATTCCCTTAAAATTTGAAAGATCGTCCATCCTATGGCATACCAGAATACCATCAGAGTCCACTGTCTTTCCCCGCAGGGCCTGGTACGCAAGTGCCAGGTACGGGTTTGGCGAACCCGCGGTGCCCGAGCTGGAAACTTGTGAGCGCCGCAAGTTTCCCACACCGTAAACTCCTACCATGCTTCAACGACCACCATAGGGTGTGGCAGTGGAATGTTGTGTGCCTAGGAAAACGGGGATCTTGGCTTCACTGCCTGGATCGCGAGGACGGAACAAACCTCCATAAAAAAACCCTCAACCTCAAGATCAGCCACATGTCGAGGAGGCGAATGGGTGATGAGGGAAATCACTTGCTAACATGCAATGTCAGGGGCACCTGTGCACCCCTGTTGTATGAGCATTCGTTTTTATTTTGGATTTACTCGTGGGACCAAAATTCAGTCACACAAATCCAAAAACCTGCGGTACGGGTGTGTTGCAGGGAAAATAAAAATACACCCAGTACCAAGAAGCGGGCCAGTGTTGATAGCCCTCCCGCTTCGGAGAGCCAATGTAACGGGAAAGTATGTTCGATTTCGAACACTTTCATCGTAATGCAGAGGGTGGACCCATTTGAAAAGGTGTCACCGTTTTATATTAATAAGGGTTTAGAAGGGTTAGTTGGTACCCTGAAATCAATTAAAAAGCTGAGGAACGGGACGCTGCTGCTGGAAACATCCACCAGTAGGCAGGCTTCCCAGCTCCTTAACTGCGAGAAGCTCGGGGAGTTCGCCGTTAATAGCGAACTCCACAAATCTTTGAATCGTTCAAAAGGCGTAGTGACCTGCCGGGATATTATAAATTTAGCAACCGAGGAACTCGTTAAGGAGTGGGAAGATCAGCAAGTGGTCGAGGTGCGTCAGATTACAAGGAGGGTAAATGGCAGTCTTGAAAAGACTGCCACCTTCGTCTTGACGTTTGACACTCCAGTATTGCCCAAGTGTATATAAAAGCTGGCTACATCAACTTGAACGTCCGTCCGTATGTTCCGGACCCAATGCTCTGCTTCCAGTGCCAGAGGTTCGGACATACGACGGCATCATGCAAGGGCAACTCCACATGTGGTAGATGCGGCAAGGGGGCACATGAGCCGGGTGCACGCTCCCACAGGTGTGTGTCAACTGCTCTGGGTCACACCCTGCCTGGAGTAGGGAGTGTCAAGTGTATCTTGAGGAGCACAAGATACAGGAGTTGAAGACCAAAGAGCCTTATGTAGAGGCAAAGAAGAAGGCGAAAGTGCTCGCCGCTCCATTTTTTGGAACAAGCTTTGCCAAGATGGTCTCTACTCCCGTCAGGAAAGAAAGTGTTGCTACGCAGACATCCTTTGCAGACATGGGCACAAGCACAGTGTGCTCATGTCAATGCAAGTGTGGTGCAAAATCCTCGAAGGTCATAACACCTAAGACCGCGGATGTCGCTAGCAACACATCTGCAACCTCAACCAATCCAGCAGCAGTGACAAAGACCCCACCAGCAATCAAGTTAACAGCACCTCCTATTCCACCGTGTGCTATTGAAATGGTAGCGATACCATTAGCTACAGGTGGAAATAGAGGTGACCAGAATTTGAGGATTCCTCTGGGTCGGAGATGTCTGTCTCCGCCTCTGTGCAGGAAGAAACTGAGATGCTGGTGGACGAGTCTGGTCCCGTTCCTCAGCAGGAATTTACCGAAGACCCACCCGAACCGGGGCGGTGAAGTTAAATAGGTAAGGATGGCTCCCATACTCCAGTGGAACATCAACGGTTTTACAGCTAACAAAGAGGAGTTACACCTCTTAGCATGGTCTGATCCTTTGTGTCTCTGTCTACAAGAGACACATTTCAGACCATCACACCCATCTGTGCTAAGAGGATATGACGTGTACCGTAAGCATGATACCGAGGGTGATCGAGCGAAGGGTGGAGTGGCAGTGTTTGTCCGAAACACTGTCCACTCGGAACCTGTAACTCTCACCTCTGATTTACAAGCAGTGGCAGTGAGGATTCATGGTCGCATTCAACTGACAGTATGCTCTATTTATCTACCACCTAACACACCCATCAGTTATGACAACATGTTTAACATCTGGCGGCAGCTTACTCGGCCATTCCTCCTCGTAGGAGATTTCAATGCACATAGTGCACTGTGGGGGTCAAACGCCGATTGCTCCAGAGGCCGAATGGTTGGTACATTAATAGAGCAAGAGGAAATATTCGTCCTCAATACTGGTGCAATGACACATTTAACCACTGCTTCCTGATCGTCCTCTGCCATTGACCTTTCGTTGTGCTCCCCCTCAATCGCCGACTCCATCCATTGGGAGGTGGATCGTGACCTTCATTGAAGCGACCACTTCCCAATATGGATGCACATAGAGTTTGAGCGTGGAGGAAGCAATAACCGACGCAAATGGAACGTCAGCAAAGCCGATTGGCAACTCTACCGCTGCTCCATTACTCTAAAGGAGTATAACAGTCTTGATGAGAAGGTGAATCACCTTACACAGGTGATTCACTAGGCAGCTGACGTTTCCATGCTGAAAAGCTCCAGAACGCTGCGAAGGACGCCCCTCCCCTGGTGGAACGATGAATGTCGTTCCACCATTCAGGGTCGCAGACGACCGTTGCGGCATTTCAGGTTGTACCCTACATCCGACAACCTGGCAGCATTCCGTATAGCCAGAGCTAAGGCACGTCGTGTTATTAAGGAGAGCAAGAAAAGGTCATGGCAGAACTTTGTAAGCACCATAAATCGTTCCACACCTTCGTCGAAAGTATGGGAGTCTATCCGCCGTATATCTGGAAGGTACTCCCATCCACCAGTATCTGGATTACTGGATCATGGACGTATTATTACCGACGAAAGAAGCATAGCGCAGCTGATGGCGGAGAACTTTGCCACTATCACTTCATCCACCAATTTTGACGCTCGGTTCCAGCAACGCAAGATTGCTGCCGAGAGGCACGCGCTATGCTTCGACTCGTCGAATACAGAAGCCTACAACTGCCCATTTACATTTTGGGAGCTGGAGTCAGCATTAAACGGCGCCAACGACACTGCTCCAGCACCTGATTTGATCCAGTACCAAATGCTGAGGCATCTTACTAAAGATGCTAAAGAGTACCTTCTGGACTGGAGGACATTTCCCCGACTCGTGGAAAGAAGCAACATTAATTCCCATTTTAAAACCTGGGAAAGACAAATTGTTGTCAGGTAGTTATCGTAGTATTACCTTGACTAGCTGCGTGGGGAAGACACTGGAGGGGATGGTCAATCGCCGCCTCGTCTGGTGTCTTGAATCCCGTAAGCTGCTGAGCCGTTTTCGGTGTGGATTCAGGAAGTCACGTTCCACTTTGGACAACCTGATCCTCCTGGAGGCGGCTATATAGCATGCTTTTATCCGCAGCCAACACCTTGTGGGTGTCTTTTTCGATCTCGAAAAGGCCTACGATACTACCTGGTGGTATGTTATTTTAAAACATTTGCATGAATGGGGTTTTAGGGGAACCTACCCCGTTTTTTAAAATCATTTTTATCTGGTCGTTGCTTCCGGTACCGAGTTGGTAGTGAAGTGTCTGATCTTTTTATTCAGGAAAACGGTGTTCCTCAAGGGTCAGTTTTAAGCGTTACCCTATTTGCTATCGCTACTAACAATATCTCTATTGTTATAAGGAGTCCCATTCGGTACTCCTTATACGTGGACAACTTTTTAATTTTTATTGCATCGTCCAGCCTGAGAAGCGCAAAGTGGCAGCTGCAACTCGCACTGAACAAGCTGGATGAATGGTCAGTGCACACCAGTTTTCGTTTCTCTGCTGAGAAAACCCGGAGTATACTTTTTACTCGTAGCAGAAGTCTTTTATTAGAACCTCACCTTACCCTTAGGAACACCGTTTTACATTTTACTGATACTGTTCGTTTTCTGGGCCTCATTCTAGATGCAAGGCTCAGTTGGCTGCCACATCTTAAAGATGTAAAAGCCAGAGCCTTGAAATCTTCAAACATTTTTAAATGTCTCTGTGAAAGGTCGTGGGGCGCTGACCACTCCTGTCTGCTACAGGATGAACTGTGTATAGTCATGTCTGTGTATGTGTGTTTTCTGTGTATGTTGAATGGGTGATTTTGTTGAATGGGTGATTTTGTTGAATATTTGTGATCCTGAGATCTAAGAAATTTATGCTATGGTTCTCTTCATGTTCAACTGTGAATTTTAGGTTTTTGTGAAGGGTGTTGAAGAGTAGAAGTAGTTCCTCAACTTCTTCTTTGGTGCCATCCATTAATAGTAGTGTGTCATCTACATACCTCCAGTAATATATGATTTTATCTTTAAGCCAGCTGTTTTCCTTAAAAAACTTATTTTCTAAGTGGTTGAGAAACACATCTGCCAAGACACAGTTCATCATTCCATCCACTGACACACAAACATGCAGTATTTAGGACAATGCTTCACAGAGCGCATTCACTGAACCTAGAAGAAAACATCCTGAAACAAGAAATAGACACAATAAAAACTATAGCAGTGAACAATGGCTACACACCCAATTTAATCAACAAATTATCCACTAGAATACAGAAAAATAACAGAACAACAATGCAGTATAATACAGATAAAGAGAAGAAAATGTATATCAGCATTCCATATTTAGGTCCCATTTCACAAAAAATTGCTAACTTATTTAAGAAAACCAATATAGAAATAACATTCTCCACTAATAATAAGCTAGGGCACCTACTAGAACACAACATAAAAACAGATAATCAGACATTTAAGAACAGTGGAGTATACAAAATATCATGCATAAACTGTCCAGCATATTACATTGGTAAGACTGGCAGAAATTTTCAAATACGATTCCAAGAACATATGAATGCTTTTAGATTGAACCACTACGAAAAATCAGCCATAGCAGAACACATGTAGGACACAAAACATGTTATCAACGACATTAAAAACAATTTATCAATATTACATATACAGTCAAATGCCATGAAAATCGACCTCCTAGAACAGTTAGAAATATTCCTACATAAATTAAAAAGCCCAGAACACATGTTGAATGGACAAGCAGATTTTATTAGCCATCATTACTTTAATAATTTTAGAGACTTATTTACTATTTAATATTAAAAACTGGAACAAAGACCACCAAGACAAATATGATAAAATATAATAATCTTTGAATGACTCATAATATATATCATCCTTGAACTACTTGTAATATATATAATCTTTAAACTGTTTTGATCCTGTAATTACTCTATTTCTGTAAATATGTGTACCATAGTGAATTTGTGTCTAGTGCAGTGCTACATGAATTTGATTACAACTTCTTCTCAGGTTCGGCAAGTACCACAATAATTTCACATTTACTTCTTCCCTCTCATGACAATACAAATTCACTACACTTCGTTCTAATTGGTTTTTCAGGACAAAAATGAACTGCACTAGGCACGAATCTCACTTAAGCGAACAAACAAATGTAAATAAACCAATGTAAATAACAAATGTAAATAACAAATGTAAATTAATACCTGATGATGAATCCACAGGATTCGAAATGCATTGTAATGTAATAAATTTGCATTCATCAAAGTGACTGAAGGCTGATTTTCATTATATGTTATATAATTAATACAGTCACGTACAAAGATAGAATTATGGATAAAATTATATTAATAACATTTTATTGTTAGTAGCTGAAATTTATTCCTCTGTAAGTAGGCTTAATCTTAAAATGAACACCACTGAAAATAATTTATTAAAGAAGTAATTCTTTGTAATTTTTTTATGACGGATTTTATAATCATAATTTGTATTTTGTAGTTAATGGAAGCTTTGCTTTACAGACAAAGCAATGCAGATTAACCAGGGAAAGTTTCGTGAGAATGGTTTCTGTGGGTATTTGCTACGACCAGAATTTATGTTTCATGAAGACTTCGATCCATGTGACAGGAGAACACTACGTGGTGTAGAAACATTATTTATTTCTATTAAAGTAATTTGTGCTCGCCACTTGAGCAAGTCTGGAAAAGGAAGAAGCAGGGGGACAGTGAGCCCATTTGTTGAAATCGAATTAATTGGAGCAGATTTTGACAATAAACTGAGAAATACCCAGCCAGTATGTAAGTATTATTAAGACAATATAAACAGCATATTCTAATTAACCATTCTTTTTATGTTTTATGTCGTATATCATCTTTTCTTCTAGAGAACAATAATTATTTTTCAAGTAACTTTTCCTTTGTATAGAAGCATTTCACAAAAAAACTGTACGATATGCCTTACTTTTAATGTTAATGGTATTGGGTTTAAGGTGAAGCGTTTAAGGTTAAATAGTGAATTTTGGAGTGCTCTTGGACTAATATGGTTATTTGTTGTGTTTCAGCTGATAATGGATTTAATCCTGTTTGGAATGAGACTTTTGATTTTGAAGTTGCTAATCCACATTTTGCACTATTACGTTTTGTTGTACAAGATGAAGATATGTTTGGTGATTCAAATTTTATAGGCCAAGCAACTTATCCTGTAAGTGCAGATTAGATACTGTAGAATAGTGTAGTAATTTAAGAGTATACCCCCCATGTATGTTTACTGAAACATAAATGTGTGAAATGGATATTACATATCAGGAAGGTCTAAGGTATTAACTACAAAATTTTATTAATTCAGAGAGAATCTGTTTTATGCAGTTGTTAAAAATAGAAACATTTTCATCCATTATCAGAAGAATTTTCTCCGTTTAATGTTTTTAAACTGTTCATTGTAAAAAAAAAAAATGTTTAAAAAGTACCTCATTAAATAGTGTGTTGTGTACTTTGTTTGTCTATCATAAAATTTAGTGTATTGGTAATAACATATGTATATTGGATAATGGAAACAAAGATAATGCCGTGAGGCACTGAAAATAAGAGAGGATAGGGGAAAGAGAAAAAACAGATACCGGTCACTTACCACAGGAGGGCGAGACGAACACGTAAAAACACAAAAACAAACAAATATTGTGCAATTTGTTTCTTTTTGTGTTTTTACGTGTTCATCTCGCCCTCCTGCCTTCATCTATATATATATATGGCAATATTTACATGGAAAAGAAATGGAAAATACACCCAACACTCACCAAAGTAGAAGGGAGGAGGGCAGCAGCAACACAAAAAAACACACAACAAAGAATAAACAATATTTCGACACGAGTCTTAATCATGTGAGGCGAGACATATGGCAGGGGGAAAGATGTGGTCACATCCCAGCCTGCCACATGAATGTCCTCCTCCCTTCTACTTTGGCGAGTGTTGGGTGTATTTTCCCTTTCTTTTCCATGCCTATTGGCATTTCTTTCCTTTCAATTGTTACCTCTATACATATGGTAACAATGAAATCAAGACGCTAAGTAGCGGAAAGGAATCAAATTAGGATAGGGAAATGAGCCACCACTTACCTTTAGATGATGGATGTGGGGCACAAACACACAGAAAAGACATAAACACAAATAATAAAGTAATTTTCGGGATAAACCCTTTGTCAATGGGAGAACATTATGAGAGGTGGGCGCAGCTGGAGACTGCTTCACAGAAAGACCCATACATAGGAATTACTAATTAGGATAGGGAAATGAGCCACTGCTTACCTTTAGATGACGGATGTGGAGTGCGAACAAACAAAAAAACAAAAACACATGATATTGTAATTTTTGGGTCTAGCCCTTTACCAACAGGAGAACATTATGGGGCATGGGTGTTGTGGAAGAGTGGCTCACTGGTGGCTCATTTCCCTATCCTAATTTGTAATTCCTTTTCCCTACTTTGCTCCTTTTATTTCATTGTTTACTATATATTTATTTATTTTGGTTGACTCTGTGAAGCAGTCTCATAAAACACCCACCCTCTATAATGTTCTCTTGTTGATAAAAGGCTAAGACCCAAAAATTACAATCTCATTTGTTTTTGTCCTTTTGTGTGTCCACATCCCACTACTATCATCCAAGATATGTGGTAGTTCTTTTCCATATATATATTTACCATAGAGGAAGATTCCTATGGCATCAAGATGAAAAAAACATGTACTTGCAAAGAGCATGAAGAGCTTCCACCATGCTATATGCCTGAAAATTTCACACTGTTTGTGTGTACAGGTTTTTTTTCTGTTTCGACATCACAGAAATCTTCCGCTATGGTAACCCTTGGTTTTTCTCCTATCCATATATTTAATGTATCCGCTTTTTAATGCCTTTGTTTCCCAATAATGTACATATATAACCACTACTTACCTTAGATGATTGTTGCATGGCGTGAATACATAAAAAAGACAAGAACCCAAATAACATTGTTTGTTTTGGACCTTTGTCAACAGGTGAACATTATGGAGGGTGGGTGCTGTAGAAGACATTTGTGAGATTATCTCCTACAGAACCAACCCTCCATAATGTTCTCCTGTTAACAAAAGGCCAAGAACCAAAATATACAATATTATTCAACTTCTTGTTTTTCTTATGTGTTCTCCATGCAACCATCATCTAAGGTAAAGTGGTGGTTCATTTTGCTAACCTGTTTTGCAATATTTATATGAAGAGTAAAATAATATAATAAAATATAAATAAATTAAAAATTAAAAAAAGACTCAATGAGGTTAAACGTCACCTCATGTTAGTGGTGGTTCAGTTTAGTCAGTGGGGATGGAGGCAAGGGGGGATAAGAAAAAGTAAACATAAATAATTATTATTATAATAGCCGGGTATTATCTTAAATTGAGACTAGATGGTTGTCTTGTGTCCAGTTTGTTCTGGTAGGCAAGTTACCACCTTCTGAGTACAGAGAAGCTGCTACTATTAGGGAGGACTCTGATAGCAAGGACGGTGAAACACACAGTGATGCGTCTTGTCTGTAAAAACAGATTGTGTGATTTGATAATGAAGATGATACTTAATTGGATAAGGCTAATATAATATAATTAAAAAGAAATGGATCACAAATTATTAGTGTGTGTGTGTCTGTGTGTGAGAGAGAGAGAGAGAGAACATGAAAATGAACATGAACATGAATAGGTTGGTGAAATTATTGGCAGTCAGTTCAAATTCTTACAGTAGAGCCATTATTAAACAACGATGTCTGTGAATTAGTTGCTACCTCAGCATTATGCTGAAACAAGAACATTTTAAACATTTATAAAAATTCCAAAAATAATTTTTATGTAGAAAAATTATGGGCCTAATATTTTCACTAGAGCCTGCATGGGCAGAACCAATATTAATATCACAAACAGGATACTTTCCGTTGTGTGTTGAAAGATCCCTTCTATAATTTACATATTTTGCTACCTATTGTTAGGGATCATGTCATTGTTATGCAGTTCAAGGCATAGAAAGGCCACATACAGTAGTCTTCATCTGTACCATCCATTTGAAATATTTTCCATATAACCATACAAATAGATAGATACAGACTTAAAACCATTTATCAATAATTGCTAATACACTTCAGATATGGATAACGATGGTGTGATAATTGTCCCTTACAGATGAGTAAAACAGATTAGTCAACAAGTATGAAAGATTATACAAAACTAGATTTGATCACTGAACTTACTGGTTTATTCTTTATTCACTAACCATCGTCTGATCATTTCCACTTTTTGCAGTTCGTGTGACTTATTTTTAAAACAAGGTTCCATCTACTACTGTTTGATGGAGAAGTATACGTGTTGCCATCTGTTTGTGAAATATTTAACTTGTATTCTGGACAGCTGCGATGAGAGGGAACACTTATGCTGACAAACAAATTCACAATACAAAATATTTCGGCATCTGCCTTCTTCGGTGGTAGAAAAACGGGCTATTATGCTCCGTACATGTGTACAAAATGAATGTCGCCCAATGTCTGCTGAAATATTTTGTATTGTGTATTTGTTTGTCAGCGTAGGTGTTCCCTCTCATCACAGCCGTCCACTTTGGTATGTGATGGATTAATTTCTCTTTCCTTCATTATTTATATCGCCTAGAAGCAGCTTCCATTTTCCTTAGTTTCATCATTAACTTGTATTCTGTGTGATAAGTGTATTTTTATTTGTGAAATGTGAAGTTTGAGAGGCAGAGATTTTTGACCTTCACAACATTTGTCTACATGATTGTAAAAACCGGAATCAGTATGGCCAGTATGCGGGGCCCAAAATTTAAACCTACACCAATTGCATCTCTCCAACTTAGTATCACCTTAATGCATTTAGCCACAATGGTGGGTACTGATTTATTCTTAAAGCTTTAGCAAACTGCTAATCCTTTTCTTGACATAATTATGAGAGGTTAGAGTGTAACTTCTATATAGTTTTACAGTTTCTTTTATATCTAATGTTTCTATCGGTGAATTTTATGCAAGAGTACAAATCTTTAAAACGATATTGAACTTCGTTGTGTCCAAAGAAAGTAATATAGTATTTAAGATTCATTCAAAGTAAATAAATGCAGCAATAATAGTGTGATAATATTAAATGGATGTCATTTTATCTAAGCACTGCTCTTATTACATTTATAAGTTCATAATGATGTAATTAAAACTGCCCACCACTATTACTTTTTAAACTGATTACACTTATTATCTTTTGAATTATTGTTATTGAGTATTTAATATTTGTACTACTGTTTCAGGTTATTGTGTACTTTTGGTCATCTGACTATTTCATAAGTGTCAAAACAATTAAAAATAAATTATAAACGTGTTTATTTTCAGTGCTTTGCAGATGGAAATATTATTGTATCTGAGCATTATTTACTATCTGTTTATTCTTCTAAATGCTTCAGTATATTTATTTACAGGTATTGTGTCTTCGTTCTGGATACCGCAGTGTTCCATTGAAAAATGGTTATAGTGAAGATATAGAACTGGCATCTTTGTTGGTCCACATCAGTAAAAAAAATATTGCAGTAAGTTTGATCTGTCAGATCTTATTAGTTATGCTAAAATAAAAATACTTCAAAATATTGAGTTCAATCTGTATCCTAACAGGCAGAAATTTATATACTCTAATATATTTGTGTTGCTGCTGCCTTCCTCCATTCAACTTCTTGAGTGTTGGGTGTAATTTATATATCCTTTCCATATAAATATTGCCTTGCAGCAGTTCCTTCATTTTATTGTTATCAATATTCTATAGTTCATTTAGTTGGATATTTGAAGAAGAGAAAATCTGTTTACCGTAAATCAACAGCAGGGCAGTGAAAAACAGCAGTCCCCTATAGCTTTTCCAATTGAATTTAGATGCTTAAATTTTTGA
The DNA here is from genome assembly GCA_031002005.1 of Vandiemenella viatica. Classification (NCBI taxonomy): domain Eukaryota; kingdom Metazoa; phylum Arthropoda; class Insecta; order Orthoptera; family Morabidae; genus Vandiemenella; species Vandiemenella viatica. Next base: position 203,057,721 of record JARYHS010011408.1, read on the forward strand.
TACAAGCATGTTATAAGTACACGACATTCTGCTAAATTTTAGAGTCAGCAATTTTTCTTCTAACTTATCGATTTTAATGTGAGGAGAGGACTTGCATTGCATCTGCCTTTCTTGATCTTGGCTTGGTGTGTCAGTCTTGAAATATACAATATTTCCACTGACACCTCACCGAAATCGTCCCCATACATCAAGGTACTGAATATGAGCATAACCTACACTTATCTATACATTCACGAAAGGCAAATACATGAGCATATGATGTCATATGAGATCTTGGAAGAGTCTGACATTTGGTCACAATTCAACTCCCACCAGATTATGAATTATTATTAATTTGCTGAAATTTGTTGTGATCTTATCTTACATCAAAAAATTATTATTTGATACAAGATTCACTGATATCAGTTTATTTAGGCATAGAAAGAAAGAAAACTGAAAGAAATATGATGATGCCTTTAAAATGTGAGTTTTTGGGCCTTTGGTCACAAGCACAAGGTGTTTGTTTTTCCCCCAAAGGTTCGCTGTCATATATATATATATATATATATATATATATATAATTAAGGAAGGATAGGGAAATATGACCCAACACTTACCACAGATGGAGGCGGCTGGGACGACTAACAAAAAACAAACACAAGAGAAGCGCAATATTTCGGTCTACAACAGCCTTAAACGTGCAGAAGGTGAAGCACCAGGCGCCGTCACATGTGTACACATAGACGGCCGACTGGTGAAATATTGCGCTTCTCTTGTGTTTGTTTTTTTGTTCGTCGTCCCAGCCGCCTTCATCTGTGGTAAGTGTTGGGTCATATTTCCCTATCCTTCCTTAATTTTATTGCCTTAAAGCTTTTTCCTGCTCATTGTTATTATATATATATATATATATATTCACTGATATAGGAAGGAACAAAATGCACAACTAGCTTGCAGTGATATCATTTTATTCTGTGTATGTGTTTTTTTGCTGTCCTCTTTGAATGTTGTAACAATCATGTAAATAGTTGATATGTTTAAATTAATATTTTAGTGGTGTAGTTGCCTTTATTGCATCTTTATGCTTGTAATCTTATCGGCATCATAAAATTCTTCCCGGTAAATACTCGGCTATCATATTTATTACAGTGATATCAAATTGTAGAGTGTTTGTCATTATATATGCCTTTGTTTTTCTACATTTTGGCCAGATGGGTATCACATTATTTCAACTGTTTTCTTCCCCTTACTTTTGGTCATTGTTCTCACATTTATTCTGGATTCCCCCCCGGGTTTTATTTTCTAAAAAGTAAGTGAAGATCTAGTACATCAAGCTTTCTGGTCTCATTCATGTTGTGTGGTCATAAAATTGGATGTGGGATATTTTCCAGATTTGTGTGTAGTTCATGGTTGTGTTCAGTGTTCATCATTTTCTTTGACCAGACCAAGTCTATTCTTAGGATTTTTCTTTTGTTGACTTCCAATTTCTTTTTAGACACTCTCTATTTGTTGCAAGGCATAGTACTGCTCAAGGTATTTGCCAAGCAAGCATGCTTTACTGTAGTGTTATCGACAGTAACTATTGGTTGTAATGATATGTAGGATCAGTCTTTTCACAAGTTGCCAAATCAACCACTATGCTGCAAATTTTATTATTTATTTATTTTCTTCCATTCTTGTTTGGATGTCTTTTCTATTCTGTAGCCTTGTGTGGTTACAAACTTTTCTTTTGTCAGCAGTCACCTTTATTTATTAATTAGTGGTAGAAATCTTACCAAATGAATGACATGATTCAATTCATGTAGTTTATTTTACTGATAAATCCTTATTTTAATTGAGTTCATAGGTCCGCATAAATAGAAGCTCTTTCCACAAGTTTGGTCCAGTCTGGATCAGTATGCTACTGACCACTTTCTTAAATCGTATAAAGGGTTACACTCTCTTCTCTATACAGTCTCTGTAGTGTGGTCACCTTAAACTTCTTCCAACATTGATTTTCACTATACTTTACACAACCATTTGTTAGAAAATGTGTCTTTTGGACACACTATGCATCTAATATATTTTTATAGGATATATAAGCTTAGTGGAGTAAACATCTGTGGTGGAGAGTGTGTGAGAGAGTCTTTGGAAGTGTAACAATGATGTGAGAAGTTGGCTTTTGTTTTGTTGGCATTGTTTGCATTGTAGACTTGTAAAATAGAAGTAAAACTCAAAACATTAAAAGAACCATAAAAAAAATATAACATTTCTGTTAGGAGTGAGATCATTTGTGTGCAAAACTACTAAATGATTTACGGGACTTATTTGAAGGCTTAGTTACCAAATTAAATGATGAGGCTTTTACAGCAACTGCATAATGAAGAAGTGAAGACTGTTCTTTCAAATTGGGAACTATCAGTCACTGAATGTAAATCTGAAAAGATAGCGCGATTTGAAGCTGCAGTAAAAGATAAGGGACTCCAAAATCATTAGACTTTATAGAGTATTTAAGAGAACAGGCAGTGGGTATTGATGAGACCAACAAGCCTAGTCATACGCATATGATACAGTAGCTTATTAGCATGAAGTCAGAGATGCAAGCTGCTAATTGATGGATGCAATCTACTATCAAGTCTGATACAAGAAATTAAATCTAGAATTGAGGACTTAAGATCTTAAATGGAAAGATGGAATGACGGTGTCGAGAAAAAAACATGGAGAAAATATCTGCTCTGCAAGGCAAAATTGTTTAGAAAATATTCAACCTAGAACAAAGGTTCAATGCTATCACAGTGGTGTTTGGTGTTTTTAAGCAATCATTGGAGCATAGAACATTGGCTGTTGGAATGATTGTCAATCAGTGCATGAGTAAAATGAAACCACCCAATTTTGATGACCTAATAGCATGGTCATCATATAAGAAGCAGTTTGGGACAGCAGTAAAGTTCAGTGGTTGGTGTGGTTTGGAAAAGGCAATTGTTGATTGTGGCTCTATAAGAGAAGTCTGCTGATATTGTTCACTCTATCCAAGTGCACAAAGTGTGCATGACTATGAATATCTTGCGCTGCTGTTGGACAACCATTTTTGGGGTGACTGTATGGAGATGGTCTACATGGACGACCTAAAAAGTTTCACTCAGCACCCTGGACAGTGTTTCGAGAAACTCAAGATGGATACTGAATGATTAAGCAAACACTGTGATTTTGGATGTGATCAACAAACACCAATCAGGTTGACTTGTGACAATTCTCTAGTATGCTGAGTGACCCTGATGTTAAACAGGCAGTTCTGACATGTAGCAAGATCGACCTGAAGGAACTTCTCGCACACTAGTTAATAGTGGATGGGGCCAAAAGGATGGCGAAATCAGAACATTGAGTATGTAGGGTGATTACAGAGAGAGGAATATTTAGGAAATTGTTGTCATGAAAGGTTTGTGTGCATGAACAGTTTCAAGCCAAGGCAAACAACTATGTATTGGTCCAGTGGTGGGGATTGACCAACCCAGCGATCCTGCAGAAATCCAAAATCGGGAAAGAAATAGTAGCTAGTTGGAGAGGCTCTTAGTAAGAAGGCCTACTCTTTGTTACAATTTCCCACATCTATAAATGTGGAGACAGACTAATCTTGTCGGGACTTATAAACAAACTTATTGTGAAATTACTGTGGGTTAATGTGTATCTAGACCCATCCTGAAGTGAGATGGAATGAGGAAGCAGTACAACCGAAAACCAACCTTGTGTTGAGAACAGCCACAGAGCAGTTGATTCCAATCCTTGGGGAGAGTAACACCAGCATAAAGTTCAAAGTGGTAGATTTTTGACACACATTTCTGATAGCAAATATATCTGATAACTGATTTTGGGCTTGGACTTCTTAAGTGAGAATGGTGTGTTACTTGATCTTCAGGATAAAATTACGAGGTATGTAACTATGAATTTCCTTTATGTGTGGGACAGTGGAGTTCCAGTACAGTAAATGTTGTCATCGCAAATAGAGTTGTGATTCCTGCCAATCCAGAATTAGTGTTCACTCATAACTGGGAAGGACTGTGTGCAGATTATTGAATCAGTGCATCTTCAGGTAATCCATGATTTAGTTTTGGGAAGACTTTGGTAAGCAAACTAAATGGATCATGAAAGATTGCTTGAAAAGGGCAAGAGTGATTCAGTCTCTGCTTTAAGCTCATGACATCCATGCAGAAATGGTGAAGAGACTTAATGATGTGGTGAACAGTATTAAGAAGTTACTAAATGGCTAATTGAACTTTCTTCACAACGACAGGCTGGCAAAGTTTGTGTCGTCTATCCACGACAAATAGATCTAAGAATGGGTAGTATTATATTATATATAAACATAGTGCAGTAAACATCTTTTGTAGAGATACTGAGAGTGTTTATTTGGTGTTATAAAAGTGATCTATAGAATTGGATTTTGTTTTGTTGGCATTATGGATATTGTAAAGTTATAAAATAGAGGATATAAAGCTTCAAACAGTAGGAGAACCATAAAAAAAAATGCATAACATTATTCCTAAGCAACACAAGCCCTAGTTCTGTGCCCCTAAAGGACATGCAGTAGCCCTGACCAATACTTGGAAACAAACCCCACGTACCACAGATGTGGACTGCGCATTGTTGCCTTCCCTCAAGATATGATTTAAACATCCGGCCTTGCTCCCAGACTATAGATGTGCAACCACATAGGTTTTCTTCTGATTTGTTAATACTTAAGGAAATCCCTTAAATCAGTTGAATTATAATCAGACCTCGGATTTTTAGGTTCTAGAAATCTTATTTTAGATGCCAAAAATATGCTCTATTCCATTGCAAAAAAGGCAATCAAAACTGTGGTTATGTTTATAAAATATTGTTATTATTAATTTTAACTGCAGTGGAGCTAACGCTCCAGTGGCAGTTCCCCTAGTCATCTAATTACCTCTTTTTATATTTTATAACATCATCAATTTATAATGTGATGTCGAGAAATGTAGTTCAGCAGAACATTATTGAATTTAATTGATTTTAGATGGCTGGGGTTATCTTAAATCAATAAAACTCTTAATGTGCATTTGTTACATATTTCCTACTGATGGAGATATAAATTTGGAATACAAATCAGCTGGATATTTATTTACTGATACAAAATATTAGTATATTTATATTTACTATTTATATATATATATATATATATACTGTATGTATATTATTGTTATTGTATTATTTATAAACGGATAGTTAAATTTACAATGCATATAGTCGTCAGCATGCTCGGATGGTAAAGTCCACAATTTACAGATTGTTATAAACTATTGATCAAACACAATCAGGCATTTATTTTGAACAACGAAACCTCACCATGTATATATTTAAAAACCACTTTTAGAGTGCTTATCACTCTAGCACTGTCAGTGCGAAATGTTAAATTTACTGTTTTTTTTTTTTTTTTTTTAAATTGATGTTATTTTGATATAACTGCACATTCTTATAGTAATATCAAGTAAAAACTTTGGCAGTAAATCAGCTGACTGCAGCCCGAATGATCGGGGTTTGATCCCTGATGAACCCAATAATTTTTCCTCGAAGCTTAACGTTTGGTTTTCCGGGCTTAATTTAAATTTCTATCCGGTGCCCAGAAGCTAGGTTCTGGTTTGCAATACTGTGGAATGATGCCTGTCCTAATTTTCATTAAAAGCTTGATAAACCTACATGTACATTAATTACTTTATCAAAGTATTGTTAGTATAATAGTGAAAACTATTAAACACATTGTTACTGTTTACTCGCCTGTTTGTTGCAGATGTCGCAATTTATAATCTTTCCTTCCGTTGATAAATTGGGAAACTAGTTATACCACTGCCTAATTAAATATCATTTGGAAATTGGTACCTTGATCATACAAGTATACATGGCTCACTGCAGCCTCTATGGGACTAATAGCAAACAGGGACTGAATGACAATGACCCCATACATGATCAATTGAACAACATGGCGGGGAGTGAGGATGGGGGTAGAAAGCCATAAGCTAGATAATAAGCCTGTCCTTAGGGACCAGTCGCGGAAGTAGTCGACAGCTGATGGTCCTAAATTGCCTATTAAGTAATTGATCTATGTGCAAAAAAGAAAATTGAGACATGTGGGAAATAAAAATAAAAATTTATTAAAAATTAAAACTAAGCAAAATTCGAAGTTGCAAACTAAAAAAGATAGGCTCTGGTAAGTGATAGTTCTATGGGAAAAGGTAGGAGGTGAAGGGGATGGGTGGGAGGGAAATTGGTGTTATCTTAAATTTAGTCCTGGTGGTTGTCTGGTGCCCAGTTGGTACTGGTAAGCCATTTCCCCACCTTCTGAGTTCCAAAATGCTGCTTTTGTCCAACAGGACTCTGATGGTGTGGACTGAGTAATATGTGTTAAAATTGTGGGTGCCATGAGTGGTGGTCCTAGTTATTTCTGATTTATTCTAACCATCCTTACTGAAATTGTTACTGATATCAGTTGTATCCTCAAAGTCCTCCATAATAATTTTTCATCTGCTTTCCAGGAAAGCAGAGGAATTTTGCAGCCTGCAGCCTCTATATCAAGAAATGCTGTTGTATCAGATGTTGGGAATGAAGATTAATATTTTGACTGCATATATTTTTAGCAGGATGTTTAAGTTAATACATGGACTTCAATAGGCTTTTTTTTGTAAAAATTTCCTTTTTTGCTCTGTGTATGTGCGGACAATTTGAAAGTATTTGTTATTATTAAGAATAAGCTTATTTAAGGACGAATTTTTTTATTCAGTGTGTAAATAGGTAAGCAATTGGTCACTAGTAAACAATGATGTCAAATAGCTAGGATTTCTTCATGGCCTACTGAGTGTCATAAGTGTTCCTTTTAAAGAAGTACCAGCTGCTGAGGCCTTAATGGCATCTTGCCTACTTGATGTTTTGAATATTTGCTAGCTATAGGTGAAAAAATAAATTTCTTATTCTTTTGTTACATAACTGAAACTGTATAAAAGTGGCATGTTTCTAGCCTGTTTTATAAAAGGTATTTTAAAATTCATCTAAACGTTGTTTCTTTTTGTGCTCTTTCAATATTGTTAACAGAAAATTCTTTTTATTTGTATGGGAGAAAGAGCAACATGCATGTATCAACCTTGCTGCATGCTTCATTTCTCCCCTTTTATGTCTACTGAAGCGAAAATTTCGTGTAATATTTCTTGTTTTTTTTTTTTTAGTCCTCCTGGCTCAGAATTCATAACATTACGTGATGGATTTAATTTTCCTGTCTCTTCTTGTTATCATACAGAATTATTTTTGAAAAAGTATAGAGTTTCTTTGTGCAGACATGTTGCACTATTAAAGTGGGAGTGGTGGGGAACAGAGATCCATTTGCCTTTCAAAACCTCATCACTAGTTATGGAGTGGTAATTGCCACACTCTAAGCACTTTGTATATGAACTTATTTGAGAACATTTGAAATGGGCCTGGGGAGCTCATCTTCATGTCTCGCTACAATATTGCATTTATTAGTCAACCAAGTACTGAATTTAACTATGCAATTACTTGGTTTCTTTTAAAAAAGAATTTCTGTTGACATACTCCAAAGGAAACTTGTTGTTGCACCTATTTCAAAAGAAAGGGCTAAAAAGGAAACAGTGTAAAATTGATGTTTATGAAATTACTGTACAAATAAAGATTTATATGGACTTAAGCTACTTTTTGCTTTTAATGTGTTAGTAAGTGTGTTTTAAAACTTTTTTAATCTAGCAATCATAATTTATCATCATCCTGATGTATGAATAACTTTTTTGATCACCAGTGAGAGTAAAATTTGTAAGAACCTAGTTTCATTGTTAGTAATAAATTATTTTATTTTCGAATGATGTACCAAATATCTGCTTAGAATCTCATTTTTACTGCCTTAAAAAATAAAATAAAAAAAAAAACATGTTGAGCAAGCTCTATGGTTGAGAAATAGCCCCTTTTGAGTGAACTTTATAGATCAAAAAATTGTGTTGCAGTATATATTCATACATAACGTTTGTATTGTTTAAACTATAGGAACAACAATTTATACAATGTGATATCTTGCCATTAAAGGAGGAAGCAAAGTTTTAAGATTCTATTCCAGAAGACATTTTACATCGTAAAGGTGTTTGATTTAAAATTTTGTTTGTGCAGATACCAAAAATATACTGAGTTGAATGTTAGAAAACTGAGAACAAAGTTTAGCGTAGATGAAGGTTAGACAATCCAGATGTACTGGATCACAGGTATGTTAATAAAAATAGAATTTATGGGTGTACGGAATATATTGCATATGGGAGAATGTCGAAGAGAAACCAACAAATTGTAAGTTTGGCAATATTCAAGTTATTGGTTCTCCTACACTTAATTCATTTCCCATTTATGTGACTGTTTTGGATCCCATCTCCCTCTCCCATCACCTTCAAAACCACCATAGTGTGATAAGCACTAAAACCCTCTACTAATGCTGCTGCTACTAGTATCTTGTGTGTTTTCTACTGTTGGGAGGTTTGCATCCTAAAAATCAAATGCTTTTAACATCTCCATATCTTCACTGTCCTTCAGACACTCATAAACGTTTCTTTTCTATGTACTTGTTTAAATTTTGATATAGTGAATTTCAGAAATAAATATAACATTTAGAATACCTTTAAAGATAGAGATTTTCATACCACGAATAAAAAAAAATAACTTTTAGATTAATCATTTTGTGTTTGGGATAAACTTTCTAAATGTTGTTAGCATCAATCTGTCCTATGGAAGGTAGCTTCTAGGTTTTCTTTTATTTTTCTTAAATAATAACAACAATATTCTCCAAATCTGTTAATAATAAGTCTGCATGCTGAGCACAAAGAATTAATTTTTTACTGTATGTGATGTGACACTGAACCCCAGTAATTTTTAAATGGTTAATTAATAGTTATCAATCAATTTAATTATGATGGAATGCACACTTTGGTGACAAACCATTTCTTCCCTTTCCTGTAACCACCCATTTTTCTCTCTACAAATTTCAACTTTAAATTCTTTCCGCAGTTTTGGTGAATTATTCACCATTTTTCTCAGTAACTTATTCCAATCCTCAACCTCCTTAACTACGAAAGAAAAACTTCCCACACCCTTATGCCTGAAATAGAGTTCCAGCTTGTGGTTATGATCATCTTTTCCCTTCCTTGCACTACTCCCAATTCCTACACTAATAGTTTCCAGTCTCATCACCAATGTATGCCTTGTACAGCCCCATGACTCTTCACCATCCTCCTGTCTTATAGTGAATCCCATTCCATCTCCTTTATCATATCAGTTACTAATTGTGGTCTGCTGTAATTTCTACAGACAAATCTAACAACCCTTCTTTGCACCCTTTACAACTTCTGTATTTGATACCCAAAATGTGGGTCCTGTGCTACACCACCATGTTCAAGCAATGCGTTCTGCCCTTGCATTCGGGAGGACGGCAGTTCGAATCCCCATCCGGGCATCCAGATTTGGGTTTTCCATGGTTTCCCAAATCTCTCCAGGCAAATGCCAGGATGCTTCCTTCAAAATGCCATGGCTGAATTCCTTCCCATTCCTTGCCCCCCATCCTTTCCCGTCTAAAAGACCTCACTGTTAAGAGACGACAACCAGTTAAAAAAAAAAATCAAGAATGGTATGATAAAAGTTTTGTAACGCAATTCCCTTACTTCTCTTGTACATCCCCTCATCCATCTCTCCAACTACCTACTACCTGTCTCATGTGCCCTACACAGTTGAGTTTATCTAATATTATACCAAGGTATTACATTTCAAGTCTTCAACAAGCAATTCTTGGTCTAGCTTATATCATAATCAACCTTTACTTTTTTATCCGAGTACCTAATTAGGTGACTGCTTTTCATTTATCTTCATCCCATGTCGACCCACCCAGCTAGAAATCATCTCCAGATCACCCTGCAGTTCTTCAGTATTCTATCATTTTGATCCAGTTATATAGCATTATGTCTCCTGCAAGCAACCCAACTTCTGACAGTAAACCATCAACACAAAGTTCATTACAGTAACGAATAGCAATGGTCCCAAAACATTACCCTGTACCATTCCATTTTTCATTTCACCTTCTTTTGATACTACATTTCCTACCCTGACTTTTTGCTTTCTACCTTTTAAGAATTCTTCTATGCAGGAAATCACTTTTTCATCCACTCCAGTAGTTTTTACCTTATTTACCACCATTTCATGGATCATTCTCTGAAAAGCCTTTGAAGGATCTAGTACCACACTATCCATTTGGCCTCCACTGTACATTTCTTCTGAGATATCTTCCATTTAGCTTATTAACTGGGATTCACTTGAATATCCTTGTCTAAAGATATGTTTTTGACTTGAAAACCACTTATGTTTCTCACATACATCTCTGATGTGGTTGCATATCAATTACTCCAGTAATTTACCTACCACTGATGTCAAACTGATTTGCCCTCTAATTTTTTACCCTATTCGTCACCCCTCATTTTTGTACTGGTACTACTATCACACTTTTCCAGTCCTCTGGTAAGAAGTTAGTATCCAGACAACATTTAAATAACGTTTCAAGATAAAGCGCAATGTCACAGTCCACTATCTTTAAGACAGCCATAGTAATATTATATACACCATCCTCTTTACGATTTTTCAGTTTAGTTCCTTTCATAATATGCTCAGGGTGTTTCAAATTTTTTGGTCTGCTCATTTCAAATTGTGTGGATCATCTTGTTCTCCGATTTAAATGCTCCCATTCCTGAATCGTCCCTTATGGTCTCACTTTCCAAGGCTTGTTTTTGTTTTGAAAGCAGAATCTATCCACTACCTGCTTGGACAAAATAAGGAATGAAGTGATTAGAAGCACCATAAAAGAGGAACCCCTACAGGAAAGGGTAGAGAGGACCCGACTGAGATAGTATGGACATGTCAAGAGAATGAAGGCTCAGAGAATACCGAGAAAAATCCATGAAATTAAGATGCATGGTAAATGACCCAGAGGAAGACCAAGGGATGGATGGCTGAAAGGAGTGGAGGAGGGTGTACAGAAGAGAGGAGCGGACTGGAACAAAGTGGTGACAGAGAGGTGGTGGGATAAAAGAAGCAAATGGAGAGGCTTGTGCATAAAGCAGACCTGGCCAGAGGCTGGAAACTGTTGAGGATGATGATGGTCTCACTAAACCAGTTACTTAAAATCTCTGCCTTTTTCAAATACTCGGTAACTTCTCCATCCTTATCTATAATTGTCTCGACACCCTCCCATCCTCTGTTTTCTAACCTAGCCATAGAAATTACTAGATGCAACTGCCCCTGGCCCCACTGCACCAATATTCTTCATAAACCCATCTTTAGCCACCTTCTTTGCTATTATTAATTCTTTAATTGTTTCAAGTATTCCCTACTGCCTCTTTACTCTGCAGTGTTCCCTCCATAGTGTACCTCTTTAACCTCCTCACCTAAATTACATAAATTCTGTACTTCTTTTTATTTTCTGTTTTGCAATATATATTTCTTAACCCTTTTTTTATTATCTCCTTGAACTCTTCCCACTTGACTCCACTATAGTTGTTACTTCCTGCCAACTGCTGAAACTGTTTCTGAAATATGTCTTCAATTTTGAAAGCTGTGCCTTTTTATAATTGTACCTATTTTCCCTTTCAATTTTGGTCACTGGTCACTGAATCCTCTAATATCCATCAGAACTGATTCATTATCACTTATTCCTTTAGTTACTTTACACCACACAAGCTTATTAATGGGTTTAATTAGGAAGATATCCAACCTATTTCATTTCCTTGTGCACTGCTCTACCACTTGTGTAAAGCCTCCTTCCCTTAATAAGGTATTTGTAAATCTCTATACCCTTGTGTTGTTTATCTTCTACCCAGTTTACATCTGGTAGATTTAAATCCTCACCTGTAATGATTATTCTACTCTCACTTCTGACTTTATTTTCTCCTCAAGAGCCTCATCTTCATCATTCATTTTTCCACAGCCAACACCCTGGTTTCTTCTTTATGACTCCAGAAGTCTACAACTTGTAACTCATGGTCATGATATACGCACACCAGTGAACTGTAGTATTGTGTCAATAAAAGAGAAGTGTCTGGCTCTGCTTGTGATAATGGTATGGTGGGTATGTGAATATTTTGATTGATTGTTAGGGTGTGCAGGTTCAACTTGTTCCAGAAGAGAATTCACGGTTCACATTAAAAACCACTCTGGATTTATTCACAAAACACATACATATTATACACCACCACCACTAATTAGAATTGTTCATTTGACCGTGGATAACGCTTATCGTACTTCTCCTCCAACTTCAGATTCTGACCACGCTTCAGTCTACCTAATTTACACACTTTAAATACTACCAGTTCGTCGTTCTTCATGAAGCACTTGTTTAAAATGATTCATGGACAGAACCACATTGCTTTTCTCTCTCCTCAATACTCGGATAATAGAAGAATGGCTTACTATATAACTCTACATGCCATGATATAACTTTTCATCCGACTCCCGCAGCAGCCAGCTTCAGACTTCCTCAACAATTACTTATTACACTGTGTGCCTCCACGCTCAACAATGCTTCATGAAAATGACTTAGGCTTCACAAATAATTGACTGTATTTACTTCTCTAACCGTCTTATGCTTCACAAATGTTTAACTACTGTCACTCAAATCCACTGTATGATAGCCTTTCCACTCTTTCTATGCTTAGCTTAGCTAATACTGTCTCGCTACAACCCCCATGGGTTTATTTTTACTATTTGGAAATGACATTGCACAATAGTAAAAATAAATCCACCAACTTAAAGAGACAGTTTGATTTACCAATCACTTCTTACTCATACCATCCAAAAAAATTTACAAAATACATAGACAACTTACATACTCATACAGAACCTTTACTTTACTTTCCATGTCCAGACTGTTTCAGATTGTGTTTTCCCAGAAACTAGCTGCTTGGATCGCTTTATCATTGGTTAAGAACAGGTCTTCATCTTGGCACGTGAAACTCTGCACTCGAGGAGATGTTCTGGTGTCTGAATGTAGCCGCAATCACACTTTTCATCATCCGTGTATCACCACTTTTTCATATTGCTCCTGCATCTTGATACTCCTGTTCTAAGTCTGTTCAAAGTCTTCCATTTCTCGTACGGCAGGTTCCACCGCGAGGCCACTTCTTCTTGGGCCCTAAAGATTGAAGGTTTTGGAAGCACCTCCTCCTATAAGGATAGTCTTCTTTCTTCTGGAGTTCTGTCTAGTGCCCTACCTTTTTTTAAGAAACTTCTCCATGAGCGGAGGTGTGGTGGAGCCATAATTTGATTGTACATTGGGTGATTTGGGTCAGTCTCTTGTTTGAGCTTCTCTGTGGCCACTCTCAGTCTTTTATCCAGTGGTGCTATGCCTGCCAGTGCATATATTTTTTTTGTGTTGGAGTTGGTCTCATGCACCCAGTTACCAGCCTGACAGTCTCATTGAGCATCACATCTACCTCTTTAGAATGAGTGAAGGCTTCCCATACCGGTGCGCAATATTCTGCAGCCGAAAAGCAGAGGACCATAGCTGTGTATCTTAAAACTTCGGGGTGTGCACCCCAGGTTGAGCCAGTAAGTTTGCATAGTATATTATTTCTGGCACTTATTTAGCCTTTCAGCGCTTTGCAGTGATTTTTATGTGTGAGAGACCTATCGTGTTTAACTCCCAGGTACTTTGGGTGGCTAGTGTGTTCCAAAAGGGTACCCTTCCATACTATCTTTAGTGGCTTCATTGCTTCTCAGATGAAAGGCACAGACCTGAGTTTTTCTTGGGTTTGGTCGTAACAGGTTGTCATCATAGTAAACTGATAAAGCCTCAAGGGCTTCGGTAAGCTTCCTTTCTACCTCTTCGAAAGTTTTACTTTGGGCAGTAATAGCCGTGTCATCTGCATAAATGAAGCTTCTTATGCCCTTGTATCGTGGTTGTCATTTGTATAGATGTTAGAGTATTGGGGACAGCACGTTTCCTTGGGGTAGTCCTTTTTTCTGTTCTCTCCATCTGCTTTTCTTACCCTGTAGAGTCACATCGAACCTCCTATTGTGCAGCATAGTTTTAATGGTTTGTGTAAGTAGATAATCTTTTGTTAATGAGTATACATTAGAGATTATTTTCTGGTGGTTTACAGTGTTATATGCAGCTGTAAGATCTATGAAGACTGCTCCCGTGATGAGTTTTCTTTCGTGGCCATTTTCTATGTGTTGGGTTAAATTCAAGACATGAATGCTTTTCCAGCTCTAAATCCTGCTTGCTCCGGGATAAGTTTTGCATCAACAGTAGCTCCTATCCGCTCTAGAATCATTCACTCGAAAGCCTTGTACAAGTGGCAGAGGAGCGAGATTGGCTGAAAGTTTTTAGCATCAGTTGGTTCCTTTCCGGTTTTAAGGTGGCAACCACGTGTGCTTTCCTCCATGTTTTTGGGATAGTCTGAGTAGTCACACATTTATTCATCATTTGCACCAACCAACTAAGAGTTCTTGGACTGAAATGTTTAATCTATTCAGTTCGAATTTCACCTGGGCCAGCTGCTTTATTTTCTTTCATTTGGCTTATGGCCTTGATTAACTTTTCGGCACTGAAAGGGTTCTTGAAGACACTTACTTTTTTGCGTTGGCATTTTTGTTTGCGAACTCTGTGGCAAGGCTTTCCATTCAATAGAAGTTGACACGCTATTTCATTCGGACTCACTTTTGTTTTTGCGGGATCATTACTGAGGTTCCTTACCAATTTCTGTGCTCTCCTGCTATTTTGCTTCATATCCAGGTCATGGAGAAGTTTGTTCCACTTTTGCTTTCTTCCTTCGCTTATACATTGCACGAGTTTTTCACCCAGTTCTATGGTTTGTGTAGAAAAGGGGTCTCTCCTATAGTGTTCTCGGTAACTTTCCAAAGGTTCTCGAGCACTGGGTACGACATCCTCTGGGGATGTGCTTCCTACAAGTGTTTCTAACGATTTCAATAAAAGCCTCATAGTTCATCGGCGCAGCTTCCAAGTCACACAGATTGTCATCCAGTTCTAGAGGTAAATTTTCCCATCTTGCCTTTTTGAAATTAAATCTCCTCTTAAAAGGCACTGTCTCAGGTTTAATGACTCCACCTATGGTGCATGTAATTAGTGTATGTTGGGTTCTTGGTATGGGAGAGTCCACTGTTTTTACTATATTTTGTGCAATTAAACTACTGGCAAAAATATATTTGATGGTAATGGGCTAATTATTACAGCTTCCATTACATCAAATACTCAAAAATAACATTAAATTGTCATTAATTACAAAATTTATGCTAAAATTACCACATTACAAATATAATGTATTAACAGAAAATGACACACTTCTCACCATGTGACATCCCAAAATGTTCAAAAAATGCACACGCTCACTTGCATTTGAAATGTCCAAAATATCACCAAAATTCGTTGTCCTGTCACAGTTGCCATGTGGTGATAAAAGATAAGCGTCTGGTTCTGCTTGCGATAATGGTACGGTGGATATGTGAATATTGTGATTGATTGTTAGGGCGTGCAGGTTCGACTTGTTCAAGAAGTAAATTCATGGTTCGCTTTAACGTTCACTCTGGATTTATTCACAAACACATACATATTATACACCACGGCCACTAATTATAGTTGTTCATTTGACCTTAGATAAGGCTTATCATACTTCTTCATCCTCCGACTTCATATTCTGACCACACTTCAGTCAAGCTAATTTACACACTGTGTCCCGACCTTTAGATACTTCCAGCTCGTTTTCTTCATGAAGCATTTGTTTAAAAAGATTCATGGACAGCATCATATTGCTTTTCTGTCTCCTCAATACTCAAATAACGGAAGCATGGCTTACTATACAACTACAGAGTGTTACAGAAAAATGTATACACACTTCAGGAGAAGAAAAAACATATGGAAACGTTTTCATACAAAATTTTTATTAGCCTGAAAGTAAGATTATAAGTCTGTTTGAAGTTTCCAATACACTTTCTGGGGTAAATGTTTATGTTAAGTGTTCAAAGTGATGGCCTTCTGCATCAATGCATTTCTGAACACGGGTTGCGACTGATTCGGTAACTACCGCTAAAGTTTCCAGTGGGGCATCTGCGCACACTGTTCTAATCTCATCCCAAAGTTCGTTCAGGTTATCTGGTTTTCTTCTGTACACCTGGTCTTTCACTGATCCCCATAAGTAAAAGTCCAACGGTGTTAGATCTGGAGAACGCGCAGGAAACTCGATTGGACCCCTGCGTCCTATCCAATTCTCTGGAAAATGTAGATCAAGGTATGCTCTTACATCCCTATGGTAGTGCGCAGGGGCGCCATCTTGTTGATAATAAATCCTCTCATTATCGTACAGTTCATGAATGGCAGGTAAAATTGAGTCGTTAAGCATTCTCAGATAAAGTTCACCGGTTAAAGTACCTTCATAACAGAAAGGACCAATGAGTCCCCTACGAGTCTATCCGCACCACACATTTACACTAGGCAAATTCACAGCCGTTTCCACTGTGATGTGGGGATTATTGTCAGCCCAGTGCACACAATTGTGTCTGTTGACAGTTCCATTGAGCTTGAACTGTGCTTCATCTGACCAAACCACATTCCCCACAAATCCCGGAACATTGTTAACCATGTCCCGAAACCATTCACAAAATTGTAACCTATGATCTGAGTTGTTGTTTAACTGTTGCACCAGTCAGGGGAATGTACACTTTACACTTGCCTTTCTTCAGAATGCGTAGCACGCTGACATGACTTACACCACTCTCACGCGCACATTGCCTTGTAGATTTTTGTGGCGACTGCTGAAAGCGTTCCAGCACCGCAGCCGAGGACTCGTCACTCGTAGCTGTGCGAGGTCGCCCTGATCGGCCTTTGTGTACATCACACACTGTTCCATGCAGCTCGAATTTGTCACGTATACGGGTAATTGTTAACCGTGTAGGTGGATCTGTACCAAACTCACGTCTCCACTGTCTCTGGACAGCAGCCACATTCTCAAATTTCCAGTACCACTTCAACAATTGCTTACGCTCTTCAAAGTTGAACCATACTTCCGCCATGTTGATATCAGTTAAGCACCGCTGCCCGCGTCACGGCCCTAGCTTGCTGCCACCTATTGAGCAAACATCACACTACGTTTGTACCAAATTTCATCCTCTCAAGCGTGAACTCTCTATGACCTTTAAAAGTGTGTATACATTTTTTTGTAACACTCGGTATACATGCCACACTATAACTTTCCATATGACTCCCACAGCGGCCAGCTTCAGACTCCCTCAACAGTTACTTTATTACACTGCATGCCTAAGCATTCAACAATGCTTCGTGGAAATGACTTAGGCTTTAGAAATAATTGATTTTATTTATTTCTCTAATCATCTTATGCTTCACAAATGTTTAATTACTGTCACTCAAATCCACTGTACGATCACCTTTCCACTCTTTCTATGCTTAGCTTAGCTAATATTGTCTCACTACAGTATTCTTTGCTGACCAGAATGAAAACATTTACCAATTGCTCCTCTATCTCTGCGGTACACTCTGTAACCATCGGAAAAAATCTCGCTGTCTACTACTTCCTTTTAACCGAAACTTAACTCCTATAATTGCTTTTGGTTCAACATCTCTATTAAGTTTGCAAATTCAATTACTTTGTTCATTACACTGGTATAGTTCACCAGTTCTCTTATTTCTGGCTTTGTGGTATTTTCAGCATTAACCTCTTCCTTCCCATCTCTGCCACAGTCAGTTGCTTCAGAAACTTCATCCATTTCTTTAGCATTTGTGTTTTTTTCCATCATGGATCTACAATCAATATCACTTTTATCATCTATTTCTATCCCTTCACCAACAGCCTCTAACCTAATAAAGGCACAGGCCTGGCGCCATTATCACTGGAAGTGGGTTCTCTTACAGCTCTACCTAACAACTCAAAGTACCCCCTTGCCCCTTCTATATACATGAAGGCCATGCCTAGTGAAACTCCACCTGCCAGTGGTGTCCACAGGCATAGACCTCAAAACAGAATTAATGCCTTCCCCAAGTAGCATTTCCACGTCCACGTTTATGTGTCTCGCAGCATAGTTCAAATGTGACCGGTATTGGCAACTTAGCACCTGCATGAATTGAACTCTGGTATGCTGTGCCTGCATCACCACCTTCCTCAGGTCACCGTATATACTATTATTTACATTTCTATCACTATTATTCACCATACTCCCACTATTTTACTACTCTATCATCCTTGGTGAAACTCGTACAAACTATATCCTCTACCATACCTAATGTTGCACTAGGTTCGAAACTGTTACAGGTACATATGTTTTGTGTGTATATAGTCCTGGAAGTTTATTGTTAAGATTATATTGTGAGAAATCTGTATTACGAGCCAAATAATAGATTAAAATATCATTGTTAATAGTACATTTAATAATAAGAATTGTGGCCTTGCATTTAATTGTAGTATTTAATGCATTATCATATAATAATGTTGATGGAAATTGTTAATTTATATATTATATATATTCTTGATGTATGTATCCTCAGGTGAGGTTGTATTTAATGTTTCAATCTAATGGATAGGTGTGATGTTAATTTTGATACTCAGCATACAGTAAAAGTTTTCAATGAACATATATATATATATATATTGTTTTGTATATTAGTAGGTGATAAAAACTGTTTCACATGAGTGGAGACATCTTTCAGCAAACCTTACTGAATTTTGGTATAATGAAACTGTTTTGTGCCTATGTTCTGTGTTGTACCAAAGACATTAATATGAATGGTGTTAAAAGCACCTGTTGTTAGATATATTTTAATTTTTCACTTTTTTATATTTATGTACATTTTATGAGAGCAGACAGGATTTACACTACTTACATAATTTTATAAATCTAAATGTCTCAAGTGGCATTGTATATTTAACAAAATTGCATATTTTTACATTATATCTGATAATATTTTGTACATAATGTGGTTTTATGAGTCTTATATGAAAACACATTGCCTATAAAATCTTTACAAATTGGTTTTTATATAAGTGGATGTTGGAAATAACTTACTTTTTTGTTTATGAGTCATGGCATATGATTGTTCACTCTCGTGTGTGTCTGAACAGGAGCAGTCAACTTAGGCAGCTGCTGAAATCTGGTGCTTTATCAAAGTGCAAAGCCAGAACAATAGGAAAAGACTATGTGTACAGTATTTTTCACAAGAATTGAAGTACCAAACAATTTTTATTCATAAGGCACAATTGTTTATGGAAGAAAGATAAATGAGAAGTGAATATTGTCCAAGGTCTAGAGAGGTGATTAAGTCAGAAAGCTGAGGGTGGCCTGAAAATCTCTTAATCTCAGTCATAGATTTCACTTTACACTTTCTTAAGATAAAAGTAAGTTTCTAACAACATTCTGTAAATTTGTTTGTAGATTTGAGAGATTGGTCAATATTTTTCTTCATAAAATTCCATTCTTCATACTAATGCTATACATGGTTGAGGTTGAGAGCCGTTCAGATCACCTTTGTATGTAGCAAATGTTTTTCTTGTGTACTGTTGTATACTTTGAACCCTTGTTGAAAAATAAATTTTAACAATTTTTGCAGTAACACTGCTTAATAATTATATATATTATTTCTAAAAGGTGTTTTTTGTTTTCACAAGCCATTATCTCTTCATACGTAACCCAAACCAATAAATGAGGTATGTTTGTTCTTATCATATTTTAAGAATTTCATTTTTACAAATTCGACCCTAAAAGGGCAAAAATGTATTTTTGTTTTTGTCACGAGCCATATATCTTCCTTAATCCCTGACTGAAATCAGTAAATGAGGTATAATTTTAAAGCCCGAGGTCTTCTCTTTAGTGACATTATATATTAAGAGAGGAATTTTTCAGAATTCAACTAAAAGGTATCAATATTTCTACAAAGCATTTTTGTGTCATGAGCTATTTATCTCCCTAGATACCTAACTAACATCGAGAAACAAGGTTTTATTTTAGAGATTAAGATTTCCACTTTAGTCACATCATATTTTAAGAAAGGAATTTTTTGGAATTTGACCCTTAATGGGCAAAAGTATTATTATTTCCATAATGTGTTTTTTGTCACATGCATTTTATCTCTCTTGATATGTAACTGAAATTGATACATCATTTTAAAGATTAAGGTGTCATCTTTGGTACATCATATATTAAGAATGAAATTCAACCCTTAAAGGCAAAAGTAACAATATTTCTGCGTGTTTTTGTGTCACAGGCCTTTCATCTCCCTTGATACCTAATCAAAATCAATAAATGAGGTATCATTTTAAAGATTGAGGCCTCCACTTAGATAACATCATAAATTAAGAAAGAAAATTTTTGGAATTTGAACCTTGAAAGAGAAAAGCAGTGGCGTAGCTAGGTCAAGAAGGGCCCCAGTGCAAAAAAAATTATTTTGGGCCCTCAGGCCAGATAGGTGATGTTTTTATTGTTTTATGTTGCTGGTAGGGGTCCCCTGAGCTTGGGGACCTCCGGAGCATAGGGGCCCCGGTGCACTACATCGCCCAGCCCTATTGTAGCTACGCCCCTGGACAAAAGTGAAAAATATGTGCTGCTATTGTCTCATTTGCGTGATGTTCAAACACATTAAAAAACTATTTCAGTGGCGTCCAGAATGATTGAGCTCATTACCAGTAGATAACAGCATCATATATCGCAGAGATATGAATAAACTACGTTTTTGTACAATAAGTAGCTTTTTGGATTATTTTTTTTTTTTGGTTACATAAACATTTCTGTTTTTCTATACAATTCCTAAGTAATCATTCTATTCGCAAAAATTTTTCATGGGCTACAATCACTGCAACACACATCAGAGAGATGGATATTATGTGTGTATTTTGTACAGGTTAGTTGTATTCTGTCAAGGTCAGTGACAGGTTATCATACATGTTTTGTGTGTTTAAAAGTTTTTCCTAATTGTTTTGTAACATATTGTAATTTTTTTGTTACTTACTAATTACTCTAAACAAATAAAAAAAATGCTACAAGTGAGGTGGTTCTTCTTTCATCCTATTACTAACCACCAACCTCACAATTCATCATATTTGGGAAATTTTCGCACGGGTCATCTAGTTGTATATAATATTGAACAAGCCAAGCATCTAAAATCATTTTTCATGGAGTTACTAGCAATATTTACTTCCATCTCTTTTTTTTTATTATTATTAATTTCATTGGAGCACTTGTTCTATGGACAATTTCCTTACACACCCATTTCAGCACTCTAGTAATTTCAACTTTAAATTCTTTCAGCATTTTTGGTAAGTTATTCCAATCCCAGGTCCCCTTACCTTAAAAAGAAAATCTTCATATACCCTTTTGCCTGGAATCAAGTGCCAGCTTGTGGTCATGGTCATCTCTTCCCTTCCTCTTAATTGTTCTACCAATTTCTTTTCTTGCACCATCACCAGTATAAGCCTTCTACATTTCCAGAACTCTCTTCGTCTCCTCTCCCATATTCCAGCTCCCTTATCATATCAGTTGCTGACTGTGTTCTGTGGTAATTTGGAGAGACAAAATCTAACAGCCCTTCTTTGCACCCCCTTCCAACCCTTATATTTAATACCCAAAATGTGACACGACACTACCATATTCAAGCAATGGTCTGACCAAAGTTTTGGGCCCTAATTCCTTTATTTCTCTGGTGGATCCCCTCATCACCCTCTCAAATAAGTGAAAGATTTTGAAACCTTTTCCTCCTACCTGTCCAATGTCAAGGTATTTACATTTCAAGTCTTCAACAAGCAATTTTTTTCACCACCTTATAATTATTTCAGTTTTTTATCTGCGTACCTAATAAGCAGACTCTTCTTTAGGTTTGTAAACTGCAATGCTCAATGCAACAATGGCCACTGAATAAATTCTGATTATAACTGAAAAAACATTAGTGATTTAAATAAAAAAAATTAAAAAAAACCCTTCATTTATGCAGAATTAATTTAGGCAAAGTTATCAGTAACTTGTGTGTGTGTGTGTGTGTGAGAGAGAGAGATAGAGAGAGAGAGAGAGATAGAGAGATACAAACCTATTAGAAAATTTAAACAATAAAAAAACTATTATAAACAAATAAATGAAAATAATGAATTAATTGCACATTTAAGTGATAGATTTACCAGGATGAGGAAAGTGGTTATTATCTGAGACCAAGGTCTGGAGGGCATCTGGTGCCCTGGGAAAATACAGAGATGGTAAATTAAAAATTTGAAAAAAATGTAATTTCATTTACAGCCATCCTTAAAATGACAAAGTTCAACATAATTGTTTTGAGTAAAAACACTGTTTATAAAATAATTCAGCTATTAACTATAGTTAAGAGAAGAAGCAATAAACAATCAATGGGTTTAATGAGTACTTAAGAAATGGTAGTTGAAGAGAGAAAGGGAAAGAGGAGGGAGAGATATCTTATAAATCAAAGTGAAACATAAAGAACCAATTTACTTTTTCTAAGGCACACACTATACATTTCTGTTTTGAGCCTTAGTGACTATCATGTGCTGAAGTTGTTCCTTGGATATTCAGGCTTCAGAGAAATGAGAGAAGTTTTAAACTTCTGTCAATTGTTTAGATAAAATTTCTTCAAAAGACCTAATCTCTCTTTTTAAAACACTCCTACAAAGATTCTTAACTCAATGTATCTGCTGCAATCAAAATTCAACTAAAACAGTTCAAACCAATTACCAATAATGGTTGACCTCTGCAGTGATCGGGACAGCAAGATGGCATTATGAATTTTTATTGTTGTTATGGCCAATCGCGACCCACAACAAATATTTTCAACCACATATTCACATACTGATACAACAGCCAAATTACAATAACATTCCTTACATTTTTATTAATGTTATAACATAAAATATTATTATTTACATCGTTAAAGAAAATGCTGACTCTAAAAAGATGCATCCAATACAAACATGAGCACAGCATCCAATCAATTTAGAATATAATGTAGGCTTGACACTAGCAACTACTGGCCATCTTGAATTGTTGAAATTTTCAATTAATAGAATAATTTTATACAGAAAATTTTGGGGGTTTCATTAGTTATTTAGGATATCTAGTAATGATGATGATGAAATCCGAAAACAGCACATATAGCCATCTCATAAAACTTAGCCCATGTTCTAAGAGAAAGAACTCAATGTCTACTTCCTGTAAACATCAAACATACTAAAGTATAAATGAAGGAACATTACAACTATGTTTATTATAATAACTTTGAAATCAATTTCATTATGACAAAAAACACAAATTTCTAGAAAATACTGCATGACAAAACGTTGCTCAAAAGGAGAGTTAATATTGAGTCCTTTTCAGCCAGTGGCAATGAGACCTCAATGATCCTTACCCAACAGCTTTGTTGAGATCATTCTTTTTGTATGTACAAAGGTACATCATTCCAGTCATGCTGTCTATATTTTTAAGGTGGTGTTTACTTTTGCATAATCATCTAGGACATTGTCAGGATAACCCCAATTATCTCAAAAATACATCTTACATACAAAAAAAAATTAAAATAATTCTGATTTTATGGGTTTTACCTCACCTTTTTTCACTATAACAAATAACTACTGTAGTTATTATAATTAGATGAAATATTTGGTTAATTTTACAACAAGCTTTATTTTACTATATTTTAAACTGCTGTAGCGGAATTGCAGAACTCTTATGATTGATATCATCAGTTCTTGCAGTCAGAACATCAACTAAGAAACTGTAACGTGTAATTAATAACTGTAGGAATTCTTATACACGACAGAATCAATAAATTTAGTTGGAATTACACATTTTTAAGAAAGATGGTAGGCAGACATAAATAAATAGGAACATTTAATTCTCTAATTATTTTATTGGAAACTAATTTCAGTAAACAATAATAGAGATTTTTTACTACATCATGAATATCTAACCAACCAGTAGAATAATCTTGCTAGTTATACGTTGAGTGTACAGAAATTAACCATCAATTATGGTGGTCTATGCAGTGGTGGCAGAACACAGTGCCTACTCATAGATATTATACTTTTGATTAGAGAAAGATGGCTGTAGGATCAAGCATGCACTGGGATAAAGAGAATGGATGGTAGGAGGTGAGACAGACCAAATAGATGTGAGGGAAATTTAAAAGTAATATAAATTATGGAAAAATTTGTTCTACTGAAGAAAATCGTGGAAAGGGTTTCTTATAAAAGGATAAGAAATTTGCAATTAGAGAGAGAGAATAATGATAGAAGGGACATAATGGGCTGAAGTAAAAATAGATGCAGTGATAAGTGGAATTTACTAGTCAAGACAGTCCATTTCCTCAAAGCAGGAATATTAGTTGCTAATGTTGAGCCCTAAGGCCACACACTGCCAGAAATACTGGAAGTATATAATACAAGTAGGGAATATTTCTTGTTGAAGATGTGGTATTAGATTTATGGGAGGCCTTATGGAAATGGTTACAGAGTAAAATAAGCTGGTAAGGAATTGACAAAAGGATACTGTAATTAACAATTCCTTACCAGCTTATTTTATGCTGGAACCATTTCCATAAGGCCTTCCATAAATCTATCTGAATACATAAGATTAATGTCATCATTCTAACTGCACTCTGAACTCATTTTTGGTTGCATGTCTCTGCTAGTATAATTAACGGTAAAAATATTCCACATTTGTATATTCCACTTTTCACCAGTACTCTGCCTATCATTATGGTGAGTCGCGTTTCTACTCCATGTTAAGCAACATATTTCTTTTTCAAACTTAATCCTAAACTATCCATGCTTGAAAGTACAATACATCAGTTAGTCTTGACAGATAATTTATGTATTCCAGCAGCAAAACCATTACTCTTTAAGCATTCTAGTTAAATCAACTGGCTTCCTAAAATAGTCTTCGAGAAGAATAACTTTCTTGGTACCTATCTTGAACTGTGATTCTTTCCATGGCAAAACAGAAAAAGAATTCCTATATTCAACATCACCCTGTCTGAAATTTAAAGTTTTTGTACCCCATGGAAAAAATCCTTGGAAGATTGACTTGTATGAGCCATCATCTTTGCTGTATATTCTAAGAGGATATCTTGAAACAAAAGTATATACACAAAAGTTGAAAAGAAAAAAAGCTATTATAAAAACAGGAGTGTTTTCACTGTAAACTGCTATATTATTGTAAGTGTCATTTACAGTACTGAATAATTCCCCAGACCAATAATTCAAAGCAGATATTCCAAAAAACCATATAGTTCCGCCAAGAACCATTACATGACAGGATTTAATGTAATTTGGCATTGGTGCTCTATATATAAGTTCATATTCCTCCGATAAGCCATCTTTTTTCTTAAACTGTTGTTCCAGTCTTGTGGAGACTAATCCTTTGTCATGTAATTCACGTTTAACAACTAAAGTACTGGACAGTGGGAAACAACATTTAACTGTTGTCAGAACTGAAGAACAAAGTGCTGGAGCATTTCTGTAAAGGGCTCTTGTGTGTCTGCATTGTAAAGGTATTATTTCTGCTAATGGCATCAACATGATCACAGACGTGTCAGCATACTGTGTCCTGCAAAAATATACACCATTTTGAACAGTTTATACAATAGTTACTTATAGCTATGTATTGCATACATTTAATCAAATATGAACCAGCTGTCTGATTCTACACCTCAATAAAAGGGGTATAGATCATACCAAGAATTATACAGTAAGTTTGAAAAAGTATCAAAAACAATTAAAAGGATATTAGCCTTCTGTGACCACATCAAGATAATGGAACCAGACTCAAGTTCTACAGGTGAGGGAGGTCCATAAGGATCTGGAAAGGTTTGGAAACAAGGTGGAAGACATTGGAGACAGGGAATTATTCAGAGGAAAAATTGTGGAGGTAAAGGATCTGACTGAAGAAAAACTAATAAGGAAAAGAAGGATATTCTCAGAGGAAGAAAAAGCTACAGTGAGCCAGAGAATGAAAGAGTGCAGGAGGAAGGAAACTCAGAAGAGGAAATGAATTTGCATAGTCATAGTTCATAGATGGCTAAAATGAAAAAGGGAGGGGGGAATAAAGTATAAAGGTGCTGAGCTGTAATGTTAACCAAAGATAGTGAAAAAGCTTACCTTTATCATTGTGACAACTGGGGGTAACACAAGAACTTAAAAATTCTTATATAAAGTTATTTTATACCAAATAACAAAATAAACAGATAGACAGCTGGATCACCTGTGTCAACAGGAGGTCATCTTATAAGTATGTTCTGTGTATTAAACATATTGCCCTGTCTCAGTTTGATGCAGCCATTGTTTCCTAATCATCTTTCATTTTACCACAAGTTTGCCCGTAAAACCTAGTTTTCCTCCATAAGCCTCTTTACCAACTGTACATTTCCATTTCAAATGTTTTAAAATTATAAAATAATCCTTCAACGTGCTCAAAATGTTAACATGAATAAGTTTTCAGGCATTAAATCAGCTCTCACGACCATGCTCCGACCTGTCTTTTAATAGTGACATTAGGCCTGACACATTTAGAAACTACTGCCTCTTTCTAAACCTGGTACCAACCACATGGTTGGATCATTTGCCTTTGGAAGGTTGATGTATGTGGAATAGGTATGAGGGAAGCAAGTGTAATATTTGTATTTTATCACCCCATCTATTATTTTCATTTCTTTTAGAATTTTGTCACACGATAAGGTTACACTACACACATTTGTGTGGGGGAACTGTACATTGTGTCATCAAAATGCACTTCTAACCTATCGGTATGGCAGTGTCACCATCAACCTGTGAATCAATTAAGTTTGTGATAACATTTGTAATGAAATGAAATCTTCACAGGAGTTCAGCTGAATAGCATCGTAAAAACACAATGTTTCGATAGCAGACTCTGCTGTCTTCATCAGGTGTACAGCTTCAGATGTTGCTAGCTGGAAATCACAACCTAGACTGGCTTAGCAGCTCAGCGAAAAGCAGACCCCATCTATTGATGCTTGCGGAACCAACCAATCCTAGCACAGCAGAAGCTTGGCAAAGAGCTGACCCCGTCTGCTGGCAGTTGCTGGGCCGCCCAATCAGTGTGCGGCAGAACAGGAATGCGTGATCCAACAACTGAGAGTATCAATGTCATAGACTGTAAGGAGTCATACCAGGTAGCCGTATATGCTGGCAACTTAATCTGCAGCATCATTTGCATCCATTACACCTTGTTGCAAAGATTTGCCTCATTCTAGTCAGGGATCTCTAATAATAAGTTCAGAGAAGCTGCTGCTATTAGGGAGCTCTCTGATAGTATGGACTGTGAAACGGATTGAAGTTATTCATGTCAGGGGAGGTAGTATGTACAGCTACTGGGTTCTTTGGGTTTCATACGAATACCACCTCTCAGTAGCCATTTATTGTAATGGAAAGTGGATTTCTGGTCAAACCTATACAAGAACCCAGGCAGTGGTTGCAGGTTAACTGTATATTACATGGGAGGTTTCGCAGGTGGCAAGTCCTGCGATCGGAAAGTTTTCCACAGTGACTGGATTGGTCAAAGTGGTGGTGAGATGGTATATGTTACACATCTTGCAACAGTGTCTATTGCATGAAAAAGAGCCTTGGGGCTGACTGTTGGGACAAGGAAGATTATTTTTGTAGACTAGGAGTTCACTGAGATTAGGAGGCCTGCTGAAACAAGTTCTGGGAGCGGAAGAGAGGAGATCTCATTTCTGGACAGGTATGCAGGAAATGATAACCCTGCCAAAGGATTCTATTAATAGATTAGAGGTCTGGATAGTATTGTGTGACATGGACTGGGCTGTGGTTGGTTTTTGCACATTTGAGATGATTAATGGGCTGAGCAGGTTGTAATGTTGTCTATGAAAACTGTTCGTTAATCAGAGTCGAAGGGTAGTTGGGAGATAGAGTCTCTTTGATTTATTTTTTTTTTTAATTTTAATTATTTATTATTTTTATGTATATTTTATATCATTATATTATTTTGCTCTTCCTGCCCACCAGTAATCAGGTTTGATATTTATCTATGCTTTTGTATTAGCTCTGAATCACTGCCCCTCCATTTGTTCTCATTTTGAATTTATCCAAACCATTTTCCTGGCCAACAGTCTTTCTGTGAGGCAATTTCTCACTCCCCATAATGTTCTTCTGTTGATAAAGTGCTAGACCTAAAAATTACTATATAATGTGTGTTTTTGTGTTTTTTGTGTGTTCATACCCCACATCCATCTTCTAAAGGTAATTGGTGGCTCATTTCCCTACCCTAATTTGTAATTCTAACTTATATGCTTCCACTGCACAGGTTGTTGTTTTATTTTTTACTAAGGTTGCCTCCTCTCTGCCTTTTGATCTACTGTACAAAAAATTGGCACACAATGTGCAGAAACCTTTCTTAAGTCTAAGTATTTTGTCAGTATGTGATCTACTGTTGATCTTGGAATAACTGATATCTTCTCATCTGTGTAATTATGGACATTGCTTGTCGTGTATCCTCTTCACTCTTTCCAGACTGATTGTCTCTACAGTCCCTCCACACCATCATCATCTAGAGCAGCTTCCAGCCACTGGCTGGATCTGCTGAAAACAAAAGTCTCGCCAGCACTTCCTGTACAACTACCATCTCTCTTCTTCCACTGTCGAACAATGTCCTTTTTCTTCCACACACTTTTTAACACCTTTCACCCATATGTCTCTCAGTCTACCTTTGGGCCTCTTCTCTTATGGCTCCAAGCCCAGCATCTTCTATGGTATCTTCTCCTCTCCCATTCTCTTTACATACCCATACCACTGTAACATAGATTTTTCTACTTTGTTGTAGTGGTTTCTCCTTGACCATCTCCCCGATACTCTCATTCCTTATTGTGTCTCTTATGGTACCTCCTTCTGAAATTTGATTTCCACAGCTTGTACTCTCCCTTTGTCCCTCCCCTCCACCATACACAGGGGCATAGCTACTATGGCACTAGGCGGTGCAGTGTACCAGGGCCCACAAGCCTTCATGGCAAACTGGCAACTTTTTTTATATATACACAGGAAGCCCCACACTAAGGGCCCTTTCACTGCTCAGGGCGGCCCCCCAACCACTGCTCAGGGGGCCCTTTCCAGCAACACAAAGCAAAAAGAAGATCGTCCATCTGGCCTGAGGGCCCAAAATAAATTTTGTGCACCGGGGCCCTTGTTGGCCTAGCTACGCCACTGACCATGCAGGTTTCTGATCCATATGTTAAAATTGGCACCAAGTACGTTTTATAGATTGTCTCTTTTCTCTTCTGTGGAACATCCCTACTCCATACCAGACCTCTAATACTCTTAAAAAATTTATCTGCACAACTTCCTCTTTTATTTATCTCCACATACTGCTTCAGCTATTTTTACCAAGGTAGTTTTAAAACATTTCAACTCCTCCTCCACAGACTGCAAGTCGTCCTTAGGTAATTTCTGTGTAAGATGCTCTTACACAGAATTACTGAACTCATCATCCCTCAGTTTCCATACTCATATTCCTCTTTCCTGATTGTCCATGTTCTTGCTCCCTTTTTCTCTTTCATGCTGGCTATCAGGTCTGATAAGATGACCTTTATATCCACAATACTTTTTCTTATCTCTGCATCGATTAGAAAGTAATCAACTTCCAGCACCAGTCTGCACTAGACCATGTTATCTTATGACTTTCTCTCTTCATAAACCAAGAATTACCCATAGTCAAACAATTGTGTTTGCAGAACTCCAACAGCTTTGTTCCTTCTGCATTTCTGCTGCCCCATCCTTGTGTTCCTAGGACCTCTTCATATGCTTTTGTTGCACTACTAACATGTGCAATGAGGTGTCCCATTATAATTTGATTGCTCCTGCCAAGCTGTTGCTGTAGATCATCTTTAAAACTTTCCTTCTCCGACTCAGTGCAGCCTACTTGAGCGGCATAACCTTGTATTCACTCCATGTGCTTGTCTCTAACTTTCACTTTAACATCCTGTCATTTATTCCTACTACTTATCTTAAACCTTCCCTTATCACATGTGCCAATCCATTTCTTATTCCATCACTATTTCCAATACAGTACAGCTTGTATCCCTTCCATAATTCCTTCATGACTTCTCCTCCCATCTTGTCTCTGCTAGTCCCAGTATATCCAATTTTCATCTGTGATTTCTTCAGTCCTTCCTGTGAGCATTCTTACATTTAATGTTGCTAATCGTAATTTTTCTCATTGTCCTTTTCCATTGCCAGGTTGTCTAAGTTGGTATCTTAATCCGAGGCTTGTTCCTTTATATTTGAAATCAATCAATTCATACTCGTACTGTTGGCTTGCTAGGCCTAACACAGTTGACGATTTTCTTTCAGGGTTTATTCCCATAGCCTTTGAAAATGCATTTTCGCCACAAGGCAGTGGTGTTCCCTCCCAGTTTACCATCAGAAAAAATGGGTGGCCCCTTCCACTATTTTTGCCATTCTTGAATGTGCCAGAAAAGAATTACTCAAGTGGAGTATAGGGAAGGTGACCCTGCCTCTCTTGAGCTGAGTTAACGGTTGCATAAACCACCACAACCAAAAGCCTACAGTCCCTCCTAAGTAGTGATAATCTTCAGGGATTCCCCATTCAAATCCAGATGCTTGCTTTTTCATTGTGCTATAGATTGTGGCACCTTCGCCTAATGTTGCCACCACATTCTTAAGAATGTCCTTTGGTGACACCTCTTTCTTAGGTAAATATCTAATAAAAGTCAAATTTATTTCTCCTTCATTTCTGATTAAATTTACGTCCCATCCAGTTTCAGTATCTGAAAGTTTTGTTCCAGAATGTTAGAATTTTGGACAATATTTTACAAAGACCTGAGAAATTGCAAATTACTCTTACAAGTTGTACAATTATTTTTGATCAGGCAATGAATTTAACGGACAAGCCTTGTAACTGTTTATAAGGAACAGTGGTCCACAATATTTATTAGCCCTTTCATGAACATCTAGCTAGCAGTAAAGTGACTGCAGCCATTGATGTTTACAAATTCCTGTGTTCTTCTGATATCTACAGAGATATTACCGATCCAACTGCTAACATAAGTCTAAGTTGCAGGAGTCAGAAAGCTAATTGTGCAAGTTTCATAAACTAAGTGTTCCCAACCTCCGCATTTTGAGAAAAATAAATATCTATGAATTGATAATTAAGATATTTTTGTCTGTACAATAACTTGGAATGTATTTAAACACCATGCACTATAAACCATATGAGAAAAACTGATACTTCAGAATTTAACAAAGTAATTATCTACAACATACAGGTCTAAAAAGTACCTTATAAAAGTTCATTATAAAGCTAAATAAA
Source organism: Vandiemenella viatica (assembly GCA_031002005.1). Classification (NCBI taxonomy): domain Eukaryota; kingdom Metazoa; phylum Arthropoda; class Insecta; order Orthoptera; family Morabidae; genus Vandiemenella; species Vandiemenella viatica. The sequence goes on from JARYHS010011408.1 coordinate 203,089,074, forward strand.
TATAAATAAGAAAAGAAAGGGAAATTAACCCACCACATACCAAAGTGGACCGATGTGATGAGAGGGAACACTTATGCTGACAAACAACTACACAATATTTCGGCATCTGCCTTGTTCACAAGTAGAAAAACGTGCCATTAGGCTTGGAACGTATGTACACAACGAACATTTTTTTTTTATTATTATTTTTTTTTAATGGTGTTTGGCAACGAAGGCCATACAGCCAGCTCAATGTAATTTTGTAGTTTTCAGTGTATAAGTCATCATCCAGTATATAGTGCGTTTTCCAATGTATGGACGCCACAGGATGGACAGGACACACACAACACTTAAACATCCATGCCCGTGGCCGGATTCGAACCAGCGGCCTTCGGCACGCGGAGCTAGCACTCTAGACCCTACGCTACCGATGCCGGCAACACAACGAACATTACCTAATGACTAACCGTGTAGTGGGGGAGGGGGGGGGGACGGCTAAGGAGTAGACTATCGATATCGGTATGCAATGTCTGAGATAATATATTGCAGGCAATGGTAAAATGAGCATATGTTAAGGGTACGGTATAAACATGGAAAAAAAGGTAGTGATGGGTTAATTGGATTTTAACGGTGGTTAAGTCCAGGAGGGTGTCTCGTATCCAGGATACTCTGGTACACTAGTTCCCATCTCCGGAGTTCTGCTGCAGTGGTGCTGTCAGGGAAAACTCTGACTGCTCTCACAGTAAAACAGTCGTTGAGGTTGTTGGAATCATGGCAATTGGCATGTTCTGGTACTGGAAGGTACAGGTTGCAAGTGTGGCCTGTTTGTCTGTGGCCATTCATTCTAACAGAGAGTTGCTGTGTGGTGAGGCCTATGTAATAACTGGTGCAATAGCGGCAAGTTAGTTGGTATATAAGATGAGTGGTTGAACAGGTGGCATGTCCAATAATGGGGAAAGTTTCTCCTGTGGTGGGATTGGAATATGTAGTGGTGGGTGGAAGCATGCTGCAGGTTTTACGGCGGGGTCTATTGCAAGCTAAGCTAAGTATTTTTCTTTGGTGCAGAAGCTGAAACTTTTCTTCTGAGCAGAAGCTGACAACCTGAAAGGGTCACCAGACTCGGCGTTCTATAGCCAAAGTAAGGAAACTCCTTGGTGGATAAGTGATCAGGGTACGGTATTGGCCTTGCAATTCCCATTCTAGTGCTGAGGCCTAGAAGTGCACACAAAACTCTTAACTTCCCTAAATTGGCTTTAGGGTCCAGTATATTGAAAGTCCCTACCTTCTTCTGCAAGAAATAAAACTGTGCCAAGGGCAGAACATGAGGAGGAAACAATAAGGTTGCTAGGTGTTGATATCCAAAGAGAAAAATAATAGGGCACCATGAAATACTTTAAAAAGTAAAAGCTATATATACTTTGAAAATTGCTTGGAAACGAACATAAAAAATTAAAAAAAGATTGTTTTTAGGAGAGACAAGAGGAAAGAAGATGGAAGGGGGAAAAAATGAGTGGTAGATGGTGGACTGAGAATACCTCATTTTTGTAGTATTATCACAAGACAACTTGTCAGGCAACTCACATTACCTTAGTTCATTTGGAGAAAATTATCCATTAGTTTCCTTGTCATATTTAGCAATTGTTATAATGTTATCCTCATATTTTATCCAATTAAACTGTTTTTTTATTATGTTATAACAGAGCTTGGACCATAAAAGAATTTTATTATAACTATTAAAAAAAATGCCATTTCATCATTGGAAGAGGGTAAAACACAATGATAATAGTAAACAAAATCTAAGTGAGTGGGACAAATCAGTGTGAAGGTCATGCTAGAAACAGATGTTGAATTCCACATAATTATAACTTGTAGACACAACAATAGCAGTAAAAGCTTTACAGCATCACTGGTCACAGCCCGTAAATTAATAGAGCCATTGTTGATTTTTATAATAGTGTATGCAGTTTCCCCCAATGGTTAGACTATGGTGGAACTGCCAGACATTACAGTTGGCTGGGAGAATCCCATCCTTATGAGAATAAAATGTAATAACTTATAATTCCTTGTAAAGGTTAGAGATAATACTTTTTATACCCTGTTTACATTGAACTGGTAACTCATAGTCATGTTCCCCTGGTCCCACTCCTCACCTCTGTTGATACCTATCTGAGTTGATTGTTGTGTCTTGGTAGACAATTGGTAAATTCCCCTTTGCATGTTGGGGTAATCACAACGGAGTGACGATCAAGTAGAATGACCTTGAGTCACTTCTATTATCTGAACAGGTTACAGTATTCTGCTGATGTGTACAAACTGATCATAATTCAGACTGTTGCTAGGCCTACATTCTGTTTGGGTCGATAAACAACGTATAATGTGCAGTTCTGCCCACGAAGAAGACTGCAGAATGACAGTCGAAATGTCGACTCTATGGATCACAATGCGGCATCACCTGCACAGCCAAGAGACAACTTATGTCTGCTGAAGCCTACGATCACATATAAATGGAGTTAGTACTTGCAATTGCTGTATTAATTTTAATGCTCCCTTGGTTGTATCAACCTAAACTAAGTCTGATACATGGTTAACATTTTTATTTAGGCTTTAGGAAACATCAACAAGACATTAGCAACTGATACGCTTTTTTGCTTTACACCTCATCGACATCGAGGTCATTAGAGGTGAGAAAGGATTGGGGGGGGGAGGGAGAGGCAAGGAATGGGAAGGAATTCAGCCATGGCCTTTTGGGGAAACCATAGAAAACCCAAGTCTGAATGGCGATTCAAACCCACGCTCTCCTGAATGCAAGGCTAGAGCGTTAACCACTCACCCACCATGCTCTGTCAATCAATGTGGTGTTTGTCTCCTATATCCTGAGTTTAATATTATGACTTGTTGATTATGCATATTGACTGAAATTACTTTATAAATAATAACTGAATGTGGTCACTGGAACAATCTAATCCGTATATTAATTACATGTTCACAATGCGGCATCACCTGCACAGTGTTTATTATTCCAACAGACTGACTGTCCTGTGGAGCCATGCAAAAATGTCATTTGTAAATAGCACACATCTCCAGTACATCAATAATAAATTTCAGACAACACAACTATTAACAGAATATCTACAATTTTTATGTATAGAAATTATGAACTGAATGAAATTATAGCAGTTAAGAACTAATGTGTTACCTCATTGGTTAAGATGGTTCCCCCAAAATTCAATTTAGGGTTTTTTTCAATGATCATATAAGCCCTGCTACAACATTCCTTCTTTTGTATCTACACTAAACTGTAAATCTAACCATGACAAAGGCGAAGATTACAAAACTACTACTATAATGTATAACTTTGTGACAATGACTATAAATACTAATATTCTCATGGCCATGGAATATTGACTTGTTTTTGGTCCAGGCTGCATTTGAACCTAATAACAGAAATGGCCGATTGGAAAACAGATATTCTGCACGCCACACAAAAGTGCATTTACTGTATTGCAATCTGTAGAATAAATAAACATTCTTTAATGGCACCCCCCTATCTCATTCAAAATTGATGTCAGCTGTTGTCATGAGACTACTGAGAACTGAAGAAATCGGAATTATAACATATTTAGTCCAAGAAGGATATAAAGATTCCAGGTTCCAGATTTAATTAAAATTTGCTTCACAAGCATATTACCTCATTCATCACTTAAGCTAAAATATCAACTGTTTCTACTGCATCACACTGTATAATTGTGTGCCTACATAGAATAAAATGAAGAGCAAGTAGAATTGGAAAATAAAGTAACTGTGACAGGCTACAAGGTAAATTTTAAACTGCAACCAGAGGTGACTTTATTTCGAGTATCTACAGCAGGATATTAAAGTAAGAAGTTAGTCTCCTTCTTAAATATCATGTTAATTGTACTGCACCATATAACATTGCAGGAATTCAGTGTGTTTAATGGACTTAGTTTATATCGCAATACTTGGCGTCAGTAACATGTAATAAAGTGAATATATTAATGCTCTTTTGATTGAAACTTCGATTTTCTCACTAAAATAAAAGTGGAATTTGTAGTTACACTGAAATTGAGCGTGGACCAGAATAACAACAAAGTTCTCGTTACAACATTAAGCACGAGGAATTAAGTGTTTATTAACAATGTATAGATGTATCGCGACTTAAACTATTACTCAAATTTATGCTGTAAGTACCTTCAATTATGATCTAACAAATCTCTCTACAATTTATTCAAAAACACTATGACAGAATTTTATGAATTCCAAGGGGGGACTTAGCCTCGTCAAACCATGGAGGAAGGAATAATACCTTCCTCCATGCGTCAAACTACCATAACTACATAGCATTACTCTTATCCCAACATATATCCATTTTTTCATGACAATATATACCTCTAAATCCCAGAGATAAAATTATACGAAAAACACCAGTCAGAGTTCAGAAGCAAGAGGTAATCCATAGTTTTTTTTATATTTAATGTATGGATACTATGTTCAAAAGAAGAAAACATCTTTGTGAAATTCGTATCATATGTAATAATACGATGAAACATTAATTTTTTAATCTTATCTAATGTGAAAAATCATTTAGTTTGAGATATGTGTACATGCATGTACCAAAATATTTACTTTGAGCTAGAGTTCATGAATATTTTTATCTTCTTAAAGGTTAATAGCCGTTAGTCTGCGTTCCTATTGTCAAATACTTAATAATATCCTTGGTCAGAAGGAATTTTCCACGTTCCTAACGTTTGGTAATTTAAGCGCGTTTTATAAACAAATTACGGTTACTTAAAGATTAGTAATATTTTAATACATTAGTATCTGTAATACACAATTTGGCAAAATAAAAGTTGGTAACAATACAAAAGCGCACAGTTTTAGTGCTACCAGTATAAGGTCAGTATTTTTAGAAAAGCAATTTATTTCTGGGGAATAGCAATAACGATGCAGTCAACTTGCAGAAAGAATACAGTTTCATTATCTTCTGGATAAGTGATAATACTCACTAATATATTTTGTCTAAGAAGTACCCTCTTTTTGGAAACTAGAGTGTTTTTAATTATTTGTTACAGATGAAAGATTAAGTATTAAAAATGACGTCAAAAGCAGAGCATTATTGTCTTAAGTGGAATAACTATCAAGATCATTTGGCTGATAATTTCATGCAATTGCTGCAAGCTCAGTCGTTAGTTGATGTTACACTGTGTGCTGAAGGACAAAAAATTTATGCCCACAGGATAGTACTTTCTGCTTGCAGTCCATATTTTCAGGTATTCTGAATACTACACTGTTCCAGGGGCGTAGCTACTATGGGGCTAGGCGGTGCAGTGCACCGGGGCCCCTACGCTCAGGGGGTCCCCAAGCATACCTCAAGGGACCCCAAAGCGCAGTTTAGAGGGCCCACGAGCCCTCTCGGCAAACTGGCGACCTTTTTTTTTAGCTTTACCGTCGTCTAAAGGGGCCCCTGAGACACAGGAAGACCCCCACTAAGGGCCCTCGCTGCTCAGGGGGCCCCCAATCACTGCTCACGGGGCCCCTAAGGACAACTCAAGGGCCCCCATCATCAGCTCAGGGGGCCTATACCAGCACACGAAGCAAAAAAAAGGTCGCCCGTCTGGCCTGAGGGCCCAAAATAAATTTTTTGCACCGGGGCCCTTGTTGACCTAGCTACGCCACTGCACTGTTCATGCATGTTCAGTGTTTAATCAGTTGTAATAAGATTAATATTCATTTACAGGAAATTCTATCTGAAGTGGATGACACCAACCCGATAATAATTTTGAGTGAAATGTGCCTTGAAGATATACAGTCTGTTATTGAATTTGTCTATCGTGGTGAATTAAATGTTTCAGCTGACCGGTTCACATCTGTTTTAAAGGCAGCAGAGGAGCTGAGGATAAGAGGATTGATGGAAGTATGTTATAAAAAGGATGCTGATGATGTTTATATTTTCATATGATTTATGACATAAGTATGAGTAGAGAAACAATAATAATTAATATCTTCATAATGTGTCTAGTTACTTTCTTTTTGGCGTCCTTGTTTCGCAACTGTAAACAAAAATAATCATTATCACTATGAAAGAGTCATTATTTTTTAAATTAGCACCGTTAAGATTAGACAGTTCAACATGAATTAAAGGTTTAACTGAGGATCGCAATTCCACTAGTCTTACAGCTAAATTCCACCACATGGAATACAGACTGTTGTGGTCAGGGCAGCACTATTATAACCGTGACATCGCAATTTGATGATGAATTCTTATGTAACTCCACAAAACAAATCAAAAGTAAAGATTAAATTTTTTTGATATCTCACTTAGTTCTCGAGATATCAAATGTAAAAAATTAGTCGTATGTGTAGCTCCTTGTCCTTTGGTGACCTTTTTTTCTGGTTGAGGCCTAATCACAACCACAATGGAGATAATAAAAAACCTATTGTGCATATCCAGGGTAGTTCCTTGTGCCTTTAGCAAATTTTTTTCTGGTCCAAGTTGCATTTAACTTAACTAATTTAATTTTAAGATACAATATCTCATGAACTAAGTGATACCGTATATCAAAACATTTTATTCTTTACTTTTGATTTGTCTGATAGAGTTATCATTATCGTTGGGGACCATCTCCAGTTTCCTGGGTGTGGTTTACGAGCCTTTGTTGTTATAGACGATTGTTTTCCACCTTTTCCTGTCCAGAAAGGTTTCTCTGTCTGTGATGTACTCCCAATTCCAGCCTCTTCTCTCTACGTCCTCCTTCAGTTGGTCTGTCCATCTTCTTCTTGGTCTTCCCACTGGTCTTTTGCCCACTATCCTTTTTTCCAAATAAGTTTTTGGCAGTCTTTTACTAGTCATTCTCTTCACATGCCCAAACCACTGAAGTCTTGATGACATAAGTCTCTCTTCCATGGACTCCCTTAGCTGTAGGTTTGATCTAATTTCATCATTCTTTATGAGGTCAAGTCTATTTTTCTGGAGGGTCTTTCTAAGAAACTTCATTTCACATGCTTGGATCTTGCTAAGGTCCCTTGATGTTAGTGTGCATGTTTCCAAAGCATATGTGAGAAAGGAATGAGATATGAATTGTACAAGACAATTTTTGTTGAACTGAAGAACATAAGAATCTATCATCAAATTTTGCCAACACAATTATCGTAGAGCCCCAAGGTCAGTTGTAAGATGTATTAAAGCAGTAATTAGGTTTTAATATGTCAACGAACAACATAACACCACTGAAACTAGTTTCCAAAGTAGTAATAGTAGTGTTATGCAGCTCTAGGGTACATTACAACCTAATTACTGCATGAAAATAATATGCCTTGTGATTTACTCAGTATCCAACATGATAGAAATTAATTTTAGAAGAATCGCACTATCCAGTTAACCTGAATGAAATAACTTTTACATGTTACAATGTTACCCTTACTGATGTTTATAATACTGGCAGTTCTATTTTGTTATACTTGCAAGCAGGTGAAATGTGCAGTTTGTTCAAAACTTTTTTTTTTTAAATTAAGTGAACAAAAAGTCACAATTGAAAATCTTTAAGGAATTTAGCTTACCTAAAAAACTTGTTAACCTCATCAGAATCACTTTTAAAAATGCCAAGTTAAAAGTTAAATACAGAGGTGAATTATCTGAACCATTTTATGTCTGAACAGGTTGATGGCCTCTCATCTTTGCTGTTTAACTGCTAATTGGAGGAGTCAGTGTGAGAGTGGAATAAGAGATTCCCGTAAAACATCAAGATTGGCAAAAATATTAAACTTAATGTTAAAAGATTTTGCCATTTTCGCAGACATCATATTGGTAAAAATAGCTTCACGTGTTGAAATGCTCCTCCTTCTTCTTCCCGACATCAGTCTCTAGCAGACTCAGAAGGTGACTAAGTCTCCTGAGGATGACCTAAGGCCAGTTGAAATGTCAGGAAGAAGGAGGAGCAGAGTTTGACACAGCGTGAAACTAGTGACGCTATTTATACCAATAAACTTAATTGTCTAGCATTTGCAAAAATTTGGTGTTGAATGAATGGATATTTTCCTGGTGTATCAGTTGTACAAAATATTCATAATGTATAAAATTTTTGCACTCCCCCAGTGGGGAGCTCGAGAATATTTTATCCAATCTGCTGTTACTTGCAATTTGTGTGAAAGAGAACAAATTTCTGGAAGAAATCGAAAAAATAACATCAAAACTTGGACTATAAATTTCATTCAAAAAGATTGAATGTATGCCAACCTACAAGGTTGAAGCACCAGCGAGCTGACTGAATAATAACAGACAAATTAGTTTATAAATAAATTAAAATATAGGAAGAAAATCATGACTTGGAACTTAAACAAGAAAACATCTATAGATAATAGAGCAATTAAACTGAAACATTCACCTGGCCAATCTGCGAGAATAAATCTTTCTTAATAAATGTTGAATGTAGACACTACTTGTTCAGTGTTAAACTGGAATCAACATTCACCAGCAAAACATTATTCAAGTTGAGCACCAAATCAGCAACAGATAAACTGCTTAAGGCAGACAGCATAATCATCAACAAATAGCACCAAATAAATTGACAATGTAGATTGTTGCCAAATGAAATGGCATACCGGGAAAGTTAATCATCAATAGAAACAATGTAAAAAATGTGGATAACCTTTTTCTGCCAATTATCAATATGACAAATAATCAGGCTACTGAGACTTTTGGAAAAATACAACTAAGAACATTTTTTTCACCGAGCACCAGAATGTTATTAGAAGAGTTATGACTTACAAAGCAGCAAATTGAAAACAGGGAAGAGAAATTGATTCTGAGGAACAGAGATAAGAGACTTAAATTAAAAACAGCAGGGCAAAAGCAACCCAGAAAAACCCCCCCCCCCCCCCAAAGGGTACCTGCTGACCAGGGTGCCAGACTAATGTTTTCCATTAAAGTTTTCTGACTTTATTTTAAAATTATTACTTTAAACAGTAAAATTTTTTGTCAGGGTGGGGGCTAAGAATGCTTAACCAGGCCCAAGTTCCTAGTGCCAGACCTGGTGGCAGTGTGCAGCTGTTCCCCATATTTTAATGCCATGTGTTAAGTGAGATATCAACCCATGTTGTAAGTACATAATGTGGTATTATAGACTTCAGTATTACTTTTGTAAAATAGCTGACATTACTTGTGGTCCTTTTTAATAGTTTCATAAATGTATTACTTTGTGAGTTATGTGGATATCCATTGGAATAAACTACCAAGTGATGAATAATTTAACAAAAACTCTGAAGGAATTTAAAATTCGTAAATGGGAAAAATAGATGGGTGGAGTATAGAGGGCTGCTTACTGGATAGGTTTGTTTACTTAGTATAAGTGGGTTTTGTTGGCATATTGAATTAGGATTATTGGAAACTGCAATTAATTCTGAAGGCATGATTATTTTAGAAATGACGAGTCTTTCAAAGGAGGTACTTTCGTCAAGGTATAAATGCATTTTGGCAGAAATCAGTGGCCATAATTTTATCTGAACCAATTTAGACTTACTGTACCTACTCAAAAACCATGAAATGTTACCAAATATCCTTCATCCTCCTATTTAAATTATAGTCAGTAATGAATCATTTTAAAGGAAAGAATATTGGGAAGTAAAGTAAACAGGAGTCTACCATTAACACAGTATGTACAAAGTAGTATTGGTGTGTTGAAATATTGTAAGAAATGTCACTCATATAGGTATTCTGAGGATCTGGCATTCCATTCAAGCATTGTAGAAACTCAGAATGTGGGAAGTAATTACTATCATGGGATCAGATATCATTGAATACAAACTGGCCGTCCTGAGAGTGCTTTTAATTCATTTTCATTAATCACTTTGGCACATATTTGTGTGGTGATCTATTTCCACCTTAAAAAGTAAGTTTTATAAGTGGACTAACAGAACATCCAGAACAAAGATATACTGTACATAGATAGAAAGTAACAATTATACTGTCCCTTTAGTATGGAGTGCTGTGCCTAGCTCAATGACAAACCAATAGCAACATCAAAAAAGGTGGACATTGCAATAAATGAGTAAAATTCTTGGAAGATAATGTTGATGAGATAGAAGCATGTTAAGGAATTTGGAACATCTTCACAATATATTTAACAAGGCAGGTTTGGGTTAAGTGGAGATGATGATACTATTATAGCTGCATTCCATTGCATGGACTAATACTGCAAGACATATAATTTTCAGTCAGTAATTAGACTGTAATACAAGATGGATCAGCATTACATGTATTAATTTTCAGGTAGTATTTCACTTGTAATTAATCCTGGATCTTATTAGTGATCCAGAATGTATCACAACCTAAGTACTTGTAAGGGCCAAAACATTGTTGTGGGGGGGAGGGGGGGGGGAAGTTAACCATAACGTTCTGTCTCGGCTATGACCGTAGATAACCGTGGATATTTCAGTTCTAGCATTGCAAATGTACTTGATCACCACTTAGCTTGTTTTACCCCAAACTAAGGAAAGGTGGTAAAAATAATGTTCACAAGAGTATACATAAGGTATATTCTTGAAAAGTTTGCAAAGACAGAAACTGAAGTGGCATCATACAAATTCTCTGAATATATGATTGCAAGTTTGATTAACCGATTCAGACCACATAACATAGTTCAAAGTACAATTTACTAATTTGTAAAAGTAAATAAAAATTCAACACACGCTACTACTATTCAACTTGTTTGTAAACGACTGACACTTAGGTGATCCCGGCGCCCCACATGGCGTTATATTGCTTGACTACATTGCAATAAAACTGAATACTCAAACCTGCATTATGCCCAAAAATAAAATGGTAGCACAGTAGTGGTTGATATGAAACTTGCTGACTGACAGATCTACATGGTGTTGCGCGGTCCACAAAGACCACACCTATGGTCTTATGGGTCTCAAATCCAACCCCCGTAACCTGGTCATTGATCAAATTTGTTTTTGTAATCCATAGATGTCCCATTTCCATCTGTTTTCAGATTTCCTCTGTGATTGTTCTTAATGTCTTTTTTTGACAATTTTGTTTCTTTACAATTTATCTAGTACTGTTCATATGACTCACATGGAAAAGAAAAGGGAAAAAAACACCCAACACTCTCCAAAGTTGAAGGTAGGAGGGCAGCAGCAACACACAAACAAATAAAAAATACAACATTTCGGGTGAAAACCCCTTTTTCTAGTTAGAGGTAGGTGGCTGGGCTTTCACCCGAAATATTGTATTTTTATTTGTTTGTGTGTTGCTGCTGCCCTCCTCCCTTCAACTTTGGTGAGTGTTGGGTGTTTTTCCGCTTTCTTTTCCATGTAAATATTGCCTCGTGGCATTTCTTTCCTTTCATTGTTACCTATATTGCTCATATCTTAAATATAAATGCTTTTTTCTTTGCAAATTTCATTAATTTCTTCACAAAGCCAGAGTGTTGTGTTTGCTTTTCTGTTTTCAGTTTAGGTGCCTAGGGTTTCCAAGAAGCTTCCAGTGAATTATTTTGTAAAATTACTTCACTGATTCATCCCACAGTGGTTCTGTATTACATTTTTATCTTGAGTCTTTGATACATTCCAGATTTTTATTTTGGTTGTCCCGAATAATAATTTAGGTTCACTGCCAACATTGAAGCATTTCTTGTATTTGGATTTGGTAGACACTGAATGAGCACAGACTCAAGTCTATTCCCCATTACCTTTTACCACATCTATGTTAAACCTCAGATGACTCCTTGTATTATTTTATTACCACTAAATCATCTAAATTTCTTCAGAAGCTATCACATACTAGTATTAATCTTGGGATAGTTATTCAATTCCCTCTTGCATTTGGTAATAAAAGAATTCTCACTGATTTTTCGGTTTATTGTTCTCTGGCACATGTATAGAGAAATCATTCATCTTTGCATTCCCTGTGAAGATTCTAACAAGTAAAATAAATGATGATATATAGAGAGGGCAAGCAGTATTTATTGTTACTGCTTGTCGTTGTTAGTCTCTGTTTCTGAGGTGATGTGTCAGTTCTGTGAGATTTCACTTTTAGCTTAATCAGGATGCTTACCTGTCCTAAGAACCCTTCTCTTTTACCCAGGCTCAGGATTCACAAAAATGGGTACTGCATTAGTCAATCCACTCAGGAAACAGTGAAGGCAGAACTATGTAAAAGTCACAAGTCAGTTGTGGCAAATAAATGCTCATTCAAATTTGCTTGATAACTTCTGATTACAAATTGACAGGTAAACTGGAATTTTCAAAAACTTAGTTATGGTATTGGTAATTACTGTACTAAACACAAATCATATCCTTGAGAAAAAGGAAGTTTGATACATTTTTCAACCTGAGGTGGATACAGTCAGAAATAAATTCTAGAAATAAACATTAGGAAATAAAGACAAAATCAAAATGATTGTATGAATGACATATAAAATTATAATTCAAGTTTTAATTTAATTTAATTTAATTGCAATGGAGCACAAGCTCTGGTGCCAATTTCCCTAAACACCCATCTTCCCCCTATTCTGCACCTACCTACATTTGCCCTCTACAAATTTTATCTTTAAATTCTTTCAAAGTTTTCGGTAAATTATTCATCATTTCTCTTGGTAACTCATTCCAATCCCTGACACCCTTACCTAAAAAAGAGAATCTTCCCACACCCTTGTGCCTGAAATCGAGTGCCAGCTTGTGGTCATGGTCATCTTTTCCCTTCCATGCACTACTTTTCATACCTATTGCAATATCTTTCCATGCCTCATCACCAGTATATGCCCTGTACACTCAGTTATTCAGCTAAATAAATTGTTTCCATGTTGCTATTTCACAGTAATGATGATAGGTATAATTAATATGTTGATGCAGGTTCTTGGATAATTTATGGCTCCTGATTCATCACAATTCACAAGTTCTTGCCTCCTGCCTCAACTTTTGTGAATCAATGTTGGTATTAGCTGGGACTTCCCAGCAATAATAAATATAACTTTCCTCTGCCAAAAGTAATGTCCATTGCTCAGGGCCGCCGCTAGCTGTTAGAGCGCCCGCGTGCAATCCCGATTATGCCGCCCCCTGTCTAACTACAGCCAGTGGTGGATCTAGGAAATTTCCGCCCTTGCACGCCCGCTTACGGCGGGCCTGCCATTGCTTATAGAACATAACAAAAAAGTATATAAGCCATTTATCAAAATCACTAAAGAAAATTCTAATGTATTGAGGACTCAGTAATTACATAAACCTAAGGGTCCAGAAGAAATGTGATTATTCCATGGAAATGGAATGTAATCATATGTCGTAGGCCATACCCATAGTACACCAAAACATCAACCATAAATCCTGCCTTTCCTACACACCTCTCTTCTAGCCCAAAATCCCTGAACCGAATCCACTGCAATGTCTATGCCTTTCTAAGCTCTTTCCCGCAAATGTGTCACATTGTCCTTCAGGAGACTACGCAGATTAAAAGTACACTTTCCTACAAATATTAGGCTCATAGTATTCCTAAACCACCCCATAGCTCCTTGTCAAAGATCCAATTGCAAAACATGCATACATCCAACCACCACAACCAGCTGCAAACCTATCACATCATAGGTCATACCACCTGTACCTTGACCCACCTTAAACACCAGCTTATCTGCCTATGTTGTCCAAATTCTAAAATAAAACTTACCGTCCTCTGTGTAGTCTCACTCTCATAAACCCATCAATTGCATATATAGTTTATTAATTTATTTCATATGTTTTTTAAATTATTTCTTCACTATTTGCATATATAATTACTACCTTATAATTCTGCATACAACTTTTACAGCAATTTTGTTTTTGCCAACCCCTGAAGTGCATAGATAGATTACGGGTACACATGCAAGCCTAGCCTTGTGTTTCAACTTCTATATTTAATTTAACTGCAATGGAGCAATTTCCTTGCACATCCATTTTTCCTGTTTCCTGTGTCCACCTACAAATTTCAACTTTAAATTCTTTCAGCACTTTAGGTAAATTATTCATCATCTCTCTTGGTAATTTATTCCAATCCCTGACCCCTTTACCTATGAAAGAAAATTATCCCACCCCTTCATGTCTGAAATCAAGTGCCAACTTGTGGTCATGGTCATATTTTCCCTTCCATCAATAACAGCAAAACCTAAATACTATGTTTTTTATGTAGTGTTTTTGTCACCACAGCCATCATTCCTTCAGCCTTGGTAAGTGACTGGTCTATTTTATTTTTCGTGCTGGAATAACTAATTCATTTGAATTTTATATAAGCATTTTCTATTTAATTTTTTCAGCTGATATGAAAAGAAGGAACTACTTTTTCACAGTGTTAGCTAAATGGAAAAATTTTCTTACTTTTTAAGCTACATTACTGATGCTTGTACAAAACTGTTATAGATGATATCAGGATATAGGAGTATGATGATCATTACTTATCTATGCTCTTACAGGTGAGCAACCATTTACCACAATTTGAGAACTGTCCCTCAACAAGCACGCCAGTTGGAATTGCTGAGGAGGAGAATATGGACACCTTAGAATCTGCAGTAAGCTTTTTACATTTTGGTTTTTCGATCAGCTTGTCTCTTCCTAGTAAAGTAAATTCATGTGGTCTTGCAAACTGGTGACAGAGTTTCAATTTGCTGCACATTTTGCCTCTGCCTTGGCTGGAATCCGAATGACAGAACATCCTCATACATAAAGCAAATTCTTAAAAAATTCCTGACCTCATCAGGATTAGAATCTGGGGCCCCAAATTTTGAGAGCAGAAACCTTAAACATTCAGCTTCCAGGCTGCCTTAATGACTAGAGAAACGAAATCTATTGGACATCTTTAAATTAAGAAGGAAATGACAGTAATAAATTTTTTGTCTTAATGCTAATTCTTAGAAATAAATTACTTTTGATCATTCAGCTACCAACTGACTGGTTATTTCAAAGATAAATTATGAGATCATTTGTCAAATTCTTAAAATAAATTAGTTTTTTCAACTAACAATGTTCTGACTGTTTCAAAGATAATTTATAAGACCATTTATCTCCATTTTAGAGGTGTAAAGAAAGGAAAAGTCAATAAACTTTTATCAGTTGCACAATAATATCAGTGTTGCTGAGAAATTAGGTTTTCAAGTTCAGATCCTTCAATCTGAATAAACAAATTCTTGTTGTCTATTTTATAGGTAGCTATAATTTTCAGGATTTTGTGAAAATTTTACTGAGCAGTACAGTTAAAAATCCCAGCGTTTGCTCACCAGCACTTCTGTGTAGCTCATATCAAATGATGTGTGTCCTCATGAATAATGCTATGTATTCTATGTAATTTTTATGCAAATCTTTTTTATTAAAATAAGAATATGACTTTTCATTAATGGTATCTGTCACGGTCAATGCTGTTCTTCCACTTTTTACTTAATACTTTTTTTAAAAAAAAAAAAAGAATAGAAAGATTTATGAAAGTAAACCAAACACTTTCCATAGATGAAAATGACTGGTTTCAATGAACACAAAAAAATGACTATGCTTAACACGATATTTTTTTACTGAATTTTGTTCTTGTAAGTAGGTGAGACACTTCGCGCAGTGTTCGGATATGATCACACCGAAACATCCTGAGCTAATTTTTTTATTTTATTATTATTATTAGTGAAAAAGAAGAGCAGAAAAATAACCCTTAAAAAAGCTTAAGACATAAAAACTGGATGCTGTAGTAAAAATGTGCAGTAAATATAAGTACAAAAATGGAATCTTGTAGTAAACATGTTGCTAAAAGTTTGAAGGCCACAGGAAAAATGCAAATGAGTATTATAGGTGAATGCATAGTGAATGTAAACATAAAATAAGGAAAGAACAAAGAAACAGAATGACTGATCCCAAGCCAAGAATGAATTCATTCAGTGTGTATTGGTGTAACCACTTCTGGCCTCCTCACTAATTGTATACTTGCAAGAATAAAGCTGAGTACCTAAATATTGTGTTCTGGGTCTTAGCCCTTCTTCATTGTTGAGGGTGGTTGCTGTAGGAGATAGCCCCACATGGTTCATGGGGAAGGGGCGAGGGGGGGGGGGGTTAGTGATTTAGAGCTAATATCCGAGCATTGCAAACTATAAAAACTAACCATGGGTGGGCAAAAGAGTATTAAGTCCTAATTACTTAAATATACACAAAAAGAACATTAAATCAAAAAATTAATGAAGTTAAACATCACATTTGGTTAGTGGCCATTAAATTTAGGTAGTAGTAGTGGAAGAAAGAAGAGTATAGAGAGAAGAAAAGGATAAAGCAATGGCTGAGTATTATCTTAAATTAAGACCAGGTGGCTGCCTGGTGTCCAGTTTGTTCTAGCAGGCAAGCGCCCAGCTTCTGAGTTCAGAGAAGTTACTGCTGTTTGGGAAGACTCTTATCACATGGACTGTGAAGCAAGAATTAAAATTATTGGAGTCATGGAGAGTTACTGGGTATTTTGGATGAATACCGACTGTCAATGTAGATTCGTTACTGAGTGTGGTGGGTGAGCGGTTAACGCTCAGGCTTCGCATTCAGGAGGACGCCGTTTTGAATCACCATCCGGGCATTCTGATTTTGGTTTTCTGTGAAGTGCCATGATGCTTTCTTCAAAAGACCATGGCTAAATTCCTTCCCATTCCTTGTCCCCAGTACCTTAGCATTAACGAGGCATAAAGCCATAAGTAAAAAAAAAAATTTAAAAAAAATTGTTCTTATGGCCTATGTAAGAAACCAGGCATAGGTTTCATGGTAACTGTTCTATTAAATGGGAGGTTTCACAGGTGACATTTTTTATGATGGGAAAGCTTCCTCCCGTGATGGGGTTGGTGAAAGTGGTGGAGGAATGGTGAATGTTGCACTTCTTGCACCAGGGTCTGTTGCATGGGTAAGATCACTAGGAATGTCTGGTGGGATGAGGACTAAAAGTTAGCCGATGTTAGAATGTCTGCAGAAGCAAGTTCTGGGAGCAGCAGGGACAATTTTGGAAAGAATGGATCTCATTTCTGTGCAGGTTTGCAGGAAATCGTAACCCTGATGGCTGGGAAGTATTGGTGAGGGACAAATCGACATCCAAAAATGTGGCCTAGGTGTGAGAGTAGATCCATGTAAAATTCAAGGTGTTAAATGCATTGAGATTTTTCATGAAATTTAGAAGTTTGTTTTCCCCATGCGTCCAGATAATGAAAACATTGCCTTTGAATCTGAGCCAGATGAAGGGTTTGAGATGGACTTTCTCGGAAAATGTCTGTCCTAGGCATCACATGAAGAAGTTAGCTTAACAGGGGGCCATGCAAATCCCCATGGCGGTGCCACAGGTTTGATGGTATATATTTCCTTCGAATGGAAGGTAATCATTATTCAGTATCAGGTGTGTGAAGGTGATGAAGAAATGTGCTGATGTGGTTGTTGGAAGGGCACCGAGCCCTGGCAGTGAGAAATGTGCATCTAGAAAGATCGAAGAGGAAATGTGTATCCTTGATATGGTAAGGGAGCTGAAGGTTGTTGATTAGTCCACAAAGGTGTAGATACATTCAGTCAGAGACCCATAAGCTGCAATATGGTGTGTCCCGAATTGCCAGGCTTATGAATTTTGTGAATAAGGTAAAGGGGTGGTATATGCAGATTTTGATGAGTAATAAGTGAAATGGACTGTGCTATGAGACCTTGGCGAGTTCCATTTAACTGCATAAATTCATGAATTTTCTTGTTTGCAGCAGATGTAGCATCCTCAGTGAGGCGGCAGTAAGTGTTGGAGCCTGTTAACACTCCTACCGAGCATGCTGGTTGAGTGGTTAACACTCTGGCCTCGCATTCAGGAGGATGCTGGTTCGAATCCCCATCCTGGCATCAAGATTTGGGTTTTCCATGATTTTCCCAAATCACTTCAGATGAATGCCAGGATACTTCCTTCAAAAGGCCATGGCCAAATTCCTTCCCGTTTCTTGTCCCCAGTCACATCCCAACCTCTATTGACCTCAACGACAATGAGGCATAAAACCAAAAATTTTGTCTTTGTGCTATGCCTTCACTTAAGTTCCCTCTAGCCAATGAGTACATTTACATAACAAATTGACGAATCCAGGGTATACATTATAATCTATACTTCCCTTAGTTCTGTGCAAAGGAGGTTGTTTTTGCTGAGTTCCTTGTCCTATGAGAATTGGAGAATGAGACAGCATGTAAAACTTGCAACAAAGTCAAGTGGACCTTGCTCTGGTACCAAAATTGGAACTGTGCTTATTGTCGAAATGTAAGGATCAAGATTCCTGGGCTTACACATTGGCTGGAAATGCAGCATAATCACCATTTGCAGATGCAGCTGCAAAACAGCTCCTTACACCAGTGAAGGTGGGATGGAGCTGTCCTTTCTCATCGTTACAATAGGTACTGCACTCTTACCTTTGTATATCTTTTTCATTGAGAGCATCCATCAAATTGTGTCATATCTTCAGTACCACTTTACAAGTTAACTTATTGTGTTTTGCATTCTGTATCTAGGACAGATCTCAGCTTTGTTGATGATCTGTCACTTATTGTAAATTATATTAAAAAAAATTGTTGAGGCCAAAACTTTACCTTTTTGTGTTATATTTGACCTTAACCAAAACAAATTGGGAAGGACTTACTGTTTGTTAGTGTTGTCATCTAGTCTACTTATAACTTGTTAATAAATTTGATTTTTGTGTATTTCTTTAAGTTGGTCTTTCTCATTTTAAATGACTTTTTTTTTAATTTCTGGTTTGTTTGTCATTATTTTTTCATCAGACATTTTTTCTGTATGCTAACATTTCATAATTGATTTTCCTGTTCTTTCTTTCTCTCTCTCTCTGGTGATTTTTGTAAGCAACCCTGGTTGTAATTTGTCAGGGGTCTAGCCGGTATACGGGAGTTGGGTATCGGCTTCAGCACCTGAACTTGAAGTCTTCCAAAAGTAGTCAAAGTTCTGAAAAGTTCTATTACCGTGTTAAACCATGTAGGATGCTAACTGTTAAAAGGACCACAGTCGCCACTTACAGCTTTACCTCCTGTAAGAAAGGTGTTATTGTAGAAATGAAAGTCTAAAGTTGAATAACTGGATTATATTCTTGATAATTTTCACATAAGTTACAAAAGTCACAGTTAGCAATGGCTATCGGAAGCAAAATCATCAACCGAAGATCACAAGTCATGAAACAGAGCGAAAACCGCACTACCCCAGAATGAAAATGAAAGTTAGAGCAAGCACATGTCGGAAAGTTCCTTAGTCACATTGTTCGTAGTAAAATATTTTGAAGATGGCGTCGATCGACCATTGCGTCTGAACTTCCCCTACCGAAAACTTCCGCGCGCGCCCCGAGCTTTAGCACTCGCGAGGAGCGTGCGTCCTCCTCCCAGTTATACTAATTACTGAATATCACCGGCCTCGCTGTCCCCGCCTGGCTCTCTTATATAGGAGTCCTCCCAAAGACGCTGCACTCCGGCTGTGCTCTTCCGCGTTCTCAAACATTCACTTACATTTAAATCTATAACTTCCCTCTAAGGTGATCAATTTAAAATCTATAAACGGCACGAGTTATGGGAGTTTACCTGTGTAGTGTGGTGATGCAAAACTTTAACTTTAATTTTCGGTCTGACTTCACGACAAATTTGAAATAATCCCGGTATTGCAACATAGTTAAAAATTTTAGAAATTTTTAAACGACATCAATTACAAACATGACATTATGGTCAAAATGTTGGCCCTGATTTTAGCCGCTCAAAAATGCAAATTTTATTTAAATCGGTTATGAAATGATTGAGTTATTACTATAAACAGAGATTCTCACTCGCGCCATTTTTATTATTTATGTATTTTTGTGTGTAGCTCTGAAGGTATGTTACTTACTAAACCGGGAAAATTACTAATGTGTAGCCTGTATTAAACTGCGTGTTTTAAAAGTTATCCCATCTTCGTGGGTGCGATATCTTGGACACAGTAAAATTGTTCTGTTTTTTCCACATGGTCTGTTGTCAAGTGGTTTAGAAAATTCTCTAACATCGGTTCTACTGCTTTAAATGGCATGAAATTAATGTGTACGAAACTAGAAGAATGGATCTTTAAGAAAAACTACTTTTTAAACCGGAATCAAAGTAGGCTTTTGAATAAGAAAATGTTAAAGTTGAGTGACCTATTTTGTGTGTTCAGATAATCTTTAAAAATACTTAAACGGCTGGAAACTACCAGATTTAGTTGAATTTACTTCTCTTTCGGACTGCTTTAATTTATTATTTACTTTGCATCGTGTGACATGTTTAAAATCAGTGTAAAAGCATATTATGTATACGGTGCCTCTGGCAAGTTACTTCAAAATTGGATTAACAAACTACAGGTTAGTAAAATGTCTTTTACTGGTTATAGAAAATTAATTACATGTATTTACTAGCTTTTAACTATTCTTAGCGCTTTTAAAATGGTTTAACTTTATTGGAATTAATGCTGAAAGGCTTGATAATTTCGTCTATTTACCGGCTTCCTGTTTTTACTGATATTTCATATTTTACATATTACTCCGGATTAAAACTACTTGGAACCTATTAAAACTGAAAGAGAAGATTATTTACTACCTTTTTATCTACTTTTTAAGTCTTGAAATTACTTAACAGGCCTAAAATCGTTTATGTAAACTGTTTATGCAAATGAGTTATCAACTTTCTTCAAAACTACTTCATGTTATTATTAGGTGGTTGGAAACTATTAGAAACTTATCAATTATCCTTCTAAACTGTCTCAGGCATTATTACATTTACTTTTAGAGTTTTTAAATGGTCAAATTACCTCAGGATCTGTTACTTTCATCTGCTTCATTCTACTATCCAGTAATCATATTTATTTCTTTAAAATTTCCCCAGAACTCTATTTAACTGTGAAGTTATGGTTATTGTAAGTCTAGGCCTGGCTTTTATTAGCTTTTTACAACCTTTACTGTATTAAAATCTACCAAAGACGTAGGTGTCATGGTGTATAACTTTTCAGCCAAAAATATCTAGCACAGATCACTGTTGATTGTGTGTGGTAGCAGGACAGAGTCCCCCATTGATCAAAACGTTTTCCGAATTTCAGTAACTATGGGAGTGTGGGAGATATGATGGTTGAAAGTGGTTGATCAAAGATATTTTCGTATTTCGACCTAATGCCCGTATATTTTACTTTGCTGCCTGAACTACATAGTGCAGATGACTGGCAATTGTGTGTGGTAATAGCATCAAGTCTCCTATCATGCACTATGGTGGTTAGATGTCGGTAGCTTTCAATCCAAATTCTTTACAAACACAAACGATGTCGCGGGCACCAGCTAGTTCAACAATGATATTCTTGCAGCCAAATAGCGGCAAGCAGAGATATTAGAAATTATTTACACAGTTTAGTACATACGCAACTACTATGAAATGAATTGCAATATTACAGGTATTAACTTTGATTTTCGTAACATTTTATCCTTAAAAAAATGTGGAAAATCATTTTGGCTGAAGAAAATGTGGAACTACGAGTACTTTTCAGTAACATGTCGCTAATGAAAGTAAACATTAATATACCATGGTCTCTGCTTTAACATAACTGCGTTACCAGATGAAGCGTAATATTCTGTTTTGAAAGTAACTGCATAAACGTATGAAGAGCAGGGACAAAAATAATTAATGCGAGGCAATCATACGTTGCAAAGTTACAATTGGTACGTTCATTTAAATTTACATGTACTTTTTGTTTAGCACAACTAGATGCAGTAATTCATGCAAGGAGAAGAGTATTCCATGTTTGCATTATATTATCTGTATCTGTTATAAGCACTAGGTTAAAGCATAACTTACGAATGTTTTTTGACAGATGATAAGAAACAATGAAGTTAATTAAAAACTCTGAGAAAGTTTACACCAAATGTACTAATCGTGAAATGTATCACCCAGATAAATGAGTTATCTGTTTTTGATATTATACTTTCCATCATTTAAAGTAAAATACATTTATTTAAATAAATCATAGTCAAATACTCCAATAATCTAACCCCAGAATGGTACTCATATCATTAAAAATGGTTGATATTTGCTTTTCCATACAAGCTTTTCCAGAATAAATTCAGACTACCACCATAGGTGTTGTCTGTCATTATTCATATGAGGGTAATAAAAGTTATCATTTTTGAATGCAATATTAGTGGAGGTTGTGGCTAAGCTGACCAGAATCACAACTGACACATTTCGTTACATCATAATTTTCTCTGAAATCAGTTTTACAAACCATTTAAACTGCTTTCATAAGTGCCATGTTACTGGAAGTATTAATTAATGCGGGTGTAAGATGTTCCATATTTATTGTGCTGAATTGTGCCTGGACCAGGAATAAAACTGATATTACCTGGATAGCAAAAGTTTTTGGGATTCCTAATTTGTTTTTAATTTATTGGTTCTATACTTCCGTTGTCATTAATTCAGTAGAAGTTACTACTGTATTGCTATGTGAACTGCAAATGAAGTATGTAGAACATTACAAAATCAAGGCCATTAGCATTATATAATAATAATTCCGTATAATAAACCAACTACAAAAAAAAAAAAATATGAGCTGCCAGAATATTGCATTTAAACCGTCATTTTTGAAGGGCTCATAGCTAGTTGTGGTTATAAAAAGTTACTAGTAATGTGCGTAAGTCAACTTTCAGATCTTATTATTTTGATTTCTGATGTTTGAAATCAGTGTGTGAAACAATGGTTTTGTGGCAATATAATAAATTTACAGCCAGGGGTAAATATCTTTCTGGCTTGTTGATGTACATTTTTTTGCTAGTTTTCAGAAGAGGAATAATTCAATAGGTGTACTTAAATTTTTAGGAGAATTTTTTACCAGTATTTTCAAGTGGTGCTCTACTTTCAATGCTTGTTCAGTACAGTAGAAGTTGATACAAACCAAATAAAGGTTGCAGCTTCTGCTAATTCTTACTCTTTTTTTCGGTTTTTATTCACAAGAATTTTAAGATAGTGCTGATACGAGTCCACTGGTTGCATCTTAATAATTACATTAAATTGGTAAGTTTTTTGTCACCTTAAAATAGAGCAAAGAGTGAGATACAAAGTTGGTAAATATTAAAATATTCAAATAGATGGGTGCATATTAGCTGAAATATGAAAACTGTCACCATTATCTAAATATAAACTTAAATCTTGTTTGTATATTTTATTACCTTCGTATACCCTTTGCTTCATTAACGTTTCTTGTTTTGCAGCCAGTGGAAGATGTATCTGAACATTCAGCTACAGAAAAGCGTTCTGGAGATGACAGTAGAAAGAGAAAAAGAAGGAAAGAAAGTGGTAAAAAGGAGTATAGGTAAAATAGACTTAAACTGTTTGATACAAACTTTACAAAAACATGGAAACACTTAAAAAACCATAAAAAGGAATTTAAAGTTAAAATTCATAAATCACAAAAGTAGATCGAGGAGGAATTTAACACTGAAAGTATATAAGATAATAATAATAATTAAACTAAGACATGTGTAATTATATGATTAGGTAAATTGCCATGGAGCATGCACTCCATCACAATTTAATTAAATTTAGTATTCAGAAAAGTTATTTTTTGTGTACAATTTAGAATTTTTTTTCTGATATCAACTTTATATCCTGAAATATTATTAAATCACAATCCTATTCTGTCAACAAATCAGTTAAGCTTTGATATATAGTACTCTTTCTTTACAAGAATAAGTTTTAAAAATATTTTGTAACACATAAATGAGAATGAGGTGGGGTAATATTGTTGTAGATAGTAGGTCAATTTCTAAGAAGCAGGTTATGGGTAATAAGAATGGACAGTGTAAGGAATGTGAAGGATAGAAAGAGCGCAAGAGAAAATATTGAAGGAACAAAAAGAGAAGGGAAGATTCAAATGGTATGGATGGTTGAAGAGAACAGGTAAGCATAAAATCCTCAGAAAGATATGTAAAATATAGATGCAGAGGAAGATCAAGAGGCATGACCAAGGCTGTGGTAGTAAAGAATTAAATGGAGACTCTTGTTTACCAAGGAGACCAACCTAGTAACTGTTAACTATGTATTATAGTACTTGTTCAGGCTACTGATATCAGAAAATCAACATGCATGGTTCTAGTAATGCTGACAGAAAATCATTTGATATACTGTGTTGTTAACAATTGCAGGATTAGTGTCAAAAGATATTTGGCATGATTCCTTGGTGTCAGCATCCAACTCAAACCCTGAATCAAAATTCATACTGTTACTTCTTCCTGGATGTGACTTGTGTGTGCTGAATTTGAACCACTTCCATGTCTTAATCTGGATAATCGTATCGGAAGACTAGCAGTTACCTTTGACTTCATCTGCTTGGAAGTGTGTTATACTATAAGAATTTTATTTAATTATAATAAAAGTAATAGTAATAAATATTACATTAATAAAATTTTATTTATGTGCTGTAACAAAAAAATTTCAATTATATTTATCTTCTAAAAAAATTAATATTGTTTAACATTTGCATATTGATTTTATTTTGATGATATGTTGATTTGAAATTTGCATGGATTAAAACTAATCTTATCATCATCGTCATTCTCCGGCTCCAGTCTCCCAGGTGCTGGTAAGTTCGTTAATTACTTTTAATTTCCTTTGGTTTCACTGATGCCATATTACTGGTATCATTATTTCTGCCACATGTAAGTAGTTCCAACATTTCAAGTTTTAATCGCAATACAGTGAATGTATTAATGTCCATGTAAAAGAAACTATGATTTTCAAATGGCAATATTGGTTGTGGTTGGGTTGAAATGCAGCCTGGACCAGCATGAAAATTGACATGATTTGTTAAAGGATAAGGCACACTGGATTTAGTTGATAATTCACATGACGTAACATAAGGTTTTAGGATTCTTTGTTAATTTTTAATTTCATAGATTCCACATAGTTGTCGTTATTAAGTCAATAGCACATACAAATTTTAGATTATGATTCTATAAACTACAATCTATTTAATTAAATAACTATTTAGAATAAATTCTCAGAGCACTTAATTCAACCTTTAGTTTCTGATGGGCTTTGAAGCTAGTTGATATGTAATCACCATTTTACTTTTTTCCATAGACACGACTTTTAAAAAAATTAAAGAACGTTTTAATACTTCCTACTCCAGAACTGTTAGTTTATCAGTTACATTAATTTTTGCACTTTTAAATGGAACACATCATTGAATATATCATAACGTCCCTTGTTTTGATCTCTAAAAGACAGTGTATTCAATACCTGTGAATAGCAATGCGTAA
Organism: Vandiemenella viatica; assembly: GCA_031002005.1. Classification (NCBI taxonomy): domain Eukaryota; kingdom Metazoa; phylum Arthropoda; class Insecta; order Orthoptera; family Morabidae; genus Vandiemenella; species Vandiemenella viatica. The sequence goes on from JARYHS010011408.1 coordinate 203,114,342, forward strand.
AGGTGACAGTACCGGCTGTGAAGTGGAGGTTGTTTGGTACTGGTAAAATGCAGACTGATAGTGACAATTCCCAAATGAACTATTGCTTTTAAGATTCTTATTACATTTGAGTCACGTATTCTGCTTCTTTTAGTGTACAAAACTGAAGAACTAAATAACCAAAAACAAAAAATAAAACAGACTCCACGCACAAGTGCAGTATAATTTTTTGTGATTACTTCTAGAAAGGAGTGTCATTTCAAATACAGAGTGATCTGTACACCTATTTCTACTAAGTCAAGTTGGTTATAATTTCTTTCCATTCCTTGTTACATATAAGTCATAAGCTATTTTCACATATTTTAATCTGGACAAAAAGCTCTCAAAATTTGAAAACACCACAAAATTGAAATTGCAGTAGTAGTTTTTGTGTGATGCCATTTGAAATTGTCAGACGTCCAGTTCTCTTAAATTTATAATGGTATAGGTGCGAATTTATAAATGGATTTAACAATAAGTACAGAATTGTATGTTGTTCACTGATAGTGCCATATTCATGGGGTATGGAATTTTAATACTTACAGTAAAGAAATTATATATAATGATCTGCAATTGGACCCTGTCGGATCACGCAAAGCCTTAACAATTCAGTTTTCTAAGTTTCCATACAGCTCTCATTTTTTCTCACTGGGTTCTCTTACTTTCTTCAGTCCACTTCGTCCCCGTTCACTTAATGACTTCATTCTCTGGTGGTACGCGTTTGTCTGTCTATGATTTCTGATGAGTTTATGTGGGCCTTTTCAAGGTTCTTTTTTGATTTGCTGGATAGTTTTTTTTAGCTTTTATATATATATTCTGTGAGACTGTATCCTGCACCCCCCCCCCCCCCCATGATGTTCTCCTGTTGACAAAGGACCAAGTCCCAAAATATTCATCGCTTTTCCCTTTGTTTTGTGCTTATTTGTGTGTTCACTCCTTGAGACCATCATCTAAGGCAAGTGGTGGTTCATTTCGCAATCCCTTATTTTGTAAATAGCGAATAGATCACAAAAAAAAAGATAGCGAAATGATCCACCACTTATCTTAGATGATGGTTTCGTGGGGTGAGCACATAAAAAATGACAAGGATAGGAAAAACAATGAATATTTCAGGACTTGGCCCTTCGTCAACAGGAGAACATCATGGAGGGAGGGTGGTGTAGGAGACGGTCTCACAGAATGAATGTTAGACAGGAACATGGTGAGGGTAAATTCAGAGGACAGGGACAGGGGAACAGTGAATTGGATCTAGTACACAAGCAATACAAAATGTTACAAAAAGCACAGAATAATACATTAAAAAGCTCTTAACATAAATTAAAGAAAGTAAAAGTAAATAGCAAAAATCGAATATATATATATAATTAAGGAAGGGTAGGGAAATCGACCCAACACCCACCACAGATGAAGGCGGCTGGGACGACGAACAAAAAACAAACACAATCGTCCCAGCCGCCTTCATCTGTGGTGGGTGTTGGGTGTATTTCCCTATCCTTCCTTAATTAAGGATGTGTAAGGAAATATGACTCAACACTTACCACAGATGAAGGCGGCTGGGATGATAAACACACACAAAAACAAACACGAGAGAAGTGCAAAATTTTGACCTACAGCCTTATTCGTGCAGAAGTGAGACGGCTGTCACTGTGTACACATCTGTACTCCGTCTGGTGTCTCACTTCTGCACGAATAAGGCAGTATGCCAAAATATTGCGCTTCTCTTGTGTTAGTTTTTGTGTGCGTTCGTCATCCCAGCCACCTTCAACTGTGGTAAGTGTTGGGTCTACTTCCCTATCCATCTTTAGCTTCATATATATATATAATAACAATGAAATCAAGATGCTAAGCAGCAGAAAGGAATCAAATTAGGTTAGGGAAATGAGCCACCATTTACCTTTAGATGATGGATATGGGGCGCGAACACAGAGAAAAGACACAAACACAAATAATAAAGAAATTTTTGGGATAAACCCCTCGTCAACGGGAGAAAATTATGAGAGGTGGGCGCAGCTGGAGACTGCCTTACAAAAAGACCGCTGGTCGGGAACATGTTGGAGGTAAATTCAAACAGTGATTCAGAGCTAATACCCAAGCATAGATAAATATCCAAACTAATCTCTGGTCGGTGAGAAGAGCAAAATATAATTAAAACTAAATATGAAAATAATAATATAAAATTTTATACAAATGCAACTTACAAAATATAATAAAATAATCATTTTTATGAAGTAAAAATCACCTTAGGTTAGTGGTGGTTCAGTGTAGGTAGTGGGAAAGAGAGGATTAAAAAAGGTTAAACATATATAATAAGAATAATTACCGGATATTATATCAAGTTGAGACCAGGTGGTTGTCTTGTGCCAAGTTTGTACTGGTAGGCAAGTTCCCACCTTCTGAGTTCAGAGAAACTGCTGCTATCAGGTATAACTCTGACAGCACCAACTGTGAAACAAGAGTTGAAATTATTTAAGTCATGTGTTATGGCATGAGCAGCACCTGGGTGCTTTGGATTCTGTGTGAACACCGTCTGTTGGTAGCCATTCATTCTTATGGAGAGTGGATAAGTGGTCAAGCCCACCCAATTGCTGCTCATGCCATAACCCATGACTTGAATAATTTCAACTCTTGTTTCACAGTCCATGCTATCAGAGTTCTCCCTGATAGTAGCAGTTTCTCTGAAGTCAGAAGATGGGAACTTGCCTACCAGTACAAACTGGGCACAAGGCAACCACCTGGTCTCAACTTGAGATAATACCCGATCATTATTATTATTACATATGTTTAACATTTTTTAATCCTCTCTTTCCCACTACCTATATTCAACCACCACTAACCTAAGGTGATGTTTCCTTCATAATAATTATTATTTTATTAATTTTATTATATGTTTTAATTTATATTTGTATAATATGTTATATATTATTATTATTATTTTCATACTTAGTTTTAATTATATTTTGCTCTTCCCACCGACCAGAGATTTGTTTGGATATTTGTCTATGCTCCGGTATTAGCTCTGAATCACTGCCCCCTCTACTTTTCCGATGTTTGAATTTACCCCCACCATTTTCCCGGTCTTTCTGTGAGGCAGTCTCCAGCTGCACCCACCTCTCATAATGTTCTCCCGTTGACGACGGGTTTATCCCGATAATTTCTTTATTGTTTGTGTTTGTGTCTTTTCTGTGTGTTGGCCCCCCACATCCACTATCTATATATATATATATATATAAACAAAGATGCTGAAAGTGATATATTAAACATTTGGATAGGAGGAAACCACGCTTACCATAGACGAGGATTCCTGCACCGTTGATACGTGAAAAAAATGCAAACACACATAGAGCATAAAATTTTCGAGCCTATGGCCCTTCTTCATTAGTAGTGAGATGGCTGCATGTTGGAGGCCGGCAGCCAACTGAGTAAGCCTGCAAGTCCTGTAGCTCATGATGGGGGGGAGGGGGGGGGGATACAACATGGCAGGGATTGAGGGTGGGGGTAAAAATGCATGAGCTCGAAAATACTAATAAATAGATAATAAACCTGTCGATAGGGAGTTGGTTTAGGGTTGGAGGTCTGCTGAAGCAGGTTCTGGATGGGTGAGGGAGAATTTTTGGAAGGAGGTTTCTCATCTCAGGGAAGGCTCGCAGGACTCGGTTGATTGATTCCAAACCCAGGAAATATTGGGTGATCAAAATTGAGCTATGGTTCGTTTTAGAGGGTTGCGGGCTGTTAATAGGGTGATTGGATTGTGAATATATATATTTACACTAGCTGACCCAGTCACGCGTTGTTGTGACTCAGTAGTTATAGTACCTACGTTGGATCAGTGTTATTCTAAACTTCCTAATGTAGTCAAATTAATATTCACTAATAAAGACAAAAACGTTTTAGTCGATTTGAAAATCGTTTTCAGAGATTTGAAATTAAGGACAAACGAACATAAAAAAAATTTATTTACATTTTATTACAAATTACTTAAATGAAAATATATAAAATATTGATATTTATAAAAAATAAATTATTTATTTATATATTGAAATTTCAGTTTTATAAGTGAGGTATATGAAGTTGCTTTTTAAACACTTTTATCAATTATTTTCATTATTTTAAATTATTACAATTTATGTTAATTGGTGCACAATATTTTTGGTTAGCCTGTCTTTTGATAATACAAATAGATTTGATGGTTCCCCCACATGTGAGCAGGAATAGCTGCCCTTGGGAGAAACACGCATTTTCCAAGTCGAAGCTGCAAACGGACATTGTTATGGTCATAGCGAAAGCCAAACGAATTGGAAATTGAAGCCTTTTAAATGGTATTGGAGATTCTGATGGTATCATTGGAATACGTGGCAACAGGACGATTTCTCCTTTAAACTTTCCAGTCAAAATAGTTTCCGGTGATCCTTTTGATGACCAAACGTGTACCGTTGCATGATCTAGGTGGATTCAAATTACGATGAAGAATAATTGCTCAACCCATCTTTAACCGAAGATCGTGTGGTGGCATTCCTGTCAAATCCAAAGAATTTAAAAACTCAGAAAATTTCAGCTTCATTTTCATCTACAATAGTGTCTACTGATTTAAAAGACATCAGATCACTTGGTAACAGTTAATTTAGTCGATTTAAACATTTTTTGATGCCAAAATAGCACGATTACTGAGCCAATTATGATTTAAGTAATTATTTGATATATCCGGGAACACACTCCCAGGTCACGCCTTTCTGTACAAAATGATATCAGTGAACAGTAATGAAAGAAAATAATTTTCGAAAGCAGATTTTGAATATGGCATGATTCCCAGAGAGGAGAGAAAGAGAAAACACAGTGCAATAATGAAGGAGCACTGGAGAGCTGGCCATAACAAAAAGAAGAAAAATGAGAAGCAAGCAAGAAAAACTTAGACGTTTTTGAATTTATCGTAACATTTTCTTCAATGTTATATTCATGTGTAATTACTTTGTTGTTACATGTAATAACACACAAACGATGCAAAACAATATAGTATAATTACAACACAACACAACACAATTAAAATTCAAGAAGCACACATATGGCATGGAACAGACTGTAGAATAAATAAATCGAAACACAAAGACATCTGCGGGATGGTTTGATAAATTACCATACCACCATCTGTCAGAAACTTATGATGGCTTGGAATAGACTGTAGCACAAATAAATTGAAACACGACGCCATCTACTGGATGGTTACCCAACCTGTGGCGATAAATTAACACACCACCATCTGTTAGAAATTTATGGAATTTACAAACCATTGTCCTACAACAAACGTTTAATTCACAATTATAAATATTGAGGTCAATAATCGAGATAAAAAATATATATTTTAAGTTGGACCAAATTACACACAATAAGCCAAGTTTCAACAAAATCGGTTAAGTAGTTTTGGAGTTCATCCCGGACAAACATCGTGACACGATATTTTTACGTATATAATAAAAGAATCTATGCAGATAAACATCACCTCTGGTATGTGGTGGTTCAATATAGACAGTGGGCATGGAGGCAAGGAGTGGATAGAGGGAAGGAAAAGTACTGACTGGGTATTATCTCAAATTGAGACCAGGGGGTTGCCTTGTGCCTAGTTTGTTTGGTAGGCAAGGTCCCTCCTTCTGAGTTCAGAGGAGCTGCTGTTGTTTGGGAGGGCTCTGATAGATCAGACCATGAAATGAATTAAAATTATTGGTGCCATGGTAGATACCATGGATAGCTACTGGATGTGAACCAAGGAAGTGTAATAGGGCCACTACTTTTCTTAATATTTATAAACGACCTAGGTGACAACGTCAAATGCTGGTTGCGATTGTTTGGAAATGATGCAGTTATCTACTGGGATATAAGGTGCTCTGATGATTGCTTAGAAATTCAGCACGATTTGGATGCTATTTCCAATTGGTGCCGTAAATGACAGCTTACACTTAATTGCATAAAGTGCAAGGCAATGTGAATAAGTAACAAAAAGAATCGGTTTGCTCAAGAGTACAAAATAAACAATTCAGCTGTTGACACGGTTGATTTACTCAAGTATCTGGGGGCGTTGGTACAAAGCAACATGAAATGGGACTTGCACATAAGTTCCGTTGTAGACAAAGCTTATTCTAAATTGCGATTCATAGGTCGTATTTTGAGGAATTGTAATGCTCATACAAAAGAGATAGTGTATAAAACACTAGTGGGTCCGCATCTGGATTACTGTTGTGCAGTTTTGGATCTGTATCGTAAGCGCCTGATTGACTCAGTGGAGAGGGTGCAGTGGAAAGCCACTTTATTTGTGACTTGTTGCTACAGCCCTTATGAAAGTATCACAGAACTGAAACATAGATTAGGCTGGGATAGTTTGGAAGACAGATGACATAGTTTGCGTTTGAATTTATTGGAGAATATGCAAAAATCTTTAAATTACGAGTGCAATGAAATACTTCTTCCGCCAACCTATTTAGATCGCAATGACTGGAGGGATAAGATTCGAGAAATAAGATGCCGTACTGATGCTTTTATGTATTGCTTCTTTCCTCGTGCTATTCGGGATTGGAGTGGTGGATTTAGGATTGGTGCTTAGCACCCTCTGCCACACACAATGTTTGTGATTTGCAGAGTATGGATGCAGATGTTTTGTATTCTGAGTGAAAACTGTCTGTCGGTGGCCATTCATTCTTGTGGCTAGTGGATTGGTAGTCAAACCTATTTAGAAAACCAAGCAATGTTTGCAGGTCAGCTAGTATATTACATGTGAGGTTTTACAGGTGGCATGTCCTATGATAGGAAAGCTCTTGCCAGTAATAGGGTTGGTGAAAGTGGTGGAGGCATGGTGTATTTCGTACATCTTGCAGCAGGGTCTATTGCATGTGAATGATCCTTGGGGTTGTCTGATGGGATGAGGAAGACTGCTGAAACAAGTTCTGGGAGGGACAGGGAGGATTTTTGGAAGAATGGATCTCATTTCTGGGCAGGTTAGTAGGAAATCATAACCCTGGCAAAGGATTCTGATGATGGATTCAAGACCAGGGAAATATTGTGTAACCAGGACTGGACTGTGGTTGGTTTCTGGGGGTTTGGAGCACTCAACAGGTTGAACAGGTTACAATGTGGCTCGTGAAAGTTGCTTGTGAACCAAAGCTGAGGTATAGTTGCGGGATACTAATGCTTGTGAGATGATGTTTGAATACTCCATTAGGGATTTCTGGTTGTGTTAATTTATCTTTTTTTCTGATCTTTATTTTCTTTTAGTTTGTCTTTCCATTTTAATTTTCTCTGTTTTGCGATAAATTACAAAATTCGAGTACAAAAGCTCACTAAGTTTCTTTACCCATTGTCGCCATTTACGTTAGAAATGCATGGGCCTATCGCTCTGATACCTAACTTCTCAACTTTGCTCCCATGTTTTTAACATGTAACTGCTGTTGCTCATAACCTTTTACCATATCCAAATTGGTTTTTTAGCATCCTGTCCATCCGTCATTTGGTTTTAGCGGCTCATGCTCCCCATTTCAGTGACTTGTTTCACATGACTTGAATGCTAATAATTCATTTTAATCCATATTCCTACAGACCTTTTCCACTTGTTTTGGTGCGTAACTGCTACTTTTTATGATATTTTCCTATTTGCAAAAAAAAATATTAGCATCCTATGCTTGGAGGCTAGTAACTCATTTTAATACATATTCATAGTCTCTTTTGAATATTTTATCACTGCCCCATCCGTTTACCACTCTTGCTTTCTTCAACGTGCATTTCATATATCACTATCGGCCAAGTACCCTATTTGCAATCATCTCAACATGTTTTGATTATTATCGTTCCATCCATTGACTGCACATGCTTTTCTAACCGTATTGTCGGTTACGTAAGTCAATATTAACACTTCTCAACTTTTTTTTTTTACTCCCCCCAAAAATGTCTCCACCAACATTCCCTTACAGGGTACCTATTGATAAATACTTGTCCTCCTACAGATACCATGCCTTCCAATTAGCCAAACTGCAGTCTCACATCCTTTTCCTAAAATCATGTCTCTTCTTTAACATTCCTCCTAATGGTCTCACCATCAAACTGCCAGTATTTGGGTGCTCCCCACAAATTCACCCAGCCCTACATGTCTTCCGCTACAAACAGTCTTTGGCCTTCACCCACCTTGTGCTCCAAGAGTACACCAATCTGGTGAACCAACACTCCAGACACATCATATCCCTTCATAAAATACCCTTGCTCTCATCCCTGCAAGTAATCCCACTTACGAATCAGATTATACAACAGTCAGTGAATTCTAGTAGTAGGCATGCCCAAAACCATCTGCACAAGTTGTCCCATCTCGTAGGGGGTCAGTCTCTTCTCTGCCAGACATTCGTCCACCAATCAAAACTGCAGCCTCCCCTGATATCATAAAATCCGTCTATTGCCCAACTGCTCAACATACCTCAACCTCCTCCTTTGAAACCTACACCTCACTCTCTGCACTCCAGCCATGCTTCCAAACCTAAACTTTCAGTTGTGAACTTGTCCTCTACATCACTATCTGAATCCCTACTCTTCGTACTCTCCAAAGGCCTTTCCTTTTCTCCTGCACCTACATGTGACCATGCCAACCTTGTCCGTGAGTCTCTTTCATTCTGCCGAACACTCCGCTGGTGGTACCACTTTGCCAATCTCAGTGAACCTGGACCTCAAGACTACCTGGAACCCAGTCTCCACAAATTCAAACCACTATCCACACTTGACCCACCATCTCTTCGCCAGAACCATCCCATACAGTTTTTTTTTAGGAATTCTTATCCACCAGTTTGGCTTCTCCTAGTTTTCTGAAGACCTTGAAGAATACCAGCATTCTCAACCCAGCTGAAACCCGTGTCAGAAAATAACTTTCAACTAACCCAGACCTTATCATTCTACCTGCGGACAAGGGCTCAACCACAGTAGTTATGAATCATGGTGACTATGTGGCTGAAGCCCTTCGTCAGTTATCAGATGCTAACACTTACTGCCGCTTCGCTGTAGATTCCACACCAGCTGTCAACAAAAAAAATACAGGAATTTGTACAGTTCAATGGTCCCCTCCAAGGTCTCACCCCACAGTCAATCTCCCTTCTTACTCCTCAAAATCCACATATGCCTACCCTTTTCCCCCTTTCCAAAATCCATAAGCCTGGCAATTCGGGATGCCCCATCATCATCATCATCATCAGTTTTTTGCCCTCAGGCAGGTTTTCACTTGGCTGCTCTCCATGCTCTTCTGCCTTTCTCTTAAGGGCCATGTAGTTGCCGTCTTCCTTGATGTTGTCTATAATTTTGTACTTCCTTCTTCCTATTATTCTCCTCCCACAGACTAGACTTCCAAGGCGTCTTTTATCAGGCACTCCCCTCTCAACAAGTGTCCCATCCCATTTTTCTTCTTTCTTTTATTACTTGGAGTATTTTTCTGCTTTCATTGTTGCTGCTTATGGATCTCCTACAGAACGAATCTCTGCATTGGTGTACCAGTACCTACAACCTAGTCTCTCAGCTCCACTCCCACATCAAGGACAGAAACTATGCCCTCACTTTCTTCCAACTCAATCGTGGTAACCATTGATGTCACATAACTGTACACACACATCCCACATTGTCATGGAGCATTTTCTGGATAAGTGCCCTCCAAACAGCTGCCCCAGCACATATTTCCTCACCACATTGGCTGAACTCATACTTAACAACAACTATTTCTCCTTTAAATGCAATATCTAACAACAAACCCGTGGCACTCGCATGGCCCCCTCTTATGCTAATCTCTTCATGGGCTGCCTGGAAAACATCCCCCTCAAACCACTCTTGTGGCTTAGATTCATAGATGACACTTTTACGTGGAGAAAACACCCTTCTAAATTTTCTGGACAATCTAAATACCTTTAATAAACATGGACCTATTCCCACACCCAGGCCACATTCTATGGCCAACTCAGCTCCTCAGTCCACACCAAACCCACCAACTCGCAACAGTGTGTACCTCCATTTCAACTGTTGCCATCCATATCACACCAAACGTTCCCTCCCCTACAGTCTGGGCATTCGAGGCAGTCGTATATGCTCTAACCAGAAATCCCTAATGGAGTATTCAAACAACATCTCACAAGCATTGGTATCCCGCAACTATCCCTCAGCTTTGGTTCATACGCAACTTTCACGAGCCACGTTGCAACCTGCTCAACCTATTCACTGCTCCAAACCCCCAGAAACCAACCACAGTCCAGTCCTGGTTACACAATATTTCCCTCTGGTTACACAATATTTCCCTGGTCTTGAATCCATCATCAGAATCCTTTGCCAGGGTTATGATTTCCTACTAACCTGCCCAGAAATAAGATCCATTCTTCCAAAAATCCTCCCTGTCCCTCCCAGAACTTGTTTCAGCAGGCCTCCCAACCTCAGCCAACACCTAGTACACAAACACAGTCTTCCTCATCCCATCAGACAACCCCAAGGATCATTCACATGCAATAGACCCTGCTGCAAGATGTGCGAAATACACCATGCCTCCACCACTTTCACCAACCCTATTACTGGCAAGAGCTTTCCTATCATAGGACATGCCACCTGTAAAACCTCACATGTAATATACTAGCTGACCTGCAAACATTGCTTGGTTTTCTAAATAGGTTTGACTACCAATCCACCAGCCATAAGAATAAATGGTCACTGACAGACAGTTTTCACTCAGAATCCAAAACATCCAGTAGCTATCCATGCCATCTCCAATGACACCAATAAAACCTCCTGGTCTCAATTTGAGATAATATCCAGTCAGTACTTTTCCTTCCCTCTATCCACTCCTTGCCTCCATGTCCACTGTCTATATTGAACCACCACATACCAGACGATATGTCTGTCTGCATGGATTCTTTTATTATTATTATTTTATATATTTTTTCTGATATTATTCTATTTATGTATTTACTTTCTCAAATTTATGTTATGAACTTTTTAATGTATTATTCTGCGCTTTTTGCAACACTTTGCATTGCTCGTGTACTAGATCGAATTCACTGTCCCCCTCTCCCTGTCCTCTGTTTGAACTTACCCTCACCATGTTCCTGACAGTCATTCTGTGAGACCATCTCCTACACCATCCTTCCTCCATGAAGTTCTCCTGTTGACGAAGGCCCAAGTCCCAAAATATTGATTGTTTTTCCTGATCTTGTGCTTTTTTTATGCGTTCACCCCATGAAACTATCATCTAAGATATGTGGTGGTTCATTTCGCTATCCTTTACTTATATATATATTATTATTATTTTTTTTTTTTTTTTTTTTTTTTTTTTTTTTTTTTTTTTTGAGGAAATGCTAAGTTCTCTTTATCAGATCCCCTGTTTAAAATGACCAGAAGGCCATCACTAATTACAGATGAAAGTAGGCATTATGGCTCTATCTGAGATATGCTCCACTTGACTCTACTTATCCTCAAATTGTTTCCTCTTAAAGTTGCTGCATTACTGACTGAGGATTGATAGCATTGGTTTTTAAGTATCACTCAGGTAGAGTCCTGTATCCCATAAATCATGTTCTCATAGGGACTTTTTCTTTTGTCAGATTCCCAGAAGTAAGAAGTCCGATCCAGTGCCACATTTTCAAAGTCCATTTTATGGCCAATGTCGATAACAGCTTCTGCTACTGTGCAACTTCACTTGCAAAACAAATGGTAGCACATGGGTTCAGCACAGCCGACCTTAGTGGAACAGATTTCTTGATGTAAAACTTTCCACATGCCATATACACACGTAATCCTTAAACCAGGTTATCTTTCACTGAATGAAAGACATCTTAGTTTTTTACGGCAGGTGGAAAATTATCTTAATACTATGGTAGACCAATACATCATCTATTTTCACTGAATTGTTCCCTGCATATGGGATGAAAGCCAAAGCACTAAGGTCAGCAGTAATACGTGGGCCTTGCATTTCGAAGGATATTGGTCCAAAACCTTGTCCAGCCATCCACATTTTGGTTTTCTATGGTTTCCCAAAATAAATCCGGACTAATTCTGGTATGGTTCCTTCAAAAGGCTAAGCTGAATTCCTTCTCATTCTTTATCACCTATCCTCCCCCAGCTCCAGTGACTTCGATGTCAATGTGTTGTAAAGCCAGAAGCAAAAAAAAGTACCCCCTCTGTTTGTTGCTCACAGTAGCTGTTTGCCTGAATGTGTTGATGCAGTTGGCTTCTGTGTGGTCACTGTGTGTTGGCTTGAAGTACTTCTATGTGCTGTAGTCTCTTCTGGCCTATCTATTTCCATGGTGAGACAGATGTCAGGTGAAATTCCATTAAGGTACTACAGGAATTTATTTGATGTTCAGTTCTCATGGAGCCACATGTCGAACATATCACCCATGTAATGGTAGAAACACTTGGATTTTAAGGCCATTACTTCGTGTGGTCTCTTCTTGACGTCTCCATGTGTAGATTTTCCACCCTTAGTGACACAGCAAATCTGCTTGTAGAATCTCCTCCTCACCATATAAAGTACATAGAAGGAATAAATGTTCAGAGAGTCCTGCCACATTGATTTAAAAATGGTAATGCAACAGATAATCTCTTTAAGAAGAACACTATCAAACTGTTATACACAATTGAAACTAACCATTTTACCCATCTGGCTCTTTCTGTAGGCATAGTATATGTCTCATCTCTCACATTTGGCAACAGATCCAGATGGAAAATCATGTCTCACCAAATAATTCAGGTGGAAAATGTTTTGCCTAAGGAAAGAGTTTTACAAAAGTAGTAGTAGTCATAATATTAAGAGTATCTTCTACCTTTCTGTAAAAATTTGGGATCAGCTTTCTTTGATGAAATATGGTCAAAGGATTAAGGGTACTGAGGGTATCTGGCATATCTTGTGAGTGGGAAAATTCGTACATACCATTGTGCTGCTACAAGTGGAGTCTGCAGTCATGGAACATGTTATTGGAAATGGTCATAAAGTGTACTTTGAAAATATAAAGGTGCTGATCTAGCCCTCTACTTCTGGGAACCTGTCATAAGGTATGATGTTGAAATACTCCTTAACAAAATTAATATAGATACAGGATTTTATATTTCTTTGTCACCACCTTGGTCCAGTCTACTCTTACCTTCCGTTGACATTCCTCCATTCTACTCAGCCATCTGTTGCTTGGTAATACATAGGATAGTTGCGACAATGAATTTTGCAATGAAAATGAGATATCCCATCTTATTCTGGTAATGCAAAGCACTTTTTGTGAAAGCATTTAGCAGTCGATTATTATTTGAAGGAGAATGGTTTTAAATTTAAACATCTACAATTGCTGCTATCATTCATATTATGCACAGCATCATTGTTTCACAATATCAAGGGGTTACATGAAATAATGAGTGGCTTGGTGTCTCAGTGGTTAAGGCGTCTGACTGGTGATCAGAAGGTCGCCACTTCGAATCCCTGCCTTGGCAGGTATTTTCGTAGGCCTTTAACTCAACCTTCACCTCTGGCCCAGCTTTCTGTGTAATGTAAAGTTTGCCATAATGCTTCCTTGGTTCAGATTCCATGTTAAACTGTACGACCCCCATCCCCAGTAGGATAACCAAGTTAGGTTAAGGGTCACCACGACAGAGGCGCACGCATGGCAAATTGAAACTCTTTCAAACCGGCAGATGAACTACCCTCCAGTAGTGATGTTCCGATACCATCAAAGTATCGATACCTACTCAAATGAGTAGTACTCAAATTGTCTTACGATACTTACTCATATGAGTACTACAAAAGTATCGATACTTACTCGTATCGATACTTTTGTACTCAGTTGCCTACCTTATTGTCGAAATGTAAGAAAATATGTGACATTTTGCTAAATTATTTATTTTATGTGCCTAGCCTAGTAAAATCTAATAAAACACAGTAAATATTTTAATTTATTTATTCAAATTATAGAAAATCACAAACTTTGAAGGTATTGTAGTTAAATATTTATTTATTATAATTTTAGCACTTTTAAACAAAAAAGTCTGCATTTGAGAGGTTTCCCAAAAAAAGCAATTGTTCCAAGTATTTTGGAAACAGCCTGTTTCTTTTGTTTGACATTGTTTCACCCACCTTAGAATATAAACATTCACTCGGTACTGATGTAGCTACAACAATAAGATATTGTTGTGCATATTTGTACAAACAAGGAAATATAAGTTTCATTTGGGTTACTTTTGAGAGATGTCACACTGTTTGACAAATAGCGAGAAACTTCGTCAGTATGATACGTTTTCTTTTTGTGGCCGTGGGCTAGCTCCTTGTGATGTTTCCAGAAGTCATATTCCTTGGAAACGTTAGCTGAAGCAGCTTCCTCTTCCGATTCACAAGGGCTACTTAATCGTTCATGAACAATACTTTTTAGTTTTTGTATGGCTTGCCCGCATGCTACTGGATCCTGAAAATGCAGATTTTTAAATCTTGGATCCAAAAGAGTAGCGATGGCTGCAAGATCATTGAATTCTATCAAACCATATCTTCTCTTCAGTTCTCTCAATGAAACACCCTTGCATTCTTTCACAACTGGTGTGTTTGGTGTGATACTGTTAACTTCTGTTGACAAACAACTAAGCATTGGTATTATTTTGGAAATTGTAACATACTTTTGTCCCGTCGCCTCTCGTGTAACATATTCAAATGGTTTTAATAATGCAGTAAGTTGGCTTAGTGTTTCTATCTCTACAGCAGTTGGCATGTCGGGCGCTGAAACACTTTCAATGACGATTTCAGATATAACTCTTCTTAAAAGTAAAAAGCGCTCCAGCATGAAAAAGGCTGAATTCCATCTTGTTTTCTCATCAGCAACAAGTTTCAAAACTGAGCCTTCAGGAGTATTGTTTCGCATTTGAATTTTTCTTAATTTATCAGACTGCAAAACACTATTTTTTATCCAATGCACTATTTCTCGAACTTTTGATATAGCTGTCTTTACACTAGGTAATTTTAAAGCCTCTTCGACTCCGAGGTTCACCGTGTGCGCAAAACACGGCAAATGTTTCTTTTCACCAATAGATAGTCTAATGGCTGCAATCATAGCACTGGCATTATCTGTTACTACGGCACGAATTTTGCTTAGTGGAATATTCCAACTATCAAGAATATTCATAAGGGTTTCTGATATATATTCAGCAGTATGTCTTTCGTTTAGCGCACTAGTGGCTAGGTATAACATACACATTTCACATTTTTTCTTGGAAATGGGCTGTCACCCCCAGAAAACCTCGCTCGTTCAATGTTTCGGTCCAAATATCCAGTGTAAGACAAATATGATCTATTTTTGACAATCTAGATTTAGCAACAGCCACACAAGCCTCATATTTTTCCTGAGTTTTATTTTTTAAATATTTGCTCCAGGCACTTTGAAATTAGGTTGCAGTTCTTTCATGAGAGCTAAAAAGCCCTCTTCAACTATGTTGAAAGGCTGCATATCCTTACAGATAAAAATATACAAAGCTTGCAGTATTTTTTTCATATTTTGCACCTCTATCTGAAATAAAGACGCCAATTAAAAATAAGAGAAAAATCAAATAATTGTAATGATTAATAAGTACTAAAATAATGTATTTGCCTTTATTAGACGAAACTCGTGAAAAAGCCTCTTGTAAAGTAGTTGGAGTATAGTATTATTTGCACTTTTGTCGACGACGCAATCAGATCGTTCTTCCGAATGTTTTGATGTTGATGGCTGTGAGAGATAGGACTCCTCACTAACCGTAGTCGTTGATTTATCAGACGCTTTTGTACTTTTTGAACTGAAATGTAAATAACAAGAGTAAACTATCTAGTACGATTTCGATAATGTTGTTTGAAGGACGACACTTCCAGCAGTAAAATTATTTATATTATTTCTTTTTAAGGAATATTAATTCTTCATCTCATTATTCAAAGTTTCTTGTAACGCTAAAATTAAAGTGAACGTAATTTCTAGAAACTTTTTTAAATGGAAAAATAACAACTCATAACTTATAAATAAATTCGTACAGATAAAGGATATTAGTATCTGCGATTTGCTTATCAGTTTATGAATACAAAAGATAATTATTAGATACACACCTTTATTAGTATCCAGAGTACTCTGTTGTTTTCTTTCTATAACAGTTCCATGAGTATTGGCATGTTTAAACAAACTGGACGTGTTTCCAGAGAACTTCACTGTTTTAAAAACATTGCTTGCATTTTGCCATCGTTTCATTCACTTTAATGTAATATGTCCACACTTTAGATTTTGGTGGTGCCATAATAATAATAAAAAAGCTGTACAAGTTAACACGAAGAACGCACTACACAGTTCAATAACAAAAACCCCTATGGCGGGCGGCCGGACGATTGTTGATTGCGAGCAACTAATGGGTGGGGGAGGGGGCGGGATAGGGTTACCAGATAGCCGGGAAATCCGGGAATGTCCCGGATTTTTGTGTCTGGTCCCGTGTCCAGGAATTAAACTTTACTGTCCCGGAATTCCCGTATACCAGTTTTTTTTGTCAAACTTAAGATACCACGGTGGCCATGTCGGGCTCGCAGAGGGAGGTAGAGGAGCGCTCCACCTTACCAACAACCAGAGACAATATATAAAGACTGTTCAACCATGACGCAGTAATTTTCAACCAAGTTGAGTTAATAATCCTATATATATATATATATATATGACCCCCGGATCGCTGGGATAAGGATATACGTCGAGTTACAGGCGTGAACTGGAAGAGGGTGGCTCAGGATCGATCGGCCTGGAAAGAACTACAGCAAAACTATGTAGAATTAAATTCTAATATATAGCTCATCAGGCTTAAAGAGGCTACATCCTGAAAAAAGGATCGATATAGCTGCAATAATAATAATATATATATGCGTGTGTGTTATGTAGCATAGTTTTTTATGTAAAATACATCGTTTTTAATTAATTTGAATATTTGTTGACTCCTTAAAAATAACAATAAAATACCTTTTTAACCCCATAAATGTCCCGGAAATTGTAATCCTGTATCACTAAAAAAACCTTCTTAACCCCAGAAATGTCCCGGAAATTATAATCCTGTATCTGGCAACTCTTGGGCGGGCATAGCAAAATGCGTGCCAAACGTTTCAAAAAACATTTCGTTGACTATATAGAAACAAAACAGACTTTATCACAATGAAATAGAGACCTAAAACAAACTCTTTGATATTATATTTTCTGTGGAAGTTGTCTATTCTGAGACTGATTTTTTTTTATTTTCAATGCTACCAGCTTGACGTCAGCAGGAAATTAATTTTGCAGGCGCGACTGAGTGGCGCAGCAGGGATTATGCGTTCTGAATTTAACACCGGGCGCGTTTCGATACTTTTGATTCGATACAAGTACTTTTCTTCCGATACCAAGTAAGTATCAAATGAATTAATTCAAATACAAAAAGTACTCGGTATCGAAACAAAGAATCGAGTACTTACTCGTATTTACTTGTATCGGAACATCACTACCCTCCAGGTTCTCCTGGCCAACAATGTCATACATCCCTTCTTTCTTTTACCTTAAATAGTGTATATTATTTGTGTTTGTCCTGTTTTTGTGTTGTTGCAGCCATCCTGCTTCTAACTGTGGCAAGTGATTGTGATGCTTTCACTGTGCCTGTTGGTATTCACATCGTATTAAAGCATTTTCCTCTTTATAATTATAATTTTAAAATTTTTCTCTGATCCACATTACCACAATTATCTATGGATGTCTGCGTACATGCACTATTAATGGACAAGAGTGAACACAAATTGCTTAGTGGGAAAGGTTTATTTTTTGAACACTCATTGACCATATTTTTTGTTATGGTTTCCCATTGTGGGTTATCAATACTGTATTATAATGCTGTGAGCACTGCAGCCTTGGGAATATTTGCATACTTCTATGGTACTAATTTTCTCTATGCATATATAAAATTCTTATATGCCACAAACTGTGAAATGGTTTTATCTTTGCTGTTATTGGATGTAGACAGGTGAGTAACTTTGAAGTATTTCGGCTAAAAACATATCAGCATATTAGCTGATGGAGATACTGATAGTCAGAAGAACTGAATGTTTAGTGGATAACCAGGTAATAGATAAATGGCATTTAATGTGAAATAGTGGGAAGAAGTTTTGAAGGAGTTATTAGTCAGAATCAATTTTGTGTCTAGATTATTGGTTTGGGTATTGAAAGTTAATGACACGAGTATTGTGTCAATGTATACTGTATTTATCGATTGTTTATTTCTCCATCCACCACTGCCATCTCAACTCTTCTCACATTGTTCATCTCATGTTTCAGTCACGTGGTGAATGAGTGTGTACACTTCCGATCCCCTTGCCATATATCTAAAGACATGGAACAATTTTCAGGGTGCTCACAAAAAGTTATAATTATGTACAACTAGGCCATCAAAGAAACTGTGGCATTCATTCAACTGCTTACGATTAATCTTTAACTGTTGTTTTTTTGTGTAATAGCTACAATATACTGAATATTTGTTTTTGAGTCTGTAACTAGGAGGCTATGTCCAGCTATTGATTAAGTAGTTCATAGTTGCTCTAAGACAAGTTGTTTATTCACCAGTAGTTGGTACAATACTAGACTGCCATATCTTATATAAGGTGTTGGAGATTAAGAGTACTTGCATATCATCTGTGGACTTAATTAAGAGTACTTATGTATTTTCCGTGGACTCTGTTTCTAGTAGTTACGTTGGTAGTCAGAGAAGTAAATAAAGAGTAAAAGCACGTTTTTTTTTTGTATGATTTAATACGCTACATTTTATGTTGCCGAAAACTCGGGTAAGAAGCTTATTGTTATACGATAAAAGGAGTAAATACGAAGCACGACTTCCACACACTACTACGTCTTCGCTACGAAGAAATATTTTGAGTGGAAGTAAATTATACGACAGCTTCTATCTGGTAACCTACGACATGCAAGTTCTAGACGCTACAGCAAGCTTAGAATAATACAGGCATTCAGTAATTTAATTGCAGCGCTTACTTGAAATGCTTTGATTTTAAAACACGTGTAACCTGCGATATTACAATGACAATTAGCATTTAACTGGTAAATAACACGATTCCTACGCCATCTTACGGTCTGTGATGTGACTATCTGCAGAATTTTTAGAACGTCTACAAAGTAAAGAGTTGTTCACAATGATTGAAGACGGTCAGCTGCGTAATTTGAAGTGCAAACGGGAGGCAGAAAGATGTTTAATAACTAAATTCAGTTCATTTATTAATGATGAGATTTCTGAAGACAACTACGAATGTAATTTAACAAGGCTTCAAGAAGCATTACATGATCTGACAATCCTTGATGACAAAATACATGACTTTCTGACGATGAATACTGTGAAGATTTAATACTATGTGAAGAGTATGTGGACATTGCGAAGAGAGCAATTTTCAAGGCTAAATTAAAGATTGGAAGAAAACTGCACGTTTCGTCAGCCGTATCTGACATGTTTGCTCCAGTGACATCAATTTCTCACACTGTCACACTACTGGCTCCCTCACATCCTTCAGCGTTAGTTTCCGACAAAAGAGAAGAGGATGAAGGGCTGGGTGAGCAGACCACACGGAGAACATTGTGAGCCACATACCTGTACGGCTACACGAGTTCACATTAACAGACAAGACGCAAATTCACTACCGTTACAAGGAATGTGGACGGCTGAGGAACGAGAAACAAAAGAAAATACATACATTCTTCATCAACCATGAAGTCCTATCAGATAAAATAGTGAAAGGGCCTACAACGAAGCCAAACATGATGCAAACCATGGCCACGCTTGATGATTAAGAGTACTTGCGTATCATCTGTGGATTTAATTAAGAGTACTTATGTATTATCTGTGGACTCTGTTTCTAGTAGTTACTTTGATAGTCAGACCGAGCGTGGTAGTGTAACGGATAGCGTTCTGGCCTCGCATTCGGGAGGACGGCGGTTCGAATCCCCGCCCGGGCATCCAGATTTGGGTTTTCCATGGTTTCCCCAAATCACTCCAGGCGAATGCCGGGATGCTTCCTTCAAAAAAGGCCATGGCCGAATTCCTTCCCATTCCTTGCCCCCATCCTTTCCCGTCTCTAAAGACCACGTTGTTAAAAAAGGGACGTTAAACTGTTACAAAAAAAAAAAAAAAAAAAAAAAAAAAAAAAAAAAAAAAAAAAAGATAGTCAGAGAGGTCAATAAAGAGTATAAAGCACATTTGGTTATATGATTTAATACGCAACAGAATAATTAGTCCATAGTTGCTCCAAGACAAGTTGTTTAATCACCAGTAGTTGGTACAATACTAGACTACCATGTCTTATATAAGGATCGAAAGTTCAAGACAGTATTTCCAGAAATTTCTGTACTTAAGTGAATTTAGTATACTGCTATAGAACAATCTAGAAAAGCTTAGATAAGTGAGAGAAAAATCGTTAGTAGGTGCCCAGACTCGATCCTGGGTTGCCCACGTGGTAGGCAAGCACGGAACTGCTGATCCAAAGTGATGACTCACTCCGGGATGAGTTAAGCAGCTACATCTGGAGTCACGTGTAAAGGCGAGGCATGCTTGAAGTATTGTTGGTGTGGTGGCTTACTGCAGAGTACTGTCACTCTACTCTCCCCAGCGGGAAGAGTGAGCATCGGCTACGAAGTGATCTGGAGGGACGGCTGGTCTGGCCGGAATGAGTAGAAACTGCTCGCCCTAGAATTGGTGGCAATGGAGAAACTGGTGGGGCCGGTAGTGAGGGAGGTGGTGGCGCCAACGGACTCGGCGAGGAGTCTGCCGATGGTGAGACGTCCAGGAGAAGATGAGCAGGTTTCAGGCGGTCGATAGACATGGTTGTAGGCTTGTTGCTGATGTTGATGGTATAAGTCTTCCGGTCGCATTTGAGCATTGGGATAAGGCCCTGTAAGGAGGATGGAGGGCTGGCCATACTGTGTATTGACAAACAAAGACATGGGAGGATGTGGCCAAATCCTTGTGGATGAAGAGATGCAGGAGTGGGGTGCAGTTGAGCCATGTGGGCACGCAGCTTGGATAAGAGGTCCACTGCGGTTGCGAGCTTGGGAGTCTGAATGAAGAGGTCTCCGGGCAGCCGGAGAGGTTCTCCAAAAAGATGTTCCGCTGGTGTTGTCTGCAAGTTGGCGCGCCAGGTTGTGTGGATGGCTAGGCGTCTAACCAAAATTCGGTCCGACGGACGGCACATGAGAGCTGTTTTGAGAGTGCGATGAAGGCATTCAACGAGACCAAGGGTCGTACCGAATGCCAAACAAAGATGCTGGAAGATGGAAGATACAAACTGCTGGCTGCAGTCACAGGTGATATGTTTGGGGCAGCCGTATTAACGACCCATCCAAGAAGATAGTCGCAGCAGGTGGTTTCCATAGTAATGTCTACGAAGGGTTTGGTGACAGGCCAACGAGATGCGGCCAATCATGATTAGGAGGTAGCGGAAGTCAGCGACAGGCGGAAGATGTCAAACGATGTCGATGTGTATGTGGCAGAACAAAATGTGACGAGACACCTTTTCACGCTGGCAGGCGACAGTCCTTATACTTGGATGGCCAGAAGTAACACTTGGAGATGAGTTGCATTGTGGAGTTGGCACCGGGATGATGTAAGGAGTGGATCTTATTGAAAATGTGCTGTTGGTATAGTGCAGGGACGTAAGGCCGTGCCATGGGCATTGAGGTGTCGCACCAAAGCGTCATGTCCTTGCCAGCTTGAGAGCTGTTCCGCCACGAAGGAGTTCTTGCAGGTCCTGTACTGTGACTCAGCCAAAGCAGTGAAGTCAGGCAGAGAAGAGGTTGTGATTGCGCTGATCCACAAGAGCCAATCAGCGACGATGTTGTCCAGGCCGGAAATGTGGCACTTGTCTGCGGTGAACTGCGAAATGAATTCGAGATGATTAAACTGTCATGGCGAGCAAGTGTCGATGTTCTTGGCACGTGGACAGAAGGCGTAGGTTAAAATCTGTAAAAAATTGCAAAGTCACAAGCTTCCAACATGGGTCGAAAGTACTACACTGCCTGATAAGCAGCGATGAGCTCTTGGTCATAGGCACTCCACTTCTGCTGAGAAGGCGTCCGGTGTCCATGAGATTGCCGAGCTCTTTACTGTGGAACCTTGGAGGAGAGCATTGAGTGGAGCCTATGCATCAGCCGCATGCAGAATGTGCTGTCGATAATAGTTGATCACTTCCAGGAATCATCGCAGTTCGCAGACAGTCCTTGGAGGTGCAAAGGTTACTGATGACTGTAACTTTATCTGGGAAAGGCGAGTAGGCATTGGTGCTGACAGTGTAACCCAGAAAGGTGAATGACAAAGACCTGAAGATTCACTTCGCTGGGTTTATCTCGATAAGGAGAAGCGCTGGAATAGAAATCGAAGATGCCCGAAAATGTTCCTTTTTCGAATGTGAGAAAACCAGGATGTCATCCAGGTATGGAAAGCAGATGAGGAGACCTGCTAGAGCTTCGTCGACAAAGCGTTGCTAGGTCTGAACAGCATTGCGTAGTCCAAATGGCATGAATAAGAATTCAAACAAGCCAAAGAGTGTGATGATATGCGTTTTTTCAATGTCTTCTGGAGCCATAGAAATTTGGGTGAAGGCTTTGTAACTTTAAACACTTTTAGAGCCTGAGAGAAGTCGTGGAGGTGGCAGACAGAGTAATGGTCAGGGATAGTGCGGGCATTGAGGGCCCTGTAATTGCCGCACTTTCTTCAAGTACTTCTGTACCATATGAATCGGTGAGGCGTAGGGGCTGTGAGAGATTCGGACAGTGCCTTCACATACCAGTAGGAGTGGTTGTCGGTAACAGACCGGCAGCTGCCATTACGAGCTGTTGTCAGAGTTTGTCTGAGAGGCAGGGGAGGTGGAACAAGGCTTGATGCAATTTCAAGCTTCGGCACCAAATCGATAATGGTAGTAGCACACCTCTGATCGAGCGGTACATTGTGAAGAGTTTGTCGAGGAGGGGTTGGATAATGGCGAGGTTTGTTCCGAGTCCATGCTCATGGCCAACTGTGCACAGAAGTGCTCAGAAATATCTTGATATTATGGAGCTGCTTGGCGAGTTCTTCAACGTCAAAGTGTCGGGCAGAGTGTCCAAAGTGTGGACAGCAGGAGTTATTGGAGGTGGAACAATGGCGACAATTCAGTCCACCATGTCTGTTAGTTGATTGAGTGGTAGCCTGTGCTTGGAGAAAAGCCTGGGTGCTGAACGAAGATGTTGTAACCACAATGTGTGCAGGAAGGAGTCCTGCACTTGTGTGGCGCCAGTTAAAGATCACATGTGCTGGAGAAGTTAAGAAGGCTTGCGATCACCCAGTTCTGCTGTTAGGAGTTGCCGAACCCACTGCTCCTTGAAGAGAGATATGCACTGGATAAGCAGGACTTTCAGTATCTGGTAACGATTCGTCACTGGTGGATTGATGATGAGATCGTTGACTTTGCTAGCATAGTGATGGTCGAGGTTACTGACGACATAGTCGTACATAGTCTGATTGCAGGTAATGTTGGCCAGGGAAAATTGTGCTTTTGACCATTGCAAACCATACCACAGGTTGAGCTGGCCAAAACGGGGGTAGTTTTGGCATGACGCTGTAGACTGCGACATTAGCGGTAGTGGAGGGCTCCGGTTGCACGGTGGTTTCTGGGGGGTACAGCCAGGTGGCTTGGTTGTGGTGGTAATAGTACTTGCTGCTCAAGTATCTGTTTCTGCTACTGTTGGTGCAATGTCTGCTGATGCTGCTATTAAAGTGCAGCTAGCTGTTGGTTGTGTGCGGTTTGTTGGGCAGCAAGCTACTGCTGGAGGTTTGCCAGTTGTGCCTGCAGATTAGCAAGTTGCTTGGTGTCTGTCATCATTTCTCAGGCAACGAGGAAGGTATTAGAAGACCGTAGGAGAAGCCCAAAGTTCAGAAAGCATAGAGATGACCGTGAAGCAAGGTATCTGATGATGTTCAGTATTGCCAGGAAGCCAATGTAGAAGGTTGCCGATGATGTCCGTAGTTTGTGGTCACCACTGTAGCTGGGAGGTCATGTACAGATATCGAATAAGTAGTCCATAGTTGCTCCAGGCTAGTTGTTTATTCATCAGTAGATGGTACAAGACTAGAGCCATGTGGGGCAATTGTGGTGTCTTATATACAGGATCGAATATTCTTGAAAGTATTTCCAGAACTTTATGTACTTAACTGAATTTAGTATTATGTTATAGAACAATCTAGAAAGGGTTAGATAAGCGAGGGAAATATCGATAGTAGGTGCCAGGACTCCATCACGGGTCGCCCGCATGGTAGGTGAGTGCGGAACCACTGAGCCCAAGTGGTGATTAACTCCAGGCCGAGTCAAGCGGCTAAATCAAGAGGCATGTGTAAAGGCCAGGCATGCGTGATGTATTGCTGGTGTGATGGCGTACTGTGGAGTATTGCCACAAGTCTCTAGTTTTATGAGAGATGCCAAAATAAAATTTTAGAAAGGTGAAACTACAATCTTATCAGTGCTACAAAACTTCACATACAACTTTGTGTGAATCTATTTGTCAGTGATAAAAGTTTCAAAGTAGTTAAGATGGCTATAGAGTGATAACGCTTGGTCCTGGCATTTAATAGAATGCAAGTTCATTTCCCTGTCAGGTCATTCAGATTTTAATTTTCCATGGTTTTTTAAATCACTCAGGTGAATGCTGGGGTGTTTGCTCTACCATTGTAAAATTCCTCCCTATTCATTGCCTTCCATCTTTTCCCAACTCTAATAACCTCAGCATTGATGAGTCACAAGGCCCTCTCCATCGTCACCCTCACCCTCCCTCCGCAATGGCTGCTGGTCTCTGTTTGAGATATAAATCTGTTCTATTTCCAAAATATTTTTTTTTTCACACCTGGTCTATTTTTTGGATAAAATTCTTTCATTTTTTTTCAGTGATGAGAGCATGGAAGCAGCATTGTCAGAGATAAGACATGGCCGCCCACTGGTGGAGACTGCAGCCGCACATCACATTCCCCGCTCAACTCTGTATGTACGCGCCTGCTCCAAGGGTATTGTACCTACAATGACACGACGTGAACATTCTGGTGAAAACGTGCAAGCTGCTGTTCGTGCTGTCACAGGTGATTTCCCTTACATAATTGTTGTTTTATCCAGTTTAGTGCTTGCACAAAGTCATTAAAGACTCCACAAGTACTGTATATCAAAAGTTGCTCTCAAAAACTAGAAATAGTTAATGGAATCACTATTTTCAAAAATCTCAAGACAACAGTTTTGTGAAACAGTTAAGTAATATGTCAAAACAGCAGAATAAACTCGGAATTTGTATTTTATCCGGAAGAGATCTCACTCAAGAGAGTAAATTAATATTTAAATATATAAGGATATAATAGCCCAAACAGTGAGCACATATTGCCAGGATTTTATTATTACTTTCCAACCAAAAAATGGATGATAATTTTTTGTTGCAGTAAATATACTAAAGACACGAAAGTATAACCAAAATTAAACAGGAGGAAAACATATCTGAGTGTGAAAGATCTCTTAAAATTTATGGTTAAGAATGATGAAATAGTCTCATTTAGTTATTAAAAATCATCTTTGAATTCAAAGATAAGGTTTTTTTAAGCATCTTCAAAAGTTGTAAAACTGGTTATTTCAACTCTTAACAGATTTTCTCTAATGTTTATTTTCCATTGAGATATCTGCTTGGATATTTTCTTATTTGGAATTATGACATGTTGTATATTATTTGCCATGTCGTATTTTATAAAATTGCCAATGTTGTATTTAGGGATTGCAATCCAGCAAAGCGGGATCCCGCAATCCCGCGGGATCCCGCATCATTAGACAGTCTGGCGGATCCCGCACAAAATTAGCGGATCCGCAATCCGCAAAATCCGGCGGGAACGCGTGTCAGTCTGCGTGACTTGCTGCCCCACTCGGTCTCTGTCGGATGTTTTGCACTGTTTGCCTGTACCAAAGCAGTTGACATTTGACTCGTGTGAGCAAACGTTTGTTTTTGTCAACCTTCGTCATTCGTAAGAAAATAGATATACTTTTACGTATTCATCAAAACTTACGTTTGTTTCGAGTACACATTTCTGCAATTTGAGTTATGTTGCGTATTTAGTACGATTTTCTAACTATATAATTATTTTTTAAGTGTCGCACACGTTATCTGAACTACACTGTTACAGCTTTTTATTCACGGTTTCATTATTCCCATTTTCTGTATTTGCAGATAAAGTAATTGTGACAATTTCCTAGTTTTCGGCTGAAAATTTGATTATTCGTTGATATGAAACAAATATTATCGTAATTTTAACGATCGCGTACCTATTTATTTAACAGCTATCAACAGGCAATTGTATATCCTTTGATTTATTGTTGTTTCGGCCGCTGCCTCAATGCGTTTCTTAAACGAAAGCCACTTGCTTACATGTGCCGCTCAGGCTTTCGATTAATCCCTCTTCTCCTTGTTATTATTTCGACTAAAAGTAAAAAAAGTTATAACGAAATTTTCACGGGTGTATCGACGAATTGTGTTGTAGGAACATCATACTTCGACGGCTGTCTTCCTGTGTGTTTGCAATGAAATCTGGAGATACAACCTATGAGGACTTCGCAATCATTCGCCTTTCTTACTAAAAAAAATAATAATTTCCACTCTAAAAACGTCGTTACGCCACATAAGTAAATCTGAAGTACTTGACAGTTTACGTGTTGGCGAGTAGTTTCCTTTAATAACATTGAATCAACTGTAATATCAATCAAAGAATCAGGAGATATAATAATGAATCACGCAAAACAAGGCCAAGTCTCGTGCTTGTGCAGTGACAAAAAGTTATGAGATCTTCTTCTGAGCCAAGCCTACACTTTACAGCGTATATTTGTATTGTCTCTGGCGTATATTCACTTCACTTTGTGAAATGGAATGCTTTTCTCGGTGTTATGGAACGTTTATTTAGAATTAAAAAAAAAAAAAAAAAAAAAAAAAAAAAAAACCTCTGGTAACTTGGCCACTAAGCAAACCATATTTTTAAACTTATGTGATGTATTGTAAGGCACATACTATGACCTAAGACTCAATATTTTCCATTTTTATTATTTATTATAAAATTGGTTTAGATTAAAAAACAAAAATGTAAAACCTCGAAATACACTTAAGACACGCTAAAATGTTATAATGTCATTTTGCCAATCAAAATATTGTTAACTGTTAATTTTTATCATTTAACATTAAAAATTATTTATTAATTTAATTATTATTTAATTTATGAACGTTTTAAGTAACTATGTTTTAAATATATGCGTTAAAAAACTGTTAGTACCAATCCCGCACGGATCCCGCGGGATCCCGCGGGATTGGCACAAATCCCGCGCGGATCCCGCGGGATTGAAAACACTGCGGGATTGCAATCCTTAGTTGTATTTTATAAACTCCTTCTTGTTTTATTTTAATATGGATTGTTATGTTGTCAGGAGTACAAAATCATCTTAAAACTTGTGAAGAAACTTTAATGTTCGAACTTATTAACTTCACTTCTCGTATTTGAATAATAATAATCTTTCTTGTTTTCACTTGACATTTATTTTCGTCTTACTTCATTTTATAAACAATCCGAAGAATTACCGAGGTCCTTTGCTGATGTTAACTTCATTTCAACACATCAAAACCGTGAACTAACTTTTTCTATCGCTCTTCAGATCTTCGGCTCTCTTGTTGTTTTCCGATCTCTGTAGCTACAGATTTTTTTCTCAGAGTAATTATTATTCCTTTGTCTCTTCTCTGAGTAACCTGTAATGCTACAGCCCTCCCCAAGTTTACCATATATTTGTTAAAAAATACTACGGTAAACTTTTTACTGGGGACCTTTGTATTTCTTCTCCTTGTTAACAATTAAAATACATATACAAAATTTCAAAATAACAATGACATAAAACCAACAGAACACCACTTTTCTGTCCTGTCACGGCCGCCATGTTGTATATTATGTGCCATGTCGTATTTTATAAAATTGCCATGTTATATTTTATAAACTCCTTGTTTTATTTTAATATGGATTGTTATGTTGTCAGGAGTACAGAATCATCTTAAAACTTTGAACTTATTAACTTCACTTCTCGTATTTGAATAATAATAATAATCTTTCTTGTTACTCACTTGATATTTATTTTCGTCTTTCTTCATTTTATAACAACCCGAAGAATTAATGCGGTCCTTTGCTGACAGTAACTTCATTTCAACACATCAAAACCGCTAACTAACTTTCTCTATCACTCGTCTATCTATTGTTGTCTTCCGGTCTCTATAGCTACAGATTTTTTCTCAGAGTAATTATTACTCCTATTTCTCTTCTCTGAGTATCCTGTTATGCTACAAACACAGGGCATCTCGGCATACTCAGTTCAATAGTGTTTTTTATTTTCAAGTATTTTCTGCTATTTTTTCTTTCTTTTATAATCAAGGAGTGTCTGTCCTGCTACACTTCAGGTGAATTTAAGTTGCTTCAATCTCTTCTTTAATCTGCTGTTAATATTCAGCTTTCATTGCTATATGGCAGTATGGACATTGTATTACTCAATTTAAGAATAATTTGAAATTTATTGTATCCATTTGTACTACAGTTCTTCATTTCTATCCTACTACTTTCACTATATATTATATGGCTTCCTCACTCTTAAATAAGTAAACTTTGTATCCTTTTTTCCGTTGTTAGTGGGATTATGCCCTTAATGTTCAAATATAGAGCATAACACTGGGTGGAAATTTCCATCACAATTATTCACCTTATACACTCTCAAACATCACAATTCCTTCCTCCTGTCTTCCAATGACTTCAAATCCAGTTCTTTTCTCATTTTAGTCACCAACTCTGTCCTAAGCAGTGTTTACGTAAAAATTTAGCTGCCCTCTTTTTCACTACCTACAACTCATGTAGTTGATAGCCATAATGTAAGTGTCATACTACACCATCATACTGAAGGAATTACCTTACCAAAGTTTTGTGTGATTAATAGACTTTCAGGTTATGCCGTATTGTTTATTTAATTATCTGAGCGTCTGATATCCTACAGCCTTCATCAGAGATACTATTTATGTTAACATAGCAACAAGCGCCAAGCACAGCGCTGCCAATTCTATGGATTTATCCGTAGATCTACGGATTTTTATAAAAAGTTAGGATTTTCGGATTTTGTTAAAATTATTAGTTGATTTTTCCTTGTATTAATGTTTTGTTAAACTTTGAGTGTATATAATGTTAATATATTACAGAATTGTCAATAATTGTGAATCGTTTCATTGCAACTGCTCGTGTGAACCAGCGATTGAAATGAAGCTCATATTTTGTTTTATTACAGATTTTATAGAAGACCATAATACAGAACTATCGGCGAACTCTTTATTCACCGTAACACACTCGTAGGCACGGCTTACAAAGCAGTGCCTCCAGTGAAGGCTTAATCAATATCCGAGAATCAAAGGGGTCACAGTTTTTAAAATTTCCTATTACAGAAAATATAATAAATTTAATGTCAAAGAAAATGTACGAACCCTTAAAAAAAGAAAAGGACACAGCAGCAACAGCAGTGATGAAAATGACGCTGTATAAAAACATGTTCAGAGATATTTCTTACTTTCAATGTAGAATATTATTTTGTATTTCGAATTTTAAAGATCTGGAAATAAAAAGTATTCTTAATTTTGACTCTCTCTTGAATTATTATTGTTTCAGTCTCTCAGTTAGCGAGTCTACGGATTTTTGTAGCCAATCTACGGAAATTTTAGCGGCCATCTACAGATATTCAAAGCCAAGTGGCTGGCAGCACTGGCCAAGCATCTCAGAGTAAAAGGCCACTATCTTAATTGATGTTGCATGTATTTTTTAAAATTTCTACTGCCTCTTTTAGACAATAAGGCCACCACTGGTCTTCTCTCCACAGTAGCCATAGTAGAATACAAACATCAATGAATATATTGCCCTTTAACTCTGTGATGCTTTTGCGCTCTTTGCTATGTCAATATAAACAGTATTTCTGATGTAGGCTGTAGGATACCAGCCATAAGCTCAGGTAATTAAATAAACAATGCAGCACAACTTGAAAGTCTATTAATCATGAACAAGCTGTGGAAGTCTTAGGAATCAAAGTTTTGTATGCCATTTCAGTCATATTCCTTGTATATCCCCAGTGGATGCATGGCTCTGAAACCTATCGCTATTGAAATATCCCTTGTTTCCTGCCTATTAGCTTATTATCAATTAATATTCTAAAATAAGGGAAAAAACTTCAAGTCTTTGCTTCCTATCAGCTAAGAATTTTTATAAAATTGATGTAACAAATTGGAGCTGTAAGCTATCTATCAAATTTTGTGACTGTGTGACAAAATTTTGTTCTTAGAACCACGAGTTAGATTGGATAGAATATTAGTTCATTTCATTTCTAAAATTAGTTTCTATGATAGTTCAAGATAGGAATCATATTTAAATTATTTATTTTTGGCTAAAGTATTAATGTTTCGAAATTTTGTATGATATCTAAAGTTAACTTTTACTTAAAGATCTAGCTATTTGAAATTTTTTTAGAGTGATTGAATTCTTTCTAGTGTCAAGGTCAAATTTTATGACAAAACTTTTTGATTTGATATCTGATCAGCCTCCCGGGAGCTATCCATGTGAATGAGGAACAGAGCTTGTTCCCACGGTTTGTGAGAGAGCAGAGTCACCAGGAATCTTTGAGAAGCGTGATGATATAGACTCATGCAGGCAGTTAGTCGCTCAGTCAAACAGAAGCAGTCGGAGCGACATGACGTTAGCCTCAGTCTGCCAGGAACCGCGAACTCGATAACTGAGCTCAGTTGTACAGAAGCAGTCGGCGCGACACCACGTTATGCTCAGTCTTCAAGTAGCAGTGCATGAGACAAGATGCAAACTAGCATAGTAGCAATCAGTTAGCTTTAAAAACCTGTAGTCTCGTGAATATGCAGTGTATATCATTCAGTTTTATTATAATGTCGCGTTAAGATAGTATTTTGCCAAATGAGGCATCGGGATTGTCTAAATTCGGCATTAAACAAACAGTGGAACAATGGGAGCGTGTGATTCACTTTCATTTAATTTCTACAACTAAAAGTTTGAATTGTGAACTATTGGGGTGTGGTCTGGCTCGAATGGTTAATCGAACTTGCAAACATTTCCTTGGTAAAATTGTCTGAATGCCTGTGCAGTTTTCTGACTTTGTAAAATTTTGAAGAATATAGTTATCTAACAAGAATGGACTAGTGAACATCATTTGAACTTATACCTTTCCATAGCTTTTGGTTAAATCAGCTATGTGGCGACCAGATCATTATATTTAAGTCAGAACTGTAACATCCTAGGCTATGCACGGTCAGAGCTAAGACAATGTGTTTATGCTCCACCCCAAGCATAACCTAATCGTCTTACAGAGCATATTCGAATAATGAATTTTTATGAGAGAAATATTTACTTCTACAGGTGTTTGGTGGAATAGTTAGTAGAGTGTGAATATTGTATAATTTTTTAATTCAATTTTATTTCATCTGAGAACTGTTAATCAGTAAAAATTTGTAAAAGACTATGCTGGACTCACCATCTCCATTCTAGTTACAAGTTCATACAAAGGAATGCCGTAGCTGCCCTCTTTTTCACCACCTTCAACTCATGTAGTTGATATCCATAATTTAAGTGTCATACAACACCACCTTACTGAAGGGACTGTCTGACCAAGGTTTTGTATGCCAATTCAACCCCATACCTTGAACATCATCCTCACCAGTTGATCCAGGGCTTTGAAACCTATCACTATTGGCATATCCCTTGTATCCTGCCTATTAGCTTATTATCAGTTACACTTTGTGTCTTCAACAATCAATTCGTCCTCAATCTCATAATCATGCAAATTGTATTTTTCTTCCTTTTAACTTAATAAGCTAAATCTTTTCTTGGCATTTATGTTTACTCCTTATTGACCACCCAAACCAGATATCTTGTCAACGTCATGTCCATAGTCCTCTTTCATATTAATCCTTCTTCTTTCAGTTATCAATCTAAAGATTGGTATGCAGCAATTCCCCACATATGTCAAAGTTTTACTGTTAGTAGATGACAATATTATTTAATAGGATTAATATCTAGAAAAATAGATATAAAGCCTATTATATAATCCTGACATTTGCCAACGGTCTAACTTTTTGTTTCATACCACTAACTCAAACAACAATGAGCAGTATTGGTAATGCTACACTGCATTGTGGCACTGCTTCCTCCATTTTCTACCTACCAAATGTAGTGGCTCATCAGTAATGCTCTGGCCTTACATTCAAGAGGATGCGGGTTCAAATCCCCATCCAAACATCCATGGTTTCCCGAAGCACTTCAGGCAAATGCCGGTATGCTTTCTTCAAAAGGTCATGGCTGAATTCCTTCCTGTTCTTTGTTCCCAGTCCTTTCCCATTTCGAATGACCATCACACCAATGAGCCATAAAGCCATAAGCAAAAAAGGTACTTCATGTCTTTGCTTCTTACCTCCAAAGAATTTTGATAAAATTGATACAACAAATTGGAGCATATTCAAAGAATGAATTTTTATAAGAGAAATATTCACTTCTGTGGGTGTTTTGTGGAACATTTAATAAATTGTGAATATAAACTGTATAAAGTCAACCAGCCATTCTTTTAAGTAAATTTTATTTCATCTGAGAACTGTTAACTAGATCAAAATTTCAAAAGACTTTCCTGGATCCACCACCTCCATTCTAGTTGTAAGATCATACAAAGGAATGCAGAGATTATCCTCCAATAATCCCAGGCAGGATCATTTTACTGAGTGTGGTGGGTGAGTGGTAACGTTCCAGCCTCTCAAACAGGAGGACGCAGGTTCAAATCCCCATGGCCATACAGATCTGGGTTTTCCTCAAATCACTCCAGGCGAATGCCAGAATGGTTCCTCTAGAAGGCTGTTGCCGAATTCCTTCCTGTTTCTTGCCCCCCATTTCTTTCCTGCCACTAATGACCTCAACATCACAAATAAATCTGAAAGCAGGTTCATTTTTAAGGGTCTTCCCTCTCCGTTTATTTTATTTGTCTTTAAATAAAAAGTTCATCAATTTACATTATACTATCAACATTTTGTATGTATGTAATTTATCAGCTTCGATGCTTAATCAACCTCATATTTTTGCTAAACTGGAAATTAAAAAAAAAAATTTTTTATAGCTATTGTATTATGACATTATGAAATATTTATCAGCTCAGAAGTTTGACAGATGAATAGGAAGGAAATAAGATGAAGAGACTTATATTCATATCTGTTTGTTCATAATACCTGAATACCGGTTAACAGTAACAGCAACTATTAAATCATTCGTTAACCATTACCATAGTCCATTATAATGGTATTTATAAAAATAACTTTGAATTAAATTACCTTCTAACTCAAGTCTCTAATTGCAGGTGGAGCAAGTTTACAGCAGGCAGCAGAACAGTATAAAATCCCCAAAACAGTACTTTGGCGAAGAGTACACAAGGAAGGTGCAGGAGTGGTGCTTAAAAGGCGTTCTAGGTTACAACATTCATTTCCTCATGAGAGACGACAGGCAGCCATACAGGCTCTGGAACGTGGAGAAGCATTAAGTTCTGTTGCCAGCAACTTTCAGGCAAGGAGTAAAATATGATGTTTTATCTTCTAGTTCTGATTCACTAAAGAGTTCACTAGAGTAGTAGTTTCTTACTATCAATTATAGTGCCTGCAGCAGAAATGTCTTTCACCACATACCACAGCTGAACATATGATGGTGTTGAACACAAACTTTTAAATACAAATTGAATAGGTCATAAAATGGGAAGGTGTCAATTTTCATACTTGGTTGAACTTTTGTAGTTTATCAGAAATGGTACTTTATTAATCAAAGAAAGGTATTAATAAAAGAAGTTTTACAATAATAATGTGATAATGCTTTTAGTCAATGAAAACATGGAAAGAAATTTTATTTTGACTAGACGACCCGTGCGAAAATTTCGCGAGTAAAATGCGATGAATAGTGAGGTTTAATGTAATGTCACCAAGTTCTGTCATTACTCTTCATACTCCTACTTCATTTATCGATTTTGGTTAGAAATCCAGGGAGATAAATGGCTTAAAACACAAAAAAACGTATTTTAGAAATATTGACATTTTTGCGCTTTATGGGTCGAATTACGAAAAATTCCTTTCTTAGAATATAATGTTACCACGGCAGAAACCTTAGTCTTTAATAGGATATGTCATTTATCTATATCGATTAGATATCAAGGGAAATATAAGGCTCGTGACAAAAAAATACGTTATAGAAAAATTTATACTTTTTTCCTTTAAAGGTTGAATTCCAAAAACATTCTTTCTTAAAATATGATTTCACAAAGCTGATACATTACTCCTTATATTCCTACTTCATTTATTGATTTTGGATACATATCCAGGGAGATAAATGGCTCGAGATACAAAAAACGCATTTTAGAAAAATTGACATTTTTGCCTTTTAAGGGTCGAATTACGAAAAATTCCTTTGTTAAAATATAATGTTACCACGGCGGAGACCTTATTCATTAATTTGATACCTCATTTATCTATATCGGTTAGATATCAAGGGAGATAAATCGCTCGTGACACAAAAATGCGTTATAAAAAAATTTATACTTTTTACCTTTCCAAACACATTCTTTCTTAAAATATGATGTCACAAAGCTGAGAAATTACTCCTCATAATCCTACCTCATTTATCGATTTTGGTTATATATCCAGGGAGATAAATGGCTCGAGATACAAAAAACGCATTTTAGAAAAAGTGACATTTTTGCCCTATAATCGTCGAATTACGAAAAATTCCTTTCTTAAAATATAATGTTACCATGGCGGAGACCTTATTCTTTAATATGATACCTCATTTATCTATATCGGTTAGATATTAAGGGAGATAAATTGCTCGTGACACAAAAACGCATTGCAAAAATATTGATACTTTTGCCCTTTAAGGGTTGAATTCTGAAAACTTTCTGGCTTAATATATGACGTCACTAAAGCAGAGATCTTAATCTTTAAAACGATACTTCATAAAACGGTTTCAGATAGGTATCCAGGGAGATAACTGACTCGTAACACAGAAAACAGCATTTTAGAAAAATTTACATTTTTGCCCTTTAAGGGTCGAATTCCGTAAACTTTCTTGCTTAAAATATGATTTAACCAAAGTGGAGACCATAAGCTTTAAAATGACACCTCATTCATTGATTTCGGTTAAGTATGAAGGAAGATATAGGCTTGTGACAAAAAAATACCTTATAGAAATCTATACTATTATAAATCTGTAAGCAAGCTGCGTTTGTAGTGAGGCTTGATCTCTAATAACGCAAAACCTACCGCATCAATTTGCATGGTGTTTCCAAATTTTTAAAGCTAATGTTGCTGATCAACATCTGCAGAAGTAGCTAACGACTAATATGTACCATGGGAAGAAGCAAGTCAGTAAAAAACTTCAGAAATGTGAAACTGTAGACCACAGATAATTATACACATTCAGACGGTCACTCCTTTCATAAAGAGACCTGACAAAATTTAGGATTTCCTTTTTTTTTTTTTTTTTTTTTTTTTTTTTTTTTTTTTTTTTTTTTTTTTTTTTACTTCTGCGATTCATTTTTCTGGACCGCAGTACTTCGAAATAAAAAGAATATGTGAATCAAGTATAATCAGCATTTACTTGAATCGTAACAGGTCTGTTGAATTACGAAAAAGTTATATTACTAATATTGAAGACATGTATTGTCTCTGGTAGACTGTTATACAGTTTGTCTCTGGAACAAAATTGCTTCGTGAGCGCTGTACAATACAGCCACAATAAGCCAATACTTAATACGAAATTCAGTTTTTTCTCGAAGAGCGATGTCTGAAAAACAGCTATTATAAATATCAGCAAGTAATAAAACATACTTCTTTCATAATGACTTGTGCGGAATTGCACATATTTGGAAGTACTTTATTCGATTAATATGTCTCGTGGCTATAATGTGCACATATAACTAGGCATCCGAAAATTCAGGTATATGCGACTCAAATAATTACATAGAGAATACGGATATATTGAAAGAAACTCAAATAAAAAAAATTTCATATCCTAATGCTACACCGCGTAAATTATAAAGCTAAAAGCATAGTCCCTTTGGCCTATAACAAAGCATATCAGCTGTCATCACTGTCCAGGTTGCATTTCAATCGATTTACAACTTGCGATAATTTTGCCACTCAGAAATAATTGCTTGAGTTACATGCACATTAGTACATATACTGTACCGTGATCCATTTTGACATTTTTGAATTAATTATATCTGACTGAAATAATGACAATAATGATACGAGGATTTGAAACCAAGATTAACTCCAATTCAAGTAACTTTCTATTTTAAAGCAGGAATAATTGATGGTGTATCAACATAAAATAAAAACCAATATCCAGACAGCAAAAAATAAATAAATCAGAAAAAAATTGAGATGCTGTGATTATTGGTAACGAATTTTTATTTCAAATATAACTAGGCATCCTAAAATTCTATTCTACACCGCGTAAATTTTAAAACTAAACCCGTTATGCCTGATGCTAAACAAAACGAGTCAATTGTCATCTGGTCCAGGCTGTTGTTTCGCCAGGTACTTACATGCAACTGAAATAATTACATAGAAAATACGGCTATATTGAAAGAAACTTAAATTAAAAATGTTTCATATCCTAATGCTACACCTCGTAGATTATAAAGCTGCAGGCATCGTCTCTTAGGCCTATAACAAAGCATCATATCAGCTGTCAGGTTGCATTTCAAGTGATTCACAACTAGCGATAATGTTGCCTCTCAGAAATAATTGTTTCAGTTACATGCACGTTACTACATAAACTGTACCATGATCACATCTCGACATTTTTGGATTAATTATATCTGACTGAAATAATAACAGTAATGATACGACGATTTGAAATCAAGAGTAGCTCCAATTCACGTAAATTTCTATTTTAAAGCAGGAATAATTGATGGTGTATCAACATAAAATAAAACCAATATCCAAACAACAAAAAATAAATAAATCAGAAAAAATTGAGATGCTGTGATTATTCGTAACGAATTTTTATATTTCAGCACACTTCCAAGAGGACTTAGTCGTAGATTACTGCTATATTTACATAAATTTATGGCACCGCGGTTATGTTGCAATCCTCGGTATCCACATTTAAAAATAAACTTTTTTTTAGTTAAGTATCATGGAAACAATATTTTTCATTATATCCACAGATACATCCTTAACAAAGCTTATACCTAGCTATATAATCCCATGTATAATCCCAGGCAAAGTTTACACATAAAATCGCCAAAAAAAAAATTACACATAATGATTACAATATCAGCTTTCTTAACGTTACAACTGTTATATATCCATTTAAATTTTCGGTACCACGGTTAACGTGGAATCCTCCATATCAGCATTTAAAAATATTATGTTTTAGCCGAGTTAAATATTGCTTTCAGAAATAATATTTATTACTACCACAGATATTCTATATTGTAACCAAGTTTATGCTCATCTATATACTCGCAGCCAAAGTTCACGCATAGTGATAATTGCAGCTGTGAAAACGTTTTAATTGTTAGTGCTGTGAGTTGGGTAAGTATAAAAGTTTATGATATGCCCTTACGAAAGAGATCTAATCCGTTGGGGTCAACTTCTGCAGCTAAAAGATGTCGCCGAAATCGGCTAAATGAGAGTGAAATAGACCGACAACATCGTCAAAGAGATGAAATAGCTAGAGCAAATGAAAGTAACCTGCACCGAGAAAAGCGATTGACCTATAATCCATAGCTTCTGAAAGCGCACAGAAGAAAGAATGTCGTTTGATCCGTGAAAGCCTTTCTAAACAATAAATGTTTATACTTCGCACAATAATTACAACCACGAATTACTACTGTTAATTTTTCAGGAACCTTTTCTACTACTGAATCAATTGCATCACGTTAAAATAT
The DNA here is from genome assembly GCA_031002005.1 of Vandiemenella viatica. Classification (NCBI taxonomy): domain Eukaryota; kingdom Metazoa; phylum Arthropoda; class Insecta; order Orthoptera; family Morabidae; genus Vandiemenella; species Vandiemenella viatica. Next base: position 203,152,416 of record JARYHS010011408.1, read on the forward strand.
GACATCGGTATGAAAACCGAACCTAACGTATTAACCGAAACAAAACGAAACTATTCAGAATACATTAACAGTTCATGCCTTTCCACGTTAATGTCTGATAAGAGAATAAAATCGGTAAATAAATTTCTACACCTGCCAAGGCATGCGCGCGTGAAGCAGCGGGCAAATGCTAGTAATATATATGATGACTATTAATATTGCAAAAATATGTGTTAAAAATTAGTATATTTTTCTGAAATAAGCAAATCATTCAATCTTGCAATTGTGCTCTTCTAATTCCATTGTATCTTAGTTTGTTCCTTAAAATATCTTCTTTTTATTTGTACTCATTGGTGTGGCTGCACATGTTTAAGTGCCATCACATTTAATCAGGGAGATACAATGGCATCAGGTTTAAATCCTTGTCTCTGTTTACCTGTCATCATAATTGCTGTTTCTAGGCAGTTTTCTGCACTCATCTGGGTGAATGCTGTAATTAACTTATGATCTACACCTCATAAGCTACAGATATCACAAACAAAAATACACTTATTATATAGAACACAAGTTACATATTTCACAGACATATGGCAACGCAGCTACATGCCTCCACCGTGATGGAACCTTGCTATGAAAATAAGCACAGCCTCTGGAAAGCGAAGTGCCAAATGACACACAAAAGTGGAAACATTCTAAGATAGTGATGATGAGTGATAAGACAATATTGTTGCTTCAAGGCATTTTGTTTGATTAACATCATTGCACTGCATCTGTATTTACAGATTACTTAGAATATAGAATTGTTTTGCCATCATTCTTGCCACTGCACTTGCCACTACCTCCTTCAGAAAAGTAAATAGTATCAGGAGATTTATTGGATCGTGGTGGGAGTACTGCTTATTTATTTATTAGCATTTAGTTAATATGCATAAGTTACAATAAAACATACATTAAAAATTACATATAGGTCAATATAATTTCATTTGTTTTCTCACAGTCATGCACAAATTAATGCTTAAATCCTCAAACCACTCTCTTGGTGAAGGCTGCTGTATTGTACAGAAAGGTCATAAATGAAAGACAAAGGGAGATGGAAAAATATTTTATTGCCAACTGTTATGTACACTTATGGTTAATTTTCAACATAATCACCCTGAAGATTAAGGCATTTGTCATACCTGTGGACAAGCTGTCCAATACCCTCTTCATAAAATGTTGCCGCCAATGACTTTAAATGAGTCATCACACTGTCTTGAAGCTCCATGTTGCTTCAGAACCGCTGCCCTCCCAGCCACTACCTCAGTTCAGCAAAGATATGAAAGTCACTTGGTGCTAGGTCGGGACTGTATGGTGGGTGATCAAAAATCTCCCATTGAAATTGTTCAAGAAGTTGCTGGGTGACACCAGCACTGTGAGGGCGAGCGTTGTCGTGGAGCAGAAGTCAGCATGCCTCATCTTTTGTTCTGAATGGACCTCCGTAAATGTTTTAAAGTTTCACAGTAAACAGCTGCATTAATCGTGGTCCCCAGCAGTATAAACTCCACAAGCAATACACCTTTTTGTTCCCAAAACATGGTAGCCATAACCTTTCAGTTGTTGAAGGTCTCTTTAATTTTTTTGGTTTGTTTGGTGAATTTGTGTGCATCCATTGTTGGGATTGCTGTTTCGTTTCAGGTGTATCATACCGAATCCACGTTTCACCTCCAGTCTCAATTGATTTCAAAAAAATTTCTCTATCTGCATGTTAACGGTCAAGGAACTTCAAAGCTGACACCATTCGGTGAGTTTTGTGGTTGTCTGTCAACATTTTAGGGACCCAGCGAGCACAGATTTTTTTTGGTTACGATAGAGTACAGAGGAGATCTTGACAGCTCTGGAAATTTCATTGATAAATTGGTTATCATGAACCTGAGGTTTTCTCTTACCACTTTGCCAACTCATTGAACAAGGTCATCTGTAGCGACAGATTTGCGTCCTGGACCTCCTTCATCGTGCACATCAGTTTGGTCTTCTTTAAATTTTCTGCACCATTCATGCATGACTCCTTCACTCATAAAGCTCTTTCCATACATTTGGCTCATTCTTCAATGGATTTCTGGTGCACTGTTTCCTTCTAACAATTAACACTTTGTAACTCGCACTTGGCGGGAGAACTGATCAACGCGGTCATGTTTCTGTGACTGCAGCTTGGCACATAATGAAGTCACAAATGTGGAAACAACAGAATGTGTGGTAGGGGAGATGCGCAATCGTCTACTGTGCACATCACTCACCTGCCACTCGTCTGGTGTTTATGCTGTGTAATCGAAGGTTGAAAAAAAATAAAAATAATAACGCCCATCTTACATATACAATATTGCGGTTTTACACCTTAATCATGTTTTAGAAAACGAGCCACATGGTTCGGGAGGTGTGCACATGCCAAAGTTTACCAACTGACTGATTTTTCTTAGGAAAGACAAAGATAACATGTAAAATATATATACCACAGGTGGTGAGAAAATTAACATATGTACAAAAGGGTATGGAGTGTTGATTAATAAAAATAAATAAATAAAAAATATTGGAAAAAATTGATAACATTATTACCAGTTAAAAGATAAAAATTATAATGCTAAGTGGACGGATGCGATGAGAGAACACTAATGCTGACAAACAAACAACACAATATTTCGGCATATGCCTTGCTCACAAATAGAAAAAACGGGCCATTAGGCTCGGAACGTGTGTGCACACCGAACGTTACCTAATGAGTCATTAGGTAACGTTCGGTGTGCACACACGTTCCGAGCCTAATGGCCCGTTTTTTCTATTTGTGAGCAAGGCATATGCCGAAATATTGTGTTGTTTGTTTGTCAGCATTAGTGTTCTCTCATCGCATCCGTCCACTTTGGTATGTGGTGGGTTAATTTCCCTTTCTTTTCTTATTTATATCGCCTAGAAGCCGCTTCCATTTTCCTTAGTTGCATCAAATTATAATGCTAGTAATACTGAATGATGGGTCAATGGTTTATCAGTGGTTGACGGCAGGTGGATGTATGGTATCCAGGATATTTTGGTATACAAGTTACTATCTCTGAAATTGTGAAGCAGTGGTGCTTTTCCGTCACTGTACAATACAGAAGTAGCACATGTTGGTACCTGGTGCTTAGTTCTGACCAAAGTTGATAAAAAAAAAAATGTTGATGTGACTGAAAATTGCTTCACTGAACTGAAAGGCATATTATATGTCCTATGATTGATTTGTCACAGTCACACAGTGAGGTATTAACCATGCGTGTCATATTCAGATGTTGAGGAACTGCTCTTGATGTGCCAACTGTACCAAGATGGAAGGCAACTTGCTTGCAGTGGGGTTGGAGCATAAACACGTTGTCTTAACTCTGACCGTGTGTAGCCTTGGATGTAACAGTTTTGGCTTCAGTAGAATAATACGGTCGCCACATAGATTTTAACCCAAAAACTATGAAAAGGTAAAGTTCAATAAATAGTTCAATGTCATTTAAATAACTATATTCTTCAGTTTTACAAAACCAAAAACTGTACAGGCAATCAGACAAATTTTCCAAAGAAATGTTTTACAAGTTCAATTAACCGTTCGAGCCAGACCACATCCCAATAGTTCACACTATCAAACTTTTAGTTGCAGAAATTAAACTGAATCACACGCTCCCATTGTTCCGCCGTTTAGTAAATTCAAACAATCCCTAGGCTCCACATTGCGGAAAATTACTTTAACGTGACATTTTGTTCAACTTGAATAAAAGAAGAGACATTACTCCCAAAATAAAACTTGTACAGCAGTGCTTGATATAAAACTTTCTGGTCTACTGAGCTACATGTTATTGCGTTCACAGATCCTGGCAGACTGAGACCGAACAACTGCACGCACGCGTCTATATCACATAGTGTTTCTCGAAGATTCCTAGCGACTGCTTTCTCCTGTGAACCGTAGGAATGAAATCTTTTCCTCATTCACAGGGATGGCTGCTGGGAGCTCATCAGATATCAAATCGCACATCTGAAGTCCTTACATTAGCTAATTTGACCTTGACAATAAAAAATTCTATCTTTCTGAAATTTTACCAATCGCTAGATCTTTAAATAAATGTTAACTTTATTTATCATACAAAATATCCTGACTCTAATAATTAAGCCGGAAATAAATAATTTAGTTATGACCTTTCGCAATCCCACTCCAGGTGAATGCCGAAATTGAAAAAAATTGAAAATACTATCTTAAAAACTATAAAACTGCTTTCTAACTTGAACAAACATAAAAACTAACTTTGAAAATGAAATGTACTAATATTCTATCCAATCTAACTCGTGGTCCTAAGAACAAAATTTTGTCACACAGTTACAAAATTTAACAGATAGCTTACAAAGATTTGGCATGACTAATGTTCTAAACTATGCCATATCTTCTTCCTGCTGAAACTTCCTTGTTGTCTGATCTTCCTTCTAATGTTGCATTGCCTCCTATCTAAGAAAAAGTCAGATGGAGTAACAACATTTGATCTGTATGCTTAATTCTCTTTTGCAAGAGCATCTGCCATTTAATTTCCGCCTGTACAAGTTTATCCTCTTATCCAACTAAATTTTATTTTGAATCCTGCTTCTTGACTCCTCCACTATGTCAAAAAAATGTTTCACACTTATAGGTAACAAAGAATGGAAATAAATGCTGCGAGGCAATATTTACATGGAAAAGAAAGGGAAAATACACCCAACACTCACAAAAGTTGAAGGGAGGAGGGTACCAGCAACACAAAATAACACACAAACAAAGAATATCCAATATTTCAGGTGAAAACCCGTTTTTCAAGTTAACGCATGTGGGTGGCTGGGCTTGCACAAGACTTGCGTTCGACGCAGCCTCCTACCTCTATTAACTTGAAAAAGGGATTTTCACCCAAAATATTGTATTTTCTTTGTTTGTGTGTTGTTTTGTGTTGCTGCTGCCCTCCTCCCTTCAACTTTGGTTAGTGTTGGGTGTATTTTCCCTTTCTTTTCCATGTAAATGTTTCACACTTCTTTGTTGAGCTCTAGCTAGGCAATGGACTGCAGAACGTTAATCACTGAGACTGACAACATCTGTAGCTTTTACATTTTAGAGCCTCACTTGCTACTTACATTTCCACTGGTAAGATGGCAGTAGTAGGTGGAAAAAGGAAAAATCAATTTTGTGCCCTCTCTCTTCCCCCCCCCCCCAATTTGTTGTACAAATATGAGCATTAAAAATAAGATGGCATAGGAAAAATAACCTATCACTTGCCACAGATGAAGGCAGGAGGGCCAGACAACACAATAACATGAACACACTTTCTTTCAGTGAAATGAGAGATGAGATGTATGGGAAGGGAAAGATATAAACACATCCTGACCTACCATGTGTTGAGGCTTAACTGAACCCAGGCCTGCCGCTAGCTGTTTCAACGCCCGCGTGCCAATACCGATTATGCCGCCCCCTGTCTAACTACAGCCAGTGGTGGATTTAGGAAATTTCCTAAGCGGGTCAAAAAATTGCGAGATTGCCGCCCCTTCGAACATTATTTGCCACCCCCATTGTTGCCATTCCGAGTGTCGCCGGCTGCCCGAAGCAGCTGTTGAGCTAAAAAAAAAAGTTCGCCTGCTACATAATACACCGCAAATTTCGTCGCGGCGACAATGGAGTGGCAACTGTCGCGGGGCGGCGACTTTTGATCGCTGATTTTGCCGCCCCACTCGATGTGCCGCCTGCGTGCGGTGCACGCCTTGCACGCCCGCTTACGGCGGCCCTGACTGAACCTCTCAACCACCATCTGCCCATTGAAAATGTAAATAAATATACGTTAGCTGACATTTAAATAAACGTATGTCAGCCTCTTTGGTGCAGACTTCTTCCTGTCCTACTATTCATTTATTCCAGCAGCCTGCACCCGTTATTAAAATCTTTTTCTCTACAATTCTTTCCTGTATCCTCTACTAACATATAAACTCTCATTTTCATAATGTGTTTATTTTGTAATATTATCAAACATTCGAACTCAAATAGAGTGGTCTTCCAAGTAGCACAGTTTTTAATATTTGGGTCTGAACTGTAATACAACCTAAATTTTGTCATTTCATTAACAAAATTTGTTTAAGGAATATCGAACTAGCACCACTTCTTCTGCAAATCACATTTAAATCCAATTTCTTAAGAATTTCAAGGGTTAAGTAGAGGTATAGAGCTATATCAGATTGAAACAAATATAAACATTATCAATATATAGGATTCTGCCTGTTTGTTAATAGAAAATGTTGCATTCATTGTAAGCATCTTAGAATTTTGGCAAATTCTAGTTTTGCTTAGGCGGGACTTAGAAATTTCGAGAAGTGTAGTTTTCAACTTTAAGGAATTTCCCTGTAATTTTGCTCACAGTTATAATTTGTCATAAAAATCATTTTAAAGTGTAATTATCATATCGAGAAACATTTGGTTTAGGAGATAATCCCCTTTGTTCAAGTTTTGAAGCACGCGATCGTAAAAGTAGAAATTCTAAGATTTGTAATATCTTTAAATTGCGTAAAGCTACAACCGAACTTTTATCACCAGCTATAGTCAGCACTATCCCCGATATTTTGGCAATAAAATTAAGTAATTCAGTAAAGTTTCATTAGTGATTTTAATTAAGAGGAAAAAAATAAGCTTTTTTATTAAAAGAGATATTAAATCAAAAATTACATCAGCAGATAGCCCTAATTAGGACGAGTTCATACATATATGGGTTTTCATCAAAAGTTTTTGAAAATTGATTGTCGTTGATTGTCGGGTGAGAGTTTCGGGAAAGTCCATAAAGTCCGCCAAGATTGGTCACGTGATGAGTTTAGTGTTAAGACGATAGAAACCTTTTGGAATAGTAAATTAAATTAAAATCGATAGAACAGGATGATAGAAAGTCCCTGTAAAAATCTCAGATTAAACTATCGTATACTTTTAAAAATATTAATTAAAGAAATATTTGCCAAGGTCATAGGCGCGTGCCGGGCTATAATAGTTCGTGCGGTTAGCACACGTTGTCTCATTCTACGCCAGGAAGTGATCGAGCAACTACGCGCATGACTTGACCAGTGATTTGTAAAATCAGAACTTAGAAAATGTAGTCTTTCGTTTCTTACTTTCGGTTTCGTCTGGCCTGTGCTTCGGGAAAAGTATGTGAAGTAACATTACATCTGTTTTGTCTTCGGTTTCGTCGTAGTGTAGGGACTGGCTATGCTCGTCAGTGAACTGTTTGCGACCATGTTGGGTGTCGTGTTATACCGTAACTTTAATGACTGTTAAGAACTTTTAAATTTACTAAAGGGGTTCGGTCGGTTAAATTTCTCTCCACAACCTGCAACTTTTAGAAAAGAGTGTTCGATTCGCCAATTCAACTTTTAGAATGCTATTTTGAACTTTTGGTTTTCATTTGAATAAATTTGAAGAACTTTGGAAAAGTGAACTGTTACTATTTCGTTAGCTGATAACCCTTTTCAATATTTGTGGGTTAACAAATATTGTGGTGACCTGAAGCATTCAAGTTGAACCATCCAGGCTACATGGTCAAATCAAAATTATTTCGTAAGTTTTACAGAGAACTGTGAGTCACCATCAAGAGTGTAAGTTGAGGCACTAAGGCTATACTCAGCCCTGGTATCGGCCTTTGGGTCTTACATCATTTTCTGCACCACTTTAGGCCATATGAAGCAAAACGAAATATGTAACTAAGCAGAAACAAAATTTTACTGAAGAGATATTGGACTTTGAAAATTGAATCGGACACGCTGTGGACAAATCTGAAACTCGGTTTTTAAATTCCTGAAGCTATAATTTGAAGGTAGGAGAATGATTCATAGCCCAAAAGATGCATAAATTTTAGCTACACGTTATGTAAAAGTCTGAGAAGGATAGCTAAAAGCTAAATATTGTTTTTATAGGAAAATGATGATTTGGTCAAAAATGTGGGTGGTACATGAAAAGTACAAGCTAAATTTGCAGAAAGGGGACCATAATCAGATGATAGGATAATTTTTCCTGATCACATTTCTGTCAGTTTTATAAAAATCCATGCAGTATTGTGGCTGGAATAAAAAAGAATTAATTCAAAATCCTCAGAAACGGCCACCTTCCTGTTTTAAGAATCCAATAAGATAAATTTACAACGAATAAGTAAATTTTTAATCAAGAGGAAAACTATAAAGATACATTATTGTAGTTTAATTATATCACTATCTTATAGAAACTTTAACATAGTCATTTTGAACACATTTTAAACTTGTAGCCTTGATATTTTCGGAGATAAAGATTTTTTAGTATTTTCCACCTAGTTAAACATTTTTGCACCACAAGATAGAGGAGGAGGAGCAGATCATTTCATAACCAGTTTCAGCTTAATAGCTTAAATACTTTAAACATGAGAGCAAATTTTTGGTAATATTTATATAATAACTTTTTATGGAAAATCTACAAGGTATAGGAAAATTTTTTACTAGAAATGATTTAGACATTGAACTAAACACATCCAATTAGACGGTGACTGAGATATCGAACTAACAATCTGTCCTCCATAGGCTACATCAACCGTCAGAGTATCATGACAAGCTGTTATATACAAGCCCCATGTAGCACTAGGTCAAGACAGAAGGTGACTGTTGAGTCCAATACAGATGCACACAATTTACCACAACAATGATAGGCATTCCCAGGATGGGCAGCTGGGGCCCTACCATTTTTCCTCATCTATTTTTCCCCCCCTGCACTGCCCCTTCTCATTCAATGATCATCGATTATTTTCATAAATAATGTGGTTCCATGATGATGGAAGAGTGACCTCCAGGATGAGCGGTCAAGGCCAGAGATTTCCCAGTTTTTATGGTCAATGTGGCACATCTTCATGCTAGATTTGATAACAAATTTAAATTGCATCTTCTGGTCACTAACATAGCATTTCTCCAAGTATTACATTTGTTTAGGAACGCAATTACTGGGCATTTGTAACTTGCGGCCAGCCCATCACAGCTGTTGTTTTAATATCATTGTTCTGTGGCAGAGTACTGGGCTTATTCAAGGGTACTGTTATTGGTGCATATATCCTGCATTGTTATTTGAAGGATTCTTCTCAGGTATATTTGATGATTTTGTTTCAGTATCTTAAGATGTCACCTGTAGCATGTCCATCTTTCAGTTCTGTAAAGCAACAGAATTGTATACAAGGATGTTAGTTACAGTGCTGATGTTATTATTGTCGAAGACTCTTGATCTTAGCTCAGCAGTGGAGGCTCCAGTACTTTTGATTCTGTAGTAGATTTCTGAATTACTGTTTGCAGTTGATTAGAGGGTGCTGCCAAGATGCAGAAAGTTGTTTACAGTTGGTAGGCTCGTCCCTTCAATGGTGATATTGCTCTTTCTTTGTCCTCTGAAATTTTGAAATAGGCCTATACAAATCACTTCACTTAATTTTCAACAGCAATCAAATTTCAAATGCTTTTGTTTTATCCCGTGGGAAGACCATTTTAATGTGAAGAATGGAATGACACATCTCATGTTGAATGAGAGGTATCCTTATATGGATGTATAGTTGTAACGGAGTGTTGGAAAAATCCTGCTCTGGTATGCTGCAGTAAACTAGTACATAAAATTTAAAGCAGAAATATTTTTTTTTTATATTTGTTAACCACGGTAAAAAAAAAATATATGTGCAGTAAATTTAGTAAAATGCCATTTAATTTGTTTTGTGCTTACTACTTCAATTAAATTCTGTGCTAATGTAGTATTTAGAAAGGCTTATATTTAAGAGGTAGTAAGACATGGTTTGAACATCACAAACAACAAAATTAATTTCTTCGGCTTCTATTAATAATGAGCTTTGGAACCTAAATATTTGCTCGTGCAACAGATTGAACTGCCAGTTGCAAGGTTATTAATTGATTTCCTCATTACTTGATTAATTAGTTGGTTGCTTTATTTTGAACACAGTTTCAAGTAATATAGTTCGTTATTTGTCACAGTCACCAGGCATAGAACAAAGTACATTCTGCGGTGGGAATATTTCTATAAAGTAACCACACAAATTATAATAGAACACGATAATGAAAGTTTATTGTTAGTCCCAATGATACATGCTGAATGGATTGACCACCACAAAATAATTAATTTCCATGTCTTTATCAGACCTTCATTAGAGAAAAATTGATGAAACATAAAATCACTCATAACATTAGTTGCAGTCCACAGTTCTCACCTTCCCTAAATATCACAGTTAATCATTTACACTCTTCAGTCCACTTGTAATTATGAAGGTACTTTGATCTCTTGTCTTCACCTAAAACACATTTCTTGCTACATGATAACTCCTTCAGTACCACATACAGGCAGTTCTCACCTCCAAAACTAATATTCGTGCACACACATAATACTCAAACGCGCCTCTGCCCCGTCTCGACTGACTCCCCCTGTATCCATATGCGACTCGGCACTACTTTTAGAACCGGCGGAAGGGTAGGCAACTGTTGCATTACGCAGTGCCAGACAGTAATATATGGTAATGGAAGTCTGTTTTTACAAAATTTGATTATTCAAAAAATATAAACGTAATTCTTAAATAGATTTTGATAGTGAGAAAATAAAATAATTTTTATAAAATGTAAGGAAAATCATGTAATGATTGTATAGACAAGATTTACAAAAAAAAAAAAAAAAAAAAAAAAAAAAAAAAAAAAAAAAAAAAAAAAAAAAAAAAAAAAAAAAATTAATTTTCATTGCTAGTATTTGATGACTGGTAGTCTTTCACTGTGAAGTTTATCTCATAGCTACAGCAATGATTCCCTCTCTCAATTTTTAATGTAGTACACAGTTTTTCCCTTCTTTGTAAAACTTATGTTTGATTAGGAATTATATTTAAAATAAATTATTGTCACCCAATGTTGCAGATCTTCATTGTGATAATTGTTTCAGGTACCAAAGAAACTACTCTATCGGGAAAAGGCTCGTTTGGTAGAAGCGGGTCGTTTACCAGCTACCTGTATTAGAAAACGCACTTCTAATTCTGATAGTAGTAAGCAGTTACGATTGAATGAGGCCGTAGCAGCATGTCATCAAGGGAAAATGTCTCAAGCAACAGCTTCTCTCACATATCAGGTTATATGATTAGTCAAGTCTCCTTCCATTTTGAAATTATTATTTAACCATCATCATTGAAATGGGTAACTAACAAATTAACCAATCCTGAACGTCTCAAAATATGACCTACCAGCCTGTCTCTTCTTCCTGTAAGCTTCTTCCATAAACTTCTTTTCTCACCCATCATTTCCAAAACTCGTTCATTTCGTACTTTGTCTGTCCACCTAATTTTCAGCATTCTTCTATAGCACCACATTTCAAATGCTCCAATTTTCTTTCTTTCTGGTATTCCTAAAGTCCATGTTTTGCTACCGTAAAGTGTTGTGTTCCACACATAGAGTTTTAAAAAATTCTTTCTAATTCTAGATCAATATTTGAAACTAAAAGGTTTCTCTTTTTCGTGAAGGCTCTTTTTGCTAGTGCTATTCTGCTTTTAACATCATTCCTGCTTTGGCCATCGGTTGTAATTTTGCTTCCCAAGTAACAGAACTCTCTTACTTCTTCTATTTCATCCGATCCTATTTTTATATTTAATCTACTAGTATTGGTATCATTTCTGCTACAATTCACCACTTTTGTCTTGCTTTGATTTATATTCAGTCCAAAATCTTCCTTCAGTATTTTGTTCATGCCATTCAGTAACTTCTCAATATCCTCAGCCTTCACTGCTAACAAGACAATGTCATCAGCAAATCGTAGCATATTGATTTTTTTCTCCCTGAGAACTTATGCCACATGGAAATTTTTCTTTGACTTTCTTCATTGCTTCTTCTACATACAAGTTGAATATTAACGGGGATAGACTACAGCCTTGTCTCACACCATTTTTAACTGATGCATGTCTCTCGTGAATCTCTACTTTTATTATAGCCACTTGATTCTTATATAGTTTATAGAGTATTCCTCTATCTCGATACTTTAGACCTGTCTTCTTTAAAATTTTGAACATCTTGTCCCACCTAACATTATCGAAAGCTTTTTCTAAATCAACAAATGCCATAAAAGTATCTTTGATTTTCTTGAACATTTTTTTTGTTGTGTTTAATATCTACTCTTTGTGATTTCTCTCTGTTAGGTGCCAAAAACAGCTATATGGAGGCGGCTGCAGCAGATGAATCAGAAATTACTATCCAAAGAACAGAAGGAACCAGCCACAAGTGATATGGACACAAGTATAGAACAAATACAGACACAGACAGAATTTACATTTCATGCGGTATGTCCACCATTATTGCAAGTAGTGTATGGAACCATGGCTGATACCGGGGCTGTAGTATAGCCTTAGTGCCTCAACTAACAGTTTATGTTGACTCAGAGTTCTGCAGGAAATTTATGAAATAATTTTGATTTGACCATGTAGCCGGATAAACTCAACGTAAATGCTTGAGGTCGCCACAATATTTGTTAAACCACAAATAGAGAAAAGGTTTAAAGATAACTATGAAATGACAAAAGTTCACTTTCCGAAAATTCAAAGTTTTATTTTCAAAGTCACAAAATTTCAAATATGCATTTAACAGTTGAGTAGGCAAAATCGAACACTCTTTTCCAAAAGTTTGCAGGTTGTGGAGAGAATTTAACCGACCGACCCCTTTAGTGAATTTATAAGTTCATATTAAAAGTTAAAGTTGTTATGTAGCACGATACCACACATGGTCGAAAACAATTCACTGACCAGCATAGCAAGTTACGACCCACGACAAAACCGACGTAATGTTACTTCACATATTGTTCCCGAAGTACAGACCAGACCAAACCGAAAGCAAGAAAAGACAGACTACATTTGGCTAAGTTCCTATTTTAAACATCACTGATAAAATCATGCGCGGAGTTGCTCGATCACTTCCCGGCGTAAGAATGAGACAACGTGTGCTTACCGCACGAACTATTATATCCCTGCGCGCGCCTATGACCTTGGCAAATCTTTCTTTAATTAATATCTTCAAAAGTATACTATAGTTTAGTCACTTGACAATGGCGGCAGAGTTTGTGACCACCGAAACGTCGTGGTCAAATGATGTACTAACTCGGCTAGCTACCCGAGAAAATTTTATTCATATACGATAGTTTAATTTGAGATTTTTACAGGGACTTTCTATCATCCTGTTCTATCTATTTTAATTTAATTTACCATTCCAAAAGGTTTCTATCATCTTAAAACTGAATTCATCATGTGACCAATCTTGGCGGACTTTGCGGACTTTCCCGAACTTCCACCCGACAATCAGCAATAATCTATTTTCAAAAACTTGATTACCAGATAAATACTAAAACTTTTTATGGAAACCAATATATGTACAAAATCGTCTCAATTAAGGCTATCTACTGATGTAAATTTTAAATTAATATCTCTTTTAATTAAAAAGCTTATTATTTTCTCTTAATTAAAATCACTAATTAAATTTCACCAAATTATTTCATTTTATTACCAAAATATCGGGGACAGTGCTGATAAAAGATCAGTTGTAGCTTTACTCGATTTAAAGATATTACAAATCTTAGACTTTCTACTTTTCCGATCGCGTGTTTCAAAACCTGAGCAAACGGGAATATCTCTTAAACTAAACATTTCCCGATATGATACACTATAAAATGATTTTTATGACACATTGTAACTGTGGGAAAGATTACAGCGAAATTCCTTAAAGTTGAAAACTACTCTTCTCGAAATTTCTAAGTTCAACTTCGGTGACTTTACGATCGATCTTTATGTTTACTGTGAATTTACTTCCTCCCTTATACATAAGCTAAGGAGCTAGAATTTAACAAAATTCTAAGGTGCTTACAGTAGCTTTATTCAAAAACATTAGTTCAATGTTCAAATCCACTGTTACTTAAACAGCAATGAATGGAAGAGGGAATAATTCACAAAAAGTTGACAGTAAGTGAGTAGGAAAACTTATGAAAGATTTACAAAATGGGTTTAAGAAAGAATTAAAAAAAAGAAAAAAACAAATCAAACATAAAATGGCATGATGGAAAAAAAACGAGGTAAACAACTCTGTATAGTTTTACTTGGATTTTTGTTGTTGTTATCATCAGTAACTTTTATACGCCATTAAACAAAGAAGTCAACTTGTATAATGCCACCTAAATCAGAATTTTTTATTAAAAAACTGAACTGCTGATGTAAGGAGAACAACAATTAGTGCCTTACACAGCAGGACAAAAAATATAACCAAGAACACCATTCAGAGACTGCAAAACAATTTGCACAAAGGAAGGAAATGAACAGAGCAAATGACTTAACAGTGCCACAGATAATGGATTTCTGACAAGTTTGTATAAATTATATGAAAAATGTATGCTGTTACAGTTGTCAGTTTTGCCAAAACGATAAATTATATTTTAATCTATTTAACACAGATGTATGAGGAGGGTACCCAAAAATAAATTGAATAGCATTGCTGTGGGTGGAGCTTGTGTAGTACGCGTTTCTGCTACACATTGTCAGTTCAGTGCCACCTGTGTTGTCGACCTGGTTTGTTCTGTAAATCTGCAGTGATTGTTTTTGCTAGCGCTGTTTTGTTCTTGTTACGTTTTTGATGATGACGAGTTTAAGTAAAACGTTCTGCTGTGAAATTTTGTTTTCTACTTGGTAAAAATGCTGCTGAAACTATTTTAATGTTGAAAACAGCTTAAGAATATGACGCTACGGGGAAACTTCAAGTGTACGAGTGGTGTACTGAGTAAAAAATGGTGGCATGTCAGTTGATGACAAATCACGTTCTGGATGTCAATCAACTGCCCGAATCGAAAAAATGTTGAAAAAATTCAAAAGCTTGTGCTCTCAGAATGTGAAAAGACAACTGATCCACTGTCAGAGATTAGTGGGTTATCTTGGAGCTCAGTTCAGTAAATTTTAACCTAAGATTTTGGAATGAAAATGTTTGTTGCCAAGTTTGTTCCTCAGGCTCTGACTGACAATCAAAAAGTAGGCTGAGTTGAAATGTGTTGTGCTTTGAAACAACAGCTTGAAATTGATCCAGATTTTCTGTCAGAGGTCATTACTGGTGATGAGTCATGGTGCCATGGTTACAACCCAGATACAAAGCAACAGTCAAGGCAATGGAAGAGCTCATTGTCACCCCGCCCAAAAAAATGTCGTCAAGTCAAATCAAATGTCAAAAGAATGCTCATTTGCTTTTTTGATGCCAGGGGCTTAGTTCATTCAGAGTTTGTTCCCCCACATCAGACCGTCAATCAAAACTTTTATTTGGAAGTTTTAAGAAGATTCCTGACCTGGCTCCGTGCGACTTTTTCTTATTTCCTCGCATGAAAAGGGGCATGAAAAGGGACACCAATTTGACAACATTGAAGAGGTCAAGAAGAAGAAGGAAAAAAAAAAAAAAACGAGGGAGCAGCTGTCAGCCATTTCTAAAGATGACTACAGAAAATGTTTCGAACAGTGAAAGCACTGGTGGGACAAATGAATTAGTTGTAATGGAGAGTATATTGAAGGGGATAAGGTTGTTTTGTAAAAAATTTGAAAATATATAGCTTTTAAAAAATAATTCCAGTTTTTTTTGGGGCGAGGAGGGGTACATCCTCGTATTGTGTCAGCATTAATGGTTCTATATAAAATGATATTAGTATGTTACTTGATATGGGAATTATGTATCCAGTATGTGACATATGTCCAATTCCCAACTATTTAATGAACTTCTGGAGATGACAGAGAAACCAAAAACTTGAAAGAAGAAAGTAAAGCACAGAAAAAAGTACTATAATTTTTAAAGGTGGAAAATAAAGCCTTTGTAATATTTATATGAGGAAATGAGACAAATGCCTGACATTATGTTATATTTCAAACTAATAGAGTTGGGACATGTTTATGACTCTTGTTAATGAGTGTAATTATGTATTCTGAAATACTTGTCCAAACTTGTGCATTTCTTCGTTGTAGTCCACTGACAATAAGTTGGAAGATAATTGTAAGTGTCCTACAACAATGGCTGTGGCTAAAGCTACCTCCTGCGATGTTGCCTGTGCCAGGTTTGAAAAATTCAAGTGTGGACATAGCAGGAAGTTAATAGCTCAGATGACAAGAATTAACATTTGATTAGAGGAAACATCTCTCTACTGCTTTCCTAAAATCAAATCTTTAGCTCAACTGTGTGGCATTAGCCATCGAAAAGGCAGTGTTGTAGAAACCCAAAGATGGAACAGGAACTGAGAAGGTAAGACTTCTATTCAAGAACAGCACTGATAGGACAACCATGGTTCACATTTGAGCAATCTTCAAAGAGAAATAGGCCATTTGATGAATCAATGGAGGCTATCCTGGTGTATGAACTGTAGAAAATGTTCTGAGGCCTCCCTCTGGGGGAGCAAGTCAATTAAAGGCAACATTTTGAAATGCTCTCCGATTTCATTTTCTAGTGAAGATGAAATTGGAGAGCTATTTCAAAACTTCACATTGAATTGATGTGCTTCCCCCATTGGCTGTCTGAGAACATTTTGTACAGGCCATTAGGTGATTAGAAATAAGCTATGTATGGCTGATTAGCTTCCTATTCCTTGTTCTCCATTATTTCCAATGACCTTGTCATCAACTAGCCATAAAGTCCCAACAGGGGAAAATAAAATTACTCTGCACCATATCATGGCAAATTGATTAACATTTACAGTAGAGTCTCACTTAACCGACCTTCGCTTATCCGACATTCTGTGTTATCCAACTCATAAGAAACACACACACACACTGTAAATCTATTTTCCTTTCCAGTGTACCATTGATATTTACACCAGACTGTACTCTAGTGGGTCAAACAACAGTGAGTCATGCGCTGTGAATACAACTTTCTGCTGTGACCCGGTCATTGTTGCAGTAAGGTCTGACTGCATACGTTACTGATAATGCCTTAGGCCACACTGTGTGTATCTGTGTGGTGATTCTTTCCCCTACTGTTCTTTTTTTTGTGTGATGGCTTAGAAAATCAAGAGGGTGTTTGGGTCTATGGAAGGTAAACTGAAGGCAATTAAGAATTTCGACAAAGGCGAATCAGCATTAAAAGTGGCCCAAGATTGTGGTGTTGGACGTGTAACTGTAGGTGATTGGAAGAGAAACAGAGTGGAAATAGAAAAATGGTGTTCAGAAAGAGGGACATCCAAAGCCTTAGAAGAAAGGAAAACTATGAAACCGTGTGAGTACCAAAAAGTTAGTGAGGCTTCGTATCTTTGGTTCACCAATAATAGGGATAAAGGTGTGCCAATATCTGGGCTGATATTGGATGAAAAAGCTCTACAATTCTGTAAGGAGTTTAATGAAGGTGACCCTAACATTACAGCTAGCATTGGCTGGCTGGACCGCTGGAAGAAGAGGTATGGAATTCGACAACTCAATATTTGCGAAGAAAAACTCTCAGCTAATAATGAATCAGTACACATTTTTAGAGAAAAGTTCTATAATTTAATTGATAGTGAAAGTGTAACCGGAGAACAGCTGTTTAACTGTGACGAAACCAGCCTAAATTATAAAATGCTGACAAGCGAAACACTCGCAGCTCAGACTGAAGCAGCAGCTCCAGGGTACAAAGCGAAGTAAGGAAATAATAACAATTCTTGTGTGCAGTAATGTCAAAGGAGACCTGAACTTTAAACTTGCTATGGTCAAGAAATCAAAGAACCCTAGAGCTTTCAAAAATGTTTGAAAACATGCTTTGCCAGTCAAATATTATAACCAAAAAGTGCTTGGATGAGCTCAGAAATTTTTAAAGAATGGTTTTTTGGCGAGTTTTTACTAAAAGTTCAACAGTTTTTAAAGGAAAAGCACTTGCCAAGAAAATCCATTTTACTATTAGATATTCTCCCACTCATCCCAGTGAAGATGAACTGCAAGATGGAGAAATAAGAGCATTGTTGTTCCTGCCACCAAATGTTACACCTATTTGTCAGCCAATGGACCAAGGTGTGTTGGAGGCGTTAAAAAAATTACCGCAGAGAGCTTTTGTCATCTTTGATTGACACTATTGACCAAGGATAAAATATGATTGTGAAATTGTGTCAGTTAAATCTGAAAGACGTGGCTTATATTTTGGTAAAGTGTTGGGACAGGTACAGTTGCGAAATCGTGGAAAAGTCTGTTACGTGAGGAGGCAGAGAGATATTCTGGCAATGAAGAAATTAGCACGGAAAGCATGGCCAGTATGTTGCCTTTGCTGAAACAAATCCCTGGATGAGGGCCTTAATCAGTGGCTTGCCCTTGATGACCTGTATGAAGTCACTGGCGAAGACATTGTCAGCACTGTTAACAACAGTGAAAAGGAAACAGAAGAGGAAGAGGAAGAAAAAATAGTTGATAAAGGTGGTGCCAAAATAACACACAATGAAGGATTCAAAGCCCTTGAAACAGCACTGAAATACATGGAGCAACAAGAAGAAACCTCTAGCACTGAAGTGTTATTTCTACACAGAATGCATGACTTGGCGGTGAGAAAAAGACACTCGGCAGGCAAGCAAAAGTCTGTTACAAACTTTTTTAAACAAAATTGAATATCTATCAACCTCTTTTATGCTTTTTAATTGTATTGCACATTGAATGGAATTACTGTACTGTATCAGCTTTATCAATAATAAGACACCAGAAACCATTTACGATATTATTGTTTCTTCTTTCCCTATTAACCATCATTCCAGGTAATCCGACATTCCCGCAGCCCATTTGCGTCGGATAAGCGAGACTCTACTGTATCTTCAATTTGTAATTATTAGCCTCAATTACATGTCTCTGTGCTTATTTTTACATAAAAAAAAATTCTAAACTGATCAAGTCTGAAAGGAATTTTGCTTTCCATTCATTGTATTTTACCTACAGTGTGACTACATTTAGTCTACTTTTTCTTTTCATGCGATTTTACCCTATTCATTCTGATATCACAAGGTGTGTTCAAAAAGTAACAGGAATTTTGAAATTTTGTGGGTTATATTAGTCCGATTAACATGATTTTTTTTTATTGTTGTGTTGTGATGTCTTAAAAGTATCTCTACATTTTGAGCTATATTTGATGTATAGTCAGTTGATAAAAGGATAACACGTGATTTGATACAGTTGGCGATTTTTCATTTGTATAAATCATGGATCAGAGAATTTTCATTAAATTTTGCTACAAAAATGGGATTAAGTGCAACAAAGTTTTAGAAATGTTAACTATTGCTTTTGGTGAATCTGCTATTAGTAAAACAAGGCTTTACAAGTGGTTTAAACGTTTTCAAGATGGCCATGAGGACGTTAAAGTTGACGAGCGTATGGGTTGTCCTAGCACACCAATAACTGATTAAAACATGGAAAAAGTGAAAGAAATGATTATGCACAGTCGCCAAATCACAATTAGAGAAGTTGTTGTTATTGGTATATCAATTGGTTCATGCTATGAAATTTTTTCATCTGTTTTGGGTATGAAACGTGTTGCAGCAAACAACGGCGAATGTAAGTTGCTCAGAAATCACTAAATGAGGTCAACAATGCTGCAGAAATATTGAAACGTGTCATAACAGATGTTGAAATATGGGTTTATGGGTATGATGTCAAAACTAAGACTCAATCGTTCCAGTGGAGGCACTCTAGATCACCAAGATCGAAAAAAGCTCGACAAGTTCGGTCAAATGTGCGGGTTATGATCACTTTATTCTTCGATTTTAATGGCATAGTGCACCGTGGGGCCAAGTCTAGCAAATGTGGAGGCTGGGGCATCATTAAAATGTTGTTTTTTGTGAAAAATTCATGAGCAGGCACTTCCATGAAGCAGTCCGAAGAAAATGCTCAGATCTGTGATAAAACAATTCATGACTTTTTCGTCATGATAATGCAGGTGTTCACACATCATTGCTTGCTCATGAATTTTTGGCAAAAAACAACACTGTAATGATGGCTCAGCATCCATATTCATCAGACATGGTTCCATGTGACTTTTTCTGTTCCCAAAAACGAAGAGAACCTTGAAGGGCCTTCATTGTACAAGCATAGATAAGATTAAAAGTGCATCACTGAAAGAACTCAAAGCTATCTCAAAGATCAAGTTCCAGAAGTATTTGGGGGTTGGAAGAAGTGCTGGCATAAGTGTATAATATCTAATGGGGACTATTTTGAAGGTGATAGCATCAATGTAAAAAAAGAAAATTCCCGTTATTTTTTGAACACACCTCATATATTTATTGTTAGCTGCTTCAGACTATTAATTTATTGTGTGTTTGGTAATGGTAACAGCACTGCCTTCTACCCCAAGCATTTATGTTTGTTGAACATTTGTACCTTTAGTTTTGTTTTCCTTGAACTACACTGTGATTGTTATAATCATTTTATTTGCAGGTTGATACTCGGATACCTGTTACTTATATTGATGCATCTGATTTTCATGAAACATCTCTTATTATTCTAACTACGGACTTGGACAGTGGCATAGAGTTACAAGAGCAAAACAACTTAATGTTGAATGAGTAAGTTAAAAACATTTTTTTCAATGTTTGTGAACAAATTGAAAAAAAAAAAAAAATTAAGGTATTGGTCATTGTACAGCTATGAATTGTTGACAGATGCTCTAGGAAGTGAAAAGTATGAAGGAGAGGTAGAGATGTAGATCCACAAGGCAGAAATGTATTGCATGGGCAACTCATTGATAGTGAGACAGGATTTCCCATCTTATGGCTCTTTGGAAGGAAGCATATGTTAAAAATCTTGGCATTCTTTGGAATGAGGCAGAAAATGGAGTAGGTTTGTGAGGTTATGTATGAAACCACACAGAATGAGGAATAGGCATATTTCCAGGCAGATGAATTTTGTGACGTATATAGTGTGTGATCAGTTGGTGATTGTATCTGAGAGCAGTTGAAGGTACTTCCTTATAGTCGCTGCAGTCAATACCGTTTATCACGAAGATTCTCCCCACTTCCTAGATCACCTGTATCCAGAACTTTACTATGCAGTTCACAAAATTGTTGAAGGCAGTACCAAAACTAATCTCTCTTCCATGCATTATAATACAAATAGGCATCAACACAGCACTTATTTTCCTGATCTTACATTCCCTTTCATACAACCCATCCTGATTGCAGTTTTTGGATGGTTTTCTGCAATAACCTAGCAGAATTCTAGGGCAGTCTCAGATCTCCATCTCATAAATTACAAATCAATCAAACAAAAATACATTTATCACAGAGAACACAAGTTATATAAATAACAAAGGATAGGGGAAATGACTCATCACTCACCAAAGTGATGAGTGAAACACATATAAGACAAACAGAAACATATACAATATTTCAGTTTTACACCTTATTCATGTGCTGTGGACCGAGTCATATGGTTCGGGAGGTGTGCACACGCCAAAGTTTATCACATGACTGACTGAGCAGTGGAAGACAGGATGGAGAGGAGGTGATGGGGGTGAACTGTTAGGAAGTGAACTATCAATATTTCGGGAAAGCTAAGATGATATATATCTAGTCCACAAACATAGTCTTCCTCGTCAGCCCCAAGGCTCTTTCCCATGCAGTAGACCCTGCTGCAAGATGTGCAGCATAACACCATGCCTCCACCACTTTCACCAACCCTGTCACAGGGGAAAGCTTCCCTATTATAGGACACGCCACTTGTGAACCATGTGATTTACCAGTTAATATGCAACCACTGCTTGGCTTCATATATAGGTTTGACCACAAATCCACTTTCCGTAAGAATAAATGGCCACCAACAGACAGTGTTCACAGGGAACCCAAAGCACCCAGTTGCTGCCCATGACATCACCCATGACTCGATTAATTTCAACGTCCGGCTATCAAGGTCGTAACAAAAGCAGCTCCTCTGAACTCAGAAGGTGGGAACTTGCCTACCAGTACAAACTGGGCACAAGGCAACCACCTGGTCTCAACTTCAGATAATACCTGATCATCATCATCATTATTATTATTATTATTACTTATTTTTACCCTTTTTTAATCCTCTCTTTACCTCCATCCCCACTACCTATATTGAACCACCACTTACCTAAGGGGTTGTTTACTTCAAAGAGTCTTTGGTTTAAAGAATTAAATTAAAATTATTGTTGTATTATTATTTCTTATGTTTTTTTTATTTTTTATATGTATATATATTAATTTTTCATATTAGATTTAATTATATTTTTCTCTTCCCACCGACCAGTGATCAGTTTGGATATTTATCTGTGCTCGGGCATTAGCTCTGAATCACTGCCCCTACCTCTGTGAATTTTTCTCTCACCATTTTCTTGGCCAACGGCCATTCTGAGAGACAGTCTCCAACATCACCCACCTCCCATAATGTTCTCCTGTTTATAAAGGACTTGTCCCGAAAAAAAAAAAATTTAAGTTGTGTTTTTGTCTTTTCTGTTTGATCGCGCCCCACAACCATCATCTAAAGGTAAGTGGTGGGTCATTCTGTGAGACCGTATCCTGCACCACCCTCCCTCCATGATGTTCTCCTGTTGATGAAGGGCTAAGTCCCAAAATATACATTGTTTTTCCAGTTCTTCTGCTTGTTTGTGTGTTGGTCCCACGAAACCATCATCTAAGGTAAGTGGTGGTTCATTTCGCTATCCTTTTTCTGTAAATCAATACTACTTGGCTCTTATTATTTCCTGGTTACTATATATATATATTGTTGGTGTTTATAAAATTAATATATATAACAAAGGGATACGGAGTTTTAAGTGAACAATAAATAAATAAATTTGGAAGAAATTTGTTACTAGTGAATTCAAGTTACACATTTTACATACAGAAGGCTACACATCTGCTCCTCTCTCAAAAATCAATGAAAGGCCTAGAAACCCAGTAGTAAATTAAGCCTTGCTTTGAAATAAGCATAGCCTCAGAAAGGGGATGCCAAACAACATTTTTTAAAAAAAAAGTGTGAAACCATTCTAATATTAATAATGATAACAATAACAAACTTTACTTCCTAGTCCCTAAGGTATGTGATTGTCCCCATATATGGCTTTGAAAACTGGACACCTTGTGTCATTCAGTCACCAACAGGTAAACGTAACACAGCATCTTCTCTCTTTGCCTGAGATGCAGGTGTAATTGGGAGTTACTTGCTGGAGGATTAATCATATCACATCTACTGCAACCTCTTTTTCAGCTTCCATCAATAAAGCAGCAAGCTTAAGGAGTAAATCAGCCAACTTAACCTACACCGACAATTTTTTTTTTTATCTGCTTAACGTCTAACAGCGAGGTCTTTAGAGACGGGACCTACGAATGGCAGCCACATTAGCTACGAGCTACGTATATCCAGTATCTTCTAAAAAATAAACTGATAACCCTTTGTGCACTGTCATATATTGATCTCTCCTCTAAGATCACACTAAGATGAAGTTTAAAACAGAAGAAAACATATGAGTGCTGTAACGTAGTTGGCCTTATTGGCAACTGAGAAAACGAGAAGGAAGAGTATTTGGTATCGGTTTTAGTAGGTTACCCAAAGTAATATTTCCCCCAAAAGATAACACTAACCAGGTGTAGAAGAGAATGTAAGACTCACATTGGTAGTAGTACGAATTTTCGGAAGGAAGTTATGAGCAATCTTTAAGTCCGAACAGAGACGCTTTGTGGCAGTGATGACACAACAGCCGGCAGGTTCATAGAAGTATGAAAGAATGGTAATAAATGAATTAAGATACCAGGCTGAAAGTATCGAATCTTTGTTTAGAAGTACAAAACATAGTTTCCAACGGAATTTAGAGTAAATATGACTAATTTTAAGGTACTTTCTCAATGAAGGAAAAAATAGTAAGTCTAGAATAAAATAAGTAGTCAAAATAAA
This sequence comes from Vandiemenella viatica, assembly GCA_031002005.1. Taxonomy (NCBI): domain Eukaryota; kingdom Metazoa; phylum Arthropoda; class Insecta; order Orthoptera; family Morabidae; genus Vandiemenella; species Vandiemenella viatica. The sequence continues at coordinate 203,176,298 of JARYHS010011408.1, forward strand.
ATTATGTCCGATCAAAGGCCTTCTTGTGAAAAGATGATGACAGCATTTTGAGATCGTTGAGTTGAGTAGAAATATTTTAAAAGTAATTTCAAAGCGAAAGCGGTTAAAGCACCGTAGCTAACCAGGTTGTCGAGAATGGGTAGAAATGAAAGTTGACAAAGGGGAAAGAAAAAACTAGAAAAACATTTGGGAGCAACCTATTTTTATGAAAGTACAATTTTTTTAAGTAAGTTTGGCGGAAAGTTTTATCAAAACATTGCACTCTCAATATAAGATATTTAATTTCAAAGTATTTAATTGGGATTCCATGATGGCTGACAAAAAGGGATGAAAACTTTGAGTGGCGATATCTTTTAATGAAAGGGTTTTAGAAGGTAGTGAGATACACCAAATTAATTGTCAAAAGCTGTAGAATTTCTGAAGATTAGAACACTCGCACTAAAACAAATAGATCTAGAAAATAGGTTTATTCAACTTCGAAAATTAATAACAACAATAGGAGAGCAGATAAGAAAAATTTTACAAGGATGCTTAGGATGAGGAACTCTACGTTATCACAAAGTTTCAGGAAAATTGGAAAAACTTGGGGGGGGGGGGAAAGCCTTTGTGAGCGGAGCTGGGAGAGAGAGAACGCATAGAGAGGATGCTAGATGAGTGGAAATTCCCATCAGACTTGGGGGAACCTATATAAGAGACCTGAGGCGGGACCTCGACCGCATTAGTTTCGAACTGGTTAGAGGGTGAAGGTGTGAAGTGTGGGCGGGCGTTATGGCAGTGTCGCATGGTGTGGGTGTCGCATTAGAACAATCATGAATAAACAGACTTGGAATATTCATAGACGGCAACTATAATTTTTGAAACAGATCATTAATTTAACAAACTTCTTTTCCATAATTTAAATTTGACAATTTGTATGATTCCAGTGGGTGCGCAGACTTCCGCGGTCGTTGTCAATGTAATCTTGGTTGTCCGGGTTGAACCGCATCAATTTGTTGAAACCTAACGTTTCGGCCATCATTTTGTGGCCTTCTTCAGAGTACAGTCACGGCTGGAACTGCGCGTTCTTCGGGAGCTATATATAGGCGGCAGCAGTTCCAGCGGTGACTGTACTCTGAAGAAGGCCACATAATGATGGCCGAAACGTTAGGTTTCAACAAATTGACGCGGTTCAGCCCGGACAACCAAGATTACATTGTATGATTCCGTTTGAGGTTTCAAGTGGAGTGAACTTTTTATTGTGTCTGAATGGAGTGTATGTAATTATCGTGGCATTAATCTGAAATTTTCGGATACGAAGTCTTTCTGGTAACAATTTCTGTTGTCAGGGTGAAGATGTCTTTAAACTTTGAACAATAAAATACTGGACTTTAAAATCTGTGTTGAGAACAATCTTTAGATATTAACCTTCATTGGAAAATCCCATTATTAAAACCATTTGGGTTGGCGACCGGTCTAATTAAATTAAACATTGCAGAGAACAAAGTATAGGAAAGAATTGAGTTTGTGGACATTGGGACTCCACTCCACCCCCATAAGATTTTTTTTCCTACAGTGCAAGTAAGAAATTGTAATTTCATGCCATCAGCTACTTTACACAGCAAAACAATATCAAAACCAACAGCCAGTATTGATTACTGAAACAGTAATGAATTACTGCTAATAAATAATCAGCATTGCTGTTTATCTATCTATATAGATAAAATGACTGAAGACTGAATAAAAGCTAACTTGTACACTACAGATAAATATGGTACAAAAGCTGACTTTTGGTCTCAATGGCTGCTCAGCAGTAACTGCAGCATGCTGAGGACAGTCCCCAACAACAAACTCTTCTCCCTCTTCCCGCCATGAACACTTGTATGTCATGGTATCATCTGATGAAAGTCTTTTCCTTTCCAACTGATTGTGTGGTACAGATATACATTACACATAGTTATTATCTGGACACATGGTGAAAACCACCTCCTTCAATTCCTAAATTTCCAAAATAACATTCATTTGTTAAATATGAGACAGTACTATTCCTACACCTGCATCATCTTCCTTGATGTGTATATCTCCAGACTGGGCAGTGTAAAATGACAATCTTATGCCGGGGGTTAGAATAAACACTTGGTCTCAGCTATAACCGTGTGTAGCCTAGGATGTTACAGTTCTGGCTAATTTGATGATTCAGTCACCACATAATTTTATCCCAAAATTATGAAAGGTAAAAGTTCAATGATAACTAGTCCATTCTGGTAAGATGACTATATTCTTCAAAATTTTACATAGCCAGAAAAACTGCACAGGCAATCAAACAATTTCTCCGAAAGATATTTTACAGTTTCGACCAATCACTCGAGCATGACCACACCTCACGCCCCCACAGTTATTTAACTACATGAGGTTTTACTGGATTTTAACAATGACTTTCAAACACAACCATTATCGCGCAAGATGGAAATTTGCTGCGCCACGAGCCCAACCTAGTTACGCCCTACATAACTTGTAACATACTCTGAAACTGCCGCTGTTGGTCTGGGGCGAGAGTAGCTTCTGAAGGGGGTATTTATAGGATTGATGCTGCTTGAGCCGTGGGAAGAATCTTTCCCATAGACTTTATCCGATAACTGATCAGTTTTCTGACGAATATTTCGCAATACATTTGATCAAAACACCAAAAATAATCCTAGCTTTCTGAAATTTTGATAGTTGCTAGATATTGTTACAAACGTCAAATTAAGTTATTATAAAATTTTTCATAACTTTATCCACAGGCTATTTGTGAATAAATAATAATAATAACAATAAAATACACTTTATAAATTGTGTTTTCTTGTCCCGCGGGATGCGAATATAAGAAAAAAGTCGTGTACCGCTATGAGAATAGGTCTGCAACTACACTCCTGGAAACTGAAATAAGAACACATTGACGCCGGTGTGTAAGACCCACCATACTTGCTCCGGACACGAGAGGGCTGTACAAGCAATGATCAAACGCACGGCACGGCGGACACACCAGGAACAGCAGTGTTGGCTGTCGAAGGGCGCTAGCTGCGCAGCGGTTGGGCACCGCCGCAGTCAGTGTCAGCCAGTTTGCCGTGGCATACGGAGCTTCATCTCAGTCTTTAACACTGGTAGCATGCCGCGACAGCGTGTACGTGAACCGTATGTGCAGTTGACGGATTTTGAGTGAGGGCGTATAGTGGGCATGCGGGAGGCCGGGTGGACGTACCGCCGAATTGCACAACATGTGGGGTGCGAGGTCTCCACAGTATATCGATGTTACAAATAATGCTCTCGGGTGACTAGCCGAGTTATAGAAGTGTTATAATAATCACACAATATTTCAGCGCTCTGATTCGTCGGCGCCATCTTCCGGTGAAGTGAGGTCAGGAACAACACCAAGAAAGAGCAACCTGATCGTCTCGCCTTCTTGCCGTACTCTGGCGCCACAACGTCCAAGATAGGACAGATTCTAGCAAAAAGTGGAATCAAGACCGTTTTCCTGCCACCACCGTAGGTGAAGACTTGCGCTCCCCCAAGGATGACCTTGTTTTGCGGACACCTGGGGTATATAGCATTAGTTGCGAGTGTGGAAAGAGCTACATTGGCCAGACGGTGCGGTGTGTTCACCAACGTTGTCTAGAACATGCACGACACGTTCGTCTGGGGCAGAAAGAAAAGTCTGCAGTGGCGGAACACAGTCTAGAACAGTGTTTCCCAACCTATTTTGGGTCATGTCCCACTTTCAACATTTTTTTGCCCCCCATACATAATTTTTAATAAAAAAAATTATTTGTTATTAAAGAAACTGATATAGGATGGTTTTTGAAAGAAAACACTTTAATATTATCATAAAACACAGTAAGTAAAATTAAAAAAACATATAATGAAATACTAAAATTCATATTCAAAAGATTTATAATAAACATTTATTATGGCAATTTAGTGTGATCCTTTTAAGAATTTGCTTTTTTTGCTATATTTTGTAACCATATCTGGCATTGTGTTTAAATAACTCAAAGAGAAAGCGGTAAAGTCGTATCAAGTCAATTTCTAAATTGCCCCCCTAAAAAAACCAAATTGCCCCCCTGTGGGGCGTCGGCCCCACGTTGGGAAACACTGCTAGAACATGGCCATGGTTTTGATTTCGAAAATACCAGAGTACTGGCGCATACTGGGAGCTTCTGGAATAGCATCCTTACAGAAGCAGTAGAAATTCGTCTCGCGTCTAACCTCGTCAACCGCGACAGCGGGTACCAGCTGAGTGAAGCCTGGACGCAATCATCAATACTATTCATCGACAGCGCGACCGAGACGCATTACACGGCGCGTCCAGATGAACGGAAAGTTCGGTAGTAACATAAGCGAGCAATTTGTTGCTCAGGCATTAATGATCAGCTTATGGTTAAGTTTTTGCCTTCTGCCTTTTCCTTCTACCGAACGATGAGTTACTACGAGGCAAGACCCCGGCTACCATTGGTTACAAATCTGACCAATCACGTGGCAGCATGGCTCAATATGAGGCCCGCAACGGATTCGTGTTGACCCATCAGTTAGACAAATAATTTATCATGAAGGCTTTGTTTTTCGGATATCTTCTTCGAAGGAGCGATGAATTTAAGCCCATCCGCTATATGTCATGTGAAAAAGGACATCAAATCTAGCCGTAACCCCACCTTGGCATCGATTCAAGCCACGAGATTTGACCCCTGCTAGACTGGTTCCACAGCCGACCAATCAGAGGTTAGCAGCGGGAATCTGGTCTAGCTCAGCAGCTTCGCATGTTCCTGACCTCACTTCACCGGAAGATGGCGCCGACGAATCAGAGCGCCGAAATATTGTGTGATTATTATAACACTTCTATAACTCGGCTAGTCACCCGAGAGCATTATTTGTATTCGCAACGCCGAGAAAGACTTCGTAATTATATATATCGATGTTGTCGCCAGTGGTCGGCGGAAGGTGCACGTGCCCGTCGACCTGGGTCCGGACAGCAGCGACGCACGGACGCACGCCAAGACCGTCGCATCCTACGCAGTTACGTAGGGGACCGCACCGCCACTTCCCGGCAAATTAGGGACACTGTTGCTCCTGGGGTATCAGAGAGGACCATTCGCAACCGTCTCCATGAAGCTGGGCTACGGTCCCGCGCACCGTTAGGTCGTCTTCCACTCACGCCCCAACATCGTGCAGCCCGCCTCCAGTGGTGTCGCGACAGGCGTGTATGGAGGGACGAATAAAGACGTGTCGTCTTCAGTGATGAGAGTCGCTTCTGCCTTGGTGCCAATGATGGTTGTATGCGTGTTTGGCGCCGTGCAGGTGAGCGCCACAATCAGGACTGCATACGACCGAGGCACACAGGGCCAACACCCGGCATCATGGTGTGGGGAGCGATCTCCTACACTGGCCGTACACCTCGGTGATCATCGAGGGGACACTGAACAGTGCACGGTACATTCAAACCGTCATCGAACCCATCGTTCTACCATTCCTAGACTGGCAAGGGAACATGCTGTTCCAACAGGACAATGCACGTCCACATGTATCCCGTGCCACCCAACGTGCTCTAGAAGGTGTAAGTCAACTACCCTGGCCAGCGAGATCTCCGGATCTGTCCCCCATTGAGCATGTTTGGGACTGGATGAAACGTCGTCTCACGCGGTCTGCACGTCCAGCACGAACGCTGGTCCAGCTGAGGCGCCAGGTGGAAATGGCTTGGCATGCCGTTCCACAGGACTACATCCAGCACCTCTACGATCGTCTCCATGGGAGAATTGCAGCCTGCATTGCTGCGAAAGGAGGATATACACGGTACTAGTGCCGACATTGTGCATGCTCTGTTGCCTGTGTCTATGTGCCTATGGTTCTGTCTGTGTGATCATGTGTTTTATCTGACCCCAGGAATGTGTATATAAAGTTTCCCATTCCTGGGACAATGAATTCACGGTGTTCTTATTTCAATTTCCAGGAGTGTATATTAAATTTATGTTATTAGGGCAATGTTGTAGAAAGTAAAATCATTAGTTACAGGAATGAAGGTAGATGGGCTGTGGAAAAAAATAAGATATACACAAATAGTCAATATTTTTAGTGAATGCACTAAGCATAGTGTGAGTAACTGGTGCGTTAAATCTATGTAGGTGCTGAAAGGACTGAAATTTGAGAACTATTAACTTTTAAACTGTTATGAACTTACAGTCTCAATAAGTTTGAGAAGGGGAAGAATTCTTTTAGTGAAACATCAAAATCATCCTTAATTATCAAGTATTTATTGTGGGCAGAAATTGATGTATTTTTACAGTGTATTATAATGATCATAATACTTAGTATGCTATTGTAGCCAATAGAAAATCAACAGCATTAGCACAACACCATTTGAGTTCTTATCTGTCAGTACTTTTATATATCCATGAATAACAAAAAGCTGTCCAGTGCTGTAAGTTTGAGCTATTTAAGCAACTGTCTATTTCAAAAATAGTATAACTGCACATATGTAAATTTTTGTTGAAATCATTGCCCTGCTTTTACCAAAACAAGAATATTTTACTAAAATTTCAAAAAGTAACATTGGAAGTTACATACACCATATTAACACACAGATTTTTAAATTTAACTGTGGCTTAAAATAAATGATTCTTAGCAATAAATCAATGTTTTGTTGCAGGACACAACAGGATGAAGGTCCAAAGAAAGACAAGGAGACCTGTTAAAGTAATGATCAAGTATTACTCTTTCGTTTACTAACTATTGTATTATATTCTTTTAAAAATAAAATTTTTGTCTTGCTGAACTGATCGTGTGTACTCATTCCACTTTCTCATATTTTTTGTGTTATGTAATGAGGAAATAATTATTATCTATAAAACTTTTTACTGCCAAATTGCCAAATTTGTCTTCCTTTCTTGGATGTAGTGTGATCTGCATTTGTGTCTGTTTACCATATTTATCTTCTTTCATGTTTTGATGTGTTGGTGTAAGCTGTTAGATACAAAGTGTTTATCTTCTGATTGAACTGAGTCTATAGATTGTTTTTGTGTGTTTATTTTATTATTAAAATGTTCATGTTCATGTGATATATGCAGATTACAAAATTTTGCTGTCTTATTTATTTGCTTGTGCATTTTGTTGAGTTTTAATACCTAGAACAGTATATGCAAAAACATATTGTGGCTTGCTGTTTGATTAAAAGAAATAATGTTCAGAAAAGAAAATTCGTGACGCAGGATAATACTGTCAAATTTGTGATTACAGAAAATTTGTTTAATTTAATTAATTTTGCCAGAATATTTAGTTATTCTAAAATGAAAGTGATATTAATTAACAAGTTGTAATATTATGTAGCTGTCAAAATAATTTATCCACATCAAGACAGTCACACAAAACTAGTCAGATGTACAAACTACTGATTCAGTAAAAATGATCATTTTATTACTCTAACATTAAGCTTTATTTCATAGAAACCATATACATATCTCTAATAGAGGTTATAGAACAACTACCATTGTTATAAATTTGTTTTTAATAAATTTGCATTTATTTAGTTTTATCCCCTTTTCATCTAGACCACCCAACTCTTTTGTCATTATTAATGTCAAATTTGCTACAGACAAGAGAATACATTTCTTTGACAACCAGTACTGTTTTTTAAGGAACTAATTAATAGTGTAGTACATGATTGGTGGTCAGTAAGTGTGTTCCTGGCAGAGGCGGCCTTGGGGGGTGACGAGCAGGGCAATTTCTAGGGGCCTCACTCTTGCAGGATGCCTGTGCAACAGCTCCACTAGAAAAAAGTATATATTTAAAACTTTTTATTTTATCATTAGCTATTAGTTACAACAATAAAAAGTTAATTCATAGTAAAGTATATATTAATAGCAATAAGTGTCTAAACAAAATATCTCATTTAGATTTATTCAATGTCACATGTGTATAAAAGTAAGATTAATGATATCAAAATTACTTAATTTATCAGTAAATTTTTTTGTAATATTACTGTAAAAAATTCATTACTATTTGAATTTTGCGCCATGAGCATCAGAATACTCACTTGAACATTCGGTTTTGTTACTTTCATCGTGTTTGTGATTTACGCTCAGGGAACTCTGTGTTTCATTTCAATAGGCAGCTCTTGTCACCTTACGCTTAATTTGCTAGTAGCTGTTATTCCGAGCCATACTTGACCGATAATCCCCACCGTCACCGTCAGTTGGCCGAGTGACGGCTCGCCCCTCTCATGTTCACACTTGGCCGTAGCTCGTCGGTGCAACTGACATGTTCCTACTTAGTCTTCCTTAACTTTTTCACGTTGTTGTTTCACGGAATAAATGTTAAAAAATTTCCATATGCGGGAGTTTTGTAAGCGTACTTTATAATCTACGAAAGTAATAAAGAACATTAAAATATTTTCTTTACCTGACTCATGTTATCACCTCATGATATTCAAATGCTGTCTTCACAAACCATCATTGAAAGTCTTTTGCACACTATGCTGGATTGAAAGATTCTCACCTTTCTGAACGCAATTACTATGAATTGTTAAACGTCAGTAAATTTGCACTTGACGTGTTTCTTCTGTTTGTGGTTACTTTCGATTCATCTGATATTTTTTATTAATAAAGAATGAGATAGTTGTATGTTTCAATTTAAATACAGACCGTAGATATGCTGTATCAAATTTCATGTAGTCTCAAAGACCTATTCGTGAGTTTCTTACCGGCTGCATTGTGCACCTCTTTTGTAGCTAACTAACTTATTCTTATAATCCTTCCAGGAAAAGGAGACACCTGCAGTTTAATGTGGAATTCAAACCACGGAGTGTCCTAGTATTTCGCATTAACAAATCAATGCATTGCCAGAGATAAAATTCAATTTTAAGGCACGTAAAAGTCGCAACTGAGACCGGTATTTTAACTGTGGGGTCTTCCGTACTCCAGTCACACGCGGTAGCCATGTAAGACATTAGGCCAAATTTATAAGTAATAAAAAAATATGTTTGCAAACATACTAAAATAAATGGACTCTTTTTTTTTCTTCTATAGAATGTACTTTGTTTCTGCTATCCCATAACACAAAAATAGGGTGCTACCTTTGTCACAGTATCTGATGGATAATGAAATTAAATTTTATGAATGCTTTAGAACAGGGTTTCTCAAAGAGCGGTTTGTGTACCTCTAGGGGGCTCGCGACAAGATTTACGTTGTGGCGGCTGACTGGGTATCTTGAGAGTGCTACACGCAACATGGTGAATTAGACAGAAAATGAGCAAAATCGCTCCTGAAATTGACTCAAAAAGTGACAAGAAACAAGCCCATCCATCAAATTAATTAATAACACATTACTTGATGTTATTGTATTATTTTTTTAGACAAAAATCATTTTTTAAAAATAAAAAGCCAGTTTTTTAAAGCGGTCGCCATTATTTGGGAAATTTCGTAGGTGTACGTGGGGCTATGAGTTTGAGAAACTTTGCTTTAGAATGGCACAATCTACATTTTTTAATTATCTGATGAATATGGAAGTGAGGTTGAAGAAAATAATATTTTTAAGGTAATCGATAACATGTAAACAACATTTGGCCATAAAAGAACGCAAATTTTCGAACTGCCTCCACATGCCACATTCACCAGCCTGACACTGCGCCACACTGACAGGGGGGTGTCGGATGACACGCTGTGTCGTTTGAACTAACTTCAATCGAGTGAGCACCAATAATAAGAGAAGTGTTGTTGCGGTGACTGTGCATACCAGTATTAGTCTAGTGTGGCATTACAAAATAGTTTGTGGGATGTATATCTTTCAGTAAGTAAATGAACATTAAATGATATTAAGTTCTAATGAATTTTATGTTATTAACAGTACGTATAGTAAAGATTGAGTTGTTAAAAAAACTGGAAAAATTTTCAGGGTTAGTTTTACATTCAAAACAAGATTTATGAAATGAGTTCACGTCATTATGATGCCAATAGAAAATTTGAGTCGGGTAGTTCAAAAAGTAAATGAGCTATCAAAAGAAACCTGGTGCTTTAATCAAAGATTTTAGCTTTAGTAAAAGCTACAAACATTATTTTTAAATTCCTGTGTATATCTTTTAAGGCATCTATATACCTTAGTTTATAATTATTAATAATTTTTCATCTTAATGTTTTCTTAACTTTTATAAACCTTTTAATATAATATTTAAAATTTCAAAATTTATTTATTTATTTATAATGCTCGTTAATCATAAGAAATGCCTACTTTTGGTTCACATGCTTTGCGCAAAGGACAAGGGCCTTGCGAAAATTGGCTACCCAGAGCCTCACAATGGTTAAGGCCACCGCTGGTTCCTGCTCACTACCTGGTCCGTTGAAACTGTCACATTCACTTACACAGTTGTTTATTTGCATTAGGCTGTTCTGCAACTGGCTGGCAGTGTCCTTCTCTCAGACTGTATTTCTCTGTCTGCCTGCTAATTACTAGTATAAAACTATTCCATCTTGGACATAGTCATTGGTTGACATTAGTCAGAAATGATTACTCCCACCTCTCGCAGTATCCTTACTACTGCAACCTTCTATAAATTCTAGAAGGTAACAGGGTTTCCACAAAAGGAGCCCCTGAGATCGAAATGTAAAAATCTCAAAAACAAAGATCGCCAGGAGAATCCAACAAATGGTATTTTTACTGTAAAAAGAATTTCATACAGAAGTTTTGAAAAAAATGTTGAAAATCCTGTTAAAAAATGGTGCAGTAATCACAATAAATATGATGTTTTGGGGTTCCAAAAATCCCCTTTGGTTTGAAGCAAAACAACTCCCAAACTTACTGTTTGTGCTGCGGTAGGCAGCAGAGGTATTATTGTCTCATTTTTCATGTGTGAAATGATCTCTAGTGAACATTACATTGCAATTTTGGAACAATTAGTTACCATACAGCTTGCATTGGAGTACCGACCAGACACCTAGTAGTTCATGCAAGACGGGCCTGACCACATCGCACTAAACAGGTATTTCACTTTCATGATGAATTTTTCAGGAACACAGTCATTGCATTGGATTATCCCAAATTGACAGTAGTGGCACAGGCATGGATTGGCCTCAATATTTGCCTGATCTGATGCCTTGTTACTACCTTTGGGGGACACACTGAAAGACACTGTATACCTAAACCAGCCAACCACACTGGAAGAGCTTGAATCATTGACCTGTGTGGCTACTGAATCAATTTCTGTTGAGACATTGCAGGTTGTAATGGCAAATTTCTTTCTGCATTTGTGTCACCTCTGTACTTCGAGCAGCATACCTTTTGAAAAAACATTGTGATGAGATTCATTCATCGCAAAGACTTCTTGCAGAGGACGCGTTTATTTGTAATTTCTGAAATAAGGGACTCCTTTTTTGGATACTGTACTATAGCCTTTTATGGCCCATGGGTTTATTTGTAGGATCTTATCAGAGGATGAGGCCTAGTGTCCAGGATATTTTGGGAAGCTAATTCCCGTTTGTCCTGCCCAATTGAGTTTACTATCAAATGTTATCAATGATATTTACGCTTGAGGTTTTCAATAATAAAATTCTCGTCTTCCCCATAATTACAAAAATCCTTTTTTCATTAGCTGTGTAGCTCATAAGCAGAATCTACTTGACATTTATTTTCGGTCCATACTGATCAACATAACTAGATATTCTTTCCAGACTTCCTGTAGTTTTTCACAATCATCTCCCATCGTAACACAAAACAACACAAAACAAAGAAAATACAATCTTTCGAGTTAAAACCGTTTTCAAGTAAACAGAAGTGGCTGGACTTGTGCAAGTCTTGTGTTCGACACAGCCTTTCATAGAATGCAATAGACCGTCAGAGTTAGGGGGGGAGGAAGCAATGATAATATAACTGTGAGTATAAATCATAAGAAAGATTAAAATGGGAAATGATAATAATCATTGAAAAAATATAATTGAAAAATTTTGAAATAAGGGCCATAAATATATATGAATCTATTGTGCTGGCCAGTGATGGGTGTATAGGGTGAGGATCAAAGATATTAATGGAAACTGAGGTCTGTGGAATGTCTAGTCTGAAGGATGTGTTGATATGCCATTTCCCACCTGTGGAGTTCAGATTGGGAGGTAGTGATTGGAAGTACTCTAATGGCTCTGACTGTGAAGCAGTTATTAATGTTGCGGTTGTTGTGAGTACTAGCATGGTGAGCAACAGGGAGGTCCAGGTTTTGGGAGTAAACTGTTTGTGACCATTCATTCTGATGGATAATGAGTTTGAGGTAACACCAATGTAGGAACTTGGACAGTGGAGGCAGGTGAGCTGGTATATGAGATGAGTGGTTGTATTAGTGGCATGACCTATTATAGGGTAGGTTTCGCCAGTAGGAAGGTTGCTATAGGTAGTGGTAGGTGGATGCATACCACAAGTTTTGCAATGGGGTCTATTATAAGGGAAGGATCCAAGCAGTAGTTTAGGAGCATCAGAGGGTTGATATTTATGTACACGAATGTTTTTTTTAGATTAGGTGGTCTGCTGAAGGTGACTTGGGGTGTGGTGGGAAGGATAGTGGGAAGAAAGCGGTGCATTTCAGGAAAGGATCTGAGAAAGTCATAGCCCAAACGAAGAATTTCGTTTAGCAATTCCAGGCCAGGAAAAACTGTGTGAGAAAAACAAGGTTCTGGTTTCTTTTAGGTTGTTTGTGTCAGTGTGGGGGAAAGTTCCTGACTCTTGATAGCTGTTTTTGAACTAGTTCTGGAGGATAATTACGGTTTATGAGTGCCTGGGTCAGGTTAATGGTGCAGAGAGTAAAGGATTCGTGATCAGAGCAGATGCGTTTGCCTCGAATGGCTAGGCTGTATGGGATGGAATGTTTTGTATGATATGGATGGCAGCTATCAAAATGGAGATATTGTTGTTGGTTAGAGGGTTTTGTGTGGACAGAGGTGTGTAAGTGTCCATTCTGTACATAGATGTCTACATACAGAAATGTGATGTCAGTCTGAGAGTAGGACCAGGTGACGTTTAAGGAGGAGAAGTTATTCATTGAGTACAAGGAGGTGGTTTTCACCGTGGGTCCAGATCATAAATATGTCATCTATATACCTGAGAACTAATCTTTCTTATGATTTGTACTCGTGGTTATATTATCATTGCAAACCCCACCAACCTCCGACTCTCTGTTGCATTGAACGCAAGGCTTGTTTTATGTTTCTGCTGCCCTCCTCCCTTCAACTTTGGTGAGTGTTGGGTGTATTTTATCTGTCCTTTCCATGTAAACATGCTAAGAAATAGATGCTGCTGAAACAATAACTGAGGGGGGCAGAACGGGGAAGCCGAAGGTAATGCTGAAAATGTCACAAAGCCAATGATGTGAGTGTTACTGAAGAACTATAGAAGTTAATGCACAAAGTAATAGGATTTGCAAACTTAATAGTAATACATAAACTACAAATAATTGTGAGGGAAGAGTCATGGTTAAAAGAAGGGGTACTAGACAACGATGATTACAGAGCGTACCACATAGTATTATAGAACCAAAAGTATCTTTGATTTGTTCTAATTCATTATACAATCTGTCGTATGTAAATGATGTATGGGACCAAATAAAATGAATCTGAAATATTTTGAATGTAACTTCTCTGAGATACACATCAATAGTGTTGTTTAAATCCAAGTGGCCATTTTCATTCTTTCCTCATAAATATTTCTGAATATCAATCTCTCCATCAGATAAACTGTCACTGATGTCATACTAACAGGACTGCACTTGTCAACACTGTTTGTTTTCTCTCAATTATGGACTGGTACTTCCACACTTCTTGAGTCCTGACTCTAATAATATTTCAAGGAATGATACGATATGCGTTCCCTTACCTTTAATAGAACTGTAGTAGTATTTTTCACACCAGCTACTTGAGGCTTTAAAGTTCCTTCATAATATTTTAGTCTGCTCATTTTTACCTAGGTGGAAAAGCTCCTTCAGAGGCCCACGAGCCTTCATGGCAAACTGGTGACCTTTTTTTCTTTTCTTCTTCTTCTTCTTCTTTTTTTTTTAGCTCTACTGCCGGCCCTGACACACAGGAAGTCCCTCACTAAGGGCCCTCTCACTGCTCAAGGGGGCCTCTAAGCACAACTCAAGGGCCCCATCCTCAGCTCAGGGGGCCCTTACCAGCAACGCAAAGCAATAAAAAGGTCGCCCATCTGGCCTGAGGGCCCAAAATAAATTTTTTGCACCGGGGCCCTTGTTGACCTAGCTATGCCACTGACCCCGGGATGATCTCATTAAATGAGTTACTTAATATCCTCACCTTTATCAACACACTGCAAGTTCTTCCCCATCCTTACACATAATTGTCTGAATATTTTCCCTTCCCTTCAGTTTTCAATCATAACAATAGAAGTTTATAGATACATCATTCCCCTGTACCTATAATTTTTCTTCTTTGCTGCTATTAATTCCCAGTTTAATTATTTTAAGTGTACCCTACTGTCTTTCTCTCTCTTAACTGTTGTTTTTCTTGTAGCCAACCTCCTTAAACTCCTCACATATCTATTATAGTATGGAACTTCTGTACTTTTCTTTGTTTTCTGTTTTGGAATGAATCTTTCTTCCCTATTCTTTATATCTCTTTGAACTCTTCCCACATCCTCTCCATTGTACCGGTGACTTCCTTACATATATACTGCACCTTGACCTGAAATATCTCTTCAATCTTGAAAAATGTGCCTTTTTATAATTATGTCTCTAACCACCTTCAATTTTGGCCACTTTTTTACTGAACCCTTGTTATGTAACAACGTCGTTGCGTATAAAAATAACTCATTATGAGGTGGCTTAAATGAAATCATAATACATGTTGTTAAGTTTGTAGTTCAATCAGCATTTATTCAGAAACCACATAAAATTGTGCACCACGCCTACTTTAGTTAATTTATTTGACAATGCCTGGATAAGGATATCGGAACTTCATTTCCAAAGCCACAAGTTCTGGCCACGTATGCCTCATTGAGAACTTGCTGGATAATTTTGTCCAAAAGGTTTGAATGCTTTGCCTAAAAGTTCTATGTGCCCTGTACTGTCCTTTAGAAATAATTGTTGACTAATTTTCAAACACTTTTATGCTATTTAAGAACGTAAACATAGTGCAGGCTTGTGACATTCCTGCATTGTACTGTAATAAAGCGGGCTTAACTACTGAGCTGCCATCCTGGAACTGATACTGAAACTGATGACAACAATCAAGACGCTAGGTCCTTTATAGTGCACTGGCAGCACCCTACTACAATGACCCTCAAAGTCTCTAGAAGGCCTAAACAATTAGTCTTATTCAAAATAGCTCTTTAAACCCTAAAAATGTTTTATATTGACTCCAAATAATCCCTAAAAATGTTAAACATAATAAATATACAACTGCAAACTCATTTTAATTAACTTTTCTATAAATAAAGCTCTATGTCAGCAAACAACTGTCTTGTCACACCCTCTAACTTCCAACAGAACTAATTTATGACCATTTATTCATTCTGTAACCTGATACCTGACACAATTATCTTTGCACTTAATTTCAATTATATGAAACATGTTTGGTCCCTTGTTCTCTGTTCTATCACTTGTGTAAAGCTTCTTTTCCATCACTAAATTATTTGCCAGTCTCCACTAACAATGACCATTTAATGGTCACCTTGAAGAGCAATCTACAAATTAGGTGTCTAATATAATGACACCAACAATAATAAAAAATAAGAGGGAAAATTAATAAAAAAAAAAAACATTTTTTCAAAATAAATTCTAATAAATAATTTTTTTCTACATAGTTCCCATTCTTATCTATGCCCTTACTCGGATGTAAGGTAATTTTTTAAAAAAATTCTGTTATCATAAAAAGTTTGGGGATGTGTATCAAACTAATAGCACAAGAACAGCTGCACTTCATCACTCGTTTCGAAGCACTGTTCACGAAGGGCTTCCTTGATTGACCCATACATACGGAAGTCACATAGGGACAGGACTAGGATGTAGGGTGGATTATTATTATTACTATTACTCCAAGATTCACTAAAAGTGTGTGGCAGAGGACAGCTCACTGTATGTCAACCACTTTTTTTTGGTGAGTGTTTGTTTCTACTTCTTTTTGGTATCTACTGCGTTGTGGTTTCTGGCATTGTCAGGGAGAAGCAACATGTCTGTTCATAATGCCATGCCCTTTTGAGCAACTGGCAACTCAAACTTGACTAAGACAATCACAATAACAAGTAGCATTAATGGATCGATGTTCTTGAAGAAAATCAACAAGTAGAACGCCTTTACAGTACCAGAACACAGTGGCCAAGACCTTCCCTACATACAGCATCATGTTTGCTTTCACCGGTGCAGCTTCACCAATCTACCATCGCTCTATACCAGTCTTCTTAGAATCAGGGGTGTAATGATGGACTAAATACTCACCGCACATGACAATTTTTTCCAAAAAAGGTTCCACTATCGCTCTCGTTAAGAGCCTTTGAGAAATTTCAAACTGCACGGTTTTCTATTCAGGATTCAGCAACCTTGGAACACATCGAGCCGACACTTTTGGGAATCCCAACTCATTATGAATGATTTACTTAAGATTTTCATAGATTATCTGAAATTCCTGAGAGATTTTATGAACAGTTATGTGCTGTTGGCCTTCGACAAGTTCTCAAACAACCTCGGTGTTCTGTGGTGTGATGCTGTTGTGGGGACAGCGTGGGTTGGAAATATTTCAAACATGCTCCCAACCTTTCTTAAATTTGTTACACCACTGTTTTACCTGAGCCCTTGAAAGGGTTCCTTTGCCAAACGTTGGGAGTAACGGAGCCAAATTTCTGCACAGTGTACCTCTTTCTCTCTCATTATTGCTGCAGAGAACAAGAAGCACAAAGCATTTCAACATTATTACTGCCTTGCACATGGCCCCCTCTACTGTCCAAACTGTTTCAGACTCCTCAAAACATCAGAAGATGCACAATCTAAACAGGCTCATTTATATTTGATCCACCCTCGTATCAGCGGTTTCAGCAGTATGTAGGTGTCACTCTGAATAAGATACTGTCTTTATAGAAATTGTGAAAGAACTAAAAAAAAAAATAAGAACCTAGGACAACACAATCCAGAAGTTTTTCAGCACTGTATTTGGGCATCAGCAAACATTTTTCAAACTTCAGCTGTCTAACTTGCCTACTCTGAGAAAAATGACAATAAAAAAATTCTCACTTACTCTTAGCTCAAAAGCCTATTGAAACAAGTTTAAAACCAGACCATATGAATACTGCTCAGAACTTAAAAACCTCTTCATTCTGAGCTTAAGGGCCTTGAATTTTTGGAGGTAAGTTCTCCATAGAATTTAAACTTTGGTTATTGCCTTCTCCATTAAAAGACTAATGGTAAGTAGGCCTACAGATATAAGGAAGGAGACACACAGTAATAAATATAGAAGTGCACTTAATTAGGCCTACTGATTTTTTCTAATGCATCCTATTGAGAGTAAATGAAATTAATTTTTGCCATTCGTGTGACTGAAAAAAAAAAAGAAGCTATGCGAAGCAGTTCAGACAGTTCAAAAACTTGAACACTTTTTTACATACAGTTTATATTACCATTATCTTGTAATAGTTAGTTTGTGCAATTTGGAATTGTTTATTTTACTTGTTCCTTTAGTAATTCATGAATTTTCCACATTTGGATGTACATTGGTTTCATCAGTTGTGAAGTAAAGAAACGCCTCACTTTTTTACATAATGCTATGTGATTATATGTACAGTGGACAAAAGTAAGATAACTCTTACTTGTTACCATATCAATAACACATACAGGTTTCGTATTACAATTCAAAAAATGTTGATTGGAATTTCTATAATAGAATGAAGTAATTTGTTAAAAAGTTTCATTTGCATGTATATATGACTTTCTGAATATTTACACAAAATTGTGTTAAATCCTGTTTACTGTGATTTCTTTTTTTATTTTCATGCATACCTAACAACTGTGAATTTTCAGATTTGCTTTTAGATCTTTAGATGCAGCAAGCTTGGCAGTCATTTAATTCAATTGTTTACACAGCTTTCTTTAAAAAAAAAAAAAAAAAAAAAAAAAAAAATCTGTCCCAGAAGTAAATATTAAATACTATTCAGGCAGAAACACGTTGCAAATAGAAACACTGCAAAATTAAATGAGTACAATTTTTTTACCAGTAGAATTACTCTTTTCTTTCTTTAAGCTTTAGTCAAACTGTATTATATAATATGTTGTGTATTGTATTATTCTTTGCTGTTTTTATTCTAATTTTAAGGATACAAATGTTATTTATAATTTTCTTTTTTATTATTTCATTATAGTTGCATGTTTTTCAATTGTGTGTTTCATAAACAGTCCATCTTCAAGAACACTATTAGGTGGTGGCTGTGAAGCAATTTAAACAACCGCCAAAATATAGTTACTAAAGCACTCACAGATGGCGCTGCAAACTGAATGACGTAGTGCTGACGTCACTACATTCATAGCCGTATATGCATTTCCGGTAAAGAATTGGGCTTAGAAGGTATTGTGCGTCACAGAAATTGTCATCTCTCCGGATCTTTAGTGATATTTTGCAGTTTGCAGGTGTATATTGAAAAGTTGCAACTTTTGTTTGTCGTATGTCCATCCAGAATCTTAATACATTCGGTAAGTAAAGTTACTTTAATTTTTACTTGTAATAATTTTGAGCAAACGATCTCATTTGCTGTTTCAAGATGGCAGTAAGTAAAATTGAAGGAGCAGAAATGCAACTTGTTTAAACTGAGAGGTTTTAATATTTGTTTGTTATGGAAATATTTTTCGTAAATCTGAACTGCTTATTAAGACTTATTTAACAATCAATTTTCTAGTTTAATCCCGTGCTAGTAATTTCACATGGCTCGTGTTTTAATTTCAAAACATTACGTAGTATTTGCAATGACAGTTTTATTCTCATTTTTAGACCCCTTTGCTGATGCAATCAAGGGTTCAGATGATGATGTCCAAGACGGTCTCGTGCATATAAGAATACAACAAAGGAATGGTCGCAAGACTTTAACTACTGTCCAAGGACTCTCGGCTGAGTATGACTTGAAGAAGATTGTTCGAGCATGTAAAAAGGTATATATGGTATCTTAATGTGTTTCTATTCAGCATATTCTCAATTTTTTTTTCTTCTTCATAATGCACATATTAGAGCCTGGCTTTCTTTACTTGGGTTGCTAGGTGTCGGTTTTGTGCAATATTAACAACACTGTCCCATTTTGTTTTTTTACTTTTGTTTGTATGTAAATGCTTGAAGGACAGTGTGACAAGTTATCCTTAACATGATGGAAACTGGGTCAATGCTATGACCTGATTGGAAGCCATTTTGCCATTTCACTTTGTGATGTCATTAATTTATTTTGCAGGAGTTTGCCTGTAATGGCACAGTAATTGAACATCCAGAATACGGAGAAGTTCTTCAGCTACAAGGAGATCAGCGCGAGAACATTTGTCAGTGGCTGACAAAAGCTGGGCTTGCCAAGCCAGAGCAACTCAAAGTTCACGGTTTTTGAAGAGTTAAATAAAAAATTAAGAACTGTTTTTCAAATGCTACACTAAAAAGTTAAAATTTTAATCCATTTTGGAATCTCGAAAGTGGGGATTTGTGAATAAGTAGCCAGTAGTTGCTGAAATTGGTGTGTAATTTCACTAAACACTTTCAGGCCATAGTGACAACCTTCTTAGGCTTCAATTCTTTACATGTTTAGGTAAGGTTCCCTTCATTTAGGAAATCCGCATTCAGATCATACTTTCAAAGGAGGAAAATGTGTATTGCATTTATGAGGTAGCATGTATCTTGGCACCATTGATGATTTTAGAGAATTTATTTGCCAAGTAGGATGTCTGTTAACAAAAAAATATTTTAATTTAATTTCAAATCTTTTTCTCATTCATGTGTGTGTATTTTTGTATAGAGAAAGTTGAATGTGCTTTGGGAATTTTTGTTCATTGTACAATGAGATATTGTAATTTGAATTTCATTGTGTGGCTGCAGCCTGTGACTTTATCAGTGCCTTTTAATGGAGGCAGCCATACTAGAGACAGGATGGCTTGCTGACAAATTTTTGTATTAAACATTTTCCCATTAACATTTCTGGAGGGAGCCCTTTGTATTATATGTTAGGATCTGTTCTAAATTTATGTCCCCACTGTTCATTTTTTTTTTAAATTGGGTAAACTGTAGAATTAGAATCTGGTTAAACATATGTAACAATTCAGTTGTTTGAATAAAAATCATTTACTGAACATTTTGAGTAGTAATTGTTATAATTAAATTTTTTACCATAGCTAGAGTATACTATGTTGATGGGTCTGCATGTATATTGTGGGAATTTTGAGACTAGTTTTAGCAGCAATTTATTTTTGCAGATTGGTAGTGATGTTGCATTATTTAACAATTCTTGCTTTGAGAAAATCAAGGTGTAGAGGTTGCATTAGTTTGTGTTTACACATTGAGGTTAACTGCAGATGACCATTCCACAGGAACTGCATTACTCCATGTGGACTAATTTCACAATGCTGTGGTAGTCAATCACAAGACATATTATTTGCAAGCAATGTTTAGGCTGTTATACAGTAGAAGTCCGATTATCCGAGGTAAACTGGACCGGGACCACCTCGTATAACGAAAAACTCTGATAACAAGAGGTCAAGGAAAGAGGTTACAATGCATCAAAAAACTTATTGAAATTAAATAATACAATTTATTTATAGTGTAAAACTAATTTGTGAAGCAATAAAGTTGTTTTTTGTACATTAATTACGATCACTTGCCAAAAAAAGTCTTGTGTCATAATTTTCTCTTCTTAGCGGAAGTATAGCGCCAACGCTGTTGCATCATTGTCGGTTACAGCAACTGTTGCTCAATGTACTCAACTGCTGCTTCTATTCTTTCTAAATCTTCAGCATGAGAAATTTTTTGAACAGTTTCATTTTTGTCTTCTCCTTGTCCGCTGACAACCATATTAACAATTTCGTCATCGTTAAGTTGATTTTGATCGTCATTCACTCTTGTTTATCTTCATTTTTAATTTCTTTTACGGCGATACACGCAAGTGCTACAGTATCTCGCTTAATATCCTCCACACTCCAGTTGGAAAAATACTACATATCTTCATAAAAGCTCCCTGTTGTATTTCAAAAATTTGCCTCTGTTAACCCAGCGGCTCGGATAATTGGAACTCTGATAACCGGACTCTTACTGTACTCCCAGAACTGGTAGATCACCACTGCTTGAAAAATAGTATATCTTGTGATTTACGTCCACAGTATTAGACTGGATGAAAGGAAACTGTAACGGTAGAATAAGAATGAGGTAAGAAATAATTGTGCTATTGGTTTGAAATTTGTCTCACGTGTTTCTCACAGAGATTTGAGAAAAAGCTTACATGAGCTGCCACATAAAAGTTGCGAATTGTAAAAAAAAAAAAAAAAAAAGTCAAATTGTTCTTGCCAAAGATAGTATCTGCAATCTACAGCAGTGAATCTAAAACTGAACTTCAATAGATATGTCATAATAAAGTACCAGTTTATTTATTTATTCTGGTCCAGGCTGCATTACTATGTAACCACCATGCCAGTATATTGCCATCCAAAAATCTGGCAAGCTTAAATTATCAATGAAAACTAAATTACTTGCTTCTTTGCTGTGACAAATTGTTGCCCCCACCCACACACATTCTGATCCAACTTGTCTGTTTTCATGAAAACTTATAAGCGATTTTACATTCATTTCTGTAGAGGGTAGATATTTGAATGGAAATGGCAGGTTTTACTGATGATTCGCCATTTCGTAACTTTTCGTATGGTGTCACGTCTAAGGTACATTTAATTTTACTTTCTTGCACTTTTTCCCCCCCTCTAAAAGTATGACCTAAGGAACATGTGTGACAAATTTCAAATGAAGAGCACAATTCCTTCTTACCTCGTTATTATTTTACCACTGTCTGTAATATTTTCAGCAGAATTTCCATCGCCAGTTTCCTCAAATTTTTTTTATGAATACCGATAAAACCGAGACTGTTGTGATAGACTGCCTGTTGGAAGACTACAGATGTGTTATTGAAGGGTGAACAAATGTTAATTGAAAGTTTGTACACCTTGACACTGTGGGTAGGTTGAAATGTTGCCTAGACAGGAAGAGGAAAGAAAGCCAGTATAATTGGCCTTTGTAAGGTTTAATTGATTCTAGTGTCTGTGACATGGCTGCCCTGTAGATTTACAAATACTAACTTTTTCACAGTTCTAGTGATACTTTGCCAAAATTTTATCTACCTTATTATTCGAGCTTGTAGTCTCATAAGGGACATGAAGTTACAATTGAAAGAAAATTTTGGCTTTTGGTATATATATACACACACACACACACACTCTGCATGGTCATATGTGATATACCATATGATTGGTGATAAATGAAAGACAGTTCTATTACTTGTGAGCATCAAATTTTGGTGGATATCTAAGGAATGAGAGATTGGATGTTGGTAAAGAAGGGGTTTAATATATTGAACAGATTTTAACCCATCTGTTGAACCTCCCGTTTTCATGATTATCGGATTGGGGGGGGGGGATTCTATCATTACCGTGGCGCCACAATCTGATGATTGATTCTTATAGAACTCGACGAAACAAATTGAACGTAAAGAATAATTTATATGATATCTCACTTAGTTCTCGAGATATCGTATCTCAAAATTGACGTAATTAGGTTGAAATACGGCCTGGACCAGAAGAAAAAATTCTCTATAGCCAAATTTCATGATGAATTCGTATGTAACTCGACGAGACAAATGGAAAATAAAGAATACATTATTTTGATATCTCGCTTAGTTCTCGAGATATTGTAACTCAAAAGTGAGGTGGTTAGGGTGAGATCCGGCCTGGACCAGAAAAATTCTTTTCACCAAAACCACTATGTCTACATGGTGGAAATGTACTATAGGTGTTTTATTTTCTTCCTAGTGATTGTTGCTAGGTTGAAATACGGCCTGGACCAGAAGAAACGTAAATCACGAAAAGCAGAAGGAACTATACCTATGACTGATTTTTAATATACTATATCTCGAAAACTAAGCGAGATATCAAAAAATTTTATACTTTATTTTCGATTTGTTTCGCCGAGTTCTACAAGAATTCATTATCAGATTTTGGCGCCACGGTAATGACAGAACTGCCGATTAGGGTATATGCGTGTATTTTTTTTTAATCAATTATTTACATTCGTACATAACCTTAAAAAATATAACATTGGCCCTAAATATTAAGATTTAACGTCAAAATAAATACTTTAAAACTGAAATCCAGTTCCGTCGATTTAAATGCTGCCATTTTGGCGCGCTGCACTGTGACTTGTAAGTACACGACCGCATTGGTGTACTTTATAGCGTGGAGTGTTTGATCTCAAAACTTTCATGTTTTCTAACTAATGTCGATATGGAAGGAGGTCTAAAACTGTGGTTGTAAGTACTGTATTGTACCTGTGTGCAAAAATACTAAAAGAAATACGCTTTATAAAGTGTATTTTCTTGTCCTGCGAGATGCGAATATAAGAAAGTGGTGTACTGCTATGATAATAGATCTGCAACTAGTTGTTTATATTATTGTGAAGATCATTTTTACCTAAGTACTTAGAATTTATGTATTTTAGGAAATGTAATATAAAAATTCGTTACCTGTTCAAACTCTAATCATATCTTACTTGGAGACCATCAGACATTTTAAGAACGGATTGCGATCTCCTTTATATATATTGAATGGTACACAGTTTATATGTGTGTCCTATAGTCGTTTTTCAAAATGCTCCCTAGTTTTTGACACTTGAATACAAGTAAACAAAAAATTCTAGATGTAGTAAATTATTGCCCCACTTTAATATCAAATGGCTACCTGGTCTTAGGGGTAGTGTGCTGGCTTCATAATTTTGTGACCAGAGTTCAAATCCCCGCAGAATCAAATATTTTTACTTACTCCAGGTGAATGCCGGGATGCTTCCTTGAAAAGGCCATTGCCGAATTCCTTTCCCATCTCTAAAGACCTCGCTGTTAAGAGACGTTAAGCACTTAAAAAATATATTTTTATCTTCAAAAATTGTCAAGCTTCACTTATTTATTTTGTTAAAACTTCATTTACATATTTTTCTAACACAAATTAAAATTTAAAACGAGTCACATTGCTTATAACAAATACACCAAACATAATTTCGGCCCATTTCTCAACAATGGCTTCCTAATATGACTCACTCCATTCCCAATGAAATTAAGTCATGAGGTGAATCTGCTAGTAAACTGGAATCTGATACAAGAATTTTGCAATGTTTATAAGCATTTGTCACTTGGTCTTCCATTTACTTGTCGAGCTCCATTTTTCGTCACGGATAGGCCAACTATTTTATTTTCAACCATTTACACGCAACCGTTCTTGGAACAAATAGTGTGTAGAAGAAAGAAAGAAGAAAAAAAACTATCTTCCCAATGCTACATATTTTGTTTAGAATACCTCTTGATGATACACAAGTAAAGAAACGACGAAGATGAAATAAATAACATGATAGCAACTATTTCAATTGAAAATGCACCGAAACAACTTATTAGCAAAAAGCGAAAGAATGGAGACTTTCTTGAGAATTGATTGCAATGAAGTTTTTAAGGGTGCGCGACCGATTTGTGTTATGAAAAGACTATCCGTCGGTAGACCTGTGAATTCATTACGAAAAAAAAGAATTTCAGGGGAAAAAAATGATGATGAATTGTAGGTTTTAAATACTATTTCACTCAATAAAAGAACGTAAATGAAGTTTTAACAAAATAAAAATGTCAAGTGTGACAATTTCTGAAGATAACAGTATTTAATTCTGCGGGGATTTGAACGCGGGTCAGAAAATTATGAAGTTAACACCCTACCTCTTAGAGCAAGGGTAATAATTTACTATACAGGGTGTTACAAAAAGGTACGGCCAAACTTTCAGGAAACATTCCTCACACACAAACAAAGAAAATATGTTATGTGGACATGTGTCCGGAAACGCTTACTTTCCGTGTTAGAGATCATATTGTGGATGGCTGTGATACAATACGCCATTCTCCAGGGCTGCATCAGCGCATCAAGGATTCCATGCGACGGAGGGTGGATGCATGTATCCTCGCTAACGGAGGACATTTTGAACATTTCCTGTAACAAAGTGTTTGAAGTCACACTGGTACGTTCTGTTGCTGTGTTTCCATTCCATGTTTAATGTGATTTGAAGAGAAGTAATAAAATGAGCTCTAACATGGAAAGTAAGCGTTTCCGGACACATGTCCACATAACATATTTTCTTTGTTTGTGTGTGAGGAATGTTTCCTGAAAGTTTGGCCATACATTTTTGTAACACCCTGTATACCCGTCATCTAGAATCTTTTGTTTATTTGCATGCGAATATTAAAATATCTATCACTTAATTACCTTGCAACTTTAACTGCTCTGAGCTGAGCGGCCGTAAAATTCGGATTTGTTGCAAAATTTCTTATCATGAAAGCATCAATTTTTGGGAAGATTACCCGACTGTGCTTTCAGAAAACCGCTTTGTCATTATTTGGTGTGTGTATTGTAGCAAGAATACAATATCTTACCAGTTATGGTGATATGTTAATATAAACTTCAACACAACCGCAACGCTATTAGTACTCCCAGCAACTACGCCTTTGTTCACAATAATATTGTGTACTTGGTCGTCACGATTCGAGTCTACCAATAGCTTTGCATTTTGCGAAGTTACGTTTCCCTTGTATTTTTAGCACTTTTGATTATTTAAAATCGGTAAATAAAAATCGAATAAATAGGGGGAAAAAAAACGTTATAGTGGCAATTCTACACTAATAAAGTTTCAAAATAAAAATACTAGACGTAAATTTAAATTTCATGCATATTCCCTATTGCAGTGAAATCTTCGTGGGTGTACTGCCAGATCGTGCTGTAAAAACACTATTTCAATGGCTAGTTCTGCATCAGGTGTGAAACAATTTGTGCTGATGAACAGCTATGTCAGTTTGACCTGAGGAAGTTGGCAGGGTTAGCCGCCAAAATATATTGTTTTTACAATATAACCTGGCAGTACAGTTATGACATTATTGCTATCATATGTTGGAAAAGTTTGTTCTTTTATTAGAAGTTTCATTTTGAATGTTAGGATATTTATTACTATGTGACAAACCTTGAAAATCAATCTGCAGGAATGACCTAGATATCAATTTCTGAGTTTGACATAACATTTTTGGGGGGGAGGGGGGGGGGAGCTTGTTAGTGTATATAAAAAAAGTAGATTAGTAGAATGTTTGGAGTCGATTGTGCAGTATTTAAATTTTTTTTATTTTGTTTTTGGTAGAACTGATTTGCTGTTAAATGCATAGTTAAAGTTGTAAATCTGTTATGAAATTCGAGAAATTTGATTCTAGTTCTGGTACTGTAATTTTTAGAATGGTTTATGGTGCTTTTGGTCTCAAAGATTTAATTCTATATTTTCCTGGGATATGGTTAAACTAAAAGAAATTTTTTGTTGAAGACTTCTCTTGAATTAAATTATTTAAGTAATTTTACGGACCTTGTATGCACTTGGCAGACTGTTTGTGGATGGCGAACGGTCATTCAGAACACTTGTTTGTATCCTCATTTGGCCATCCAATTTGAGTTTTCTGTATTTTCCCAAAATCACTCGAGGTAAATGCCAGAACTGTTCCTTCAAAAGGCCTTGGCCAATTTATTCCTGTTGCTAGTTTTTGGTCCTGTTCAACCTGTAATGAGCTTAAACTTGAGGTGTAGAGCTATAATCTCTCTCCCCCCCCCCCCCCGCCTGCTTTTCCAAAAAACAAAAGGCAATTGGCAGTTTTATACTAGAGTATTAAAATTCACCACGATGTTAAATATACTTTTGATGTTTTCTGTGTTTGCTAAACTGACTGATTTGATCATTAATTGCTTTCAAAAATTCTTAAGGAAATCGTAAAAACTTTGAAGAGTTACAAGTTATTTTTCTTCAAAGGCACTTTGAAATACCGCTAGGCAAACAGTGCTGCAACATTGATACAAATTTCCTTCGACATTTTACCTTCTTTCTGTAGCAAAAAAATGACAAGAAATTTGCAAGATTAAAATATTTTTAATAGCTTGGTGATATTTCATAGCACGTTGAGTCAATGAAGAGCAATAGAGCTGTAAAAGTAACGATGTTTTCGTTACTGAGTAATGGGTTCATCGCCTGACTCAAAGTACCGAATTGTTCTCACAAATTCATATCGTCACTCGCATTTGTCGTGTAGATACAAACACGTTCCAGATCTTGCAGGTAACCAATTTTGACTGCGTGAAGACTAATTTTGTAGTTTTTATTTTGTTTAAAATTAAAATTTACAGTGCATAATTTGTAAATAGAAAATTTGTATGGATAATTTGAGATAGTTGCTGTTTTTTCATTGATCATTCATTACTGTGGTTTATTGACTTCAAACATTTATGATTTTTTAGAAAAGATTTGATACCTTCTATTTTATTTTATAGTGTAATTTACAATAAAAAAAAGTTATCTAATAGTTTGTGATACCTCTCTGCACTTGTTTTGTTCTAATAATATTTAATTAAATTTTGATAGAGTGCATGCTTCGGTGGCAATTTCCCTACAAGCTCATCGTCCCCCTTTCCTGCATCCACCTACATTTGCCCTGTACAAATTTTAAGTTTAAATTCTCTCAACATTTTTGCTAAATTATTCATAATTCCTCTTGTTAACTTATTCCAATCCCTGTCACCCTTAGCTAAATGCTAGAATCTTCCTTGTGCCTGCAATCGAATGCCAGCTTGTGGTCATGGTCATCTTTTCCCTACCAAGCCTTACCTTTAATTCTGCACCAATATCTTTCCATGGCTCATCATCAATATACGCCTTGTACACTGTCATGACCCTCTTCACCCTCCTCCTGTCTTCCAATGAATCCCATTCCAGCTTTTATCATATCTGCAGTGATTTCTAGAAACATATCTAGCAGCCCTTTTTTGCAGTTCGAGAATTCCATAAACAACCAAATACAATGGCGTAATTCCTTTTGCCTGGTGTCAGTTATTGTATTATTACCACAGGATCCATTTGATCTATGAGGAACTACCTTTAATGTTGAATGTTTGTTGTAACCGGGAGGCAACAACAATTGCGTATCTAATCGCATGTTTGTCCTGTACATTTATTACTGATTTATAGGAAATATAAAGTGCTTTTCGTTGTTGATAATTCACCAACTCATGCCACTGAAGTTTTGGAAAGAGGGAATGGCCAGTTTAAAACAACCTTTACACCACCAAATGTCACAAGCTTGTTGCAACCAATGGACCAGTCTATTATTGAAGCCATGAAAGGCCATTACAGAAGGCAATTTTAGGGAATCTTTTGGTGGAGGGCGAAGATAAAGGTGGTGTTGGCCAACCACAAATTTTTTTTAAAAAAGATTGCACTTACATTGTGGCGGAAGCTTGGAGCTTGGTTAAGGCAGTCACATTAAGACATGCGTGGAACAAGTTGAAAGGCATACCAACTGAAGAAGAGAAGAAAAAGGGAAAAGAAGCCCAAGAAAATGAAAGGAAAGAGAGTAGAAGATGTGGAGGACAGTCTTTTGAAAATTCGTGGATGTTCAGAATTTAGTGCTGAAGATAGAGATTCGTCAGACCATGGGTATGAAATTCTCAATGTCTTATTGAAGATGTTGAGGAAGAAGTTGACCTTAACATCGAAGTTGAAGCAGACACGGGACCATCAGCATTGATGTGAATGGAGTGTCAGCCCGTGTGTGACCGCATGCAATTTTTCACTGTCAAGCGTTTGGGCGACTAGGCTGCCCAAAAACGGATGAGTACAGTCAAACAGCTCACTTTGACCGAGATGTTCAGCAAGCAATAACTTATTTACAGTACAGTAAGTACATACTGTGCCAATGAACAGCACTTGTAAGTATGCTTAACACATGAAATTGTCGCCTTTTCATTTAATTAATTAAAAGCTTTTTTTCTCCCATTTTCAACATAAATCCAATAATTAATTAAAATAGACCCTTTTTCGGGGAAAAATCCAATTATCCAAATGGGGTCCGGTCCCAATTGATTCGGATAATTGGAGTTCTACTGTACTAACAACGAAGCCCGTATGGTGGAAAAACATGCCAGTTCCCACAATCTCGACAACTGTTTTTCAGTTAGGGCAATCAGTTTTCCCCGACAGCACAAACTTCTCTCAACTGAGCAGATAGGAACTAGCCTATCCTAGAGACCAGACATCTCCCAGGCCTCAATCTACAACAAATACCTCCCACCAGACCCAGCACTTATCACTACTACTTATATTGCTTATATTTTATTTTTCCTGAATAAAGTTTTTCAAAATATTATTTGCCATTGTTATGTTGATCTACCACTTCCAAAGGTAATATACTTTCATTATCGATGTAGTATTTGCACTTCCCTCCACTCCTATACTACCGTCTGTCAACCATGCCGTGCAATCTCCATTCACCAGACGTCCATCGGCATGTGCAAGTCTAGCTCTGCCTGGTGCCTCATTTCTGGAAAAAATAAGGCTAACTGCCGAAATATTGCATTTTTTTATGTTCATTTCCAGCCGCCTTCATCTGTGGCAATTGTTGGGTTGTATTTCCTTATCCTTCCTTAATTTTAAAGTACCTGGGTAACCGATCTTCGCTCGGCATCTTTCGATTTCTGTTCAATATCCAAGATTTCGAGTAAAATTTGATTAAAGTAAAAGGCTTGAAGGCTCCCTAGGCGTTTTGAGGTGCACAGTTAATAGCTCAATATCCCAGAGCCCCCAGACCTACGTCATTTTAGCAAAGCTGAAATTTTGAGGACGAGTAGAGCAATATGTAGTTGAGAACGAATGTGTACTCGCCAGCATGGAAGCGGGGCCCTTTCAGAGGTAGCAGGTACAAAAGGTAGGTTATAAAGATTCTTTTTTTTATGTTATAGTATGAAAGCTGGTTTTTATATATGTCTTGCAGAATATTGTTAAAAACCAACATTCATTATTGCCACACACTTCCTGTGGGCCATTTCTTCAGCCAGACGCTTTAAAGGTAATAAAAAAAGGAGGTAAACTACGTCATAGTAGCAAGCCTAAATTTTATATATGTTGCTGGGGGTACTATTTCAAGACATTTTGTAAGCAGCCAGACCAATCCGATGGGCCAAAGTTCCTCCCAGACACGATAAATGTTCTGTTCTGAACATGATGATTAGATCCAGCCTGGACCAGACAAAAAATCCACCAAAACCACTGTGTCTATATGGTGGAAATTTACTTTCAATGTTTTATTTTGTTCCTAATGGTTGTTGTTAGGTTGAAATACGCCTGGACCCGAAGAAACTTCGCCAAAAGCACAAGGAACTATACCTATAAATCCTATATCTCGAAAACCAAGCGAGATGTCAAGATAATTAATTCTTTATTTTTGATATATTTCATCAAGTTCTATAAGAATTCATCATCAGTGCTAAATTCATTCACTCTGATAAAACTATGCTCATACCTTGCGTGGTAGTATTTAATGACAAACTAACAACCACTTTTTACGGTCTACCGGTAATATAATTTTCAAAGAAGTTTCTGTAAAGTATCATCTCTGACAAAACCAATGATAAATTTTTAATTATCTTCCTTTTAAATGTTTTACAATTAAACTTGCAGTGCTAATATTTCCACTGGTCAGCCAGTATAGAAGAACTGTTCGTTTAAATATTCTTTGAAATCAAAGATTTTTTTTTTTAATTTTAATGGCATTTGGCAACGGAGGCCATACAGCCAGCTCAAGGTAATTTAATTGCTTTCAGTGTATGGACGCCACAGGACGGACAGGACATTCACACAGACACACAACACTTAACATCCATGCCCGCGGCCGGATTCGAACCGGCAGCCTTTGGCACGCGGAGCTAGCACTCTAGCCCCTACGCTACCGAGGCCGGCAATCAAAGAAATTATTTGTACCTAGGCTTTCTGGTACCTGAATTGTCTACGAGATGGCGCTAGTGCGGTTTTCAAGATCCGAGTGAAAATATTGTTCATATTTTGTAAACTCGCATTTTTGTAGGGGAGACAACTATTTAGGCAATCTTAAAAGTCAAAACGTTATCTAAATATCAAATTTCATTCAAATCGTCATAGCCGTTTCCGAGATCCAAAATATATATATACAAGAATTGCTCGTTTAAAGATATAAGATATATTGTTGCTCGAGTTTGATTTCAGGACCCAAAAAAGTTGCCGTTTGAGAGATCTTCCTTTACATAGTATGCTTTTTTTCCAAATAAGTATGCAGTTCATTTTAGATCATGCAGTAGGAACTGGCTTACCAAAGTAGGCAATCACCAGACCACAATCTGAGATTGTATCAACATTCTCCTCATTATTTTTTTCTCCTCTTCTGTCCTTGGCTTCGGTCCCCTCCTAAATGACAGAGTAGTGGGTGAGCATTAATGTTCTAGCCTCACATTTGAGACATCGTTCAAACCCCCCAACTGGCCATCCAGTTTTGGGCTTTCCATGGTTTCCCTAAAACTCTCCAGGTGAATGCCGGGATGGCCAAATTCCTTCCCGTTGACCCCCTCCAGTCCTTTTCAACTCCAATAACACTGGTGGGGTGTCGGGTAAAAATAATGCACCTTTTAACCATTGCTCACTCACTGGTAGTGACTTTAAATTTGGTATCACATTTGAGATGTCTTATTTCTTTTTGTCTATTTTTTAAAATGTGTTTTTTTTTCCAAATTTTCTTATTACTCTGGACCCCACATCCTATCCTTCGTTAATTGTTTTTTTTTTTTTTTTAAATCTCCACCTATCTATCCTCAACTACCAAAAATTGAAACCGTTCATCTAGCACACACTATGTGCACCATGTTATTGTGCTGACAGATCTCTCATAATTAATGTTTTGTGTATTGCAATTCCATGTTGACTCTGTCTTGCTGTAAACTATGCTAAGTCGTTTTCTAGCCTAATTTTTATCTTAGTTTAAGTGTGTGTTAACTTTAATCCATAAATCCATGTTTCCATGTAGAGGTTACAGAATTTCTGCAGGATCATGTCACCAACTGCATAGTTAAAATACCACCAAGTTTGAAAGTTTCTAACATGAATAATGTTTATGTAATTGAGAACGTGTTCATTCTTTAATCGTTAATGTTCTGAAACTTTATAATTTGACATGCTATGTCACCTGTTAATTCATTAACCATTTTAATCTGTTTCTTAGGCCAGCATTAGGGGAAAGGTGGGGGAGTTAAGCAGGGAAAAGTACCCCAGGTCCGGGTCACCGAAGTGGGCCCATTGATCTGGGTGCCTAGTTAAATGAAAATCAAACTCAAGTTTTAAAATCTACTCCGATGATTTTGATAATTTTTGCATTAAAATTTTGACTTTATCCACAAAAAAAAGTATATAGTAAAAAAATTTGTTGGAGGGGTGGGGGGCTAAAAACGCTTACCCGGGTACAAAAGTCCTAGTGCCGGCCCTCCGCATTCGTGATTACCCAACCACACTTGACACAAAATTTTTCCATTGCGCATTATGTCATATACCACACTTTTTGTTTCATTGAATTCTGAAAAATCATATCTTCTTCCAGTAGTGACTCAAGCCGTAACTTATCTTCAACAATCGACTAACTTCTGTCCTAAATAGTTCCTTTTTTCACCCATCAAAAAATGATACTAACCTCTTGTAATTTCGATTAATTACTTAAGTATGTCTTCTTGTTCCCCACTTATATTTTATGGAACAATTGCTACAAATTAAATTAAACATGTCAAAATAAGGAATGTCCCAAAGCTATCAAGTGCCATCTGTGCTGCAAAATGAATTAAAATCTCTTGAAATGATCAAGTCCTCTGTTGTGCGTTTTTAACATTTCCGCATCTCTCCGCTGTAAAATGTCGCATGAAATTTACAAATAGAAAATATTTGGTGCTTTCTATCAGTGATGCCCACCATTTTGTATCAGTAGAGGAAATTGATTTTTTCATTGTTAACAAATATGTTTTGAAATATATACTGCAGAACAAAATTTACATATTGCTTTTACATAATTTACTTCTTGTCAAGGCAGCATTTCATTCCACGCATGATTTGTAGATGAAAACCATTTAGGTTGATATGATCCCTGTAGCAGAGAATTTGTTGTATTTGCAGTGCTGGTCGCATCTGATATTTGTAAGAAACACATTTAATTTCATTTTTCTGTAAAATGAGATTAGGGAAGTGAAGCAGTTAGTAAAATTGAAAATAAAATAGTATAGAGAAAAATAACCCTCCTTATTTTCAGTGCTTAGCATCAGTTTGTCATCATTATCCAGTTAATATAATTTTCTGTTAGAGAAATTTGTGCAGCCACCTAGTTACATACATTGCTACTTTGTGGTGGTTGGATGCTCCCAACATAGCTTACACGAGCTTTTATTGACATCCTTTGACTTTTACAGCTTACTGGGCTTGTGAATGTAATTAATTTATGGTCATAAATACCTTATATATACCCACTGCTTTGTAAAGCATGAAGAGGCAGCTATTAGTTTACCTACGGTTTATGTTGATTCTCCCTCTCACATTCTGTTGGACATATTTTTTATTATTATTAGTCTTGTCCCTATGGTATGTAGATTGACATCTCTCTGATTAATCTATCCATTGACCCACCATTTGGTTACATGACAATGAGGCTGAATATGTGAGGAATTGTACTTAGTGTTGCAAACTGAAAAAAAAACCAAAATTTTTTTTTTTCAGCTTTGTGAAAAAAACATGAAAAAAAAACCTAGCACCCATGTTTTTTTTTCTAAATTTTTTTTTTCAGAAAACAATATATTTGATAAATTATAGTTTTATTTAAGGAACTTCCATTTACATGTGTGTTTTATGTCTCACTGAATCATATAATGTCTCACATAATTATTCATAAGTGTATCTATATAGCTAACATAATTTTATTCATCCTCTATGTCAGTACCACATTCACTAGTATCAGCACTACCAACATTAGTTCGATTGGTGTCTGAATTTTCTGTCTCTTCTTCTGTCTCCTCTAGATCCGTAACTTCAGAAATAGTTAAATTTTCTTTTACTGGTTGTTCTTGTATTGTACGCAAAAGATTTTGAAATTGCAGTTTTAAATAGTGAGCAAAGTACACACTGTGCATAAAGACTGTGCTGATAATTCTGTGTTACGGTCTTTTAAGTTTGAATTAAAATCTATTATCATACAAAATAGGAGCTTTACTTCTTTTCAATTGTTTGTTTACACCAACGGTTGCAAGGAAACGATTCATAATTAGGGACTGTGCACAAACTACGTGGCTCGGTCCAGAGGGAGGAGGGGTTAGCTGGAAGGCTATGCTGGGCTACGTGGGGAGAGGGGGGGGTTCCGAGCCAGGCCACGTAACTTTCCTTTCGTAACATTTTTCACAGTTAAAATGAGGAACTGAACTCACAACAGCATGTGAGTATTTATTTCCCTCAGTTAATTATATCCGTATGTAATTTACAATAGTCTGACAAGAGAAAACAGTACAAAATGTCTTCTGGAATCAAAACGGAAGAAAGCTACGTGCTACGTGAGCGGGGGGGAGGGGGAGAGGCAAAAGCCACGTAGGGCTACCTGGGGGAGGAGGGGGGGTTCACAGGAGGCCAAAATGGAGCTATGTGGTTTATGCACGCTTCCTTACTGACAATTTAATGAGTCAGTACCACTATACTCTGAGAGTTAACAAGTATACGAATATAAGGAAAGCCCAATAAGTAATAAAAAGAGGCAAAAAACCGTGGATAAATTTTAAATTCCTAATTTTTTTAAAAGATCTGTAGGTAATTTTGTAGGTTTGGCAGCAGTATTTCAAATAGCAAGTAGCAATCCAAACAATGGGGAATGGGGATTCCTTCTCGCACAACCTAGTCTCTTCGGGAAATCCCCGTTCATAAAGAAAATTTCAGTCAATTTTGCCAATATTTTCGTAATTTTTTTTCCTACTGAACCAGAAAAATATAGTAGATTTTAAACTAAGAGAAGTACTTAGAATAAACTCTAAAACAGTCATTTTAAACTATAACTGCCTTAAAAATTTGAGATTTAGTAGTTGTGAAAAAAAAACGTGTTCCAGAAAAAACATGTTTTTTTTCAAAGTTTTTTTTTCATGTTTTTTTTCAAGCCAGAAAAAAATTTTTACAACACTAATTGTACTATTGGTCAGAAATTTGGTGTGTTCTTTAGGTGATGCCACTGAAAAGTGCATTAGAGCAAAAAGAAACCTACCTTGGCTAATTTTCGTAAATTGCTTTGAGGCAGTGAAAATAAAGGATAGAAAAATGCTCATCACAGGAAGATGGGAGGGCCAGGAGGAACACACAATGGGTGGAAACTGTTTGGCTTCTGAAATGGGATTGGCACACAACAAGCAATTTTAAAATTTGTTGGAGCAGAGGTGCAGGGACATGAATATTGATGTGTGCACCAGTTTCAGTATAAAAAAGATTTTTGCTGCTTGTGGAATAAAAAGATGATTAGAGAAAATTCCAGATAACCATATCAATGAAAGGCAACAAGATAGAACAAGTATCCTCCTCCAAAACCTTGGGCACTGTGATGGATGAGCAGTGCAATTGCAAGATAGATCAAATCTGGAATAGAACATGCCATGCAACAATTTGTGTATGATTGAACCTGTAGCTGATAATGTGAATTATTCGTTGCTACATGTTCTTCAGTTTTTTCTATGGATGTTAAAGCTGACCTTTGACCAAAATCTACCAGAAAAGAATTTATGCTTTTGAGATGTATATATATCATCTATTGAAACTCTTCATTGAAGGGAAGATACAGGAAAAGTTCTCTTAGGACAAGGAATATATATAAAAGCAGTTGGTAATTCCTAGTTATTTCAGTATGGATCCTGGTAAGAAAGAATTACCTTGGTCTGCCATACATGAAATTAATAAAGAAAGAAAAGAAGCTCAAGAGTTGCGTAAACGAAAGAGAGGTAGTATAGATGAAACGTTAAAACTTCGTGACAGTGATAAAGATTTTTTGTGCTTTAGAAGAGTTGCATTTAGATGAATTATTTTCTGAAGAAGGAAATACTTCAAAATGTTTGAAATTTGATTCATCAAATCAACCTCAACCTAGTACATCACGGTTTGTAACTTGACTAAATTGGCTAGGAATTGCTAGCTACTTATAGACCAGAGTCTAGCTCTCTTTTACTGGCATAATACGTGTCTAGCTTTCACTGATTACTTGCCCGAAGGCCACCTGCCATCGACCACACTTAACTAGCTGACCTTCCGTATGTCGAAGACATATGCTAGAAAAGCGCACGGACATCCAGAAGTGGCATGATTGAAAGTCAGAAGAGGCTTTCTATGCTGCAGTGTGTGACGTATCTGTATATATGTTATGTATAGGTCTTTGTAAAGTTATATGTATCATTATGTTATGTTTTAAGAGGTTTCACATTCTGAGTAGTTTGTTCAGTATGCATGTGTTTGTAAATTGTCTGTCCCAATGCCCGTAACCGAGCGGCCGGAGGCAGACAGCAAAAAATAAGGGAGTGTGAAACAGCTGTGACCCTGCCTGCAGCAAGGGTCGGCGGCAGTATTCAGTATGGAGTTGTAGCCGACAGACCTGATGTGGTCGTGGCAATATTGAATGTTTTGTAGTCTAACATG
Organism: Vandiemenella viatica; assembly: GCA_031002005.1. Lineage (NCBI taxonomy): Eukaryota > Metazoa > Arthropoda > Insecta > Orthoptera > Morabidae > Vandiemenella > Vandiemenella viatica. The sequence goes on from JARYHS010011408.1 coordinate 203,213,062, forward strand.
TGAAGAATAAATGATCAAAAGAAGACTTGAAAATTACTTTCGATATCTAAAGTTAACCAGCCTTCTACAGGTACCACAAATGAACCTGTATAACTGAATAATATGTTCTTCATCCGTTCGTCGCCGAATAGCTGAATTTGTTTGGCCCAAAACATGAGGAACACCAAGGGAAATCATAAAATCAACCAACAAACCCCTTACAAGTGTCATGTCCAGACCCTTGCCACGTGGGCTGACAGCCACAGTTAGAAGGCACCTTAAGAAGAGTATTATCTATGTAATGACCAAGAATGTAAAATAAATGAATAAATTTTCTAATAAAATATGGAAAGTATATTTTGCATCTAAAAGATTTTGCAGTTTTCACAGATATTACAATGTTAATAACTTCGAGGTTTATACTGCATCCAAACACTCCTTTCTCTTGAAGTTTCAACCAATTCCTGTGCTCTTTATGAGTGGTTAAGCCACCTACTAAATCTGCTAGTCTGCACATGTACAACAGCGCCACAAGAATCTGGCAGTATTGCCCATCGGTGCCACATGACTTCAGTCACTTCGTTCCATTTTCTTGGAGGGTATAGCTTGAAATATTGTATTGTTTGTTTTTTTTGTGTGTGTTCATGAATTTTTTTTTTTTTCTGCCGCTTGCCTGCCTTCAACTTTGGCGAGTGATGTGTATAATTTTCCTTTCATTCCCTATAAATATTGCTTTTGGCATTTCTTCCTACTCCGTTGTATCTAATAAGGGGAATACCCAGTGTCTAGGATATGTTGATGGACTAATTCCCAACTACAGAGTTCCAAATGGGCAGTAGTTTCAATCAAGGTTTGAACTGCTCTAGTGTGGAATTAATCTCGTCACATCAGTTGTTTTTCTGTTTAAAGAAGACGATAAAATGTATATAACTGGTACTTTTCCAAATCTAACTAAGGCAGAGATTACAAAAACTGATTTCTACACTGCTGTTGGTGCTGACAGTATTCACAAAGGATCTGGAAGTCAATTACAGAGTGGTGGATGAGCGGTAAAACATTGGCCTTGCATTTGGGAGGACGCTGGTTCGAATTCTCATCTGGCCATCCAGATTTGGGTTTTCCGTGGTTTCCCTAAACCACTCCAGGCAAATGCTGGCATGTTGCTTTTAAAATGCCGTGGACAAATCTTTTCCCATTCCTTGCCTGTAGTTCCTTCCCACCTCTGATGGTCGTGGCACCAGTAAAGTGTAAAGCCAGAAGCCAAGGAGGAGTAAAAGGTTTCGGGACTGTGGAATATTGGCTACTGTGGGGAATAAAACTGAAACTAAGTTAATTTATTGGCAGTGTTTCTCGCTTATTTTATCTTGACATTAAATCAAAGTGTTTGAAGGCTGATCTTTAAATAAGTCACTATTCAGACAGATTGAAGTAGCCAATATCTGAATACGGTGCTTAAATATTAAAATTGAACTGAACCAGACTTGGGGATTAACAAGTTGCAAGTCTTATAGATTTCAGAATATTACATGAAGACTGGTCAAATAATTTCAAATTATGAGATATGCATATTAACAACACAGGATATGGAAAATTACTTGTGACTCATGAAAGTTGAAGGTTGCGATGAGTGAAATACGAGACAAAAACGTGTACAATATTTCAGTTTTACATCTTGTGTGCTAGGTTTTGTCGTATGGTTCAGGAGGTGTGCACACTTCGAAGTTTACCACATGACTGGCTTGGGAGTAAAATTGGCGCTATCTTAAATTTAGTCCTATTGGTTTTCTGGTCTCCAGTTGATAGTGATAGGCCAGTTCCCACCTTTGTCCGAGAGGACTCTGATGGCGCAGACCGCGAAGCATGTGTTGAAATTGTTGGTGCCGTGAATGGTGGCATGATAAGAAACAGGGTTCTGGGTGAATACCGATTGTCTGTGTCCATTCATTCTGATATCCAGTGGATTCGTGGTCAGACCTATGTAGGATTTTGGGCGATGATTACAGGTGAGTTGATAAATAAGGTGCGAGGATACACAAGTGGCAAGTCCTGTTTTGGGGAAGCTATCCCCAGTTACGGGGTTTGTTGAAGGTGGTGGAAGGCAGGTGCATATTGCGTAATTTGCAATGAGATCTGTTGCAAGGAAAAAACCTTGGGACTGTCTTATAGGCTGCGGGTGTCCCATGTTTATGGACCAAGAGTTGGTTGAGGTTTGGAGGTCTGCTGAAGCAGGTTGTAGGTGGGTGTGGGAGGATTTTCGGAAGGAGGGTTCTCCTCTTGGAACAGGCTTATAGGAAGTCATAACCTTGTCGCAGGACTTGGTTGACAGATTCCAAATCTGGGAAGTACTGGTTTTAGGATGGTTGTGTGCTTTTGATAGGTTGAGTGGGTTGTGATTTGGACCATGAAACTTGTTTCTGAGCTAAATCTGGTGGGTAATTGCGGGATATCAGGGCTTTGGAGGTGTAGCTAGAATACTGTTGGAGGGCCTGTTCTCCCCTGAATGCCCAGGCTGTAGGGGAGGGAGCATTTGACATGATGATGGCAGCTGTCATAATGAAGGTACTGTTGTCAGTTGGTGGGTTTAGTGTGAACAGATGAGTTGATGTAGCCATTCGTGAGAGATAGGTCAACATCCAGGAAAGTGGGAGTAAGTCCATGTGAATTTCAGTGTGCTGGCGGTATTGAGTTTATTGAAGAAACGGAGTAGGATATATACATGTATCCTTCTAACACTATGCGTAAGAAGAATCATATATATTAAATGCACCGTGAACCAATTCGTTGTGAACACAGAGAGATAATGATAAGCCACAGTATGTTGTAGCCGTTTTCAGGAAACCAGAATGCGTTGTAGTAATTTTTTTTTTTGGTAACGAACCCTAAAATAAATATTACCCAGAAGATTGGTTAAATTCTAATACTCTATACCAAAATAAAGTGGACAGAATTAAATGTATTGCCACATCTCCCTGCAAATAAAGTTGCTGTTAACAGATTTGAAATTGAAACTAAGTTGTTAAGTTTAAAGTGTGTGAAACATTCAAAGTATTCAGTGTCCCTGTAGATGTTGGCTATACATAATCCTAGAATACAGCATAAATGAAATTAAAACATAGACATATAGTCTCCATCAAATATAATGTGTGAAATAAGAAAAATTATGTTTGTGTTAAATGGAGTTAGTGTGTTTGCATATTAAGATAATGGTAAACTTTGCAAAATCTTAATTACTAAATGGAGAAACATACTAATTTGGTATCACATTTAGTCACTGTCAGCCTGTAATATAAAATGTCATCACGTATACGGAAAATCTAACCTAACATACTGAAATCGGAAAAATAAATGTCTTCATCAAAATACTATGTCTGTGTCCCTCGGGACGTACTTATTTCTTTCTATCCTTCTGCTATTTATTCATGTTAGATATTGAGCTAATCAGTTACTTTCCTGGTATAGCATGATAATTATAATTAAGACACCTTCATATTTGTTCCAATGTTGTTCCACAAACTCCCTAATCTTTTTAAAACTGAATGTTCATCATGATTAAACAGAACTTGAACCACTCTCTAAAACTTTAAACTCTTCACATAAATAATACAATCGGAATTCATTTTTCACATTATTTACAATCATATTTTCTCTGGCCTTGTTTACAATAATAAATCTTACCCTACTTGGTTTAATTACAATCATTTCTCTTTTTGTTACCTCAGCTCATTTAGTCACGCCACTCTCTCATTCAGATTCAGTAGCCTGTACAGAAATCTCTTCATTTAAAACAGTGTCAGATGAAGTGTTCACACTGTCGTTCTTGGTACAGTGTTGACTGCCGTTAGTTTTGTCGTCGGGTTTACTTGATTGTCTCCCCATTAATTACAATATTGTAGGTTTGGGTTAAATTAACATATTAAACTTTACCTTCATTTACACTACTAAAATTTTCATCAATAGTCTATAATTGTATTTGCTATCAATGCACTGGCATGAAATGCATTATCAATCTCTTTAACACCAGTTGAATGTGCCTTCTCATCAGCATTATCACTTACACAGATAGCATCATATAATGGGACATAACCATCGTCCTTTAATTAAAATATATTAACTTTGCTTCTAACTTCGGTAAGATTATTGCTTCAACACTAGCCCAAGCTTGGTGGAGTGGCACATTCTGGGCTGGCATTCTAAAGGATGCGAGCTCAAATCCCTATCCAGCCTTACTGTTTTCATAAAATCACTCCAATTGAATGCCAAGATGATTTCTTCAAAAGGATCGCATGCAGAATGTCCCGTCCCTGTAATTTCCATCACTTCTGACTGAACTTTCAGACAATCAACAGCAATTAATTGGTGAGTATGAATGAAGCAACAAAGTGAGGCCAACCCTGCATTACTGAAGGCTTTTACTATGTTTTGTTTATCATGAATAACATGAAACTTTGTCAACTGGATGTCCTCAAAAATTGCTATTTCTTGTTGAGAACTGCAGTGTTTCAAAATGCTTGGTGCTCAGAACAATATGTTTGACATTGAATTCACAATCAATAAAAAGCACAGTAAAATTTAAAAAACTGATCTGATTATGCAAGCCCGTCCACATGTGACAGAAATAAAATCAATCTCTGAAATTATTTTTTAATTGTCTCTACTACCTTTTGTTATATCTCTGGAGTTATTTTGTCTGAAAAGTAAGGATGGTACGGTATGTTATATCGTGGTAAAGCACTACTTATCAGTCCTCTAGAACCAGTCCTTTCTACTATATTTACTGCCTCCTTGTCAAGTGCTATCATTTCAGCAACTAAACAATGCCTTTTTGTTGTCTTAGGTTTGTTTGCACCCGTATCTTGACCTGTAATTTCTTCCCACTTAGGAAGCATAGGATGCAACTAACATTATTCTTTGTTTGTGTTTATTTTTCAAACGATTTATCATTCCTAATATAGTTTTCTTGTTAACTCCACCATGACAATTTTCATACCATTTTTGTCATACACAATGTATGTCCATATAGGTGACTTCTTTTTAGAAGCCATGATGGATTATTAGGCCTCACTTTTAAATTAATCAAATCAAAACAAGGAAAGCACGATAAACTGAATACTTAACACTGCACAGTCAAATTAGTCGGGCCACACTTGACTGACACATGCACGCAGTCACTGAACGAACAGTTTTTCTATTGATGGCACTCATTCGATTGAAGTTGGTTCAAATGACAATACTGTCATTACAGCAATTAGTGTGGTTTACTTTCAGGTGGTGACAATGCAGGGTTGGTCTGGTGCATGTGGTAAAGTTTATCTAAAAAAAAAATAATTGAGCAATGATTCCCAAAGTGTTCTATATTGACCTTCCAGAGAATTCCATGTCAGCAACAAGGAAATTTGTGTTTCCACGAGATGAAAATGGGTGGGAGGGGATCTACCCACACTCATCATCAGTTCAGGCAATCATAAAGTAATTTCCTGTTTTTAGTACAGATGAAATGGAAACCATTAACAGATTCATTTACTAATTTTAATGGTGATTCAAGGTGACAGTCTGAAATTAATAAAACAAAGGCTATAATTTAAGCTTTTCTTGCAAGGCACGAATTTTCCCATTTCCTCAACTTGTCACTGACAAATGTCGAGGATGATGACTTTATGGCCCATTTTCAACATTTAGCTTATAAGCCTATTTCAAATACTTAAAAATGAGGTTTGATGACATTTTGACTATGGAAATAGTGCACTTGTTTATCAATAGATATGATCCTTTTGAAGAATGGCATATCGTACTATACCTGGTGCGTAAATATGAAACTGGAATTTTTTTTTCATTAAAAATACTTCTTTATTGTGTAAAAATGGTACAAAGTACCTTATTTGAAGTATTGCCCATTGTTAGATATACATTTTTCCCATCTCTATGGACATTTATGAATGCCACAACGAAAAAAAAATTTCTCTTTTGACGCAAACCAGTCATTGAGCCATTTTTGTACATTTTCATAAGAAGTGAAGCGCTGCTCAGCGAGTGCGTGTCCCATCAATGTAAAGAGAGAGTTATCGGATGGAGCTTAGTCAGGTGAGTAAGCCTCATGCATCAGTATCTTCCAACCAAGCGCTTCAATCATTTCCTTGACCGGTTTTGCTGTATGTGATGTTAAGTTGTCATGAAGCGAAATCACTGTGTGTTCCCTTTTCTGGTATTCTGGTCGTTTTTCCTGCATTGCTTGACTCAAATTGATGATTTGCTGTTTGTAAAGTTCAGAATTAAGAGTTTCACCAGGTTTTAAGTAGCTTGTAATAGATCACAAGATTTTGATCTCACCAAAGACAGAGAGCACTGTCTTCCTTCCATAGCGATTTGGCCTTGATGTTGATGGTTCAGCTGGAGTTAGCCATGATCTTTTATGCTTAGGGTTCTCGAAATATATCCACTTTTCATCACCTGTCACAATTCGATGGAGAAATGACTTTCTTTTATACCTGGTGAGCAGCATTTCACAAGTGGTTTTTCATTTTTCTTGCTGTCTGTCAGTCAGTTCATGTGAAACCCATTTTCCCATCTTCTGGATCTTTCCCATCACTTTTAAATGTGTGGAGACAGCTTCCCTTGTTACATTTAATTGGTCTACGAGTTGTTCTTGCATTTGGGCATCATCTTCATCCAACAATGCTTGAAACTCACTGCCCTCAAACTCCTTTGGAGGTCGTTTCTCACGTCAAAATCACAATTTTTGAATTTTTTAGACCACTCAAAACACTGTGATATACCGAGAGGATGCTCATTGTAAGCTTCAACAAGCATTTGATGCCATTCTGCAGCAGCTTTCTTTAAATGGTAAAAGAAAATCAATGATGTCCGCAAATTGAAGTTTGGAGGCTCAAAACTCAAAAGGCTCAACATTATTGAAAACTACACTGTCGTATGAAACTTGTATTGTTGTGGGTTGAAAATGGCTGTGAGATGTCAAAAAAAGAAAATGGTCACAATGATGCAATCTGATGGTAACTGCATTGATAGCTAGAGCCATCTATTGGCAAATTCCGGTTTCATATTTACACACCTGGTAAGAAGAATTGATAGTTAACTTTAGTCACAGTTCAGAAAGTAGTGTCTATTCATTGCAAGTCTACTTTAAACCTAGTACTGGTCTTGCTCTAATCGTAGAAAGTATAGATTCTTTATGTAAGATCTTCATGGATCCGGATCATGTAGAGATAGTGGGAAATAGTCTTGACAAGGATGATGGTTATACTATTAGTAACGATATCAAGGAAAAAGGAAACACACAGGATAGAGAAGATGACACACCAAAGCTGAAGGCTGCGACAAGTGAAAAAACATATGTAACAAACAAAAACTTCACAATATTTCAGTTTTACACCTTATTCATGTGGTAGGGAATGAGTCATATGGTGTAAAAACTAAATATTGTATATATTTTTGTATTTCACTTATTGCAGCTTTCAACTTTGGCGAGTGATGCATCATTTTTCCTATCCTTTGTTAGTTATAGTATTAGTTGACCTGGAGAAAACAGCAAAAGCAATGTGCCACACTAGGGACAGTATGTCAGTCCTGAAACGGGTTCTTATTTCTGCTGTCGGGTCTGGCAGGGGCTTGGTGCCTGTAGATACTATTGATAGGTGGGGTTATGTAGACATGGTCTATACCTCAATATTAAAGAAAGATATTTCTTTCAAAATTAATAGCCGGCTGTTAATTTGGTGCCACCGCCTCTCATAAAAGGATTCTTGTGATTAGTGGTATAAGGGCAGGGCCTTTTTAAAATTAGGGTCAAGTATTAGGCAGAGAATTTTAACAGGAATAAGTTTAAACACTAATGAGTTTTCAGATACAAAAATTAAAAATTGTGGAGGAATTAATTTATTGCATAGGAATATCAGTGGGTTATGAATTGCTAGTTCACATAACAGATTAAATTCTACCAATGTCATTTATGTTTTATCCTTGTTTGGACTCCATATAACTACATGAATAGGTATGTAAAATATAACTGATTTTAATTTAGCTTCTCATTGCTGTAGAACAAACTTGGAGAAAGGAGAAGTTGTCACTTATATTAGAATGGTTATAGTTTTAATGATATAAACATTAATGATATAAGTATTGCCTTTATCAACATTTTGAAGCCTGTGCTACAAGGTTAAATTTCATAACAGTAACTATATACAGAACATAGTTTGGAAGCTTTGTTATCTGTTTAATACATCTTAATCAAGGGTACATTTTCCAAAAGACTTGAAAAGGGGGATAAGACAGTTGTGTTGAATTACCTTACTATTTCGTTACTAAGAGCTTTCTCCAAAGTTTTTGAGAAAACAATATACAATAGAATTTGCCAACACCTTAAAAATAATAATATTCTAGCTAAATCACAATTTGGTTTTCAAAAGGGCCATTCAACAGAACAACCTATATTTGCATCCAAAATTTCAGAAGGAATAAATGATAAATTAATGCCTGTAGGAATTTTCTGTGACTAAGGCATTTGACTGTCTTAATAATGAAATTCTGATACAAAAATTGAAGTATTGTGGTATAGATGACCTTGTTAATAAATGGCGTAGTTCTTACCATCTGAAAAGAAAACAGTGTCACTGGAACATTTTAAGGCTGCATTATGTGGTCCACTGTTTTCTAAGAGGGAATTAATCAGATGTGGGGTATATCAGGGTTCTATATTGGGACCAATATTGTTTTTAACATATATAAATGATCTAACCAATGTTACTTCTAAAAATACAAAATTCATCCAACTTGCAGATAAGCATAGGAATTAAAATTACTCCAGATTTATCTACATAACATATTTCAAATTATGTCTTTGACCTTTTTAATGAATGGTTTATATCTAATAGTTTGACTTCAAACGCTGATAAAATTCAGTATACGCAAATCAGTACATCATACAGATTAAGACCAGATATAGACATAAAATTTGCAGGCCAGCCCATTCAAGAGGTAGGTGTGTGAAATTTCTTGGTTTGAATATTGATCATAACTTAAATTGGAGGTTATATGTCTCCAGTTTATTGAAGCAATTGGGTGCAGCCAATTCATTAATAAAATTCTGGGGCAATTCTACTCATAGAGATAAAGTATTCCAGTTCAACCTCACCATTGAAAGGAGATGAGTGATAAGTGATTTTATCTGTCCTTTCCATATTAATATGACATTAGTTCATACTCCATTGTTGCCGAAATAAGATATGAGGGTGGATGAAATATAAACTGGACCTTTTTTTTTTTATCTACCACAGCGGTTCCCAACCTTTATTGGTACACGACTCACTTTTAAGTAAAAAAAAATTTCACGACCCACCTAATATGAGAGTCTATCTAATATCAGAATGGGAAATGTATGACCTCGATACGTTATCGACTATCCTATCCTGCGAAAAGGCAAATTTTAGTACAAAGGATATAATATCAACAAAACAAGGATTGATAATACATAAAACAACAAACATATTATAGAACGGGAGGCGGCTGCACAGACCATCACCTCATCAAGTTGACTGCTAAAATTCCACGATTAGAAGTAACGTGATCAGCATATTAAAATGCAACTGGTCTTCCAAGTCGCTTTTTGGTGGAAACCACCTGCAGATCTGATTTTCGTGGTTGATTGGGAACTTTGTAATTGTGTTTTACTGCAACCAAATGAATTACAATATAGAAGACTGGGAGCAGGAAAATACAATGGTAAACTTATCAGTCAACCACCAAAATATGACTTGGCACATCAGAGCCATTTTAATTTTCAAATCGAGTTTCAACTAATCCTGGAATTTCAGCCGTCAGCTCGATGAGGCAACGCTTTGTACAGACGCCTCCCACTTTTTTTACAAAGACAATGAAAATACGTTTAATTATTATAGAAACACAACTTTACAATAAGTGAGATTTCTGTCACTGGTGTTTACTGAGGAGGGCGTCGATATCAGTGCTAACACTGGTTAATTTTAACCTTAAGTCACTTTCTACACATAGTTTTTCTGTATTTTGTTTTTCAAAAACATTAAGATATATTTTGGTGGCAAAAACCTCGATTTTTCCGTGACCCACCAAAACACACGCCGCGACCCACCAGTGGGTCGCGACCTATAGGTTGGGAACCGCTGATCTACCATAACAAATGAACCAAGTACATAACATTTCTCAACGTAATCTTATGTTTTAGAAATGCACTTTTCCCAGCTTATCAGAAACTTTTTGATGCTGTCATAAAAGAATGGGGTTGCTTCAATACCCTATTGCTCACAAAGCCCTCCATTGTCATCTTCAAATCGTCAGCCTTCCGGTGCTTTTTTCAGTGATCAAAATAGAGGAAAATCACAGGCAATAGGTCAGGGCTGTAAGGTGGATGATCAAGTGATGTGCAAATTATTTTCTACAATTTTGCTTGAGTGGGAGCTGCAGTGTGGAACCGAGTGTTGTCCTGCAGAAGAAACACATCTCTTACCAGCTGGTAATGTCTTTTTTGGTGATAAGCAATCTTAACCTCATCTAAAAGGTTGTAGTAGTATGGGTTGATGTTGTAATGTCCATACAAAATATCAGAGTGAAAAATGTCATAACAGTCAAAAAGCACCTTCTCAACTGAATCTGTCCTTTGCCTTTACTGGGGCTGCCTCATTTTTCTTTTGCTATTCTAAATTCACTTTTGTAACTCGGGTATATAGTGGTGGACCCAACTTCCATCACAGGTTATGATGTAATTACAAATGCATTCCCTTCTTCTGCAAACCGCACAAAGAGTTGTTCACAGATCTGCAAATGTGTCAACTTCTGTTTCACAGTCAAAAGATGAGAGATCCATCGAGCAGACACTTTACGGAACCATAGGATCTTTGTGAATGATGGCTTAAGTGTTGCCATAACTTATTTCAACTTCACAAAAAATTTGGAAACCATCAAATGTTTGTTGCCCTCAATAAAGTCATGAATTTTATGAATGTTCTGCTCTTTAATGCTTGTCCATGGATGACCATCATGGCTCTCATCATTGACAACTTAATGGCCTTTCATAAATTTCTTACGCCAGCCAAACACATGAGCCCTTGACAATGTACGATCCTCAAACTGTTTTAATCTCCCCAGAATTTCAGTTTGTTTCTCGCCTTCAAAAGTGAGAATTTAGTAATTAAATTTTGCAATTGAAATTTTTAGCTGCACATGGTAAGGCCAACAATCACTATCCACACTCCAGGCATCCCAACAAACATGAGCCTGTGACCACTTGGGCCATTATTGTGCTCTCAGTTAAAGTCTTCTTCACATTTGATCCATCCTTGTATTAGAATGAATTTGGACCAAGGTGGAAAGGAGGGATGACGAAGGTTAGGAGACCGGAAAGATGATGATGGTGAAACAATTTCTGAAATATTGTTAGCATATAACTCTTTGACTATGATTCCAGTAATGTTATCAGATATTTTTGCTACAGCTGCATGCACAAAAAAAAGGTATTTGTGCAAGTGTCAATGTTGTCTCCTGTGGTACCGAAATTCAGCATTATTTGATTAGCGACCCACATTTTGTATACGTTCTGGTTTATTGCAGGTGAAAATATTATATGTGTAAAATAAAGCAGCTTTCTTTCTTATTTTTCTTTTTTCATGTTGTTCAGTGTATCATTACAATCATTCCATCCAATTTGCAAAATCCCATGAACTCAAAACATTTTATTAATATAGTGTTTCACAAACTAGTAAAATCTTTCTGACTTAGAATTGTTATTTGTATCATTAAAGAAAAGTAAAATAAACTTCAGTACCTTGTAACTTTATCTGCATGTGATTTTTTTCAGAGAAACATTGGAGCGTTACTTTTATCTCTCCTGTGCCAGAACATTCTTTGAATCTTAGCCAACATCACAGTTTTTCATACGTTGTCACTATTGTTTTTCTCTCATGTTTATTCTTGGCAAATTTGCTCTTTCATATACTGTTATGATTCATGATGTCAGAATGTATACTTGTGTAGGTGGCATCCCAACCAAGGACATGGGACCTATAAATGAGTGGTGGGTTTCTGGCTTTGAAGGTGGTGAACTTGCATTAATTGGATTTTCAACAGGATATGGAGATTACTATCTTATGGAGCCAAGTGAATCATATGTACCTTTTTATGGATGTTGTGTGACAGATATTTCTTAGTAAGACTGTTATAGTTTTTAATGGATGAAATTGATCCTACATATGAAGATCTTTTAAACAGATTTCAAGTAAGTACAAACCTACATTTTTATTTACACTTCCAAATTGAACAGACAGACTATTTGTTTCATTTATGTTTTTAACCTTCAATTATGGAAAAATGTAAGTCTACTAAATTTTCTCAAACTGGAATGGAAATGGTAGTGGGAGAGATAGATTTCTGAAAGGAACAAAATTCCTTAAAGGTGGGTGGAATCAAGTAAATACAAGGATTCCATTTAGATTTGGGATGGAACTATTACTAAAATAAAGATCGTTAAGCTAAAAATATCCCAGATCATAAACACAGGTAAGGTGTTATACAAAAACAAATGTTTATAGGTTAATTTTTAGGTAAAATAAGATTCAGGAAAAAGCAAATAATATTTATTAATAAATAAGACACTATGGATTAAGATGTAACCGGATTGTGTTCTGGCAGTAAAAGAAAGCGGACAGGGAAAAAATGACAATTGAGGTACGTGCTGGAAATATATGAACGAAAATTACCTAAAATTTAAGTGCCTACAGGCAAGGGTTTTTCAGAGCAAATATCTGTAAGATGATAATGAAATATAAAAACGGCGTGGAAACAGAGGGACTTGCGCATAAACAAACACAGGACATGTAGCTATAGTTTTGATCTGATGCTGGCAATAAACATCCGAATGGCGAAAACGTCAGGAAAAGCAACGCATTATGAAAACAATTGGTGATACATATAAACACCTAGACGCAACAAGAAAAAGGAGACGAAAAAAGTAATAGAGCATGGAGGACAAACACAGAAGATGGCCGCTAGGCAACAGTAATAACAATAAAAAAAAAGGCTCTTAAATTACAAAGGATAGGGAAAATGACTCATCGCTAACTAGTTGAAGGCTGCAACGAGCCAAAACCATATGATCAGGGCCGGCCCTAGGAATTTCGGGCGACCCTTTTTTTTTTTAGCTCTGCAAACTATCCGGGCCCCTAACGCCGGTGCTGCATATGATGAACAAAATCTTATACAATATTGCGGTTTTACACCATATTTATACTGAGCGTGGTGGGAGGGCGCGGGTTCGAATCCATATTTGTGTTTTCCATGGTTTCCCCAAATCACTCCTGGCAAATGCTGGGACGCTCCCTTCAAAACACCATGGCCAAATTCCTTCCCGTTCCTTTTATATATAATCACAGGTAGTGATAAAATAAATAATATAAATGAATTTGGAAGAAATTTGTTACTAGTTAAATGATAGCAAAGGTAATACCGATAATAATGATTGTTGGGTCAAAAGGTGGAGGAATTTTATTGGTGATTGAGTCTGGGTGGGTGTCTTGTATCCAGGATATTTGGTATGCAAGTTACCATATCCGAGGTTCTGAAGTAGTGCTGGTTTCGAGTAAAACTCCGATTGCCCTCACAGTGAAACAGTCATTGAGGTTGTTAGCATTGTGGTAATTAGCATGTTCTGCCGTTGGAATGAATAAGTTTCAAGGGTGTACTGACATACTTCCTTTCATACTTGGCTCACCTGATTCTCTCCAAAAACTGCTTCACGTTTTATTCCAAAGTATTTCACTGGATCTGTGGGAACCTGAATGGCCCCATCCTATGCCTGCCTATTCTTCAGTTGTTTGGAGGAATGTTTCTTTCACCACATCCTTTTTAAACCCACTGTGTGGTTCAGATACATAGATGATCTGGTCGCACAGTTAAAACCAAAATCAAGAGAATTTCTCCATTCCCTTAACTATAGTGATTCAATTAATTTCACCTGGACCTACTCCCACACACACATCACGTTCCTCGATGTGGACATCACGCTCAGGCAGGATGCCCTTCACACCTCTGTCCACATCAAACTAACTAATCTACTGCAATATCTACATTTTGACAGTTGCCATTCATTTCATACTAAACGTTTCCTCCCTTATAGCCTTGCTATCCATGGCAGACGTAGACTATCTGTTCTGATGCTAAATCCCTCTTCCAGAACCTGTACCGAACCCCTAATTTCCCACTGTTACCCAGCAGAACTTGTACACAAACAAATCTCCTGTGCGAACACCCACTCTCCACATAACCACTCCAGCCCGGCACCTCTAAAATCCGATCTCCTGGCCTCGAGTCCATCAATCCGATCTTACAAGAGGGGCATGACTTCCTCCGTTCCTTTCCAGAAATTCTACTAATTGTCCCCCGTACATGTTTCAATGCCACAGCTCATTAGTGATGCAGATTAGGTTGCTCGTGGGGGAATTCTGTGCGGAAATGTTGCATCTGATAGTGGACGATGAGACATTCCTGAACACAATAATCTTCAGCGATGAGTCAACATCATACCAGTGCCACGGTGAGCTCCCACAACAGCGGAACATGGGGCAGCGAAACCCTACATGCAACTCTGGAACACGTTCGTGACAGCCCCAAAGTTAATGTGTTTTGTGCCCCTAGCAAATTGAAAGTGTACAGCCCTTTCTTCTTCATGGAGAAAACTGTCACTGGTATTGTGTATCTGTACATGCTTGAAAACTTTTTAATTCCACAGGTCGATGAAGATGACCTAGATGAGATGGTTTACTACCAGCAATACGGTACACCACCTCTTTCCCTCACGGAAGTTCGAGGTTTCCTCGATAATCGTTTCCCAGGTAGGTGTACTGGCCATGAAGGGCTAATCACTTGGCTTACTCACTCCCTAGACTTGACACCACTGGATTTCTCTCTCTGTGGTTTCATTAAAGATCGTGTATGTTCCTCCCCTACCAAACAATCTGGCCGACCTGAAAAAAATCTAATCTACGCTGCTCTGTTTGCTGCAACGAGGGAACGTGAGAAGAAATTGATTGCCGATGGGATGTTTGCCGCATGACAAATGGTAGTCACATCGAACCAAAATGACACTTGGCACTTTTATGTGAAACTTGAGGTTGTTTGCTGCAAAATGACACATCTACCGATTCTGTAAGTTATCTCAATAAATTTCTGTCATTCCAACGTTGTAAAGCCCTTTTTGACTCACTCTGTATTACCAAAGGAAATTTTAAATAATTTACCAGAAACACTGAAAGAATTTAAAATTAAAATTCGTTAAGAGCAAAAGTAGGTGGTTGGTGAAATTGCACTCAAAGAATCTAAGATAAAAAAAAAAAAAAAATGTATTTCACGAAAAGAGGAAGCACGTAGATGAGTATCGAAATTTTTACCGGAACTGATGCTCCATCGCGATTATTTTAATTAAATTACAGGAAAGGAAGTAGATGGAAGTTCAAGTACATCTTTTCCTGTGACTCTACGTGATTTACATCATTACAAATGTCTTTTTAATGAAGGTGCCTATTCTTCAAGCAATGAAAATTGCGATACAAACAGCGAACTCTACTTCGATATTTGTTTGACGGCAATGTCTTACGTATACAGTTTCACAACCCTAGCAGCGATCGCTTCGTGAGCTTCCGCTGACACCCCGGCTCCGTAATGGATTTCACCTCAGCGTGATCATTGTTAATGACGGCATCAGTTAAAGGATATTTAAGCATAGATAAAAAAAACACTGAAGAGCACAAGAAACTGGTACACTTGCCTAATATCGTGTAGGGCTCCCTCAAGCACGCAGAAGTGCCGCAACACGACGCGGCATAGACTCGACTAACGTCTGAGGTAGTGCTGGAGAGAATTGACACCATGCATCGTGCAGGGCTGTCAATAAATCCGTGAGAGTACGAGGGGGTGGAGACCTTTTCTGAACGGCACGTTGCAAGGCATCCTAGATATGCTCAATAATGTTCATGTCTGGGGAGTTTGGTGGTCAGCGGAGGTGTTCAAACTCAGAATAGTGTTCCTGTAGCTACTCTAGCAATTCTGGACGCGTGCGTTGTCGCTGGAATTGCGCAAGTCCGTAGGAATGCGCAATGGACATGAATTGATGCAGGTGATCAGCCAGGATGCGGACGTCTCACCTGTCAGAGTCGTATCTGGGGTCCAACGGCACACGCCCCACACCATTACAGAACCTCGACCAGCTTGAACAGTTCCCTGCTCACATGCAGGGTCCATGAATTCATGAAGTTGTCTCTATACTTTTACATCTACATATATACTCTCCAATTCACAAAATTGTGGGTGGCAGAGGGTGTTCAGCACCAAAGCTAATCTCTTTGCTGGGCATTCCAATCCCGAATGGTACGAGGGAAAAAAGAATTCATATAAGAATCAGTGCGGCACCTTATTTCTCTAATCTTATCTTTCCTGTTATTCCGACTCAAATGGATTGGTGTACGAAATATTTCACTACACTCGTAAGTGAAAGTGGGAGTACACAAGTTTACCAATAAGTTTAAACAAAACGTGCGTCGTCTGTCTATCAGAGACTCCCAGCCCAGTCTATTAATGAGTTCTGTGACGCTTTCATAAGGACTATAGCAAACTGTCACGAATCGAACGGCTCTCTGTACTGTCAATCAACCCTTTACGAAACGGATCCCAAACGGCACAATAGTAGTCCAAATGTCGACGCACAAGAGATTTGTACGCTATCTCCTTTGTTTGTTCATTACAATTTTTCGACTCGACCTAGGAACTGTAGCGTAGGATTAGCTCTACCTACTAACGAATCAATGTGTAAGTCCCATTTCATGTTTCTTTGTACTGTTACTCCCAAGTATTTCACAGAATCTACCATATCAATAAATGAACTGTTTAACTCGTATTTCTGAACAATCTGATACTTTTTGTTAGTTATGATCATTGTCTTGCACTTATTACAATTTAGTGTAAGTTGCCATTCAACGCACCATGACAAAATAACATCCAGATCACGCTGAATTTCTAAGCAATCGGCCGAATTCCTTACTTCCTTATAAATAACCGCGTCATCAGCAAATAATCTAAAAATGTTTTTCACTTTTTTCTCAGAGATCGTTTATA
The DNA here is from genome assembly GCA_031002005.1 of Vandiemenella viatica. NCBI lineage: Eukaryota > Metazoa > Arthropoda > Insecta > Orthoptera > Morabidae > Vandiemenella > Vandiemenella viatica. Next base: position 203,230,180 of record JARYHS010011408.1, read on the forward strand.
AAAATTAAGAAAAGAAGTGGTCCTATTACACTTCCTTGAGGTACACCCGATGTAACATCTAGACTAGAAGAACTTTCTCCTTCAACGACGACATACTGTGACCGACCAGTTAGAAAACCCTTTATCCATTCACAAAGCTGATCCGATATACCGTACGCTCGAAGCTTCGCTAAAGGAGGTTGTGTGGCACAGAGTCAAAGGCTATATGAAAATTAAAAAAAATTGCATCTACTTGTGAACCTGCATCAATAAGTTTCATTACGTCGTGTGTAAATAGGGCCAGCTGTGTTTTACATGATCTTTTCTTCCGAAATCCGTGTTGATTTGTCGTAAGCAAATTATTTTCATCTAGAAAATTCATAATGTTCAAGCATATAATATGCTCCATAACTCTACTACAAACAGATGTTAAAGACATGGGACGGTAGTTTCTAGGATCACTTCGATTACCTTTCTTGAAAATCGGAGTTACTTCCGCGATTTTCCAGTCGGAAGGTACTTTTCGCTCTTCTAAGGATTTACTGAACATAACAGACAGAAATGGTCCGATTTCCGGTGCGTACTCTGAAAATACTCTTACTGGAATTCCATCTGGGCCCGGTGCTTTCCCCCACTTCAGGAGCTCTAATTGCTTTGATACCTGCAGTATCTATTCGTAATGATTCCATCACCAACTCGACACGACGTGGGAAAACGGGAATGCAATCATTATTTTCATCAGTAAATAAATTTTTAAATACAGTATTTAGTACGTTAGCTTTATCGCGGCTTTCATTAACCTCGGAACCTTCACGAATTAGTCCTGGAATATTGTAGGTACAACGGACGTTTCGTACATACGACCAAAATTTCTTTGGGTTTTCTATGAGGCTCTTAGAGAGAGAGTTGGAATGAAAATCGTTAAAGACCTGACGCATCACATTCATGACACGTCCTCTTAACTCGGCTAAGGTTTCTAAATCGCTACGACACCCCTTTCTCCTTGAGCGTGCGTGTATCCTCCTTTATTTTATGACTAATCTTTTGACTTCGCGTGAGTACCATGCTGAATCAATGTCCCCTTTTATTGTCCTCTTCGGTATGTGTATTTCTGTACCTTCCTTGACATATGTATAAATCGATGCCACATTTCTTCATCGGTGTCCCTTGTTAACTTGGAATTATGGTAATTATTCCTCAGGTATTTTCTAAAACACTCCTTTGAGGCCTTACTGAATCTGTATACAATCCGTTCTTTTCCTCTTTTCCGTTTGGCATTACAGTAGAACTCCAAGTATCCGAATCAATTAGGAAGGGACCCCATTCGTATAATAAAAAATTCGGATATCGGATTTTTCCCGAAAAAGGATCCTTTTTCATTAATTATTGTATGTATGTTGAAAATGCCTTATTTTCCATGGTTTTTTTTATGCTTTTGTACTTCGGGGATAAAAATTTCGCCCTGCCAATCGGTAAACAATGCTGCAGTCATCCGAACTTT
>JARYHS010011408.1:203232659-203254459 GCA_031002005.1 Vandiemenella viatica
CATGATTTCCTCAGGATGAATTTCAAATTTTTTACTATCGTCATTTCTAGGGTTCGGATCTTTATGATCAAAAAATCGAGAAATATACAGGCAAATATGACCTTAAAAATAGGTAAATATGACCTAAAGGAGACAAAATATGACCATACATTAAATTTTTTATACTTTAAAAATGGTCAAATGCACATAATTTACTTTATGTAGCTGCGTCGCTTTCAAGTAGACAACATAACTTGCTTCTATGCACTCACTGTACGATTGGGAAATTAATTTTTTTGAACTTATTTTCTTGTTCCTGTAAAAGAATGGATTACTAGAATTTTACTTTTAAAAATGGAAATTTACAGTAAATTTGTTGCGAATTACTGTACATACCTTTTTTTTATTCTTGTTTGATAAAGACAGTGTAGTATATCACCATATTCACCTTCAAGTTCTCGAAGAGGAATTTTCTCCGGTTGTCACTTAAAACTGTTTTGTAGTGTGAGAAGCTTAGTTCGACATCGCAAAATGTGACGGGAGCGTACTTAAACAGAGTCAGGTCACTGCAGTTTAATTGTGGGTCGTCTTCAGTCAAAACAGATTCGCCACCATGTAAAATTTCACTAATTTTACAAATTGTTTTATATCCCTTATTCCCACACCACACTTTATCAAATTTGTTTTTCAGCAAACTAGCCACACTGCCCCCTGCTTGGCCTATTTCGATTTCCACACTTTCATTCCGTTCTAGACCAATTTCTTCAAGACGCAAAATGTCACATCCGGCTATCTTTAAGATATCCGTAGTAATATTATCTTCACCAGCCCCTTTATTTTTTTTCAGCTTTCTTATTTCCTTCATGATTTTCTCAGGATGGATACCAAATTTTTTACTATCGTCATTTCTAATTGTGTTGTTAAGCTCGTTAGACCTTATTGTTTCTGATTCATTGTCCCTAATGCTTTCACTGAACCAGTTACTTAAAATCTCTGCCTTTTTCAAATCGTCAGTAACTTCTTCTCCGTCCTTATCTATAAGTGTCTCTACACCCTCCCTTCCCCTCAGTTTCCTGATATAGCCATAGAAATTTCTAGATGCATCAGTCAATAGTCCTCCTGCAATGACAATAATCTTCATAAACACATGTTGAGCCACTTTCTTTGCTGTTACTAAGTCCTTGTTTAGTTGTTTTAAATATTCCCTACTACCCTGCTGTCTCTTAACTCTGTTATGTTCTCTTCTTACCAAACTCTTTAGCTTGCAAATACCTACTGCACACTTCAAGAACAATAATTACAATGCAACTTACTTATGAAATGATATTCCAGGTTCTTTCCTATCTGACTTATTTGTGCAACCATATGCAGCACAAGATGGCATTATAAAAAACTTAGACACATTAGAAAATGAAATAATCACAGCATCAAATACAATGTGTACATAGCAATTCTATGGATACGTAATATGGCCGCCGTCTCGCGCATGCGCAATATCAGGCGAGAGTTTAGAGACGGCGTCGCAGAATAAGCGGTATTTCGTCTCCATATATTTCTTTCCTCCATGATTTCAACCTACCCACATTTCCATTAATATTGTCGCTACAAAATCAAACTATGTAGACACTGGGACACTCCTAAACACATGAAATGCATTGCGAACTAAATTTCGGGTAACAACAACGTTTGTTTCATCACGTTTCACAGTTCGCACAGCACAAATTATCACAATTAATTTCATCGTTTACATTCAGTGTGAACTGGACTAAAGCATGCAGAAGAACATATTCATTGTATCGCGATGTAGACTTGACCCGCTTAAATTAGTCTTAACAACGCTTGTTTACAATAAGGCTAGCCTTTTATGTGCAAAGTAGTAACATATGCTGATTGTCTACACTACACCAACAAATATTTGAGAAGGACATTATCCTGTTGAGATCAATGAATGAATTTATAAAGATAGGCCCTAATGTAAACACTTCAAGAACAATAATTACAATGTGACCTAATTATGAAACGTTATTCCTGGTTGTCCTATCTTGTCTGTTTGTGCAACATATGCAACACAAAATTCGTACATCTACGACCAAATGACCCGGCTGCACGCCCGAGAGATCTTCAAACATATGCAACACAACTTAGCATTATAGAAAACTTTAGAATATTAGACACAGTCCAATATTTGCGGTTATTCCTACGGCCGCCGTGCATGCCCAGAAGGAGACGAGTTTTTATATGAGGTTTCACAGATTTACCGTTATTTCGTCTCCATATAAATATTTCCTTCCTCCATTTTACTGACTGGGTTCTGCGATAATGTCCCCAAATCAATTCTAGCTGCCAGTGCCATGGAAGAAGCAATTCCTTCCTCCATGCTAGCTGCCATTCTTTACGTTGAGATCATGGAGGTCTCTTTTCTTTGCACAATGGTTGAGATGCGTATTTTCTCTGCTGGAGTGTTGTCTCTGTCAGAAAGGCAAAGATCTTGAAAAGCAAATTAGGTTATGTTTTCTATATTAAATACTAACATAGAAAGTCATGCATCTATGTGTCAAGCCACAAGAAAAAAATGTGTATGGCTGATTCAATAAGTTTCATGAAAAAAAATTAATAATTGTCTTGTTTTTCCTTTTTTCTTGGAGGGAAATTCAAAGAAGCAGCACATATGCCTTATTCGATAAGAAACCCTTCTAGACACTACACAAAAGCACTGTACGGCGCTGTTTAATGATAGTGTAAATCACCAGTTTAACAATAGTTCACTGTTTTTTTATAAACACAAAAGGTGTTTGTTGCACATACTGTTCATATTTCAGTTGGTCAAATTTTTTTAGATTAGATCCGGAATTAAACATGGAGCGCTTCGGTAAACTTTTTACTAAAAAATGTAACATCATTGGAATGATACACGTCGGTGCTTTACCAGGTACTACAGAGCTATCACTTTCAAATGGAAATTGAAAATACTGTCCTTATGTTGACCTTAATGGTGTTCATGATTTTTCGTTTTCTGCCGTATAAGAAAACAATGATCCGAGTAGTATCTTATAATAAAAACAAAACGTAGACTACCTGAGATTAAAGGATTCATTGAAAGTTTTGAATAAAAACCCTTAGAATATATTTATGTTATGCTGAAGTGGACGTCTCCGTTTGTCATTGCCCAGCAACATCAGGAATGTATAAACCGATGTGTACAAAATCCCCGATTTTAGTTGGTGACACAACTCCCAATTATTTTATTGTTATTTTTTACCGTAAGCTAAGAGTAAGAAGAACCCGTTTGCAACCCTCCATCCCTTCCTATCCTTTGTTAACTTGTCATGTCTACATATCACTAACAACCCATGTCGTCAATTATCTGCTTCATATAATATCTGTCTTCCTTTACAGTTCTTACCTTTAACTGCTGGATTGGTTAATTTGTTAGTGAAGGCCACTAACAAATTGACCAATCTATCATGTCTCAAAATATGACCTACCAGCCTGTCTCTTTTTTCTGTAAGCTTCTTCCGCAAACTTCTTTCCTACCCATCATTTCCAAAACCCGTTCATTTCGTAATTTGTCTGTCCACTTAATTTTCAGCATTCTTCTGTAGCACCACATTTCAAATACGTCAAGTTTCTTTCTTTACGGTATTCCAAAAATCCATGTTCTTCTACCAAAAAGTGCTGTGCTCCACACATAAAGTTTTAAAAAGTTCTTTCTAATTCCTAGATAATGTTTGAAACAAAGATTTCTCTTTTTGTTAGTGTTATTCTGCTTTTAACATCATTCTTGCTTCGACCATCAGTTATAATTTTGCTTCCCAAGTCACAGAATTCTCTTAATGCTCCTATTGCATCCGATCCTATTTTTATATTTAATCTACTAGTATTGGTATCATTTCTGCTACATTTCATCACTTTTGTCTTGTTTTGATTTATATTCAGTCCAAAATCTTCCTTCAGTATTTTGTTTATGCCATTCAGTAACTTTTCTATATCCTCAGCCCCATCTGCTAACAGGACATTGTCATCAGCAAATCGTAGCATACTGATTTTTTCTCCATGAACACTTATGCCACATGAAAATTTTTGTTTTATTTCCTTTATTGCTTCAAGTTGAATATTAATGGGAATAGAACACAACCTTGTCTCACATTCTTTTTAACTGATGCATGTCTCTCATGATTCTCTACTTTTATTATAGCCACTTGATTCTTATATAGTTTATAGAGTACCTATTCTTCTATCTTGATGCTTTAGACCTAACTTCTTTAAAATTTTGAAAATCTTGTCCCACCTAACATTATCAAAAGCTTTTTCTAAATCAACAAACGCCAGAAATGTATCTTTGTTTTTCTTGATCCGCCCTTCAAGTATTAATCTTAAAGACAGAATTGCTTCCCTTGTACAGGGATTTTTCCTAAACCCAAACTGATATTCACCTGCTATCTCTTCTACTACCCTTTCCATCCTTCTGTATATTATTCTGGTCAGTAATTTTGAAGCATGTGATGTTAGACTAATGGTGTGATAATTCTTACATTTGTTGGATTGTGCTTTCTTTGGAAGTATGAAGATGATATTTTTATTAAAATCAGTTGAAATTTCTCCTGTTTCACAACTTTTTGATATCAGCTTGAATAATATTTCGATTCCTTTTTCTCCTAGGGATTTAAGAAGTTCTTCAGGGATCTCATCAATTCCAACTGCCTTATTTGCTTTTAAGTCATCCAAAGCTCTATTAAATTCTGTCTTCAAGACAGGATCTCCTAAATCATCAATATCCTTTTCCATTACGCTATTGTTCTAGTCGTCGCCATCATAAAGTTAGCTCAATTTATTCCGTCCATCGGTTAGCTTTATCGTCTGAGCTTAAAAGAGGTTTCCCATCAGCAGCATTAATGTTTACACCTCTTTTCTTCATTTCTCCAAAATACTATTTGATCTTCCAGCATGTAACAGCTACTTTACCTAAGACCATTTCTATTTCTTCACACTTTTCTTGTAGCTATTTTTCTTCTGCTTTTTTGCACTTCCTGTTTATTTTATTCCTAAATTGCCTGTATTCCTCTCTTCTTGCTTCATTCTGAGCATTTTGGTGCCTTCTCCTCTGATCCATCAGCTCCAAAATTTCCTCTGTGATCCATGGTCTTCGGGTGGCTTGTTCCCTAAAGCCTACTGTTTCTTTACCAGCTTTCATTATTTCGGTCTTTAATGCATTCCATTCGTCCTCGGTTGAGCTCCTTTCAGAATTACTTCTTAGACCTAAGTCTACCATTTCTGCAAATTTTTCTCTTGTGCTAGATTGTTTCAGTTTATTCACGTCCAGTTCTGTTCTGCTTATGCTGCTTCCTTAATTCGCTTGAATTTAGTCTGCACTTCGTACTATCAAATTATGGTCAATCTATGTCTGCTCCTGAGTATGCTTTACAGTCTAGAACTTGATTCCTGAATCTCTGTTTGACCATGATATAATCTAGCTGATATCTGCCTGTATCCCCTGGATGTTTTCAGATGTATATCGTTCTTGCATGGTTCTTAAACAGTGTTTTTGCCACTACTAGCTTATATCTTTCACAAAATTCTATCAACCTGCTTCCTTGCTCATTTCTTTCTCCTAGACCAAAAGATCCTACAGTATTCCCCTCTTTTCCTTCTCCCAGTATTGCATTACAATCACCCATGATTATTAGATTTTCCTCCCCCCTCACATATTGGATTAGTTCTTCAATTTTGACGTATATTTTCTCTATTTCTTCATCATCTGCCTGTGATGTACGCATATACACTTGTACTAATGTGGTTAGGGCAGGCCTAGTTTCTAAGCTCATCAAAATAATCTTGTCACTAAACTGTTCATAACTAACTCACACGCTTTCCTACTCTCTTATTCATTACAAATCCTACACCAGTTCCAGCTTGTGTGCTAATTATCCTGTATACCCCAGACCAGAAATCCTGTGCCTCCTTCCATTTAATCTCACTAATGCCAACAACATCTAACTTAAGTCGTTCCATCTCCCTTTTTAAGTTTTCTAACCTTCCTGCACTATTCAGACTTCTAACATTCCACGCAGAATGTTTCTATGTCTCCTCCCTGAGTAGTCCCGACCTGGAGATCCGATTGGGGGACTATTTTACCTCCAGAATATTTTACCCAGGAAGAAGCCATCATGATATATGAAATTTGAGAGGATTACATGTCCTCGGGGATACCCTTTGTGTCTTTAATACAGTAGTTTCCCATTGCCTTCTGCATTCCCATGCCGTTGATCATTTCTGATTCATCCACCTTTAGGGACAGTTTCCAGCCCCAAGGGCAAGAGTGTGCCCTGGACTGCTCTCCTTTCAGAGGGCGTTGGCAAGCAGTGGGTGACTCCTTATACCGGGAATCTTTTAATCACCAGAGCCTCGTCCGTGCAAACAGGGTGCACCACGTGAAGGAGGGGTTGATATTTGGTTGGAAAAGGCTAATATAGCCGTTCCAAACCCTTACTAAATGTGTATAACCACATTAAATTTCACTCCAGAATAGTTATTTCAAACAAAATGAATCTGTACAGAAAATATGTTATAATAAGTTGAGTATCAATAAATATTTTCTGGCTCACAGAGCACCATCTGAAAAATTCAGAAATATGTGTAGTCTCCATTATTGGATATAAATAAGCATTATATTTGGAGATGAATATGGAAGGTGCACTAATATATGTAACATATAAATAATTGCTGTGCATAAAATTTTATTGTAGTGCAGCTAGAATTAAATAAAAAGTTATGTACTTCTGACAGCTTATATAGCTCCCATTGAAAACTTTGCACTTTTTTTTTTAATCTGCTTAACATCTCTTAACAGCGAGGTGAGGTCTTTAGAGATGGGAAAGGATGGGGGGCAAGGAATGGGAAGGAATTTGGCCATGGCCTTTTGAAGGAAACAACCCGGCATTTGCCTGGAGTGATTTGGGTAACCACGGAAAACCCAAATCTGGATGTCTGGACGGGGATTCGAACCGCCGTTCTCCCGAATGCGAGGCCAGAACGCTAACCGTTACACTACCACGCTCGGTTTTATGCTTTGTAATAAACTTGAAACAGTCCTCATAATAAATATACAGTATATTGCAGTAAAAAGGAAATTATCCTTTGTTATTACTTAAATGTAAATTATCTCTTGGGAATGCATAAATCAGCAATTTTCTTCACTAGAATAACTCGCAGGAAGGCAGTGGCACTATTATTGATAACATGCTTGAATATAGTGGTATAGTACTGGACACACAGTTTGCATATTAAATACAGGGTGCAAAGAAGGGCTGCTAGATTTGTCTCTGGTAATTACCACAGAACAAAATCAGTTACTGAAATAGCATTTTTATCCTATGATGATTAACACGATAAATGAGGGTGCACACATGACTACCTCGTACAATATTATATCCTTAGATCTAATGTCTTGACCCATTCAATTGCATTGATCGATGCATTGTGTATGTTCGCTACTGTACCTTTGTAGGCTTTGAAGAAGACAGTTAGAAATGATGTAGTAGATTGACTGATAGATGACTCCACAATCACAATTTGCCGAAATGACCCAGCCCCATTTATGCAATAAGTAACTGCATCTGCCTTGTCCTGTTCATATCCGATTGATGATTCTCTATTGCTGTCTGGGGAGATGTAATCATTGTAACTGCACTGAACAGTTTCAGGGCCGGATTAAGACAGAGTGGGGCCCATAGCAAGTGTGAAGAATGGGCCCTTGATATTTGCTGTCCGGGGGAAAATTGTAGAGCTAAAAAAAAAAAGTTGTCCATCTAGCCTAAGTGCCTAAGGGAGAGGAGGGAATTCAGACAGTTGTGGATAAGGATAGAGAAGAAGTTAACGAGGATAAAAAAAAGCACATATATTAAGTAACTGGTTAAATGAGACCATTCAGAGATGGCAAACCAGTGGAGTATCATCTCTATAAAAAAGATCAGTCTAAAAAATTGGAAATACATCCTGAAGATATTGTGATGGAACTTAAGAAAGCTACAGAAGAACAAAGGGGCTGGTTTGGATAATATTACTACAGATGTATTAAAGATATGTGGAATCAATACTGTACCATGTCTTGAAATATTATTCAGATTCAGTATGGAGAATTACTGAATATCAGAGGACTGGAAAAGTGTGGTAGGAGTAGCAGTCCATAAAGGATGGGTGATAAATAGGAATGAAAATTACAGGCGAATTACTTTGACATCAGTGGTGTAAGTAAATTGATGGAGAAATTTTTATTGACACATGGACAGTGGTGGCAAATAAAGTAAACAATTTGGGTAAATATTTCCTTGTTGAATTAATTTTTAAAAGATAGGAAACAGAAAGTTAGGGGTTGAATATGCAGTATCAAAAGAGGTAGAAATGAAAACTAGTATGTCAGACAGTATATTTGGAACTTTGCTGTTCATTATTATTGATAGTTCAATTAGAAAGTTGTGTTATTGCAGAAAACAGATTATTATATAATACTAGTTGAGCCAGCAAAGCTTCGCTATTGCCAGACTTGAGTACACATATAAATTAAACGAATGCATTTGAATGTGTATTTAGTAAAAATTAGATATTTATGTATAAATTTTAATTACTGTTTCATTCAATTTGAAGTTTATTGCAGTGGTCTTGGATATGCAATGTTTTTGGTGATTCCAATCAGCATATAAAAAAAAAATCTGAGTTTGTTTTGGAGATATACGCTAAACACAGAAAAGTTGCACGTGTAAATCAGTCTTAAGAGGGGTGAAACGGGAGAGCGGGTGCAGTGTGCAAACTTCCTTCAACATCAAATAAAAACTGTAGATTTGTGTGTTGTCTCAAAAACTTTAAAATAATTTTTTCTTCTTTGAATTTCTTGGTCAGCAATTGTCCGATCGTAATCTGTCCAGTGCTGTTTAACAGGAAATAATGTGTACTTTAATAATGTTGCTATCTACTTTGTATAATTTCCCCAGCGTTTTCGAGATAATTCCAAAAAACTGAATGGTTTCAAGTGTAAATTTTTCTTAACTAGGGTGATAGGGAAAGTAGGTGGTTTTGTAAACCAAAGATAGTCTGCATTTTTCTCATTGCTTTAATTTATACATGTGCAAAGTTTCATCCACATTGAATAAAGGAACATTGAAAATTAAGAGAGGAGGGAATAAAGGGGATGAGAGGTTGGGATTTGGGAACTAAATGTACACAGTATTTATCTCCTTGTTTTAAAGTAGACGTGTGTGAAGTTCCATCAATATCAGATAAAAACTGTATGTATAAAGAACATTGGCAAAAAAATAAGGGGGGGGGGGCGGGTTTCAGTTCTTGCAATCTAAATATAGACCACATTTTTCTGACTGTTTTATCGTTTGCATGTGCGACATTCCATCGATATTGTAGAAAAACTGTGGGTATGTATATGAAAGATTGACAAAAATTAGAGGGTTGGGGTTAAAGGGGGAGAGCAGGTAGTTGTTTAGAACCAAATGTAAACAGCATTTTTCTCCTTGTTTTCAAGTATACAAATGCAAAGTTCCATCAAAATAAGATAAAAACTGTAGGTTTCAATAAAGATCACTGGAAATTAATAGGGGAGGGGTAAAGGAGGAGGGGGTGGGATTGGGCTTTGGCAAACTGAAAGTAAACAGTATTTTTCTGTTTGTTTTAAAGTATATGTGTGCAAACTTCCTTCAAAATCGGATAGGATCTGTAGCTTTGTAGAAAGAACATTGACAATAATGAAGGGGTGGAAAAGGGTAATGTCTACAGTACTTTTCTAATTTATAAAAAATCATATGTGTGCAAAGTTCCATTGAAATCGGATAAAAAGTGTGGGTTTGTGTAAAAATTAAAAGGGTGGGAAGGGGCAGAGAGGCTGTGTTTTTGGAAACCATATGTAGACAGTTTTTTTCTGTTTGTTTTAAAGTTTATGTGTGCAAATTTCCGTCAAAATTGGATAATTTTTTTTCTTTTTAAATTATGGGGTGTAAGGGGGAAGAGGGGGTGGAAAAGGGGAGAGGGACTGGGTTTTTGTAAAACTTATGTCTATAGTATTTTTCTATTTTTTTTTTTTTTTTTTTTTTTTTTTTTTTTTAATATATGTGTACAAAGTTCCATCGAAATCGGATAAAAAGTGTGGGTTTGCGTAAAAATTAAGGGGTGGGAAGGGGGAGAGGGGATGCGTTTTTGGAATATATATTTAGGCAGTATTTTCTGTTTGTTTTACAGTATAGCAAATTTCCGTAGAAATCACATAAAATCTGTAGGTTTTTTTTTAAATTATGGGGTGTTATGGGGAAGAGGGGGTGGTTTTTTTTGAAATTTTATTTGTTAGGAACTTTCTCTGGCATGCACTCAACAACTCACCGAAGTTTCACTGTAATCAGATGAACGGTTTAGGAGCACATAGAGGACATACATACGTACATACAAACTTACAAATGTACATTGATTTTTACATATAAGATGAGTAAAATGTAGATAATTGTGAAAAGCTACTTGAAGATATGGGGAGGACATGTAGCTGGGTAGATTAACATAGAATGAAGATAAATGCCAAGAAGACAGCTTATTAGGTACACAAATAAAAATGCTACCAGTTGTTTATGATTATTGGATGGGAAAGGAATTGTTTGTTGAAGATCTGAAATGTAAATATCTTGACACAATATTTGATGATAAATTCAACAGAGCACAACAAATTTGGCAGGTAGTAGGATTTTTTAAAAAAAAATCATTCTTATATAAGAGAGGGCGATAAGACGATGTAACAGAGAAGTGGGAGAATTGGGTTCAAAACTTTGGCCAAACCATTACTTGAATGTGGGGAGAACACCAGGAGGGAGAGCAGCTATATTTGTTTGTGGATGTTACTGCAGAATGCAATGAGTTACTGATATGATTAGGTAGCTGGATTGGGTAACAACAAGAGGATGACGAGAGTGCTGATGATAAGGCTTGGAAGGATACTGGTAGAAGAATTAGTAGTAGTTCATGGAAGGGAAGTGATGGCATTTACCACACTCTGACATTCGAGTTCAGGTATAGGAGTGGGAAATTGTTCTTTTGGATATAAGGGAGTCAGGTATTCCAATAAATTACCAAGGGAAGTGCTGAATAGTTTACCATAAACACTAAATTAATTTAAAATTAAGATTTGTAAATAGCAAAAGTACATGGGTGAGGAAATATATTCAAAGGATTTAAGATAAAAATAGGGAAAGAGGGAAAATAGGTGTATAGGAAAATTTTTACCAGTGCATGCAATCTATTGCAATTAAATTTAAAGTAAATTAAATTAAAGGCCAAACAATGGTTAATAGATTAACCTAAGGCTAAGGTAATCTGACAACACACATTTTGATAGCCTTTAAATTTTCTGTCAATGACTCAGGCAATATGTATGTATATATTAAATTTTAATGCAGGAACTCCATGTTACAAAGGTTCCCTAGCCGAGATAATAGAAACAGCCTGTAAGGAAGCAGAAATTTATAAAAGATGCCAAGTTGTAAGTATATTTTTAATACTCGAATTCTAATGCTTACTATTTTGTACATATCAGTTTTACTCAAATTTCATAGGATGGTGTTCTGATTGAAAATATGCATGATGTTCCATATGTTAAAAGCAAAGATATGGAGCCAGAAACGGTGGCTGTATTGTCTACAGTCTGTATGCAAGTGAGAAATTTGCTTCCTGCTAGTATTTCTTGTGGTGTTCAGGTAAGATATGTACTTGAATGAGTAATGTGTAGTTTACTATTTTAAATATATCCACACTATATACACTTTATGATACCTGATGACTACACAAATGAAAAATAATATAGTAGTTGTGATGATATGTTTCATTTACATTATGATGGTAAAGATAATTAGTAATATAGCAGATGCAAAGATATGCTATATTAGTATTTGTTGTTTAATAATACGCCATTACAACTGTTGGATATTGTTTTTATTTTCTGGACGCGTTTCGCCTCTCGTCGAGGTATCTTCAGCGTACAGTTTTGATTTTACATTTGTATTTTGAGGTGTGGTCGTTGCTCGCCTGCTGTAATGGCGTATTATTAAACAACAAATACTAATTTATCAAGCAACTGTAGAATAAAATGGCCTACAATAATCAAATATCCTATATATACACGATTATATGGAGTTGTGAATTGGTATTGTAAAGGAGATAAACTGTAAATTGTTGGAAGATAGAGGTGGGTAAAGAGTATGGTGGGTATGTCTAACACACATACTAGTTATGAGACTTGGGTGGACATTGGATTGTGTCGAAAGGAAGGGAGAACCATAACTCTAACTTAGTACTTAATTTGGATAGTGGAACAAAGAAACTGCCGTGAGGCACTGAAAATGAGATCCTCCCCAAGATACATACACAAGGCTGGCAATCCGGGACGACCTATGGTTCCCCCACGGAATGTATTTCAGCCTTGGTGGATCAACACCTCCAACCTTTTGTTCAGAACCTTCCTTCTTACATCAAAGACATGCCACATTTTTTTGGAGCGTCTGTCGAAAGTCGCCAGACCTCTACCACCAGACTCCCTCCTTGTTTCCATTGAAGTAACCTCCATGTACACCAATATTCCCCACCTTGAAGGCCTCAGTTCCCTTCAACACTTCCTGGATATGCACCCTCCAAACAGTCTTCAGAGAACATCTTTTCTCATATCCCTAGCCAACTTTATCCTCTCCAACAACTATTTATCCTTCAACTCCCAGATTTATCACCAGATATGCGGCACTGTCATGGGTACCCGCATGGCCAACCTCTTCCTGGACCGTCTGGAGGAAACTTTTCTGAAGAACTGCTCCCTCAGTCCCCTCGTGTGGTTCAGATACATAGATGATACATTTAAGATCTGGTCCTACGGGGAGGACCACCTCCTAGACCTCCTTAACTCACTCAATAACAATCACTCCATCCATTTCACCTCACCTGGTCATATTCCCACACACCTTCCCTGACGGAGATATCATCCTACGACAGGGGGTACTTCACACCTCTGTACACATCAAACCAACCAATTTACAACAATACTTACACTTTGACAGTTGTCACCCCTTCCACATCAAACGTTACCTCCCATACAGCCTTGCAATCCGTGGCAAACGCATCTGTGCCGATAATGAATCTATCTCCAGTTACTCACAAAAACTATCCCAAGCCCTCGTTTCCTGCTGATACCCCCATGATCTCATGGAAAAACAAATCTTCCGTGCCATCACCCACAACTCTCGTTCTGCACCTCCTAAAACTGACCCTGGACCAACACTCGTCACCCAGTTCTTTACCGGCCTGGAATCTGTCAACCAGATACTCTGCCATGGGCATGATTTCCTAAGGTCCTTCCCTGAAATGCATCTCCTGCTTCCCAAAATCCTACCCACTGCTCCCTGCACTTGCTTTAGCAGACCACACAATCTGAATAACATCTTGGTCCACACAAATATTTACCTGTCGACTCTCCTAGACCTCCACAGGGATCTTTTCCCTGTAACAGACCCAGCTGTAAAACATGCAGCATGAATCCCGCCACCACTACTTACTCTAATCCTGTCACAGGTGAATCATTCCCTAAAATTGGACATGCTACGTGTGCCACCACTCACCTCATTTACCAACTCACCTGCCTCCGTTGCATTGTCTCCTAAATTGGTCTCATCACTCAACAACTAACCTACAGGATGAATGGCCACAGGCAAACAGTTTATACTTCCAACACAGACCATCCAGTGGCAATTCATGCCAACTTACATGATTTGAACAACCTCAACACCTGCTTCACAGTTAGAGCTATTACAGTTTTTTTTTTCAAATACCAACACCCCTTCAGAACTCCGCAGATGGGAACTAGCCTACCAACATATCCTTGACACCAGACACACCCCTGGCCTAAACCTATATTAATCCTGTCACTTACTATCTTTCATTTTACTTTACAGTCAGTTACTTATATATATATATATTTTCACTTATAACCGATCTAAATAAAATTGTAACAATAACTTTTTTAATTATGCTAGACAAAGATTATTTTGTTTCTCATTTATCGCTGGTCAACCTTATCCCCCCACCTCGGCAATTCTACGACCACCGCCGCACGTGTTCCACCTTTGTTTCAATCATGTGGCAGGTCAGGATGTGACCACATCTTCCCCCTCCCTTATGTCTCGCTCTCACATGATTAAGGGTCATGCCGAAATATTGTGCATTTGTGTTTGTTCATGTTCGTCTCGCCCTCCTGCCTTCATCTGTGGTCAGTGATGGGTATCTGTTTTTTTCCCCCTTATTTTTAGTACTTAATTTCATATGTAAGAGATTAGGGAAGTTTTAATTTTTAGTTAATCAGTTTAGATACTCTAATAACTAATCGGGCGATGTTCTATACTTTATACCTCAAACAGTTTAAGAATTTAAGTAAAAATGTGTCTAAAACATAAACAAATAGGAAAATTGTTACTTGGGAACAGTCTCTGCAATTTGTAATTGTAATAATAGTTATGGAAATATTTCCAACAACTTATGTTTATCTGAACAAGCCCGAATTCTAAAACCTTTTAAGACAGTCATCACCGTAATGAATTTTTCCCACCAGCTGAACGGGTTTGGTAGAAAACAAGCCTCTTCTATAACCTCCTGTCATGAAACAATTTCTTTACCAATATTTTCCCCCAGACTGGACTGTGGCTAACAAGATGAGTTTGACCTGCTTCATACAACTATCTCATGGTCTTCCACTTGGTATTTTTCCAGTTTCCGAGTTTTCAAAATATGTCTTTGTAAGACTATTTGGTGTCATATGACCAAACTATTAGTATTTAGTCTCCTAAGAAGTGTAGGATAAGTTTTTTGTAGTCCTAGTGGACGTCTGATTCGTTTATGATTTTATTTTGTCTGGTCTCCTGGATACTTGACCTGAATTTCAGTCACTTGAATCTGGCTGTTATCCCTTCTAGTCAGAGAGCAGCTTCTAATCCATAGTTTAAAATGAGGAGCAGGTGGGTTTTGCTGCCTAAGAAAATATTTTGTTCCATAATATCTGTGAAAGCTAAATATGAAAGTTTGCAATTGTTTCAATCCTATTGCTTATTTATGGGATTACACTATCATCAGCCAACAGATCACTGCTGAGGTATTTAAAGTTTGAGACTTCCAATTTCATGCTCTCCTGGTTTCACTTTAACTTGTTTGCTTCCCCTGCTGATTGCTAACCACAGTTTTGATCTAAATTTGCCAGTTTCATTTTTTAACCACTCAAATCGTTGTTGCAATTCTCTTTTACTGTCCTCCAAAGTCATTAAAATATCTGCAAAAACTATGGCATTAATGTTTATGTCTTTGTCAGTAATTACATTTATAATACTTATGAAAAGTAGATACAAACAAATTCCTTGCTGTAAGCCACTTCTTGTTTTGAAACATCCTGATCTGCTAACTTGTACTTCAATGCAACTCTGAGTATTTTGATAACTGTTTAACTCTTTCCACAATGCCTTCTGGTACACACTTCTTAATCGACATCTCCAAGATATGGTGATGAAGAATGTGATGTAAGCCATTTTTGTATCAAAAAAATATTACTGACAGATTTAATTCTTTCCAGACATTCTCAAAAGCATCCTTTTTAGCAAAGATAAGATCTGCAGTAGATACAAATCCATGTTGTTCTTCCTCTAGATTCGGTTCAACTATTTTCCTCATCTTTTCTCGCAGCACGGTTTAACAAATCTTGAGACCCTGGGAGAGCAGTGTTTTACCTCTGTAATTAATTTTTTTCTGTTCACCTTTTCAAATAATTTAATAATCAATCCTTTTTTCCCATTCATCTGGTATTCTGACCTCCTTCCAGATAGCTCTTATTACTATGTACGCCCAGTGTATTTTGATGTTAAATTCGTCAATTCCTGTTGAGTGACTGCTATTCACCTTCTTTGTAGCTCTTGTACTTCTTACTAGGAAACATCTCTACACATCTGCACTGATAATTCTGTCTCCTTCATTCTTCACTTTTGCTGCAGTTTCTATTTTTGCTAATTAAGTTATCAAAATATAAATGCATTTCTCTTGCAAGCACTATATCCCCATTTTCGTTTAATATAATTTGCTATTCCCTCAGAGGCTTCCTTTTTATTTTCATGACGCTATACAGCATTTTCTTATTTTAAACAGATTTTATGTTCCTGCCTGTAATACCCTCGATGTTGATGAGGTGAAAAGCCATAAGCATAAAAGAGATTTTATACTGTCTGTCAACTCTGATTTAGTCTTCTCTTTTAAGATAGTATTTGCATTAAATTTTACGTACATTCCATCAATAATCCATGAATATGGAATTTTAATTTGTATGGGATTGTAAGGGATATGTTAAAAAAATGTTTTAATTATAATTGTCAGGATTGGGCATTGTTTTAAAGAATTTTTCCTTGTTTTGCCACTTTTAAATGGTCTTTTGATTCAGATTGCTATTCATCTGTGGCATTAACAATTTGTCTTTTAAAAACAAGACTTCTTTCCATAGACGGATCAATTTTTACGAAGAAATCACAAAGCACATTTGCCATCCACAGATCTTCACTCAGGTTTTTTAAATTAAATGTCATTATTTCAGTGCTCATTGAAGACTATTCTTCAATGGGTTGGGGGTTTAACATTTTCTCCAAGTTGATTTCAGTCAAATCTTCATCTTGCGGTGCAAGCAACTCTTGAATGTCACTTGATTCTATCTGTTCAAAACCAACTCGTCCTATTCTATTTGCAACTTGAGCACTGTTTGCAGTTAAAGTCTTAACTTGCACCGATCTCCATCATTTCCAACAGTGAGATCAGGCGTCAGTTTCTTCCAGCATGATTTCAAAGTTTATGGCTTCAGTTCTTGCAATGATTGTTTTATTATAACAATGCATTTTGCTATGTCAACATTCATATCATTCCATTGCATTCCATGATGTCCAGTATGATTTTGAAGGGTTTTCTAATGTAATAGAGCTTAAAAGGCCAGAATTATTCCTTGGCCCATAGGTTGAAGTAAAGTTGTCATGTTAGGAAGCAGGAAAATCACCTTTATATTTGGATGTATAGTTTCAAGCTCTTGAGGGTGACCTGGTGCATTGTCAAAAACTAAAATGGCCTTAAAGTCTAAATTATTTTTCTTTAAATAAACTCCATGAACAAAACAATTCCGAAAACAGCCAGCGGAACCCACACTTTCTTATTTGCACGCCAAAATAACAGCATGTTGTCCTTGTTTTGATTTTTCAAAGCATTGGTGGCTTAATAATACAATCACCTGATGTGTTAGAACACAGCAGCAGTGTAACTCTATCTTTTGCTGCCTTGAAACAAGAGGCACAATTTTCACTCAGGTTTGTATCCACAATCAGTAATTATGTTTAAAAATTCTTTTGGATATGTTTCCACTGTGGCGATGTCTGCAGATACAGCTTCCCCTACAATTTTGATGCTATGCAATGATTGTCGCACCTAGAATTTATTGAACCAACCTTCTTATGCTTGAAATCCTCCACTTGTATGTTCATCACCAGGTTCTTTAAAATGCACATAGAGACACCTTCTCACAGATCGTAGGACCATTTAATGGCACTCTTTTCTGGTTACGATCTTCAATCCATAATGATAACACAGCTTCCACTTTTTCAATTTCTGGTTCAGGAACTATTTTTGCCGAGGTTGAAGCTGAAGAAGTCCGTATTTTGTTTTCAGATTTCTTGATGAATCTTACAGTTAATTCGTTAACACTGAAAGAACATGATATGGATACAAATGACTCGCCAAGGCGTAAACGGTGAAGCATTTCTATTTTTACTCTAAGTGGCAACACAACTTTTTTCTATGTAGGAACCAATTTTTCTTCACTTTTGCTAGACGTTATAAATTGCGAACAAAGCAATGGAGACACGTGTTATTCACTCAGAATTATTGCAACGAATGGCTACATGAAGTAATAATAAATTCAAAGGTGATTGTGGTGGAGCGCCTTTTATCAAAGATCATAGCGGATCGTGTAACACAGAGGCAGCAACGGCTTTTGACAATGAACTTTGAGTTTAGTGGCAAAACATTATTTTTTTTTTTTAGTTTTTTTTGGTTAGATAGAGTGACTCTTTGCATGTGCCAGTAATACTAAAATGATGTTGACATGTTAGCAAATGATACCGAATCTACTGAATGTACCAAATGGATCCACGAATTATGAAAATTTCAAGCAGTGAATACAGAAAGTTGTCACAATTATTTTATCTGCGATTACTGAAACCGCGAATAAAGAGCTTTGACTGTACTCACTATGTGTATTTAAAACGCAAGAGAATTTTTTTTAGGAATCTCATTGGACTGCAAGATATTTATTATATCTATAAACAGCAAGATTTTGATTGTAAAAATTGTATTACATATATGTTAGTTGGTCACTTAACACAGATGAAGGCAGGAGGACAAGGATGAACACAAAAAATACAAACACACTTTACAATATTTTGGTGAATAGCCTTACTCATGATACAAGCGAGACATATGGCAAGGGGAATGATGTGTACACCATTCAGGTGTCTAGGTCTGCATGTAGTCACACCTTTCCCCCTGCATTGTCCCTTGCCTCCTACATGACTAAAGCTATTAACTGAAATATTATAAAGTTGTTTGTGTTTTTTGTGTTCTTTACGTGTTCTTCTCACCCTCCTGCCTTCATCTGTGGTAGGTGATGGGTTATTTTTCCATATACTGTCTTATTTTGAGTATCTAACGGTAGTGTATTTGTTTACATTATACTTCTCAGAAACTTCATCTCTATAGCCTGCATCCCATTGCAGTCCTTCTTTTTCAACATCCATGTGTGTTACATATGTTATTGGTAATTAATCTGGTTTCTGAATTAAGATTTTGACCTTATTATAAACATGATTGTCCAATGCTAGATGTTTGTAAACAGAAAAATCTGTTTACAACATACTGATGGTCTTATTATCTGTCATTCCATTAGCTGTCAGATTTACATACTTTTCTTCAACATTAATGGTACTAAATCTGCTGCAATTTCCATTCCAGCATCCTTCCCTTTTTGCCCATCTCCTCCTAACAACCATCCCATATCCATTCCTCCAAACATTTTTGCACCTTTTCTACTTCTTATCCCCATATCACAAAATCATCTGCAGATAGTACTATATTAATTTTTCCACCGAATCCCCCTCTGTTAATGAACTGAAAAATGAAAGTAGCACACTTCATTTTTTGTGGTTCTGAACCTTCTGAATGAAAGAACCTTAAAGAAATTTGATTTTCAGCACAGATTATAAGATTATTATTACTACAAGGACTGCAACAGTCACCAGTGGTATATTCGAGAGAGCAGCTAACCTTAAATTCTATCGGCGGTGGCGATGTTACCTAAACTTCAAAGAGAACTTCAGCCTTCTGTAATTCTGATTTATTAACACAGAAGTAAAAAACGTTTCCTTAACTACTGACAAAAAAAAAAAAAAAAATAAAAAATTATAATAGACTAAGACTTTATTTTAAATTATCTTTTCCTTCAATCAAGCCACCGACCTATAAGTAAATTTAAAGATAAATTGTTAGAAGATTCCCTCTGCAACAAATTCCAAAAAAATTAACACCACATTTGAAATTTCCTGTCATTTAAAGTTTCAACAGTAATGTCCGAAAAAATCTTAGTTGTAAGTTACGGAAGTGTTTTCAAATCATTGTTCCCTTCAAATTTATTTCTACCTTCATTCTCGTTCACCTACATATATCCTTGACAGTATGTCAGCCTACTGCTCAACTTGACATATCAACTCAAACTGAAACTAAACTTCTCCGTGCGAATCTATTTCTCTGATCATGAAGCATACACAAATTTAATACTACAATCGTTTGGTTGAATCTTCTCTGGTTCAGGAGTTTTTATGGCCCCTGACAACACTTTAAACAGTCGCTGCCCTTTCAAATCCAAAACACTTGTAGCATATCAATTACAAAAGGATTAAGGTTACTCTGGGAAAAATTAGAAGTCATGCTAATGACCGGAGTAACAAACAGAAAGCGAGCTAGGTAATAGGCATGTGCGCTTGAGCTAGTGATAAACTTTTACTGCGAGCAAGGACCTTGTATCTTTGGATCCTTATCAATCAAAAAATGCCTTAATAAATTGCAAGAAGTCATATAAAGTTTATTATCATTCAAATATGAGAAGTTAAGTTAATAGGTTTGAAAATTAAAGCAATGAACGAGTTTAAATGGGACATGTATCCCTACGACTGTGATTATAATATATAAAAAAATATATATATACAAAGTCAGCTAGCTACACAAATAGACGATCCGATAAGAACATATAAAAAATACAACATGGCGATCATGACAGGACATGAAAGTTGTGTTCCTTTGGTTTAGTATTAATTGTTGTTACTTGTAAAAAAATATGTATTGTAATAATATATGTTATTGAGGTGAAGAAGAATAAGGTCCTTATGAGCCCTCAATAAAAAAATTATATTTTTCACAAATATATGGTAAACTTGGGGAGGGTTGTGGCATAACGAGTTTCATAGAGAAATTACAAAAAGCTTAAAGGTTGCTCTGGGAAAAATTAGTAGTCATGGTAACGACAAGAGTAATAAACAAACAGAGAGCAAGCTAGGTAATAGGCGTGTGCACTTGATCTGGTGATAAACTGTTAATGCGAGCAAGGGACCTTGTATCTTCAGATCCTTATCTATCGAATAATGCTTTAATAAATTGCATCTTTTTAAATCTGCTTAACGTCTCTCTAACAGCGAGGTCTTTAGAGACAGGAAAGGATTGGGGGCAAGGAATGGGAAGGAATCCGGCCATGGCCTTTTGAAGGAAGCATCCCGGCATTTTCCTGGAGTGATTTGGGAAACCATGGAAAACCCAAATCTGGATGCCCGGACGGGGATTCGAACCGCCGTCCTCCCGAATGTGAGGCCAGAACACTAACCCTTACACCACCACGCTCGGTAATAATAAATTGCAAGAAGTCATATAAAGTTTATTATCATTCAAATATGAGAAGTTAAATTAATAAGTTTGAAAATTAAAGCACTGAATGAGTTTAAATGGGACATGTATCCCTGGCGACTGTGATTATAATCTAATTAAAAAAAAATGCAAAGTCTGATAGCTACACAAATAGACGAACCGATAAGAACATATAAAAAATACAACACACTGAATTTATTCCGTGGGTCTGCAGAAAATTATTCTGAGCCCATACCAAACCTTCTCAGGGACTTATGACTCTTAACCAACACTCTTGCAAATAACTTACTCCCCATAAACGATCAGAATTCAATTACCAAACCACAAAAACAAATAATGGTTCACGCCAGTTGAAAAATTTCTTGCACAACTTTTATTTTCCTGTGGGCAGAAACATATGCTCCCAAACTTGTTTGGTGATGGACTGCCCCCCTTCTCCGAGCTCACCCCTACTTATAACATCTCAATATGACGCTACCACGCCTTATGCCACTAAACACCAATGGTGCAACTTTTCCCCCTCGTGCTTCTAAAACAATTGTGCCACACTGTAAAAGGACTCAGTATGGCCCAAAACGCTCAAATAAAGCCTTAAATAAACCACCATAATGTTACAAGATGTTTTTTGATAAAATTGTTACCATTCATTAGAGAATTTCATGAATCAAAATATAAATACACTAATCAGCCAGAACATTACGACTACCTACGTACTATTTATATAAACCTATTTGGGCGATAGCAGCATCACTGACAAGGATGACTGCTAGTCA
>JARYHS010011408.1:203255459-203447234 GCA_031002005.1 Vandiemenella viatica
AAAGACTTCATTCTTACATACATTTTCTATATTACACGATAATAGGTGCACGTTTCAGCACTCATTTTTGAGTACATATATAATGAGAAATCACTGTTTTATGCTAAAAACATTCCCAGCATTGTCACATCAATTTTCGGCAAATTAGAGCTGTTTGATGTTGTAAATCCAGCATCCGCTGTAAAAATTATTTGTTTTATGGATTGGTTCCCAGAAATAAGTAATTGATCGAGTTAAAAACTTATATATGTGATACAATACTGTTTACATGGGACAAAACTGGTCTTCCCCGAGATGTGATGTCAAGTGCTCCAATTGGTGTTTCACATCATATGGCTAACAGCTGTATATCTGCAGCTTTACTTTTTAAAAATAATGTATTTTCAACTCTTATCCAACAAATAAAGTTAATAGGTATCCTTATAACTTACTCTATCATTGTACAAGATTAATAGTTTTGTTTTTTGTGTCAAGTACCTTATTCGTGGCAGGGATGAGAAATGCAAATAAAGATACAACAATTGCAGCAACAAAAAAAGCTGAATGGAGAAATAATGTATGTAATTGGCACCCTTTTTTCATCAAACAATTATACAACATAAGGGACGAGAGAGATAAACCTTCACTTGCAACAATGTAGAAACAGAAGAAACAAAATCACACAATTTCACTGAAATTTTCATGTTTAAACCCCTCAACAGAAGAGAAGGAGTAATTAGAGTGAAGACCAAGGAGAAACTAAAATGGGGAGAAGGATATGACAGGAGATTAAGATTGGGCCAACAATATCAGAGAAATGGAGGCGAGGTATAAAATGTGAAATGGCCCAAATTGAAAAATTCTACTGCCAAGGAAGATATACGGCTAATTATCACAAATTGTCCATGTGTGTCGATGCATTCCTTGCTGATATTATGAGTAGGTTATTCCCTTATTCTAATTTTGCCATCCAGCTTTTTATTTCCTTGCAATCTACATATAAAGATGTTGCATCAGGTGTCTAGAATGTGTTAGACAGCAATTTAAGCTGGGTGATAGTAGTATTGTGTCTGTCATGGGACTCAACATACTGAATGAGTAATTCATGTGTGTACCACAAAAAATATATATATATATATATATATACGGATGCAAAAAGATTTTAGCATCCACAATAAGAATTTATCAGTACACAAATTTTACCATCACATGACCAGAAATATGACACTGATTAACTGTGAGTAAGCTGTGCTTGATTATTTGCCAGAACTGTACTTACTCAAGTACAGCATAATCCCAATTACAACATAAGATTCACATTGTTCCCGATTTTAAAAAACTGTAGCTAACATTAAGTACGATCATATTTCACTCATGAAATGATGGAACTCTCAGGTGCCTTCTTAAAATATGCTTTCTAAAGCGATATCCAAGGGTTGTAAACATATTTCGAACCATATTTAACCCTCTGAAATGCCAGGAAACAGTAACATTTGATTCTCCAAGTTGTGGTGGAACTGTTTGATCTTTTTTGTCAACAGTATTTATATCTAAATATTCTTTACAAGATGCAGTTGAAATCAGTGCAGGATCATTTAACATCTCAAAATGATTACTTCGATCTTCCGCACAGAAATCAATATTTAATAACATTTTTCTTCTTTTCATAGAATCTCTCAACGGATACAGGCTATCCTTAGGTTCATACTCTACATGACACAGCTCGTTACACTGAAAGGAAAAGAAGAATCAAATCAGTAAGAATTAAGATCACTGGTATCATAAACAAAAAGTTCATATAATTTTTTCAGTTTGTTGTTACAATCTTGAGAGTTACAAATTTGCAGATTGTCATTAAAAATTGTAAATTAAATTAAACTGTAACAAGGACTACAATAAATCTGAACTCTGGACATGAGAGCATTGTGTTTTATCCAACTTCTTAGACTTATAATGAAGATTGTCTGCAGTTCACCAATACATCTAATTTACTGCTATATCCAAACCTGGTAATAGTATATTTGATTTGATTCTATATAAAAGCAAATTAATATATCACATTTTCCCCCAGGTACAAAAGTGATTTTGTCATGGGTTTCGAAGCACAAATTAAAACTGGTTGTATTATGAACTTCTAAAATCTGAAATGGATGTCAGAATTAAAAGAAGAAATTCTGGACACAGAATTGCAAACAACTTACTTTTCTAGATTGGGAATTCACCTAAATTAAGAATGACTTTTCAAAAATGCTTGCAATGACCCTTTTTGAAGATGATAAACATTATTGAATTTCGTATCAAAGGTTTCCATAAATTTCTCAACAATCATTAATAAAACAAAAAGAGTAAGATTTTTTTATGCTTGACCATACATTGTTGTATGTTGCATTGATAGATTTATAGAATGTTGCAAGAAATTTTGCAGTCTCTGTAGAATTGACTCAAGAAACATTACACCAATGAACATTCAACTTCAATTTTAAAATCCAGGGCTATAAAAGTGCAGACCACCATGTGAGGATTACCCCTATATCTCCACTGATTATGCCTCACACCAAAGGGCAAAACATGCCTTGGGAGTAAAAAATCCAGTCACCAAAATAATCATTTGAAGATGGTGTCTTAGTTATAAAATTTATTGCTCGGCAACAGTGGAAAAATGACCTACAACTGGAGTAATAATACAGTTTATCATATTGAACAAGTAAAACTCAAAGAGATAATGTGAACTATTTATCACTTGAAAGAAATGGGAGAAAACAAGGAAAGATCACTGAAAACAGTTGTAGGTCATCACTTTGTTATTTTGCTAGTCTCTTTTAGATACAATGGATAAGGAAGCAATAGGTATTACTTATCCACAGTCTGTGTAATGACTTTTATTGCAGTTCGCTTATATCCTTTATCATCAATCTCTTTAATGCAAATTTTCAATTATCAGATACATTAGGATGAGAAGAGCTCTTGCCAACTGTGGTGAATTATTGTCGGCAAAGTTTGCACTTGGCATTCGTTGCTATGTTAACAAACAGTATTTCAGACGAAGCGTGCAGCATGTTAGCCAAAAGCTTAGACAGGCAAATAACACAGCAGTCCTGGAAAATCCAGTTATTACAAGCAAGATTGTTATTACTTTTTTCCTATCATTCTGAATTTGTTGATGTGCCAAAGTCTGAAAATAACATGTGAAGTTCTCCCAGCTACAATAAACATCTGACGGGTGTGAATAGAGAGATGTTTATTATCACAGAGGTAAACAATTATGGAAATTTAACTTAAAAGTGTATCCACTATTCAATACTCAACACTGATAATGGAAGGCACAGTATCTTTCATCTTACTACTTTACACCTCATTGACATTGAGATCATTATAGGTGTAAAAGAACTGGGGGGCAGGGAATGGAAAGAAATTTGGCCACAGCTTTGGATGGAAACATCTCAGCATTTGCCTGCAGTGATTTCAGAAAAACCACAGAAAACCGAAATCTGGATGACCAGAAATAAATGTGAACCTGTGATCTGAATGTGCGGCCATAGCATTACCGCTCACCTACCACACTTTGTAGATACAATATAAACGAGTTATAGCGGTTAGCATGTTGTTAAATGATCAAATCTGGAGGCAGTGGACCAGAAAATTGGATACATTGTCATTGCTTGATTTTCCATATATATATTTCATATAGTAATGATGGACCATTAAGTGTGATCAGCATAAATTTCAGAAACACAACAGAATACTGCAGAAAACATTGCATAATCTACCTTATCAGCTTGAATCTGATTACAAGTACTAATTCCTTGGCTTCTGAATGACAGAAACCTCACAGTCACTTTAAAGCACTGAATGTAATATCACCAGTGACCTCAATGAGACTGGAATCATCTCATGTCTACAGAGCATTTTTAGCACCATAGTTCTAGAGGACAATTCCAAATCACATATTGTGTTCTTTGTAACACAGTAGAAACCAGTACCATTCATTATTTGATCTACATGTTCACCAGGTATACTACCTATTGAACATGGTTATCAATTGTTGACAACTGGATGTTCAAAGATCTTCAGTGTTCAGTCCTAATGGACTATGACATGAATAAAACAGTTTAACAAATAATTCCCCTGGGCACTATTCATAGCTTCTTTTGACTGCTGCCATGATTTATAGCAGATTACAAGGGTTTCATGAGGTACAAACTTTTTTCTCTTGTTTATTGTTCTTGCTAATCACTTGTGTCTAGTTACACCAGTAACATGTAATGGAAGTTTTATCTTCAGTGTTATGTTCCTTTAGCTAACACTATTTTAAAAACAGTGTAGTCTAAAAAAATCTATGGAAAATAAGGAAGATGACACACCATATTAATGAAGTAAATTATAGAAGAGTATGGTGTAGCTAAAAATTGTACCTTCAGAGCAAAATCAAATTTTAGAAAATAATGGAAGTTATAACAAATTGTAAGCACCTTAGAATTTTGTTAAACATAAAGATCGATCGTAAAGTCGCCGAAGTTGAACTTGGAAATTTTGAGAGGAGTAGTTTTCAACTTAAAGGAATGTTCCTGTAATCCTTCCCATAGGGACAATTCGCAATAAAAATCATTTTAAAGTGTATTTATCATATCGTGAAACGTTTATTTTAAGAGATATTCAGGTTTGTTCATGTTTTGAAACATGCGATCGTAAAAGTAGAAATTCTAAGATTTGTAATATCTTTAAATTGCGTAAAGCTACAACCGAACTTTTATCACCAGCTATAGTCAGCACTGTCCCCGATATTTTGGTAATAAAATTAAAGGATTTAGTTAAGTTTAATTAGCGATTTTAATTAAGAGAAAATAATAAGCTTTTTTATTAAAAGAGATATTAATTTAAAAATTACATCAGTAGATAGCCCTAATTGAGATGATTTCGTACATATATTGGTTTTCATAAAAAGTTTTAATATTTGTCTGGTAATTAAGTTTTTGAAAATCGATTGTCGCTGTAAAAATTCAAACGTTTGGGTTAATCCCCTGCTTTAGAGCTTTCTATCACCACGCGGAATTAAATAAAACTTTAAAACTAATTACTCTAAATTTCTCACTAAACTGCCATTGGACTTCCAGTAGATAAGTCTAGACACTGTCAAAGTTTAAACATTTTTAATAGTCTGGATCGTCAAATAAATTACACACACTTTTAGCTACGCGGAAGCAAAAAAATGTGATACAGTTGCTTACGTCACTGATTCTAGTGGTTCCTATAAAAGGACCCCGCCGCCATCATGTTTCTGGTCTTTCTCGTTCCAGGAGCATTATGTGAGTGTGCCTGCGTCAGTCTTATGTCGGGGGGGGAGGAAATCGGTTGAAGGTGAAGCTACCAGGTCAGCCATGTTGAAACTTTGGTGTGAGAGCACGCGAGATTAACTTTAATATGAACTTATAAATTCACTAAAGGGGTCGGTCGGTTTAAATTTCTCTCCACAACTTGCAACCTTTTGGAAAAGTGTGTTCGATTTTCCTACTCAATTGTATAATGCTAATTTTGAACTTTTGACTTCTTTGAATAAACTTTAAAATTTTCGAGTAAAGTGGACTTGTGATTTCATAGTAGACAGTAAACCTTTTCTCTATTTGTGGCTTAACAAATATTGTGGCGACCTTCAAGCATTTACGTTGAGTCTGTCAGCCTACATGGTCTAAACTAAATTATTTCATGAACTTTTCGCAGAATTTTGATTAAACTTAAACTGTTAGCTGAGGCACTAAGGCGATACTACAGCCCCGGTATCGGCCTTGTCCTTACAAAATCTCATCTTGATGCATTCATACAAAGACTGACAATTTTGTTTATATGAGTAAAAAGCTCTTAAATAGATGAAAGTTATAGGAATTACATTCTGGAGATATATAATTTAAATGAATTTATTTCTGGTGTGTGCTGTGTTATTACCCTTTTTTTATGACAACAGCTTACCATTTTACTTCTACTACGTTTTCTGCCCATTCTCTGTGGCAAGTTGTAGTTCATCTCACGAAGTACATCTATTCTTCTCATTGGTCTCCTGGAGCTGCTATCTTTGCGTAATGTCTGGCGATTTTCATGATACTGAAAGACTAAAAAAATAATCAGTTGTGAAGAATACATGGCTATAAAACTATCATCAGAATCAAAAAGAAATCATATATATTACTTCTATAAGTCTTTTTTTGTTACAAGCCATTATCTCCGGTCATACTTAACCGAAATAAATTAACAAGGTGTCATTTTAAAGCTTATGTTCTCCACTTTGGCCATATCATATTTTAAGAACGGATTTTTTTCTGGAATTAGACCCTTAAAGGGCAAAAATATAAATATTTCTAAAATGTTGTTTTTTGTGTTACGAGTCATTTATCTCCCTCGATACCTATCTGAAATCGTTTAATGAAGTATCACATGAAAGATTAAGATCTCCGCTTTGGTGACATCATATATTAAGACAGGAATTTTTCGGAATTCGACACTTAAAGGACGAAAGTGTCAATATTTCTGGAACACGTTTTTGTGTCATGAGCCATTTATCCTCCTTCATATCTAGCCGACATAGGCAAATGAGGTAACATTTTAAAGATTGATGTCTCCGCAGTGGTCCACATTATATTTTAAGAAAGGAATTTTTCGTAACTCAACCCTTAAAGGGCAAGAATGTCAATAATTCTAAAATGGTTTTTTTGTGTCTCGGGTCATTTATCTCCGTCGATACCTAACCCAAAACGATGAATGAAGTATGATTGTGACTTTGGTGACATCATATACTGAGAAAGAAATTTTTTGGACTTCAACCCTTAAAGGGAAAAAGTATCAATGGTTCTTCAACGCATTTTTGTGTCATGAGCCCAGGGCCTTAACTATAAACTTGGAGGCCCCGGGGCAAAGCTTTATAGTGAGGCCCCTAAATATTTCTTTCTTTTTGTATGCATGGGGATTTATTCCAATTCGAAAAAAAATTGTTTTTATCTATTGGTCCATGCAATGGTATCAAAACTAGCTACAAAAGGTTCACTAAGCCAAATATTCAAGTATTTATCTAGCTTATACACTTCACAATTTTTTAAATTCATTATTTTTATGATACAGGTTTGGGAAACTAAATATTCAGTTCTTATGGTTGTAAAAAGGATAAGGTGAACAATGCAAAAGCAAAGTACTTACAAAAGTACAATTTCTAAAAAAGAGTGTATGTTTATTAAAATTTTATAAAATCACACATTAAAAATACATGGTAAAATATTTACTACACTGTTGTTAACATAAAAAACTTAATACACTAACTTTTAATAAGATTAAACTTGCGGAAAACTTTTAATTGATAAATTAAAATTTTACTTTAGAGCTATTAGAGTTTTTCCAAATACCACCACCCGTTCAGAACTCCGCAGATGGGAACTAGCCTATCAACATATCCTTGACACCAGACACACCCCTGGCCTAAACCTACGTTAAACCTGTCACTTGCTATCTCTCATTTCATTTTACAGTCGGTTATTTATATATATATATATATTTTTTTTTTAATATATATTTTCCTCTTTATTTATTTATTTTATTATTTTTTATTTTTTGTATATATATATATTTTAAATTATTCTATCTCCCTTTATTTTCAATTATAACTTTTTGAACTAAGCTACACAGACATTATATTCATTTGTTTCACTTTTATCGCGGGTCAAGCCTATTCCCTCCCCCCCCCCCCCCACCTCTCCCGGCAATTCTTCCACTACCACGCGTTTTCCGCCTGTGCTTCATTCATGTGGCAGGCTCGGATGTGACCACATCTTTCCCCCTGCCATATGTCTCGCCTCCTACATGAGGAAGACTAAAAAGTCGAAATATTGTGTAATTCTTTTGTTTTTGTGTTTTTACGTGTCTCGCCCTCCTGCCTTCATCTGTGTTAAGTGACGGGTAACTGTTTATTTTCCCTATCCTATCTTATTTTCAGTGCCTCGCGGCAGTTTCTTTGTTTCCTTTATCCTAACTAAAAGTTTAGGTAGATTAAAGGTGTAGTTATAATAGATGTAAATTATGACTGGAAAATAGAGTAGATTGAAAAGATTAAGGATTAGCTACATTTGATTGTTTCCTAAACATTTATTTCCTAACTTTCAAAGAAGCGAATTCATCAATTACTTTGTCAAAGTTGACTTGTTGAGCTCGGTCATTCTCATTTTTTTCCCCTTCTTTTTACTGCTTAACGTCTCTTAACAGTGAAGTCTTTAGAGACGGCATTCTCAATAGAAAGCAAACCTAAGCTACTGGGTCTTTCTTGAGCCATTGTACTTCTCAAGTAATTTTTAATCAATTTAAGCTTAGAAAAGGACCGTTCAGCATTAGATATTGTCACAGGAACAGTCAAATACATAATGCACGCTGTGAAAATATCTGGATAGCTTGATGAAAGAGAACTGTGGTCGACTATTATATAATTAGCAAATTCCTTAACACTTTTCATTTTTTCCAGTTTGTTTTGAAACGAATTTTTCACTGAACATAATTGTGAAGGAAAGGCTAGACTCGCATCATTTGGAAACGTATTAATGAAATAAACTGCTTTTTAGTGAATATCACTTTCACTTGCATTGGCTAAAAAATCAGGTTGTATTAATTGATAAGTGTCAAAAAGAGGTTTTGTCCCTTCAAAACGGTGATCAAGTTGAGTACAAAGTGTGTCTACCATTGGATAGAACACAGTGACTTGGAAACAAGATTATGGGTCTATTAATCTCTCGTCTTCACTCAATTCATCAAAGTGTTTTCATCATTTTGTTCTGGCGAAATTCTTTGTATATTCCCCATCGACTACAAACATAAAGAATTTTGTTGATTCGATATGTTGTCATTGTTTCAATTTCAACGTATCTGCACTTAAGTTCTGTGAAATTTTTATATCAGGAGAATCCACTTCTACTTCATTTTCTTCCGAAGTGCCTTCCAAAGCTTGGCTCGTTGTTTTCTCCGGCCCTAAAAAGAAAATGTGTGTCAGGAAGTCTGTAAAATTTTATTTTAAAAATATCGGAAAGGTCAAAGAGAGAAAAACATATATTTTTTCCTCTTAGATTTTAGAGCTATACGTATATAGGCACATACATTTAGTATATATACGTATATAAGCAGGGCTTAAATTACGCCGGAGCCCATCGAAGCTAAAAAAAAAATACACACTATAGAGGTACTGAAACTATTTGGAGGAATTTAATTGCATCTGGGGCCTCTTGAGTGCTTAATCCACCACTGATTGTGTTTTATAGGAATGTCAAGGTACCGACAGAAACATTTGAATTATACACGTTCGAATTATTCAAGTCTGACTACTATTTTTACATGAATTACACATCACACTGAATAAAGCAAACCATACATACCTTTCTTATCACCATTCCCTGTCGAGTGGTTTCCACTGTCCAGCCATATTGACAACTTCTTCGAACTTTTTGCAGCCTCCAAGTTTCTTCTTTTTAGAGTCTGTCTTTTTTGATTTCCACTTGGCTTGTGCCGAATTCGTTTCATAATATAAACTATTATATCAACACGAGCAAAGTAAGACTAAACAGGGCCGGCGCTAGGATTTTGGGGCCCGGGGTAAGAGATCTTAGCAGTCACGTAACCAGTTGGGGGCCCTTGGCCAATTCATCGGTTAGGGCCCTCCCAAATGGGCGGCCATTTGACACGCTTACCCCCTCCCCCCTCCCCTAACGCCGGCCCTGAGACTAATTAATAAACAACACGCGTACTATCCCTACTATACGACTCTCAACTGCACCGACAGTCCGATACGAGCCTTCACGTAAGACTTCACGGGTGATTTCGATTTTTGCACAAACTTGCTTCTTTTAAACGTTTACTATCAACAACCAACTCAGTCAATTTCTAAATGGCCACTGGCTTCACAATAACAAACGTCATTGTTCACAAATACAGTGGTGCCAGAACTCATTAACGCCACCTATTGTTCGATAGTAAAAAGGCAACCCTCGTAATGATGAGCAGTTAGCAAACGAATGAATCATCATGAATAGCACTAGCCCACTGCACCTGCCAACCTGCACTTGACACATCACTCGGCAAGCACCTGGAGCGACATGACACATTCGATTCGACATTCTGCTGTCTGCTCTAGAGCTGCTTTTGCATGTGAAGCGTAAGGAGTATATAAATGGACACGCAAAAACATTTCCTCCAGCACTTTGATGGATTTTCTTTATTATTAACTTTTACCTAGGTGCTGGGTATTAGATATTAAAGTTAGATTAGATATTAAAATAAAATAATTTTTTAACCATCAGTTTGGTGCCCCTCGGGCTTGGGGGCCCCGGGGCAGTGCCCCGGCAGTTGTTACGGGCCTGCATGAGCCATTTATCTCCATTTATATCTAACCGAAATAGATAAACGAGTTATCATTCTAAGGATTAAGGTCCCCGCTGTGGTCACATCATATTAAAGAATGGATTTTTTTTCTGAATTTAACGCTTAGAGGGCAAAAATATCAGTATTTCTAAAATGCGTTTTGTGTGTCTCGAGTCATTCAGCTCCCTTGATAATTAAACAAAATTGATAAATGAGGTATCATTTTAAAGACTGAGGTCTTTGGTTTTGTTAAAACATATTATAAGAAAGGAATTTTTCAAAATTCGACCCTTAAAGGACGAAAGTATTAATAATTCTATAACATATTTTTCTGTCAAAAGCCATTTTTCCTCCCTCAATACCTACCTGAAATCGATAAATGAGGTATCGTTTTAAATATTAAAGTATACCTCTCTGGTCGCATCAAGAACTTTCTCCAAATTCAACCCTTAAGGAGCAAAAATATCATCATACATAATTTTTTTTTGCCTCGCTTGATGCTTAACCGAAATCGATAAATGAGGTATGATTTTAAAGACCAAGGTGTCTGCTTTGGTCACACCATATTTTATAAAAGCATTATTATTTTTTTTTATTTTTTTGAATTCTACCCTTAAAGGGTAGAGGTATCAATATTATTTCTGTAATGTGTGTGTGTTTTTTTAATTAGGAGCCATTTATATCCTTCGATACATAACCTAAATCAATAAATGACATATCGTTTTAAAGATTCTGATTAGGTAAAATCATAAATTAAGAAAGAATTTTTTGGAACTAGATGCTTAAAGAAGTCGTGTGTATGAGACAGTTCAGAGCCAAGTCCCTATATTGCAGCAGCAGATATCACAGAGATGTCAATAAACTGTGTTTTATACAATAAGTAGCTTTTCGGATATTTTTTATTTCTGTTACGGAAACATTTTTGTTTTGCTATACAATTCCAATGTAAATATTTTATTTGCACAGCAACACATATTACAGAGATGTTGATATGCCGTGTGCATTTTGTTCAGGCTGCTTGTTTTTTGTTAAGGTCAGTGGCAGTTGTCGTAAATACAGTGTGTTTTAAATTTTGCTAACTGTTTTGTAATATGTTGTAAGTATTTTGATGTGTACCTATTACAGTAAACAAATAAACAAAAGAGCGGTTCTACTTTTCATTATATTACAAGCATTCAACCTCACAGTTCATCATATTTTATTCGCGAAATTTTCGCACGGATCGTCTAGTAATAATGGAAATTATTCACGCATGTTACAAACTATTTCAAGGTTTTCTAATATATCAGTGCCTGGGATAATTCTAATTTAAGACAAGAAGATCATCAGAGAATTGTTGGCAAGGCTAGGAAAGGAATCAGCGACTCTTAGGAAACTAATCAAGCATTCCTTTAAAGTAATAGCTCAAAATGATTCCAAAGCAAATCTGCGGAACTTAATTGATTTTTGAATCTACATTTTAAAAAATAAATTAAAACATGATTCCAATGTTATCACTAATGTGAAAGATTCAGGTAAGGAAGAAAATTTGATTGAGGTTACATTTTCCCTGTCAGCCTGAAAATTGAAGCGTGCCTAGTATCAAATATGTACTTGTAGAGCAGCTTACATTGCCCAAGTTCAGAGCAACTCGGACAACACAAACACTGATACAGGATGTATAACTCTTCTGTATTTTACGTATGTCCAACTATTAACCAATTGCCCATTGTAATGAATAGTCACAGACACGGCATCAACACAGAATTATTGCTGCACTTTCACTACGTTACAATGAACACAATTCTTCTTTGTTCTATCGTACCTTTCCCTGTAGAAGCATTTTGAAATTGTGCAGTGGGAGCCTGCATACCAGAAAATATTTGGTACCAGGTAAAACAAAACAGATGGAGGCTAATATCTGATTACTTATCTTCTTCACCCATCCCTCCTTAAATAAACTGTTTTTTCACCCTTTTATTCTTCTCTTCATTTGCTGAACAACTGTTTGCTGTAGACGAAACCCATGTTATTAAATTCGAAGTGTTTTCTCCCCTGATGAAATAATATTACTAAAATTAATTTATTATAGTCTATATTTGACAAAATCTCTATTTCCATGTCATTCTTAATTCGAAAACGCCAATGTCCTATACTCACACACACACACACACACACACCTCGAAATCGGTAAGTTGTTAGTTGTACCACAACATTAACCGGTATACATGATCTGCTGCTGTTAGAAAACTGAACACAAGAGTTCTACTATTACTCTGCATTTATGTATTTACTGCATCCTGCAGGAATGTGTTAATGGTTCCTTTTGTTTCCTTACTAGTATCTTTTAATCAGTTTCTTTTGGTTCAGGATGAATGAACCATATTTAATTTTATTTTATTACACAAAAAGGCTCTTATTCTTTATAGCAATTGAATCGTAACAAATCAAGATCTGCAGTTGTTATTAAGGCTTTTTACTATGGAAAACATAATGGACATTTCAGTTTTTTAATTTATAAACAGGCCTGGAAGTCTACTAGACATATGCTTTATAATACAGGAGTATGCCAAGAGTAAAATGACTTTCTTAGTGTAACATTTCCATATAGTGTCCTATGACTTCTTACCAAATTATATTGTCTTCATGCTGCAAAATGAGATAGGTGAATATTTCAAAAAATTGTGAAATTCTGTTTCTGTCGTATACAAAATTACTGTACTATCAGACAACACACAATTTTAATATACTTCTGAAACCCCTGCTTGATGCCACCAGCACTATTCAGTAAGAATAAAACCAGAGCACAATACCAGTTTAGCCAACTTACATGAACTGATACAAGTGAACTTAATTTAAGCACATTACTACAATTTGAGACTCAAAGAGGTCTAACAAATGAATTATTTTAGATACTTTGTTTCACAATCCACATGTGCTTTGGGAAAAAAAATCTCAAAATTGTATGTATTGTTAGCTTCACATCTAAATGAGCCTATTTTTATAATTATTGATTAATGATGGCAAACTGCTATTGGGCAGTGAAAATAAGGAAGGATAGGGAAAATAACTGATCAGTTACCACATATGAAGGCAGGACGGCTAGGATGAACACAAAACACATGAACATACTTTATTGTATTTCGGCGAATAACCTGACTCATGATAGAGGCAAGACATACGGCAAGGGGAAAGATTTGTACACATCCAGACCTACTACATGAATGAGCACAAGATAAATCAAGAGGCAAGAGTGCAGAATGTAGCGGTGGTGGTGGTGGTGAGGAGGTGGTGGTGGTGGTGAGGAGGAGGTGGGGGAGAAGGGTGGAGAAAGTTGACTAATTATTGTGTAACCTCTGTGTGATGATTTGTAAAAATGTGTCAGGTTTACTGATGGGTTGAGGCCAGGGAGATTTCTAGGATATGTTACTAGGCCATTTCCGACCTACAGAGTTCTAGAAAGGTAGTGGTATCTAAAAAATCCTTAACAATTCTAAGTGTAAAACAAGTGTTGAGGACATTGGACTTTTGTGAGCTGGCATGGACTGCCACTGGGAAATATGGATTGGCAGTGGAAACATTTTTTTCCTGTGGCTGTTCTTATTGGTGAGACAAATGTAAGGAGCAGTGCAGTGAAGGCAGGTATGCTAGTAAATGAGGTGAGTGGTAGAGCAGGTGGCATGTCCAATAATAAGAAAAGATGCCCTGTGATTGGACTGAAATAGGAAGTGGCAGTTCCATGCTGCATGTTTTGCAGTGAGGTATATTGCATGGGAAAGATCAATTTGGAAGTCTATGAGATTCAGAAGGTAATTACTTGTGGACCATTATATTTATCAGATTTGGAGGACTGCTGAAGCATGTGTGTGGTCAGTGGGTGAGATTTTGGGAAGGAGGACACAGATTTCAGTGAAGGAATGTAGAAAGTTAAGCATACAGCAAAGGATCTGATTAATGGATTTTGAGCCAGGAGAAAACTGGTAGATGGTTAGCTTTGAGAGGCACAGTTGTGGGTGGTAGAATTAGATTTGCTTTTCCAAAAGATCAGGAGAGTAGGCATGGAAAATGAGAGTTTGTGATAGTTTTCGAATTACTTGGATTGTGATCAATGATCGGAACAGATGCATTTGCCACAGATTGTAAGGTTGTAGGCAAGGGAACATTTGGCATTGTAAGGATGACAACTATCCAAGTGTAAGTGCTGTTGTAAATTTGTTGGCATGACATGCGCAGAAGTGTGGAGGGCATTTTGTCGTATAGAGATGTACACATCAAGAAAGGTGACACCAGTATGGGAATACAACAATATAAGGTTGATGGAGTGGTGTTTTTTGTGTTTGTCCTGGCCCTGCTGCCTTTACCTGTGATAAGTGATGTTTTATTTTCCCTAGCACTCCTTGGTATCAAGGATAAGAATAAAATAAATTACAGATACACATGTACTGTAAATTATCAAGCATAGCTGTAGTCGACCCTCCAGCAGCACTGTACGCATGATGCATTAGACTTAATCAGTATTTAATCATGGTGAATACTTTGATTGCAAGAAGACTCATGACAGAATATATTCAATTGATTGATTTTATTACTCGGCAGTTAAATTAGCAGACACTTTTTACAAAAAAAAAAAAAAAAAAAAAAAAAGTTTGTCAATGTTACATTGAACAATGTAAGCTATCACTAATATGACATATGCTACCACTATGTATAGCATCATTAAAATGGTTGGTTTTGGTTGATCTGTACACACATATGCAAGGTTTCATATTTTACAGTTTCTGTCTGTGTATGATGGACGAAATATGGAACTAACTGGAATAAAATAATATACTATATGTTAACTGATAACATAAGCTATTACCATGTGAAGTTTTGTTAAAATGGTTCAAGCACACACAGATAAACAAAAATTTCAGAACTTACAATTTTGAACTCTGATCCATTAAGAAGGTTGTAACTTTCTGGGATAAATTCATGTGTTAACCCACAATATAAGCTTTCACAACGCTTTTTTTTTTTTTTTTTTTTTTTTTTTAAATTTGACCATTAGCTAATCTAGATAAAAAAGTATCCCACGTCAAAAACCAAAGTATCACCAAATGCATTTTAATTTAAATCTATCCATTAGTTTATGTGTGATGCACAGACAGACAAAATTTCTAATTTTTTCATTTTGGCATCTCTATCAGTCATGTACATTACAATTACTCTAGGTTCGCAACAAATATTCGGCAACTATTCAGCATTCGGACCACTTTTATCCTAATTCGGCCGAATACTGTTAGGTAATTGCCGGAAATAAAACGATTTATTCATTATATGATAATGTATTTTACATATAATTACAAAAATAACAGTACATAATCACCTTCCACAATGTCAAAGCAAAACTAAAAGCATATTAAATATCTATTCACTTGCTTAATGATAATTTAAATTAGGAGTGGAAGATTGCTGATGCAGAAAAACTATTTTTCTGCATAGTCAAGCAGTAGCAGTTGTTACAAGGTGACAATCCGAATTTAATGAAATGAAGGCCATAATCTAAGCTTTCTTGCCAGAATTAATCTAGTCAAGAGAAACATTTGAAGGTATGAATTTCCCAGTTCCCCAAATTTTCACTGACAAACGTCGAGGATGATGAATGACATTTTGGCCCATGTTCAATATTTAGCCTAAATGCCCCTTCCCACATACTTAAAAACAAGGTTTAAAGGTTGTTTTGACTACGAAATAACTCACTCGGTTGTCAATCCACACTATCCGGTTGAAGAATGTCATACCGTACTTCAAGAAGAATTGATCAAAATAGTCACTACTGAACGACTAGGTTCAAGTGGTATCAGCAATTCAAGCTTCAGAAAGATATACCAGTTTCTTATCCTGTACTATGAAGTATCACAAGAAAGCTTTCCTATCTTCACATCTCGTGGAAAGCGCTTTTATCACAAATATATACATATATATATACTTAGTGCCTTTGATTTCATAGGAGCTAAGTAGTGAATCGACTTACAAAAAAGTGATAGCAAAATGAAACATGGTTTCATGTGGTGAACACACAAAGAAGCACAAGAACAGGAAAAACAATGAATATTTCAGATCTTGACCCTTTGTCAACAGGAGGACATTATGGAGGGAGGGTGGTGTAGGAGACCATCTCACAAAATGACCGTTAGTCTGGAACATGGTGGGGGTAAATTCAAATAGAGGACAGGAAAAAGGAATCTGTCACAAATAACTCAACGTCGATATTTGAGACCATATTTCAAGCATGTCTAAACAGGCACATAGTAGGTAGGAGGTAATTATACTTGAATAGATAAGTGAGAGACAAGCACAGATTTTGGCACCAAGCCGGCCGAATACTTTGCCAAATATTGGCTATTCGGCCAAGAATTCCTGTAGAATATTTGGTATTCGGCGTATGGCCGAGTATACTATTTTTTGCAAGTCTAAATTTCTATTTTTGAAATAATTTTTGCAATTTTATTAAATAGTATAGACAGGTTGACTGGTTAATACACAACATATTTCTCAGTTCAACTACGATTTGGAAATGCCTATTACTACACAGTTACAACAGTCTCTGTATAGTAGATCACAAAAAAGGAATTAGATTAGATATGTTCGCTTTGAGCCCATGTGAGAACAGTCCCAGGATGTGGAACAGTACATACAATTATTAGCAAATCAATAGTATTACCAACAAACTGATAACAGGTTAGCTACTAAGAAAACCATTAGAAAAATAAATATTGATTGCAATCTGCAAATAATATTTGTTACTATATCTGAGTGTAATTTTCAAATAATTTAATTGCTCCATTTGAAAACTGTTTAAACACAAAAGAAAACCATACACCATTTTAGTAATTGTGAGCAAATATTTAACTATTACCCATTCAGAGTTTATAAACTCTCCAGTATTAACAGTTTTCAGTGATACACTTGCTTTCTATTTTCCAGATACAGTTTAAACCAAAGTCCTGGCCTGTCACTAACACAATAGTCTAGGAGATCAATTAATTTTTGAATTAAAAAGGAGACGTACATTTCCGTGTCGACTGATACTCTATTGCACGAAGATGCAAAACCATCACCACAGCACGGAAGTTAAAACAATCAACAGGGAGGTGTACAACAGATAATAAATACTTCCTCTTTATATCCATTAGTAAAACATTTTATAACTGTAAATGACCACATGAATTATGAGCTTGTAAGGCAAGTTAACCTAAATTTTGTTATTTCAATGCCAAAATTTGTTTAAAGATTACCGAGTTAACTCCAATTCCATTGAATATCAAGTTTAAAGTGGTTTTTTTATAAAGTAATTCAAGGGTTAAGTATAAATAAACAGTGATATGAAGTAAGAATGTAAAAAGCAAAAATTGCAATCATGCAGTTTACATTATTTCGTGATGGAAAACGTTACATTCATCCTCAGAGTTGCTTTAGGCCATGAATAACAAAACGAGATATGTACCCTACCAGATAGGAATTTTTCCTGAAGAGATATTAGACTTTGAAGTAGAGTTTGTATGAATCAATAAGTCATCATAAACCACATTGAAAATTCCTTAAGTCACAACTTGATAGATAGGAAAGTGATTAATATCTCAAAAGATTCGTAAAACTTGATTACATCTTATGTAAGTCTGAGAGACATAGCAAAAATTTAAGGGATGATTTAGGAAGATCTTCGATATTGGACCTACCATGAGGTCATTGGAGGCAAAACTTTAGAAGGAGGAACTATGTTTAAAGGAAAGAGGAATTTTTTCTGAGCATAAAACAGTAGTTGCTTTTAAGATTCATGCAGTCAGAAAAAGTAAATTAAATAATAGGCGACTAATACTTGGAAATGGACGACTTCCGATGGCGAGACAAAATCAAAATTAGAATTACACATAAAAATAATAAAAATTTCAAAATATAGGAAAACTATTTAAGAAACACGTGGTTGGAACATTTTTCATTTCACCCTGTTAGAAAATTGTAAGCGGGAAGATTGTCATATCAAAAGAAAGAGGAGGAGGAGTAGACCACTTTAAAAGTTATTTGAGCTCGATACCGCAAATCCTTTAGACATTAGAGAGATTTTAGGATTCTACATCTACATCTATACTCTGCAATTCACAATTACTGTGGGTGGCAGAGGGTGCTAAGCACCAATCCTAATTCAGTGCATTCCAATCCCAAACAGAACGAGGAAAGAAAGAATACAAAAATGTATCAGTACAGCATCTTATTTCTCGAATCTTATCCCTCCTGTCATTGCGACCTAAATAGGTTGGCGGAAGAAGTATTTCGTTGCAATCGTAAATTAAAGATTTTCCCATATCCTCCAACAAATTCAAATGAAAACGACGTCGTCTGTCTGCCAAACAATCCCATCCCAGCCCAACCCAAGTATCAGCTCTGTGACACTTACATAAGGACTGTAACTAACGGTCACGAATCGAGCGGCTCTCCTCT
Source organism: Vandiemenella viatica (assembly GCA_031002005.1). Classification (NCBI taxonomy): domain Eukaryota; kingdom Metazoa; phylum Arthropoda; class Insecta; order Orthoptera; family Morabidae; genus Vandiemenella; species Vandiemenella viatica. Next base: position 203,274,270 of record JARYHS010011408.1, read on the forward strand.
GTACTTTGTCAATCCTTGTGATATGGATCCCAAATTCCACAACAGTATTCCAAATGCGGACGCACTAGTGTTTTGTATGCTTATATCCTTTGTAGGAGCATTACAACTTTTCAAATTACGACCTATAAAACGTAGTTTAGAATTAACTTTGCCTACAACAGAAGTTATGTGCAAGTCCCATTTCATGTTGCTTTGTACTGTTACTTCTAGATACTTCAGGGAATCGACCGTGTCAACAACTGAATTGTTAACTTTGTACTCATGAGCAAACGGGGTCTTTTTATTACTTATTTGCATTGCCTTGCACTTTTTGCAGTTAAGTGTAAGCTGCCATTTACAGCACCATTCCGAAATAACATCCAGATTGCACTGATTTGTCATGAAAATACTGTAATTTTGGGCCGTCACCATGTTGGTTTGGCGCGATACCTGGAAGTACCTCCATTCCGGCAACCATCATGGAAATTTCGGGACGCGTGTGACTTAGTCGAAAGATCCTCATGTAGCTGGAATCAGTTAAGGGTTCACGAGGGTTGACTGGCTTGATTCATTTGTCAGTAACTGTAACATTAATTTTGGAGAAGATTTCCGATGCCTACAGATGTCTATCAAACTTGTAAAATTTTGAGGAAGAATATAGTGAACTTTGAATTTATTTGAAACCACTGTGAACTTTTATTCTATTACATACCTTTGCTAGCTAAGGTGAATAGCTAGCTGAGGACCGAGACTAAAAGCAATCTGTTATCCTTAGGCAACATTATGGTCACAGTTAAGACTAAAGCTGTTAAAAGTTAACTCACACTAAGCATTTTGTTTTGACAAGATTAAAGTTAGGATATAATACAATCAATAATAAATAATTAAAAAAAAAAACACAACAAAAAAGATTGATAAATAAATAAAAGTTGCAGGAAAATTAAATATATTTCAAAATATAAAACTAAACCACAATTCTTACCTGTTTCACAGCATTTTTTAGAGCAGCAATCCACATTTCCCCTTCCAGCACAGATGATGTGTAAAGTAGTAGTGTCACATCTTGGCATGTGACTTTGAACATGCCCTTGCTTAAAATCTCGGTAACAGAACATTTCTTCAGAGGCAACACGCAACAACAGTGAAGAGAATTTGCTTCAAGTGTGTTGGGTTTTTTCAACTTGCAGTACATAAACATGTCATTGAAAAGAATGAAATAACGTATATGTGCACCCTTTCCACATTGTGACACCTGAAAAGAAATTTAACAAATAATTTTTTCAAGAATTGATTTCGAGCAAAATTATACAATGGAAAGATTGGTTAAAAATATGGTTAATAATGTAGCCATGTGCTTTTACTTAAATTTGTAAGAAGCAAACTTTACTTTTCATAGTACAAATATGATATTTTTCATTGATTATTCAAACCAATAATTGCAAAAGGCTACACTACAAAACTAGTAAGATATCTTCTAAGCAAGGCTTTTCTTCATTAAAGAGCCTTAAAAAGCCATGACTACTGACACATGTCATCTAAACGAATGGTAGGAGGTGGGGTGAGAGACTGGGATAATTGGAGGATTAGATGATTAAGGGAAGAACAGATTCAGCAGAGATATCAGAGACATTAATTTTAAGGGCACACCAATTATACTGTTGCTGATATATATCACAATACCATTTGCAGGTGATTAACACTATCTATTAGATAATACCAATGGATGTGGCCTCTATATTTGAGGTCAGTGAATAATTTTAAGGAGAAAGGATATATGCCTCTAATTTGTTTTCTTGTAAATCTCTCAATTCATACAAAGCAGAACCCCATCTCTTTCATCCTAAGCTGTTGTACAGCTCGTTTCTGGAATTCATAGTAAAAAGAGAGGATGGTTCCCTGGGCCACAGTGTATACTGGAAATCAATGCATACAAATTATGAACTGGTATTTTACACACAGACCTTATCATCATCCAGTAGCAAGAAACAAAATTTTAAAAACTTCAATGTGTGATAAAGCAAGATTAGTCAGTGAAAGTAAGAATTTGAGGAGATACACTTGGTCTCTCAACTTTATCTTGCAGTAAAGCTCCATCAGTAAAACCATCAAACCAAAGGACTTAGTGGTGGTGTCTGCCTTCATTTCTAAGGGTGGCAGATAAGATTGGTTAACTACCTAAAAAAAAAATAATCTGTCCTGTATATATGCCACTAAAATAATTTTACATGCTTACTAGGTTCAAAGACAGACTTGGCGGCTATTAAATTCCTAGCAATTGTGGCCAAGCATACTACAGAGAAACAACACGTACCATAAAGGAGAGGCTCAACAAACATATCACCAGTTTTCTGCCCTAGGGCAGGTTTCCACTTGGCTACTCTCCATGCTCTTCTGTCTTTCTCTTAAGGTCCATGTAGTTGCCGTTTTCTTCGATGTTGCCTGTAATTTTGCACCTTCTTCCTCTTATTCTCCTCACACAAACCAGACCTTCCAAGGCGTATTTTATCATGCATTCCCCTCTCAGCAAGTGTTCCATCCAGTTCTTCTTTCTCTCTTTTATGACTTGGAGTATTTTTATCCTTTCAATAACCCTATCCAGCATTTCAACATTACTTATTTTATCCACCCAGCTTATCCTCGCCATTTTCCTGCACATCTCAAATGCTTCTAACCGTTTTTCATCTTCTCGTCTCAGTGTCCACGTCTCCGACCCATAAAGAGCCACACTCCATACAAAAAAAATTGTCCAAGTCTTTCCCTGAGTGCTTTGTCTATTTTTCCAGTTAGTATCCCCCTTTTCCTATTAAACACTTCCTTCGCTACAGCAATATGAGTTTTTACCTCTTGATGGCACCTCAAATCTTCGATGATTGTACTCCCAAGATATTTGAATGATCATACTTGGCTGATATCAGCTCATCCTAACTTAAAATTTATCGTCAGCAAATCATATGCACTCTATTCTTTTGCCACCAATACGCACTCCTCTTTTTCCATTCAAGAATTTTCCAATAATTTTTTCCTGGTATAAATTGAACAATAATGGGGAAAGGCAACAACCTTATCTTATGCCTCTCCCTATGCTGCCCTCTCCCGACATTTTGTTTCCAATCTTTATTTGTAATTTCTGCTGTAAATATAGGTTTTGTATCAACCTTCTCTCCTTCCAATCTTCACTTTTCCTCTTCAAGATATCCATCAGCTTCTTCCATTGCAACATATCTGACAAATATAAATAAGCAAGTAGACTGTATTTCAGCTTACAGCCAAAAGTAGCATTCTGACAGAAGAGAGCCGATTGTGGTCCGGGCAAGTCAGAGAAGCAAATGAGGAAAAGATCCAAAACCAGTAGCGCCAACAGTGGGTTAGAACATGACCACACATGATCATGTTTGCTCAGAAAATGCAGGAACCTATCCAAGTGCCCTGTGCTGATCATAGTCAACTCTATGACATAACTATGCTTAGTAGACTTGCACATAATACAGGGCGTTCGCCGGAAAACGCTACCCCCCAGTCTGTTGCCGTCGGCAACTTGCTCGGTCAGTGGTGCCAGCAGTTTCCACCACACGGCACCGTGAATCACCGCACTGTTTAACACCTCCGCTGCCCCAACAGTGCAGTGCAGTGACCCTTACATTGTTAAGAACGGTTTCTTTGCATTGTAGCTAGTTTGTGACTTCAGTCTCTTATTAATCAGTGTTGTGAATAAACGTTTCTTTGCGGTTTGGCTGGTTTGGGGCTTCATACTCTTATTAATCTGTACCGTGTTTGAGTGTGAGTAAAATTATGGTACGTTACAGTTTGCAACAAAGAATATTTCTCTACGATACATATGTGAAGAAGAAGTCGTTTAAAAAGTGTCACAGTAAATTTCGTCGCGAATTTCCTGGCGCTTTACTGCCAGCTAAATCAACAATTCTGCGTCTGGTTAAAAAAGTAAGAGAAACGGGTTCATTTTTTAACAAAAAGAGACTGTCGGTCAACCGTATTCTCACAGAGGAGAAAATTGACGATATCGCTTTTCGACTAGAACAGTCACCCAAAAAATCATTAAGTCAGTTAGGGCAGCGTGTGTCTCGAAATATGTTCAGAAGATGTGAAATGTGCATTACACAAGAGGGTCAACACTTCCAGCATCTTTTATAAGGTAAGCTAATGAATTACGTCACATTTAAATGCTTAGCACACAAGTTTATGAAGCGTAATTATTATGAAATAGTCCGCGGCCGACGGTCGAACAATGCCGGAAACTGAGCGCTCGCTCGCCGGGAGCAGTTTCTTCCTTGTAGCGCTAACAGTGGGTTGCGTTTCCCGGCGAACGCCCTGTAGTTCGTGAAGGGGAGCGCTGAGTTTAGTTCGCAGCTAGCTCGCGAACTAGTTCGCGTCTCAAATTCAGAGAAACAGATCGTTTGCTCGCCTTGCTACCACTACTGCACCTGCTATTTTGTTTGTTATGCCAGTTTTATTAGGACATTACTTACTTAATCATTTTTTGTCATTTCTAAATGGAATTTAATTTGACCTTCTTGACTTAATAATAGCCCTTTCAAATGACATTAGCATGATCAATGGCCGCTGTTAACCAAAGTGCTCAAATGGGTAAATTGAATAAATGTTCTGTTTTATTTTTTACTTTACATGCATTCATAGATTATTAATTTTTAGAAGCCAAATTCTCCACTGAAAGTGATAATATTAAAAATAATGTTCTAGTATTCGTTGATAAATGTCTGGAGTATCTTAATAAATGGTTAGATTTTAATGAAAGCAATTGGCTATACAAAATGCAAAAATTAAGTTAAAAAAATGAGGTTTTATTTGATGACTGTGAGACAATATTAGAGGTTCTAAATTTACGAGAAAAAATGAGTATTAAAGTGAACGAATTTTACTCTGAAATAACAATATTACACCAAATCTAGTTAAAAGTAAGAGCAGTATTTCATTAATAAAAAATGAGCTTTTGATCGACATAAATTTAACAACTGAAAGTGATAAAGCATATTACAATTTTGCTGTAGACAAAAAATTGTTAAAGATGCAAGAAGTGTAAAAAATATAGCTTAAAAAATAAAATAGTAAAAACCATACCTTTTGTCCTTTTCTACTCTTTCGTAAAATATTATATTTTTGAAGTGTACTATATTTTTATAGATTATTCTAAAAAACATACTACCATCAACCGAAAAAATGTTGGTAACCCTAGCGGCGAATGGTGCTAGTTCGCGACCGGTAGTGCTCAGTTTAGTTCACAGTTCCTTAGCAAACTAGGTCGTTTCCCTCTGGAATTTCAGAAAGACAGCTCGTTCGCTCACTTTGCAAGCACTACTGCACGTGCTCACTTCTTTGTTATAGTAGTTGTGGTTATCGATCGTTGTCTTTTAATTGTTAATGGGATCAAAGTGTATTTTGTTTTCAAATTCCGTGTTCAATTTCCGTTTGTGACTTCTGCAATAATCATTAATGTTGAACAGTTATATTTCCTTTTCCTATTCTTTTTATATCTGTCTCTTCAGTGAAATGTGTCCACAGCGAACTGTGTTTCTTTTTAGACAATAAACTAAAACAAAAGTCGGTCTTCAGGAAAGGATCGAACGAACTAAGGAGGCATAGATCTGGGAACTAGTTTGCGTAGTTCACCTGTGGGAGCTCTCTTCTGAACTAGTTCGTTTGCGAACTACACAAAACTAATGGTCAGTTAGAATGTGGACTTATGGTAGCTGTATACAGGTGACATCAGCCATAGGCTTAGCAGTCCTCTGATGAAATAAACAGAAAGATGGCTAAAACATTGAATTATAATAAATTGTTTCAGCTCCATCTGGAAAAACAAGATACAGTTTCGAGAATGTGGTTTTCAGGAAATTTTAATTTAAATATTTTTTACATCTTAGATGTGTATGTTGATGAGTAATTTGTGACTGTGTGGAATGATGCTCAATCAGTACTACAGAACTTACCATCCTAAATAAATTGTGACGTCAATAAAGTTTTCAAGGAGTATGCTAACTATCCGAAAAGTAATTTGATGGTTGATGAACTGAAGGAAGGAATTAGGATATTGAAATATCACATTTCACAAAACAAACCTATCCTTACACCCATAAATAATCCATTTTTATCTGTTAATGACATGAAAAACAGTGTCACCATTATTCTCATTTGTCACAGTTAAAATTGAATAAATCATCAATAAATCAGCGGGAATTATATTAAAAAATATTTTTGTGCAATAAAGGGAAAGCCATTGTTTCCCCTTTCTTTTCTATCACAACATCTTGTTCAGTCACCTTTATTCTACTCTTTATAAGTAAACTACACAATTGCCAATACCAGCAAAACAAAAAAACAATTAAAAATATACAAAAATCAATGATTCCGCAATTTATATGTATTAAGGCTTTCTTACTATGTGAATAAGAAGCCAACCTATTACAATATCTCATTTTGTTACCGGAGAAAGAGATTTAGTTTAGATACAAAGGCTGTCCAGAAAATAACTTACCTTTTGAAATAAATAAAACCAAACCAACCACATAAGAAAAAGATTTAGTCTAGATACAAGGGCTGTCCAGAAAATAACTTACCTTTTGAAATAAATAGAAATAAACCAGCCACATAAGAAAAAGAAATTTTAATATATTCATTTGAAAGAGACAATCTTAAACTACTTTTCTACATAGTTGCTATTTAAATTGAGACACCTATCATAACAATGCACAAGATTTTTAATTCCATCTCTATAGGAACCCGTTGCTTTAGATTTCAACCACAAGTTTACACTGACATGAAGTTCTGTGTCACTGTCAAAGTGCTGTGTTCCAAACAAGGTCTTCATCACTGAAAAGTGGTGATAATCGCTAGGCACCAGATCTGGACTGTACAGTGGGCGACCAAACACCTCCCATCCAAAACCATCCTGGAGCTGTCGGGTACAATTAGCAGTGTGTCATAAAAACATTTTTTAGCTCAGTTTTCCCCGACACTTGTTTTGTATCGGGCACCTTAATTTTGCCAATGTTTCACAAAACCTTTCTGAGTTAATTATTGTGCCATGTTCAAGGAATTCAACCAGAAGCATTCCTCAGCCTCAAAAAATACAGTTTACATAATATTTCTGGCTGACAGCATCTCCAAACATATGACTGTTTTTCTGGGAAAACTCGTGTGTGCCCATTGCATGGACCTGTTTTTTAGTCTCACAATTGACATGCTTTACCCATGTCTCTTCTCCGGTTACGATATGATCGAGAAGTGCGTTATCATCCTTGTTGTAGGCTTCGTGGAAATTCAGCAATGCAGCATGACACTGGATTTTGTGATCTTTTGTCAATATTTTTGGCACCCATCTTGTACAAAACCCATGATAAACAAGCTTCTACGATACAATTTTATGCAGTAAACTTCATGAAATTTGTGGGAAATGAAACGAGAGTTCTGTAATTGTAAAGTGGTGATTTTCACAAATTTTGCTGTTAACTTGCAGGATTTTCTATTGTAGCCCACATTTTAATAATTCAAGTTAATTAAAGTGGAAAAATCACAGTCCACAAGCTACAACAGCTTGATGCATAGCGAGTGTAGAAACCTTTAGACACAAAGATGGTGGCTTCACCAACACCCATCTCCATGATAGGCTCAAACGTAAGTTAGTTTCTGGATAACCCTTGTATATCCGTATATTCAATGTCCAAGGCAACCCCAGCTGAAAAGTTAACCAAGTGCAGACAACAACCTCATGTTTTAAGGAGCATGTACCAAGTGGAATCTAGCACACACAGCAAAATGAATACCACACCAATCACTGCTAATGCTTTTATGATAATGCTGTTAGGCAAAGAAGAATATAACGAGTAAACCCATCACTCATCAACGATGAAGGCAGGTAAGCCATGATCAATAAACTTGTAAACATTTAACAATATTTCAGTATAAATCTCATGTTTAGAGGTAAGCCATATGACAAGAGCATCTTACGTGTATATAGTGAGACTCGCCACACGACTGAAGCCAGAATGGGGGACAGCAATGGTGGGGGAAGAAGTAGGCAATTAGTGGAAAGTAACATCTCTGGAAAGGCCGTACAAAGAAATAAATAATACGAGGGTCGTCTCAAAAATAAGTTACACTTTAAAAAAAAAAAAAAAAAAAAAAAAAAAAATAACGCCCAGAATTTGTTTAAAAGGTTATATTTTTGAAACTACATGTATTAGTTATTTTTCTACATAATCTCCTTGAATTTCAATACATTTTTGGTATCGTGGTAAAAGTTTTTTAAATCCAGCGTCATACCATTCTGCCGCCAAACTGGTTAGCCATGTATGAACTTCTTCTTTGAGAGTTTCTTCGTTTGCGAAGGGTCTTCCCCCAAGGTGTTGTTTCAGCTGTGGAAACAGATGATAGTCGCTTGGAGCAAGATCAGGGGAGTATGGTGGGTGTCCGAAAACATCCCATCGAAACTCTTCAAGCAGGTCTTGAGTTTGACGAGCAGAGTGTGGACGAGCGTTGTCGTGGAACAAAAACACTGTTTTCATCAACTTTCCCCTCCTTCGGTTCTGGATCGCCCTCCTGAGTTTCTTTAACACCTCACAATAACGTTCAGCTGTTATCGTTGTCCCACGTGGCAGGTAGTCGATCAGCAATACTCCCTTCGAATCCCAGAAGACCGTCGTCATAACCTTCCCAGCTGATTCCACAACTTTCGCCTTTTTTGGAGTTTGGTCGTCCTTCCCTTTCCACACCATGCTTTGTCTTTTGGTTTCAGGCGTCCAGTGATGGATCCAAGTTTCATCCCCGGTCACAATTCGGTCGAATAGGCCATCTCCTTCATTCTCAAAAAACTGCAGAAATTGAAGAGCAGCGTCAACTCTCTGCTCTTTGTGGTGGTCTGAAAGGAGCCGTGAAACCCACCTTGCACACACTTTGGACAGATGCAGATCATCAGAAATGATTCTGTGAAGCGATGCACGGCTAATTTCAACATTAGGCGGGAGTTGTGAATGAATGTCGTCGAGCGTAAGGCGACGATTGGCGTCGACGACTCTTCGGACTTCTTCGACAATGTTCGGGGCCCGTGAAGTGGATGGGCGGCCGATTCGTTGTTCGTCGTGTGTTCTTGTCCTGCCTTCAATAAATGATTGGCGCCAACGAGAAACCATTGGCCTCGACATAACGTTTTCACCGTACACACTGCACAACTCATGGTGACTTTCAGTTGCATTTTTATTTTTTGCCGTTAAAAAACGAATCACACTGCGTACTTCGCAATCGGCGGTAGGAGTAAGAGGTAGCTCCATAGTGGCTTGATCGCAACTGACAAATGAGTCATGGCGGCCTCTTAGGAATTTTACAGTGCTGCCACCACACCCGGACGAAAGTTCCCTGCGAATCTCAGACGTCTCCTGCCAACTGCGCGGATATAAAAAAAATAGTGTAACTTACTTTTGAGACGACCCTCGTAATAATAATAATAATAAAAAATATATATATAAAAAGAAACAAGTGACAGGGTTACCGATGGGGTCCTATCAGAGGTTAAACACTGGGGGATGCCTGTTGTCAGATATATCTTGGGAGGCTAGATCCCATGAATGAAATTCAGAATGGGTAACAGCACCAGGAAGAGTTTTGGGTCATTAGATGTATTTGAATAATTCTTGCATGTAACTGCACAGGAATGACAGATATTTATGTAGCATTATCAGAGAGTAAGAAAGTAATCACATTGTTTGAAACCATACTCTTTATTTATGGTCATTCATTCTGATGAACAGGTCTGCAATTGTGAGGCACCTGTATAAATCAGGTAGTATGTAAATGTTGGTACATGAACTCAAAAGTTTTACATGAAGCATGACTCAGCATGGCAATATTTCTTTGACAAAAGAAATGATGTATGACAAGGATGAAGGTTGCATACTGAAATATTTGTAACATAATCTGTTCTATAAGTGGTTTCACAGGTTAGGTAACATAGTAATTACTAGGGTTCGAATCGTTGTGACCAAAAAAATAGAGAAATATGCGTGCAAATATAACCTTAAAAATGGGCAAAAATGACTCAATAATAACAAAATATGACAAAAAATTTGAATTTACCTTGCATTAAAACATTTTCACTTAAAAATATTGTATCTAGTAGAGTTGCTTTCATGTAGACAGCATAATTTGCTTGTGTGCATTCACTGCACTACTGGGAAATTAAATTTTAGTTCATTTTGTTGATGTCACTTTAATTTCAGATAATTTACAAAAAAGAACCCTTATTACGTAACTCCATAACTTCGCACTTTCAAAAAATTTTGTTTTCGGCATGGCGGTACGCACTTCCACTGCAGATATAACACTGACTGGGACTTATTTTCAAAAGTATTGTTGACAATAAGGCATTGTTCGACGTAGTTCAACAGTGGCTTGCTGTTGTCGAGATTAAAAGGTGGGCAGAACAATAATGTTTAGCAACTATAATGTATAATTTTAAATATTGACTGGTGAAATCTGACCAATTCAGCAATAATTAGTTTTGTTTTCCCTCCAATGTATAATAGGAGTACAGTTCTGTGAATAATTATCTTAATATCTTTTCATCTATAATTTCTACTGAATTCCCAGTGCTATTAAAAAATTACCAGATTTTTCTTCAAAATATCACCATAAATATTCTTGTAATATGACCAAAACCAGAGAATGTCCTGAATATGCATTTATATGCTATATAAAACATACCTAAATACAATAAAGATTTGAAACCAAGAAATTACATAATAGTTCCCCCCCCCCCTTTTCTGTCTCATGGCTTTTGTCTCATTGACTTCAAGGCCATTAGGGATGGAAGGGACTGAGGGCAAGGAATGAAAAGGAATTTGGCAATTACCTTCTGAAGGAATCATCCTGGCATTTGCGTGATTTTGGGAAAGCAGGGAAAACTAAAATCTGGATGGCTAGAAGGGGATTTGAGCCCGCATCCTCCCAAATTTGAGGCCAGAGCGTTACCACTCACCCTCAACATTCGGTTTATAGAACAGGAGTCTGCTGAATCTGTACACTTAAACTTCTGGGACACACATGTAGGACTTTTCATAAAAAAAAGAGCTTAATTTATGGAAGAATCACAAAATGACATAGACATACGGTCCCGCCTTGTATTCTGGGACCAATAATGTCAGCAAGAATAAATGTCGAGAGAGAGAAAGCAAGTACCAAAAGTCTTCACAGCATTGTAGTAGCTTGTGCAACTAATCAGGAAGCTGATGGCACCAGCTCACACACTGGGAGCTGGTGTATCAACACTTCCTGGACACCAGGCATTTCCAGCCTTGAACTGGAGAGCTGATCACTGCCATTTCTCATAAATCCATCCCCAAATTTCCTTTCCACACAATTCTTTTTACCACAAAACTGAAAGAAATTAGCACCCAAAGTACTAACAGTGCTAATATTATTATGCTTAGGGTCTTACTTTTCAACGATTCCTCAGCATAAACTTCTTTTCCCCATCCTTGTTCATCTAAACCTAATTCCACCCACTTCCTTCTAGTCTTCCAATTATTCTACATTTTTCTGTCTGGTGTGTGTGGTACAATGGCAATATAAACACACTCCTCAATTATAAAGGAATTTGCCTGAAAATTTTACCATCAATTTTTCTTTCCCTTGCTACTGCCTAGATAATGATAGCTGTAAGGTATTTTTTTTCCTCTATCTTGACATAACTGTAAGGTTTTGATTCTTGTATCAATTTTCTTTGTGTGCATTGAGAGCTGAGAATACTTAATTCTTGTCATGCAAAATATAACAGTTGGATGTAATTACCAACAAAAAAAATTACCTTCATGAGAATTCCTTCCTTAAGTACACGTCTTCCTGGAACAACAATCTGTGGACGCCCACCTGTTAAGCTATTTTGTAATTTCACAATGTGTTCCATATTTTCTTGTTCTTGAACAAGGCCATTAATGTGCTTAGCAACTTCTTCAACAGCAAGCAGAGACTCTGGATTTTAAAGCAAGTAATTTAAGAAGAGTAAAACATACCAAGTTTTTATAAACAGCAAATCAGTGACAAGATTCTATTCCCAAATGCCATCTGTGGTAAGTGTTGGGTCTTATTGTGCTATCCTTCTTTGGTTACATACATAAATATATTGTTAGGAAACAAAGGCACTATGAAGTGGATACATTACACATTTGGATAGGAAACTAACCACCACCTACCAAAACTGAGGATTGCTGTGGCATCAAAACATGGAAAAACACAGACAATTTGTAAGTTTTGAGCTCATATCCTTTCTTCAACAATAGAGTGAGGTAGCTGCCTGATGAAGGCTGATATATATATATATATATATAGTAACCAGGAAATAACAGGAGCTAAGTAGGGAATCAACTTACAAAAAGGATAGCACAATGAACCACCACTTACCTTAGATGATGGTTTCATGGGGTGAACACACAAAAAAGCACAAGAACAGGAAAAACAATGAATATTTCGGGACTTGGCCCTTTGTCAATAGGAGAACATTATAGAGGGAGGGTGGGGTAGGAGACCCGCCTCACAGAATGAATCATTGACACCCTATTGTTGGAGCTTACAGATTACCAACTGAGCGCATCTCTGCCTTTGTTGACCAGTACCTACAACTCATAGTTAGTCAGCTCCCTCTTCATATAAAGGACACCCAACACTTTCTCTTCTGGCTTTCTACCATACCCACCCCTCTTCCATCCAACTCCACACTGGTTACCATTGATGCAACATCCTTTTACACAAAAATTCCACACTGGCATGGCCTCAGAGCTATCGAACATTTTGTGGACTAGCGCCCTTTCAACAGCCTTCCTATGACATCCCACCTCATCAAATTGGCTCACCTGTTCTCAATAACAATTACTTCTCCTTCGAAGGCAACATCACCAAACCTGTGGCACTGCAATGGGCACCCACATGGCCCCCTCTTATTCTAATCTGTTCATGGGCCATCTGGAACAGACATTTTTGGAGGAAGCCTTTCTCAAACTCCTCATTTGGCTTTGATTCATTGATGACATCTTTATGATTTGGACACATGGAGAAAAATAACTAATAAATTTCCTGAACCATCTCAATACCTTTAGAATGCTGAAATTCACTTGGTCCTACTCCCATACCCAGACTACATTCGTGGATGTGGATTTGTCCCTCTCCAATGGCTACCTCAACTCTTCACTCCACATCAAACCCACCAACCTTCAACAGTAGCTCCATTTTGACAGATTTCACCCATACCATACCAAACGTTCCCTCCCCTACAGTCTTGGCATTTTAGGTAGTCGCATATGCTCCAACCAACAATCCCTCATGGATTATTCAAACAGTATTTCACAAGCAATAATATCTCACAACTACCCTCTGGCTTCGGTGAACAAACAGCTTTCACGGGCAACCTACTCAGCCCATCAGTCATCCGAAACCTGCAAAAACCAACCGCAATCCAGTCTTGGTGACACAATACTACCCAGGCCTTGAATCTCTTAACCGAATCCTCCGGCAGGGCTATGATTTCCTGCAAACCTGCCCTGAAATGAGATCCATTCTTCCTAAAATCCTCTCTGCCCCTCCTAGAACTTGTTTCAGCAGACCTAACCTCAGCGAACTTCTAGTCGACAAACATACTCTTCCTCGTCCCAACAGTAAGCCCCAAGGCTCTTTCCCATGCAGTAGCCCACACTGCAAGATGTGTAACATACACCATGCCTTCACCACTTTCACCAACACAGGGTAAAGCTTCCCTATCATAGGACACACCACCTGTAAAATTTCTTGTGTAATTTACCAGTTAACATGCAACCACTACCTGGCTTCCTCTGTTTGAATTTACCCCCACCATTTTCCTGTCCAACAGTCTCCAACATCACCCACCTCCCATAATGTTCTCCTGTTGACAAAGGGCTCATCCCGAAAATTTCTTTATCAGTTGTATTTTTGTCTTTTTCTGTGTGTTCGCATCCCACATCCATCATGTAAAGGTAAGTGGTGGCTCATTTCCCTATCCTAATTTAAAAAGAAGATAGTACACACGACTCTAAGATTAGCGCTGGTGAATGTTGTTTCTGTGGGAACAGGCAGAGTGTACGGGTAATGTGTGGAAAAGAGGGAATATTACTGGTGAATACATTAACACCTGGCAGAATTCTGGAGCCCAGTTTATACTGGTAAGCTAATTCTCACCTTCTGAGTTCAGAGATGCTGCTTTTGACTGTGAAGCAAGAATTGAAATTGTTGATCTAATGAATGGTGGCATGATTAAGATTCTGGGGGGTCAGTGTTCTGGGTAAATACCATTTGTCTGTGTCCATTCATTCTGATGGCCAGTGAATTCATGGTATAATAGATGTATGAGGCTGGGCAATAGTTGCAGGTGAGTTGATATATTAGGTGGAAGGATACACATGTGGCAAGTCCTATGATGGTAGAGACAGAATCAATATTGCACAATTTGCAGCAGGTTCTGTTCAAAGAAAAGAACCTTGGGGCTGCCTTGGAAGACAGGGAAGCCTGTGTTTATGAACTAGGAGTTGGCTGAGGTTCGGAGGTCTTCTAAAGCAGGTCCAGGAGGAGGGTTCTCATTTCAGAACAGGCTCGAAGGAAATCATAACTTTGTTGAAGGACTCTGTTAATTGATTCCAGACCTGGAAAGTACCAGGTGACCAAAACAGGACTGTGGTTGGTTTTAAGAGCTTTGGATTCGTTGGTAGGTTGAGCAAGTTCTGATGTGGCACATGAAATATGTTTATGGACTAAATTTGGTGGGTAATAATGGCATATCAGAGCTTGAGAGACATTATTGGAATACAGAATGGCAAAGAGGTGGAGGGAGAGAGGGGGCGTTTGACGTGATGGAACGTGGGAATAGGGTCATGTGAATTTCAGGATGTTAACGATAATGAGACTATTAATGAAACCGTGAAGGTTGTTTTACTCCTGTGTCCTGATCATGAAAAAGTATACTATGAATCTGAGGGGTTTCTGGTGGGCCTTATCCTGGAATGACTGTCCCACATGGTCATATGGGTGCCCATGGTAGTGCTACAAATCTGATGGTAAATTTTTCACTCAAAGGAGAAAAAGTTATTGTTAAGTATCATGTGGACCAGGGTTGCAAAGAACGATCTGGAGGGCAGGGTGTTGGGAAGGAGGGCTCTGGCCTATAAAATGTTCCATAGCACTCAGTCCAAGGCAGTGGAACCCCGAAAATTTATCATTTGTGTCTGTTTATGAGTTTCTGCCACATTGTCTAAGGTAAGTGGTGATTATTTCCCTACACTCATTTGTTAATTCCATTTGACTAATTAGCACCTACTATTTCATTATTATTATTATATATGGCCTTATCTTCCTTGCCTTACAGCATTTTCATCATTATTATTATCTAATCTCATAATCCGTAATAAGGGACAAGTAAAATCTGATCCTGAAACCAACAATCTTTGCTGAAGAAATATATCTAATCCTGCTAGGTATCTGAGGCACCCAAGAAATGATTAGTAGAGATTGTATTCAGAAATGCTTTTCCATGAACTTCGCAATAGAAGAGAGTGTACTCCACCTCTTTTTTTCTTTTCTTTATGGTATGGTGCTCATATGTAAGCTGGTGGCATTGGCCCTGGCGACTGTTAGGGATCTTTCATGCCTCATTTGCATTCGAACCTTGGTAACTCAGTGTAAGACCGTAGGCCGATACTGGGGTTATAGTATCGCCTAAGTGCCTTAATTTACACTCTTGCTTACAACTCACTGTTCGATGAAAACTCTTGCTAAATAATTTTGATTTGATTTGACCATGTAGCCAGGATGACTCAACTAAATGCTCAGGTCGCCACAATATTTGATACCCACAAATAGAGAAAAGGGTTTTATGCTAACAACTGAAGCACACAAGTTCACTGTTAGTAAAATCCAAAGTTTTATTCTTCAAAGTCAAAAGTCAAAATTGCATTTACAGTTGAGCAGGCATATCGAACTCTCTTTTCCAAAGTTACAGATTGTGGAGAGAAATCTAACCGACCGAAACCCCTTTAGTAAATTTACAAGTTTTAACAGTCATTAAAATTACTATATAACCCTACACGATCCAACATGGTTGAACTAGCCAGCATGGCGAGTTACAACCAGCGCGACGAAAGACAGACCGAAACAGACGCCAGGCAGGAACAGACCACGGACAGGAACAGACAGACCATAGTAGCGGCGGGGTCTTTTTTATACAAACGGCTAGAACCAGTGACGTCAGCAACTGTATCACATCTTTTGCTTCCGCGTAGCTCAAAGTATGTGTAATTTATTTAACGATCCCGACTATTAAAAATGTTCAAACTTTGACAATATCTGGACTTATCTACTAGAAGTCCAGCGGCAGTCTCTTGAGAAATTTAGAGTAATTAAATTTAAAGTTTTAGCTGTTTAAGACTCTGCGTAGTGATACATTCGAATTTGGGTAAAATCCCTAAGTGTTCTAGAACTTTTTACGCGCGTGCACAACAATCTGCGACAATCTATTTTACAAAAACTTAATTACCGGACAAATACTAAAACTTTTAAGAAAACCCATATATGTATGAACTCGTCTTAATTAGGGCTATCTGCTAGTAAAATTTTTAATTTTATATCTCTTTTAATAAAAAAGCTCATTTTTTCTCTTAATTAAAATCACTAATAAGACTATACCAAATTACCTAATTTTATTGCCAAAATATCGGGGATAGTGCTGACTACAGCTGGTGGTAAAAGTTCGGTTGTAGCTTTACGCGATTTAGAGATATTACAAATCTTAGAATTTCACCATTCTGATCGCGTGTTTCAAAACATGAACAAACCTAAATATCTCTTAAACTAAACGTTTCCCGTGATAATTACACTTTAAAATGATTTTTATATCGAATTACAACTGTGAGCAAGATTACATGGAAATTCCTTAAAGTTGAAAACTACACTTCTCGAAATTTCTAAGTCCCGCCTAAGCAAAACTAGAATTTGCCAAAATTCTATGGTGCTTACATCAGTTTGTTTTCAATCCTCCAACCAGCCAGAATACATTACTGGTTAGTTCTTTTTTATATGTAAAAAAAAATATAAAAAAATAGTAATATACAGGTATATATAATTTATCAGTAAATAATAATAATAATTATTATTATTATGTATTACAACAAACATTATTTGCGCCGATCTGATTTGGACCAAATTAAAGACTAGACTCATTGTTGATAGTAACAGCAGCTGGTACAACAACATTATGTTCCAGTAATAGGGAAGTATTCAATCAATCTTACAAGCACAGGTACTGCAAGAAATAATTTGAGGGACAGTTTTTTGTTTCATTTAAAATTCAGTAATGGTTTGCGACTTGACTGCTCTTACAAATCTATTGGTTGATTGTGTTTTATTTATTCGAGCTTCATTCAGCAAAGGATATAAAACTAACATTTTTACATTTTCTGCTATTGCTTGTTAAAATAATAATCATCTTCCATTACAGTATTAAGCGCAGTGGCCTGTAAAGCTTTACTTCCATCTCTTAACTGATCTACAACGCATTATTTTTCCTCTGGGAGGAGGGGAGGGTATTCTAGTTCTTTCTATCATTTTCATGTGTCAAAACTACTTTTTCTGTATTACTGAATCATATGTGTTATTTTTAACTAATCTGATATGTTTTTATTCCTGACACAATCTAACAGTGTTTAACTAACAAATAATTAATCAAATAAATTCTCTGATGCAGTTTGCCTCTCACTGAGGTATGGCCACTAATTGTAATATGTACTGAAAGACTGTTTACAGTGTTTATATTTTTCGCATAGACTGTTTTGTCAAAAACGGTTAAAAATTTGCATGTACAATAATGTTGCTTCTTTATCGTGAAAGTCAGAGTTAACATTATTTAAATTACCTACCTTCATCCCCTGGGAACCGTGCACAAACTACGTGGCTCAGTCCGGAGGGGGGGGGGGGGGGGGGGGGGGGTTCCGAGCCAGGTCACGTAACTTTTCTTTCATAACATTTTTCACAGTTAAAATGAGGAATAGAACTCACAACAGCATGCGAATATATATTTCCCTCACTTAATTATCTTTGTATGTAATTTACAATAGTCTGACAAGAGAAAACAGTACAAAATGTCTTCTTGAATCAAAAGGGAAAAAAGCTACGTGCTACGTGGGGCGGGGGGAGTTGAGGCAAAAGCCACGTAGGGGAGGGGGGTTTCCACAGGAGGCCAAAATGGAGCTACGTGGTTTGTGTATGCTCCCCTGAGGTATAACAGAGTATTGGCGACCGGACTACCGAATATCCTTGGGCTACATTAACGGTCACAGTTTAGCAATGCTATTATGCACAAACACCCCCACCTCCCTAAATAACAGTATAATAAATATACTTCAGAAACAATGAATTATTTGTTTAGTACAAATTCTTCAATAATCAAACAAATAAAAAAAAGTTACTAAAATATCAACACCACAACTATGGCAACTATCAGCTAACAGGTGAGTTTGAGACCAACAGAAATAGAAGAAAACCAATAAAATAAATAAATTGCTTTAATTTGACAGCACATCTCTTAAATAACATACACTCACCTAGACACAAACGTATTTACTAGAATCCCAATTTGCAACTTGAGCTTCAGAATCCAACTTTTATGTGTGACTTAAATTGTGCTAGGTTTTGTTTTTATCTTTGAATATTTCCTATTGAGGTAGTGAACCAGTCTGTTGAGCTTCTGCAGCCTTAAACAGCACTCACCGTCTTTTGTGTTTAATGTGTTTGTAGCTCCGTTTTCGGCTGTTTCAGGGGACATGGTTTGTGCAATGTGTTCCAGTAGAAGTCAGGCTCTCGAATAGATTCTTACTACTATGGCATCTCTTCAAGCACAGGTATGGAGCAACCTAGATGAGGAGCAGCAGTGCGTCAAAGAATTACTGGAGGCTAGTGATGTAGGACCAGTTAGTGAGGATTGTCAGGTATCTTTTGCAGGGAATATCTGGCACCGTGTGGATCGGAGAAATGCATCAAAATTCCAAAATAACCTACGGGAAACTGATATCTTGCCACCGAGTAATGCGTTTTCAGTTTTGTAGGAGGTGTAAGATTTTAGTGTGTATGGTCCATAAGCACAGCAGGGAAGATTGGTTCGCAAACCCCGAGCGATGCCAGGAACAGGTTTACTTATCATTGGCAGCTCCAACATCCAACGTCTGGAGGAACCCCTACGAGACCTAGCTGAGAAGAATGGTGCAGACCCTCATACTAACGTTCATTCTGTTTGTCTTCCAGGAGCAACCATACCATGTGTCATGGAGGCTATTCCAAAAGCGATAGGAGAATCGAACTGCCGTCAGTTACGAGAAGCTGCGCACATCATTACTAATGACTCATGCCATGTTTCTGTTGCAGATATAGTTACATTTATGGGCAAGTTGGGTCACGAGGCATATGAATCAACGTGGGAAAATTCGGTATCATTGCAGTTTTCCATTTGTAGTGTCATGCCACGCAGAGATTGTGGGGAAAATTTATAATTTGAATTGTAGTTTGCAGGTGCTGTGTCGCAGAAACAACTGGGGCTTCGTCGACCTTTGGCCGATGATAGCTGCCCGCTGGGATGCATTTGACATGTCGGGCGTCCACTACACACTGAGAATGGCGACCATCTTGATATGAATTATTTTTAGGAACACCATGAGGCCCGAGGATCCCAAGGATCAAAGTGTCAATAACCTAGATCTTGGTTCTGGTAGTGATGGCAAAAATTTACAGCTCTAAATACTTCACCCGTTTCTCTTTGGAATGCAACTAGTAAAAATGCGAATTCAGACTCCACAGAACCTGATACTAAGCAGCTAAGGATAATGGTCCAAAATTGTCGGAGTATTAGAGGGAAAGTAGCCGATTTCCACGTTGCAGTTGCAACTAATGATGTCAATATAATACTAGGAACCGAGAGCTGGTCGGATGCAGAGGTAGAATCTAGCGAAGTATTTGCTCCTCAATTCAATGTTTTTCGGAAAGACAGAACTAACTGAATAGGCGGAGGTGTGTTCGTGACCATTAATAAAACCGTCAATTGCTCCGTGGTAACTGAAACACAAAATTTTTGTGAGTTAATATGGGTGAAGGTAAAAATTGGCAGAAATTTAAAGTTCATAATAGGGTCATTTCATCAACCTCCGGATTCTGGATTAGATAACGTGGAGTATTTTAGACAGTCACTTAACAGTATTTCTCAAAAATTTCATGGGAGGTGATTTTAATATACCCTCAGTTAACTGGGACACGTGTACGCTCAAGTTATGTGGAAGAGATAGGTTAATAACCGAAACGTTCCTAGAATCATTCATGGAAAATTCTCTTGAACAGATGGTTGAAGAGCCAACACGGAGTGACAAAGATTCCTTGTCTATTTTGGATATTTTTCTTACAAGTAATCCGGATATTGTAGATACGGTTTGTATAGAAGACGGCATAAGTGATCACAAGGTGGTTATGGCAACTTTAAAATCTAGTCTGAATTTGAAGCATGACAAAGACAAACGTGTATATTGCTTTGATAAGGCAAATGATGCATGTAAGCTCGATCACTTGGCGAAAATTTTTTAAACGTACCTTCTAAAAACAAATGTTGAGGAACTTTGGTTTAACTTAAAAGAAATCAATTTGTTCCTAAGAAGTTTACTAAGGTTAGTAAGAACTTCCCGTGGTTCAACAGGGAAGTGAAACGTTTGCTCAGGAGGCAAAGGCGTTTACATGTCACGGTGAAGAAATCAGGGGACTCATCTAATCGTGCTAAATTAGTCTAGCTGCGAGCGGAAGTGCGTAAGACAATACGTGATGTGTTTAAAGAATTCCAAGCCAGGAAGTTATCCAAAGATCTCATTACTAATCCAAAAAATTTCTGGTCGTTTGTCAAAGTAATAAGAGGCTCTCGTAAGGTTAAGCCATCACTGATTAAGGGAAATTATCAGAAACTAGTGTAGAGAAAGCAGAAATTTTGAATAATGTATTTAAAAAAGCTTTCATGACAGAAAACTCTGAGGAGATCCTGATATTTAACAATCGCACCAACAAAATTATGAATGATCTCGTTCTTGATGTCAAGGGAATAACTAAACTGCTTATGAAAGTAAAAACCAATAAGGCTCCCGTACCAGACGATATTCCTACAAGATTCTACTATAAGTATGCAAAGGAAATTGTGCCGCATTTGATGAAATTATATACAGCCTCCTAGGATCAATGAAAAATTTCAACTGAATGGAAGACAGCCATCGTAAGTCCAGTGTTTAAAAATGGGAATGTTAATGATCCTCAAAATTATAGGCAGATATCGCTAACTTCAATATTTTGCAGGATTTTAGAACACGTCATCTATTCAAATGTCATGCTGTTTTTGGATGAAGGTGAGCTTTTAAACCCAAATCAACATGGATTCAGAAAAGGCCGATGCTGCAAAACACAACTTGCACTCTTAATTCATGACTTGTGCCGCACCATAGATGAGTTATCCTAGGTCGATTTGGTTCTATTAAATTTTAAAAAAGCTTTCGACACTGTGCCTCACACTAGGTTACTTAGGAAACTTCATGGTTACGGCATATCTAGACAAATATGTGAGTGGGTTGCAGACTTTCTGAAAGGCAGAACACAGTGTGTAGTTCTCGATGGTGAGCGTTCATCACTTACCAAAGTGTGGTCCAAAGTTCCCCAGGGAAGCGTGATAGTGCCTCTGTTGTTTCTCATTTACGTTAATGATTTGTGCGACATAATAAAGGGGCTGAAAAGATGATGATGATATTTATCATGAAATCACAACCCAGGACGACTGCACTTTGATACAAGACGATATTATGAAAATAATTGCATGGTGTAAAGAGTGGCAGTTGGAGTTAAATGCTCAAAAGTACCAAGTCATGCGTGTAAGTAAAAAGATAACACCATTTACCTCTGAATATACAATTAATGGTACTGTCCTTAGAACGGTAGATTCCGCTAAATACCTAGGGGTAACAATACATAATAATTTGTCATGGAATGAGAATATCGAGAATGTAATTGGGAAATCAAATAATATGCTCCAATTTCTAGGTCGTAATTTAAAACGATGCACTCCGGAAGTTAAATTGATTACATACAATGTGCGTCCTCACTTAGAATATTGTTGTTCTGTATGAGGTTAATGGAGATATTAGATAAGGTCCAAAGAGCCTGATTCGTGACAGGTATATATAGTTGGAGGGAAAGCGTAAGTGCAATGAAGGAGTTAGGTTGGGAAGACCTGGAACACTGAAGGCGTTGCTCTCGACAGAAGCTAATTGAAAAATTCTCGACTGACGTATTTTGGAATGACAAATATTGCTACCAGCAACATTCATATCTCAGAATGACCACGAAAACAAGATAAGAGAAATCAGGGCCAGAACTGATTCATTTCTGTACTCATTTTTTCCACGGGCAATTAGGGAATGGAATAGAAAGAAAAGTATTTACCGGGCGAGTGAACTTAAAATCTGACAGGAGTAGCTTTCGGTAAAGCACTCCGGCCATACTGATCTGGGTTTTCCCGGATCACTCCAGGTGAATTCTGGGATGGTTCGACACAATAGCCCATGGGTGCCTCCTGCCATATCCTGTATATCCCTTCCAAACCATTACCCTTTCAGATAGGTGCAATGCACCCTCTGCCACACACTTTTAGTGAATCACGGAGTAATAATAATAATAACCAAACATGTACGAGAATACTGCCAATAATAATAATAAAAAAAAATTATGGGAATAAACATGTATAAACACGCACACCTTTCTTAATTATAATTTTTCTGAATCTTGTTTCTGCTACTGTAAATTAAAACCATTGCAAAATAACTTACTCCAGACAAAGAAAAGGTTATACTTGGGAAAAAACAACTAAATAACAAGAAGGTACAAAGCTGAAGTTGATAAGAGGTAAAAAAACAAGAATCTAATCACATTTGAGAATGAACATACCATAAAAAAGTCACAGTGAAATCAATAAAATAATTATTTATTGTTCTACATTCCCCCTTTGCTTTGCATACATAATTTGGATAAAATGTAGAAACTGGAAGAGACAAAAAAAGCTAATGAAATAAAAATAAATCATAACAAATAATACGTATAATTATGCATGTTTCAAGGACCTTACCCAATACTGATAAGAAATCCATATTGAAACTAACACACATGATAACAATAAACAGATGAAATATCACAGAAAGAGGAATTAAAAAAGTTAAGGTATGAAAAAATTTCCAAAGTTAACGTACCACAAAGTATTGCATAATCTGAATGAGACCTGGCTGTAAGAGATAGCACCTGTTTGAGTAATAATCTATATCGCGGTACACGTTGGACAGGTGTAATAAGCAATGAGGCCAATTTCCTTCCTACCTCTGGATGATTCTCCTGCATTTTAATGAATCTGTTAAGCTCAGGATACTTGTTTTCAATCTCCTGAAATAATGTTTATCATTTAGTAGTATTAAAAAAAACTATAAGTAAAACATTTAAAAAAAAACAAACCCTAAAGCATTCTGCATGTATTCAAGATAAAATCAATAGCACTAATCAGTAATCTACTTTTTCATTGTCATTGTTACCTTAATCATGAATATACGTATAATAGTAATGAAATAATAGGCAAAAGTAGTGAAAAGAAATTACAATCAAAACATGGAATTGAGCTAACACTTAGCTTATATGATGGTTGTGAACTCATATAACAGAAACTAATGCAAAAGCAAAGGAAATTTTATGATGTTAGAAAATTTTGGAGGGTGGGTACTGTAGGAGACTGTCACGCATAGTGATTGGTGAGCAAAGAACATGATCCATGGTGAGGGGAAATTCAAACAGAAGATAGATAGAGGATGTCGTGATTTGAAACTAATATCTGAGGATTGCAAAATATCAAAACTAATCATTGGTGAGCAGAAAGAGCAGATAGCAAAATAATATTAAAACGTAAGTGTATAAATAAACAAAAATAAATAAAAATGAACATTAAAACAAAATATATATGAAGTTAAACATCACCTCTGGTTAGAAGTGGTTTAAGTTGGGTAGTGGGGATAAAAGAAAGGAGAGGATTGAAAGAAGGAAAAGATAAAGCAATTGATACCAAGTGGTTGTCACGTGCCCAGTTTGTGGGTGCTAGCCTCAGATATTTTAGGTTCATGTGGTAGGTCTGGATGTGTACACATCTTCCCACTTGCCTCCATCATGAGCAAGGTCATTAAGTGAAATATTGTAAAGTGTGTTCATGTTCTTGTGTTCATCCTGGCACTTCTGCTTTCATCTGTAGCAAGTGGTGGGTTATTTTCCTCATAATATTTATATAAACAAAAGAATAACCTCCATTTACCAAAGCTGAAGATTGCTGTGGCAACGAAACTTGGAAAACCCGAACACACATAGAGAGTTGTTTTTGCCAAGTAGGGATTGAACAACCTTTTGTGTACTATCAAATCAGTTATACCTTGCCACTATTTGGCCACCTTTATAGATATATATAGTAACCAGGAAATAATAGGAGCTAAGTAGTGAATGGGTTTTCAAAAGAAGTATAGTGAAATGAACCACGACATCAGGGCCGGATCCAGGGGGGAAAGGGGGCTCAAGCCCCCGCAAAAGGTTCTAGGTCCACCCCCAACATTGTGATTTTGTAGACTTTTTTTTTTTAGCTCTACGGATTTAAGGCCCCAGGAGACTATAAGCTAGGCATACACACATACACATTTGTGAGCCAGCAATTCCGTGGCGAACCATATAGACGATAAAATGTGTGTGTTAATTGTCTAACGACAAGCCGCATCACATGCCATTAACAATCGTTACAGATTTGAACATGGCGAGCATGCGTGACGATAACAATACACACAGATATCTCACTTAGCAATTTACTCGCGGCAGATAAGACTTGCTGAGTATCTAACAAGTTAAGTACGATGAGCAGAGAATTTGCAGCTGATTTCATTGCGACGTATCAGCAACGTACTGCATTTGGAAGGTGAAACCATAAAGAGGATGCGAAAAGATTTAATTTAAAAAAAATAGCATATAGTACATTGATAGAGGTTAGTGGGAAATATAATATAAAAGTTGACAGTGCATTAGTAAAAAAGAAAATCCACTCTTTGCGGAGTACTTTTCGAAGGAAATATGTATATATATATAAAAAAAATTCAACAAGAAGTGTAATAGGTGAAGACAAAACTAATTTACGTTATTACTACGACTTACTACTGTTTATGAGAGATCAACACGAACCAATGGACAGTATCAGCAATATAGAAAGCCCAAATTATGAAGGGGAAGATGAAGGATATTGAGGAAGTGTATAGGAAGATGTATCTGTGCATTTATGTAATACTGAAGAAATCTAAGAAAATGCTTTTCAAATAGTACAAGTAGCAGTATATGGTCTTGTTTATAATCTTCCTGCAACCACTTTTTTTGTCATACAGTCAGTTTCTTCTTCTTCTTTACAGTTCTAATATAAGCGGCTGCACGAATAAATACTTTTTTTGTGTGCAGAACTTAAAAACCTGTTTCATTTTCATATTGTCACATCACTTGTAACATAACCTCACTACACTTGGCTCGCAATGTTTTGGAATTCCCTGTGAGCCGCGAGCCAGGCAATCATGACGGATAAATCCGTAGACCATTACCATAAACACAACAATTTGAGCGCGGCGAGCCAGCTGAACGACAAATGTGTGAAACTGATGTTCCTGTGTATCGGCTTCGACAAGTACAGGCTCGTCGCGAGAATATCCACGGGCAAATCTTCAGCGAGCTTACTTGTGACAAATGTGTGTGTGTATGGGCAGCTATAAGAACTACCCCTTGCCCGTCTCAAGCCCCCTCCCTCCCAAAAAAACCTAAATCCATTGAGGGCAAGCCATCCTCAACCAAATTCCACTCAAGCCAAGCCCCCCCCCCCCCAAACCAAAGTCCCGCTCAAGCCCCTCCCAAACCAAAATCCCCTGTTAGATGATGGTTTCATGGGGTGAACACACAAAAAAAGCACATGAACAGGAAAAACAATGAATGTTTCGGAACTTGGTCCTTTGTCAACAGGAGAACATTATGATCTCCTGTTGACAAAGGGCCAAGTCTGACTACAAATCCACTGGCCATCAGAATGAATGGACACAGTCGGTATTCAACCAGAACCCTGACCACCATGCGTCTTATCATGCCACCACTCATGACACCAACAATTTTAACACGTTTTGCGGTCTGCGCCATCAGAGTCCTCTCAGACAAAAGCAACATTTCAGAACTCAGAAGGTGGGAAATGGCAACCAGTACCAACTGGGTACCAGACAACAACCAGCCCTAAATTTAAGATAGCACCAATTTTCCTCCCACCCACTAATTTCCCATCTTTTCCCACAGAACCATCGCTCACCAGAGCCTATCTTTTTGTAGTTTGTAACTTCGAATTTTGTTTAATTTTAAATTTCCAAATATTTTGATTTGTATAGCACATATTTCTCAATTTTTTGCACATACATCCATTACTTAATAGGCAATTTAGGACCATCAGCTGACGTCTACCGTGATTCCGGGACAGATCCCTATGGACAAGTTTATTATCTATTTATTATTATTTTCTAGTTTATGTCTTTCTACTCCCCATTATACTCCCACCACGAGCTACCGGCCTTGTGGGCTTACTCAGTTGGCTGCCAGCCTCCAGCATGCAGCCATCTCACTATTACTGAAGAAGGGCTATATGCTCGAAAATTTTACTCTATGTGTGTATGTGTTTTTTCCGTGTCTCGACACTGCAGGAATCCTCTTCTGTGGTAAGCGGTGGTATATGTATATATAAACTAAGGAAAGATTGGGAAATATGATCCAACACTTTCCACAGATGAATGCGGCTGGGAACGACAAACACAAGAAAAGTGCAATATTTCGACATACAGCCTTATTCGTGCAGAAGTGAGACATCAGGCAGAGTCAGACGTGTACACAGAGACGGATGTCAGGTGAATTGCATAGCTGGCGTAGATGGTAGTATAGGAGGGGGAGGGGGAAAGCTCATATATTGGATCGATAACCGATTCTGTTGATGGTATATTATCATTGAAAGGACCAAATGAGTGAGGATACATATATAAATCAAATTTTGAAATAATATAAGTGAAAAATAAAATATAAGAAATATAAATAGTAGAGATAATGAGTGCTGGGTCTGGTGGGAGGAATTTACTGGAGATTGAGGCCTGGAGGATGTCTGGAGTCCAGGATATTCTGACAGCCTAGTTCCCATCTTCGTAGTTCTGAGGAGGTTGTTTTAGCAGGTAAAACTTGGATCACTCTAACTGAGAAACAGATGTTAAAATTATTCAGTTAGTGAGTCACTTTGCCCACCTCTAATTCATTCGGACAGCAAGTGGGTTAGTAGTGAGGTCTATATATGAGCTGGAGCAATGGAGGCATGACCAATGATGGGGAATGTCTCACCTGTGGTAGGATTGGAGTAAGTGGTAGTAGCTAGATGCATGCTGCATGTTTTACAGCGGGTCTGTTGCACAGAAATGATCCCTGTGGTAGTTTGGGGAAATTATTGGGCAAGTACTTGTGAACCAAGATATTTTTTAGATTTGGTGGTCTGCTAAAACATGTGCATGGGGCAGTGGGTAGGATTTTATGGAAAATGGTGCACATCCTGGTGAAGGAACGTAGGAAGTCGAAGTCATGCCCATCATGAAGGCTAATAGACTCGAGACCAGAGAAGAACTAATTGATGAAAGCGGGACTGCGGTTAGTTTCAAGGGGTAGAGCTTTAGAGTGGCTGTGCACAGGGAGGGCTACTGCACAAGAAATTTGTTTGTGTACTAAGTCAAAGGGGTAGCTGCAAGAGATGAGATCTACAGATAGGTTTTGTGTGTATCGGGAAAGAGATTCTTCATCAGAGCAGATGCGCCTTCCACAGACGGCCAGACTGTAAGGAAGGGAATGTTTGGTGTGGGAGGGATGACAACTGTTAAAATGAAGATAATGCTGCAGAATTGTAGGTTTGATATGAACAGAGGTATGCAGGCACCCGCTATGCAAGGTAATGTCAATATGAAGAAAGGTAACATGATTGTGGGAGTATGTCCAGGTAAAGTTGATGGAGTGATTGTTTAGGGAGTTGAGGAAGTCTATTAGATTATTCTCTTTATAGGTCCAGATCATAAAAATGTCATCTGTATATCTGAACCACTCAAGCAGTTTAATAGAAAGATTGTTGAGGAATTGTTGTTCCAGACGGCCCAGGAAAAGGTTTGCATAGGATGGTGCCATGTGGTGCCCATAGCAGTGCCACGTATCTGGTGGTAAATTCAAGAGTTGAAGGAAAAGTAGTTGTTGAACAGGATGAGGTTTGACAAGGAAACGAGGCATGATGTCTTGTGGAACCCATGGAACACTTCCTGAAATGCGACCTACTGACAGTCTCCCCAAGACATCCTTCTCATTATGACATGATAGCATACTCTGGGCTGTGTAAAAATGAAGGCTGATATAAAGAAGTACAATGAGCATGTCGTAAGAGATAGTTCAGAGAAGAAAACAGGTATAAAGACTAAGGTATAAGAACAAAGTGAAAGCTCATACTTGGGAGAAGCAGATAATAGCAATTAATGAAACACTGGCAGAATAGCGACAAAGAGGAAATTTTAGATTTCATCAAAAGTTTTTGTGGTAAGCGATATTGCAGTTTAAAGGAAGCTCCGATACTCTCCAACTTCAATAATGTATCTACAGTGTCAGAAATATCATATCATATCATTTTATTCACCATTAGTCAATACAATATTGAAATAGGCTTCGTCATATACATAATATCATTATATACACATATTAATACAACTGATAGTACAATATAAATAATGTAACTAAATATATATTACATCAAATAATTCTTCTGTTTTATAAGGACATATTGCAGTTATAAGATCCTTAGTGCTATTTTTAAATTTATTTAGTGTCATCATTCTCAGATTCTTAGGTAGATGGTGACACTAAATAAATTTAAAAATAGCACTAAGGATCTTATAACTGCAATATGTCCTTAAAAACAGAAGAATTATTTGATGTAATATATATTTAGTTACATTATTTATCTTATACTATCAGTTGTATTAATATGTATATACAATGTTCACTCTAAAGTCAGATACGCTATAGATAGCATGACAAAAGAAACAGCCACTGGCAGTGACATTTGTTGATATTCTGAAACTAGTTGGTGAGGAAATTATCAATCAGTTGGCTAATCTTCTCTTCCTGCCCTATTCCTGGAATAAAACTAAGATCATTCTGCTACACGAAAAGTGAACTATTCATAATGTCAATAATTACTGCCCCATACGTTTGCTGTCTATTCTTTACAAAGATCTTGTTGAACCAAACCAGATCCAGCCCTGATGCTGCCCAAACCATTGAGCAAACAAGATTCTGTAGCAGCTTTAGCAATATCGATCATATTCTTATACTTCTAATTAGCAGTGCAAATAAATACCACATACCTCTTTGCATTTTGAAAAGGTATTTGTTTTTATAAATCACAAAGCTGTTCTTCAAGCTTTACATGAACATGTTGTGGGCACAGCTTATATCAGAGTGCTCCATAACATCTACGGCACCTCCTCAACCTTTTTAAGTGAACAAACTACAGATTTCCACATTGAAATAGGTGTTAAACAAGGTGATCTCATCTTTCTGGAATTATATGCAGCCGTCTTGGCTAGTGATATTGTCTCCAAGCAATTGGTCTGAACATGAATCTTTCAGAAAAGAAAGTTATGTCTCACACATAGGTCACAGTGGGGATTGTGCAAATAAGCAATATATCTTTAAAAAATGTCAGTGAGTACTGCTTGTAATTATGAGAGGAGATATAACACCAGAAATTTTCTATCACGTGTAGTTGGGATGGCAAGCTTTTGGAAGGCATTCAATTATCCTGAAATCTAATATGTCCACAAATGTATACAAAATAGTTTATGACCAATACATTCTTCCTGTGCTGATTTATGGCTGTGAGATATGGACACTAACAAAAGGAAAACTTATAATAGTCCAAACAACTGTGGAAGGATGAATCTAAACTTAACTAGAGAATACAAGAAGAGAGCAACTGACATTCAACCAATTACAAAGGCCACAGACATTTTGGAGAATACAGCCACCTTGAAGTGAAGTAGGCTGGCTATGCTGCTCAGATGAAAGATGGACAAAAAACAGTGAGTGGAACCCAGAGGATCATCAGATACCAAGGGGAAGACCACCACACCGATGGGATGGCTGGAGTTAGCTGGCAGAGAATCATCCAACACTGTTTGGCCTGGGAAAGACTGTTCACATTCTATCTGAACTCAAAACTCTAAGAGGCCATCCATTTCATGATTGATCTGGCTGATGATGATCATTATTTATGTAAATAAAGGATAAGGAACATGAACCCCATCACTCAGCAGAGTTCTTGGTAGGAGGGCTGCAATGAAAAATAGTACATTAATTCGGTCAATTTTTTTTCTATTGCTTTACGCCTCGTCAGCATAGTGGTCATTAGAGATGGAGAAGGACTCAGGGCAAGGAATGACAAGGTATTTGGTCACGTCTTTTTGAAGGAACAATCTTTGGCATTACACGAGTGTGATTTCAGGAAACCATCAAAAACCCAGATTGAGATGGCTGGATGGGGATTCCAACCCATGTAATTCTGAATGTAAGATCAGAGTGTTACTGTTCACCCATCACACCCAGTTATATACCTTATTCATGCAGAGGCCATGTGTGCACTCTCCAAGGATTAAAGCATGACATACATAAAAAGGATGAACCTACAACACAATATTTCAGAGGCAAACCTAAGTCTTCTGAGTAGGCAAGACATTGCAAAATTTGATGTGATCACACTAATGCCTGTGGCATATGATCACAACTCTCACAAGATTAAGATTCACCATTGAAATAACACATTATATATGTTTCTTATGTTTGACACTGCCTGTCACCCTAATCTGTGGTATAGATTCCCAAACTGTGGGGCATGCTTTCCTTGGGGTGGTGGTGCAAACACATATCAGGGGGAAGTGCAGAGTGTAAGGTAGCTTTGCTGCCTGGGTTGACAATACCCTAGCTCTACACTGTCAGAAGTACCATGGCTCCATCACCACTTCTCAGAGTTGAAAGGATCTGTTCTAACATACTTAGTATGTTTCATCTGAGATTTCATTATTAGTATGGAGAAGTAAGAATTTTGACGGCAGAAGGGTGGGAACTTTTCTTTTGATGGAAGGGGGGTGTAATAAGAAAAAGTCTGGAAATCCCTATGGTATGTGTTGGGTATACTTTCCATATCAAGGGAAGGGAAGGTTTAATATGATAAAAGACAGCAGCTGTCAAAATGAAGGTACTTAGTAGGTTTGAAATAGACAGATGAGCTTAGGTGGCCATTAGAGAGGGACAAATCTACATCAAGGGAAGTGACGTGCGTGTGAGAAACAGCCATGTGGAGTTCAAGGAGTTAAAGGTATTGAGACTGTTACGGCAACTGAGAAATTCGTTTTACCCATGTATCCAGATCATGAAAATGTTGTCTATAAATCTGAGCCACAGGAGGGGTTTCTGGTGAACTTTACCCAGACGTTTATTTCCATGTATTAATAATAATATTTGAGGGAGGGAGGACCTATATGTTATCAAAGATTGTAATTCATTGCAAAATCTTTTACTCTGATACTACAAACCGATTTCAGTTACCTGTAGAATAGCGATTACATGCTTGTAATCATATGCATAAACTGAATATAATTTGAAAAATGGTGCTAATTTAAGAAATGCTTCAGCGACACAATTTTCATTTGATCTGAGTTCGTTCAGAAGTTCACTATTCACTTTATACAGTGTTTCAATGTGTCCAAACAAGGCATCAAATACAGTTGATGGAATAAAGTCTTCTTTTTTTAGTGGCTGCATGAAATGCTGGAAAAAAAAAGAAATAAATGGCAACCATCAAGATAAAATCATGATCCACTATGACCACAATTATGTTACAAACAAAATAAGCAATTTAATGTTGAAAAATTCTTATTTTTTAGTTATTACTAATGTTACATCAGGTGTGGACTAAAATAAGTAAACTATGACTCGCAAATATAACAACACTTGCTTGAACATCCAAGCGATTTCTCCTTACGGGTACAGGAAAATATACAATGAAGCATTATAAACTTGATATCTATTTAGCCTTTTTCATTCTATCAACTTACATACCATATCTGTATTTTCCTTCCATATGCAGTTACTGTAAGTGCAAACAGAGTTTAAGTTAATCTGAACCGAATCATTTAGTTAACAAAAATGAGAGATGTCAGAGGTTTAATGAAATGATGATAACATTAAATTGTGTCAAAGAAAAACTGAGTTTCCATTCACACAGAGACTAAAATGCACTTGCCAAGATCCAGCATATGTCTCTATAAATCAGAGCAAACTTGGCTAGATATTGACAATAAATATAAAATCTATTTGTATCCTTAGTTTTCCTTCAATGCAATTATGATATTCTTTTAAGCTAGACTAGTTTAATAAAGACTATGTGCCATGTTTGCTGATCAATTAAAATTTAGCATGCACAAGAATAATACTAATGCTGATGAAGTTCAGGTTAACAGAGTAAAAATGTTTTAAACTGATTTGATGAAGGGATACAAATAACTTTCATAAAAATGAATACACCATTAATAAAATAAAAACAATTATTCTTTATACATGGATACAAAGCATTAATCATTAAGGATTTCACTAAATAAAAACATCTCATGTTAATTAATAATGAAAAAAAAACAATGGAGATGGCTGTGAAGATGATACATTTAATGGTAAGATAAATGAAATAAACAAGAAAGGTTTAAAATCAGCTGTCAGTTCTTTTCAGTAATAATAAGTATCTGCCCCCCCACTGATCTTCAGTAATGTAAGTAGCATTTTACATAGTGTTTGCATATCAAAGATTCAAATCACAATAAATCTGTAAAAGCAGATTTTATACCTATATTTTTAACAGGAAATTTTTTTTTATCATAAAGTACCTTTTCCACATTTTTGAAACTTCTGATGTTACTGCCAACATACAACATAACCACTCAAGTTGCATCTGGGAATAGTCTTTAATAAATAAGAACAAGTACCAATTGTTGTTTCATAATAATGTTACAAATAAGAAAAAAAGAGGAACCATCCATTAGCACAGGTGACAGCAGGACTGTGTAGAAACGGTAAAAATACCAACACAGAACATGTAGCCAGGACGGGAGTCAGTGAGCAGCTAACTTGCTCTCTCCCTCTTTGCCACTTTATAGTCTACTGTTCAAGAAAGGATTTAATCCAAAATATTTCTGTATGTTGTGTGTTTGTGTTTTTGCTGTTTGTACACCATGCTGTAAGCACCTGATTGAGAAACAAAAATGATGCTAACACACGCTTAACATTCTACGAGTAATTATCGGAAGTATCTTCTTAATCAGAAAAACAGCACAGTATGCATGTCACAAGAGCAAAGGGCTCTCGATTCCCACTTTGTGTGTACCATGTTGATCTGCTGATGAAAGGATGCAACCAATATTAATATTATAAATAATAATAAAGAAAGATGAACCGTTACTTATCTGAGGCGATGGTCAGTTGGAACAGAAACAGTAAACAAATGCCAGCATGGCATATATAGAAATTTTTGGGGCTATAACAATTGAACATGGAGTGAATGGGACGGGAGTCAGAACAAACAGCAAGTCATTGTTCAACAGTGGTTAACTGTGAAGCCAATGAAGTTCTCAACCAAATTCTCTGTCATCAAGAAATGACTTATCAATCACACTCTGATTCTCTCCCACCATTGAAGAAGGGTTTAACACTGTTTGAGTGTTTACTGTTTCTATTTCATCCTGTCACTACCTGTGGCAGCATATGTATCTCTTTTATTTTCTCTCTATACACGCATGCTGTTCATAGCAAAATATAAAATGTGCTCGTCTTTTCTTTGTTCGTCACTACTCTCCAGCTTTCATCTCGTATGTCTAGTTTAATTTCCCTATCTTTCCTTGTATTTATAAAGAAAAGAGGAAGGAATTACTGTTTACTACAGGTGACAATGTAGAAACATGAACTGAGAACATATAGAAATTTTTGCCATCTGAATCACATTCTGTTGATTTAAAGTTCTAATGTTGGAGGATTTGAACTGAAAACTTCTGTACATTACCGTCACCTGTGGTAAGCAATGGTTTCTCTCTCTTCGTTTATTTATATTTGCTCCGTTAGTTTTCTGTCATATATACACACTAGCTGAAACCAGCAACTTCGTACGTCATTGTCAGAATTGAATATAGAAAGCTGTTAGTACCTTAGGATTAGTCCGAAACAACATGAAGCTGACATAATATGACATGAAAGCCATCACTATATCATTCTATCATCAAACTTGTCGCATAAAAATAATCAGTTTCCAACATGTTTTACAAACTGAAAAACAAACGAACGTGTGGATTTGGGGGTGGGGGGGGGGGGGATTTAACTAAGGACAACTTTATTTGCGATTGGCCTTTTCATCTTCAGCCCGAGTATCCGATTCTTGGATTTTCTAATAACTTTAGCTGCTTGTGCTTTGCTAGAGCTACCACTTAGGCCTGGTTTACGCCCGCAAGGCATGTCAAAAAGACAAAATAAACTGGTGCCAGAAACATTTAGTCAGACACAAAGTAATGGTACAGTGCAGAGCAAATTGACATCTATACTAAAATACGGTTTGTCTCTAAACAAAATTTACTAACAAATCATACACTAACAGACTGCACGAGAAGCACAGCTTGAGCATCCAACGTAACATTACAGACTAACACACGCATCTGCCCGTCTGTCACCATTTGATAAGTTCTCAAAACATCGTGACTAAAACAGTTATTCATGTCATGTGTCCTTCCTACAGATATAAAGTATTTCCTTGTGAAATTCCATCAATATCGGTATAGCCACTTAGACAACAAAACGACATAGACTTAATTTCGCATATATAATATTATTAATGCAGATCACACACACAAACATACACACTGACTGCAAGAGAAACAATGGCCAAGTGATTAATATAGCGTAAAAAAGTGTACACCTACTGCATTGTTAGACCGCATTCTATTTGCCAAGCATTTTACCCCCAAATTTGTGATATCTACAGTTTAATATGGAATGTGAAAAACTGACCGTCCAGGCATGGATCACACAATCACAAACAATTCTTAAAAATATTTGCCTCCATGGGGATTTGAACCGGGAACTACGGTCCAAACATAGTAAGCAAGCGCGTCTAACACTGAGCCACCATCCCACGATACTGTAAGGTACTACAGAGTCTTACATATCCTAAACATCTGTCTATATTTGTTTTGGTAATTTTTCAAAATTACATGACAATATGTACTATTTATACAGAAAAAGTATCCTATGTCCATCCAAATGCCAAATCGCATCTCCTTGTCAAAATTCATCATGATCAGATTAGCTGTTTAGCCCAAGAAACGTAACAGACAGACAGAGTTACTTTCGCATTTATAATATTAGTATAGATACATATGACAATCAGCCAATTCAGTCGTGAAATGATGTGGCCTCTTAGTGTCACAAGTCCAGATAGAATTTTGACAGTCTTCTCCAGGCAGAACAGTCTCGGGTGATTTTTTGTGAGCTAAGCGACCCCGATTATGATCATCCCATTGATCTGTTCTTCCTCTCTATCCATGACATCTTGGGTTCTACGCCAACAATGTATTTGGCCATCTTTCTTCTTTCCTACAAGCAAAATAGATGGTGCACTAAGACTTCAGGTGGCTGCCTTCTCCAAGATGTTTTTGATATTTGTTACTTATCAGCTGCAAGTTTCTCTCTTCTTTTTTTATAGTGAAACCTACAATTTATCTTTCCATACCTCTTCTGATTGTTCTAAATTTCTGGTCTGTAAAGTAAATGAGTGTACAGTTCTCATAGCCATACACCTACACAGGAAGAATAAACTGGACATAAGCTGTTTTCTTAAGATTTGTGGACACATTTGATTTGTATCTTGTACAATATTCTCAAAAGCTGCCTTCTCAGCTTGACGTGACAGAAAATTTCTGGTCTTGCATGTTCTATTATATTTGAAACTAGCCAAGATAGATGTACTCACTGACAATTTCTAAAAATATATTACAAATCTGTACATTCTACAATGTAAGACATTCGTTAAACATAACTTTTGTAAGTATGTAGGGATCAAACGTTGGTTGACATTGACCAATAATTTGATGCTGAGCACCATCTTGGTCATTTATGAAACTTTTAAATGTGTTTTTCCCTTTAAAATGTAACATGCAAAGTAAACATGGATTTTCACCAACCATATAGTTTTTGGGGAAGGTGGTTATTATCTGTCCTTCAAACTAAAATTCTAAACTCACTAAACTGGCACAGTGTATGGCACCCTGGTGGCAAGTAAAACATTTCTACAGATAAGAGAACATTTGTGCTCTACAGAGAATAAACTCAGTCTTTTTCACACATTTCATCATTGATATTTGGACACATATCAGCAATAGAAGAAAAAATTATTTAGAAATGTAATAATTGGAATCCAGTTTGTTGTAAAATATATAACGTTATACCTCCATGTTACTTTACAGATGTTAGACATGGACCCTTTATGCCATTCCACCAACAGAATTTTTGCTACATTATGAACATCAAATGGGATGATTGAGTGTTACAGATTTAGAAAGGACACAAATGTACAGCATTGAAGCCCTCATCATTAGTTCAACTAAGATGGATTGGACATGAGTAACTACAAACACCCTCGTCAATTTTTATATGGTGAACTCGGCACTGGCAAAAGACTTCATGGTGCCATCTCTGAAGTGGTACAAGTACCAGCTTAAAAAGATCATGAAGAGCACAAACATAGATCTGAGCACCGGGGACTACCTTGCCAACAGAGCGTGCTCTCCGCTGCAAAATCACCAGTGTGGCTGTCTCAGTATTTGAAGATGAGCAACAAAGACTGGCAATAAAAGCTCTTAAGAGATAAAAAAAAAAGATTTACAAATCCCCTCTTCCATCATCCACAATTAGGTGCAACATGTGTGACGATCTTATGCCAGGATCAACCTGATCAGCCAACAACAACATCCACATAAATAAATGCCTGAAAGTGAGAAGCTAATCTCAGAAACAAGTATTAGCCAAAGACAATATAAAGTGAAAGTGTGAAAGATTTTAGAATCAATGGACTCTAACAAATTTTGCTTTGAGATTGCTCAATATGTAACAAGAATTTCCTGCACTTACAAATATTCTTTTTTTTTTTACACATTTTCGCCATCTAGTAAAATACTAATAATTTCAAGGTTATACGCCATAGGTGACTCAAGATACCTGAAAAACAACTCCGAAACTTAGGTATTATAAGATTACAAATTAGTTGTTTGAAACAAAAGCTACAATATTCCAAAATTGGTTGTATAGCTCCAATAACAACACACAACATACACTAGTAGTAATGAACTGCAATTTCCCTGTTATAGAAAATACAGGTTTAATTTAAAAATAAAAATTAGAATAGGTGAATAACATAGATAACATTAGGATGTCACACACAAAAAAGGTATGAACATGTGGACACAAATGAAACATAGTAATTATTGGGTGTATACTACTATTCTTCTGCAGAGGAAGGTTATACACTTGATATTTACATTTCATGCTGTCATATAGGGCAAGTGGTGGTTAAATTCACTTATCCTAATTTTCTATCCTTTAACTTTTGTTTTGATGAATCCATGTCTTATTCAACATTCACATATCTGAGAAACCACAAATAAATTTATGAAATAATGCATGAAAAATACTTTACCATCATTATTAGTTCTAGATTATGAAGATAACTAATTTCAGATGTGAGAATTTCTTGAATGGCTCTGGATCGGAGTGAAGCAGATTTTTCTTCGTCTGATGTGTGTTTTGCATTTTGAAGATGTGAAAGCACTGAAAAAAAAGCCAGTACATAAAATTGGTGATAAATTGAACTAACAACTATCACTAAAACATTTTAAATTGAGCAAATTTTCTAATAAGCTACAGTTTAAACCACTGAGATGATTTTTAATGTTTCTGTCAATGGACCACCCATTTTCACCAACATAATATTAAATTGAAAAAATAAAAATAAATAGAGTAAGAAATAAGGATAAAATACCAATTTAGGATGTAGGACAATCAAAATCTGGAGTTAATAAAATAGACATATAGCATGACATATGCCTGGAAAGATATGGATAGCAACTTGTGATCAGATTTGTCTGACCAAGCATGGTGGGTAAGCAGTAATGATCTGGTCTCACATTCTAGAGGACACTGGTTCGAATCTCTGATTGGACATCTAGATTTGCAATATAATTTCAGGCGAACACTGAGATGTTTCCTTAATAAGGCAATGGCTGAATTCCTTCCTGTTCCGTCCCTGGCACCCAGCCCTTTCCCATCTCTAATAACCTCAAGGCATAAGACCATAAGGAAAAATGTCAAAATATGAGAAATGTCAGAGCACCAAAATTTCAACCGGCAGTAAAATGAAAACCAAATGAAGTAGTGAGAAAAACATGAGTACTTACTTTAGCAAGAACAAACACAGTTTTCATCAAAATCCTAGTTGACTGGTGTCACGGCTTGGTTGAACTGGCATAATATGACCCTTCTGTCTGTGGGTGTTTTAATTTTTTTTAAACTGATAATTGTAAATAACACTTTCATATTCTTTCAATTTTACTAACCACTTCTTTTCATCCATAGTTCATTTAGTTCCTTTTCATTGCTTCTTCGATTCAAACTTTGCATACCTCTATAAATACTGTTGTTCTCTAGTAATACTTCTTTATCTGCATAATGTACCTTGATGTTTCCCTTTTCCTCCTCTTTGCAAATATTCTGATACACAATTTCTGTCACTTCTAACAGTCATTCTTCCATCACAAATCTCAGTTTCACTCTTGGCACATGCTTCCTAACCAGTATCTAGTGTTCTATCTTGACCCTTTCCATACCTCAGCTTCCACAACTATTCTTCTTTCCTCAACAGTTGTAGCTCTCTCTCTTTGCACCCACAAACTGGTCAGCAACAGACGATACTCACTGCTTAAGGCCTCTGATGGTACAAACTTGGACGTCCACAACCAATTTCCTCATTTGTCTGTCTAATACAGTCAACCAAACATATCTTTGCTGAGCCCACACTACATCAAATGAACCTGATGATCAACCTATTCATTTTACAGGATTTCTGCAAAGTTTTTTTTTTATGTTACACCTTGTTGAGGTCATTAGAGACCACAAAGGACCAGAGGCAAGGAACGGTAAGGAATTTGGCTGTGACCTTTTGGGGGAACCATCCCAGCAGTCACCTGGAGTCATTTGGGAAAACCATGGAAAACCCAAATTTCGTTGGTTAGATGGAGATTCGGACCAGTGTCCTCTCGAATGCAAGGCCAGAACATTGCAAAGAATTTCCCTAAGGTTCGATTACTTACTCAAATTCTTTTCTATTAATTACCCACATGTGCACTGAGGTTCCCCTTTACTATCTGATTACCTGCAATTAGCTATTTCTACACATTTACCTTAAACTCTTTCTTCTCTTTTTTTTTTTTTTTTTTTTTTTTTTTTTAGCCTTTCTACAACTTTACCTCTGAAATGAACTTTGGCCTGGTGAAATAATGAATGCTTCTCTACAATTCATCATGTAGTCACAATTGTGGATAAGGGTGATGAAGAGTTAACTAAATATATAAGAAAAAGATAGAGAGCTTAAATAACCGATTTAATGAGACCATCTGAGATGAACTGGAGAAAAATTAAACGTAGAAAAAAAAAAAGCAGACAGAAGAAGTGGAAACAGAAACAAAGGATAATCTGACGGAACTAAGAAAGGTAAAATAGCACAAGAAAGCTGGTGTACATAATGTTACTGCAGATGTAATGATGGGAAAATACAACACAGTAATATATCTTGAAACATTATTTAGATTCAGCCCGGAGTCTGGTGCTTACCAGACAGCTGGAAAAATGTTATGGCCAATGGGATGAATGAAAGTGTTTTACTGAGTACAGGAATTCTTATAAGGTAGGATTAGGGTACAAATTGCAGTATCAAAAGAGGTGAAAGTGAAAATATTAGTGCCACAGGTTAGTGTATAGCGACCATTGCTTTTTGTTATTTCAACTAATGTTTTTTTCCCATTATGATTTTACACCTCATTAACATCAAGGTCATTAGAGTTAGGAAAGGACTGGGGGCAAGGAATGTGAAGGAATTTGGCTATGGCCTTTTGAAGGAAACATCCCGGCATTCGCCTGGAGTGATTTAGAGAAACCATTGAAACCCCAAATCTGGATGGCTGGACGGTGATTTGAACCAGAGTCCTCCTGAATGCGAGGCCAGAACGTTCACCCACCATGCTTGGTTTCAACTAATGTTTGTGTTGTGTGAGGACTTAACAGTTACAGGAGACTGTAGGCAGAATATTAAGCAGTGTACGTCCAAATGGAATAAAACTACATCCCAAGAAGTATCAGATTATTGGGTGCACATATTTTTAAATTAGGAAGTGGAGAAGAAATTGTTGGGTGGATACCTTAAATACAAATGGTTTAGTGTTTGATAGTAAACTCAATTGTGAAAGTGTTAGGGTGAAGTTTTAAAATTCTAAATATACTTAAGCGAATGATGAGAACATGACGGAAGTGGATTACTAAACCTTGGCCAGACAATTACTTGAGTATAGTAGTGCAGTATGTGACCCACATTTTTAGTATTAAATATAGGAGCGGAAGGCATTGTAAGAGAGCTAGATTAGTTCATGGAAATTACCACAGAACAACCAAGCCACCAGGGTTTAAACTGAACCATAACATCTGATCTCCTCTTAATAAAGTGAGAACAAATTGTGACAGATGTGCAGTCATTATACAGACTGGTTTGGGGGGGGGGGCAAATATCAGCATCGGCCTGTGACTGATGCCATAATGATCACATGCCATTGCAAAACTATCCTAAAGATCCCAGCAACTGCTTAATGGAGACTAAAATGGCAATTAACTAGTTATCAAATTTGGACATTTCTTTGTAAATACCTTTTTTTCCCTTATATCCTTATAAATGTTATCCTTTATTATGTATATTCATATGTTTAGCTGTCTGTGATGTAATTTCAGCCATATGCTAAATAAATAATAATAGCAGAACACATTCATAAACTGATATGATAAAGGTGCTGGCTTGAGAGTCATTGGGAGGCATGTAAAGAGAGTGCTGGGAATTTGAAAGGCATATACTGACAAAGAGGCTTGAGTGGATATTGGTAAAACATAGAAGTGAAGAGCTGACCATGACCATAAGATGATACTTGATTTCAGGCATAAATAAGTGGAAAATTTTCTTTTGAAGCTAGGATTAGAATAATTTTTCAAGGAAAATGTCGAGAGAATTTATAAATTTTTGAGGGGCATAAGTAGGTGGGTGAAGAAATGTCATTAAAAAAAATCTAATGTATATATATTTATATATATAAAATGGAAAGATGCGTAGGGATCATACCACTACAGCAGTGCTACATCACAATTAAATAAAAAGTATTCCACAATACAAACAAATTTCTATTTATATTTTACATACATTACTTTTTTGAAAGCCATATTAATAACGTTATTACTGGTTAACTGAAGATGGCAATTCCCACTGTAACTACATTCCTCCATGAGTACATCAAGTTGTAAATAGTGCCAACAGTGTCACAATCCTAAGTATTATAAGCGTATGTACATAGGCGTCGGTCATTCATAGAGAGACAGTATTCAGGGCCCAAAATCAAGCAATAAGAATAATTACCAGTTGAAAGATAACGCCATTGCAACTGTTTAATTACAGTTGCATTGGCGTTATCTTTCAACTGGTAATTAATTAAGCAACTGTGGAAACATGGCCTGCAACAACATTGCATTCAATAAGAATAAAGTCTGGCATTAGCAGTAGAACATTATGGAGAGCTGTTCAAGAAGCTAGAGATTTTAACATTGGTGGCTGAGCATACATACAATTTAATGTCCTTTGTGTCACAAATTATAATCTATTTGAAACAAATAATGAAATACACAATTAAGTAAAAATGATCTTCACCAGTATTATACATCATTGATTTGTTCAAAAATGGGTCAAGTATTCAGGGATACATATCTTTAATTAGCTGCCAACACATTTAAAATATTTAGTAGATAAGATTAAATTCAGTAAAAGATTGAAAGATATTTTGACAACTACTTTTAGAAAAAAATTATTTCTAAGGTATCTACAAAACAATTGGCAATAGATCGTGTAAACGTAGTTGACATAATTAAGGTATATGTTATGCGACTGTACATTTTTCGGTGTGTATTATTTTTTTTTGCATTAATTTATCTGTAAATTGACAACTTTTCACATCTCAGAGCCAGTCTCTTATAATGGGATCCATGTAAAATGAATGTATTATACATTACAAAACGTATTTTATACTATATTTTACTCTCACCTTTCATTCTTGTCCTCGTTGTAAGAATATTTCGTTCCTGAATGACGTTTCTCAATTCAGCATTTAGCGCTATTTGCACTTGTGGTTTTTTCAACCCAAAAGAACAATCCATAATTACAACAGGTGACTCGGTAAATTAGCAATCAGGAATTAGTATTCTTTAACTGATAAAAACACTAATAGGAAACTGTCTTTAAAACATAATTTCAACAGAAAATAACGCGCTAACAAACACAATTTCCTTTACCATTTCAAATACTAACACCCAGAGACAATATAGTTAACACCGCCAATATACCCCAATCGT
Source organism: Vandiemenella viatica (assembly GCA_031002005.1). Classification (NCBI taxonomy): domain Eukaryota; kingdom Metazoa; phylum Arthropoda; class Insecta; order Orthoptera; family Morabidae; genus Vandiemenella; species Vandiemenella viatica. Next base: position 203,317,269 of record JARYHS010011408.1, read on the forward strand.
ATTCGTCGTCGAGCAGAGACAATACACTTCGAATGAGAGTTGGCGAATAACAGCAATTGAAATAAAGGACAGTCGACAACACCAGCCAATAACAGTGAAGGAAGATTTCCATTTAAAGTATTTTAAACTGATCAGATGTTTAAACCGTTATAAGTTCATGATCATTCATTATATTGTGTGGATTGATTTTCATGTGTGTTTTGAGTGCTGTACAGTTTAGTGTGTATAGTTGCAGTGACAATAAATAAAAAGGAATGTTGGTAAACTGATAAACAACTAGCGGAGGATTAATTTCCTCCTGTCAGAAAATCGTGTGTTGATAGTTGTTCAGGACAGTTGTTACATCTTGATTTGAAGGTTCCGTGTAGTTTTGTGAGAATATCGGTTGCCATACGGAACGTAAAAAAAACTTACCAAAATGCAAAACATTCAGAATCAAAATGCTACTGCCTCGAAAGTAATGAGATTTGCAGGCCCAGTACCCACTACAGTAGAACAATCACGTAAAGCTAATGTGTAAGTTGTGAAATGGATTATTAAGTACTAGGTCTAGTCGCTTTTTCTAAATCGGAATGTTAAGCTACCATGTTTTAATTAAAGAATAGTTGTAATTGGTAGAGTTAAAGATAAGCAGTGCTGGAAGGACAAAAATTCGACTTGCTAGACATTGTATTTTGCGTCGTTTGGAGTAACCTACCAAAATCTTGTTTCGGGAATTGCACGACTTTCTTCGTCGGGTCAACTGGAGATCACGATTCGGCTACAACAACAACATTCAGTAATGACGTTATAATACTGCTGTAGTCAATGGCAAGACGTATTATTTTCAAGCAGTAATTCCAATGTAATACAGCCTGGGCCATAATTTTCAATCAGAAACTAGTTGTAATACACACCGAATGTGGTGGGTGAACGGTTAACATTCTGGCCTCGCATTTGGGAGGACGCAGGTTTGAATCCCTGTCCGGGCATCCAGATTTGGGTTTTTCATGGTTTCCCCAAATCACTCCAGGCAAATGCCGGGATACTTACTTCAAAAAGGCCATGGCCGAATTCCTTCCTGTTACTTGTCCCCAATCCCATCCCACCTCTAATGACCTTAGCCGTCTACGAGGCGTAAAGCAATAATTACAAAAAGGTTTTAATGCAGCCCGGAAAAACCACTGAATGTGCATCCGAGAGTATTTCTAGTAGAGCCTTGCATTTGACCACTGCAGTGCTATGACACCAATTTCTAGCAGAATCATGATCTCCAGTAAATCCCCTTTGACCTATACATTAGTCTAATGTTAATTCATATTGTAGGACATGCGTGACAGTTTAATAACTACACCTTTTTTCCCCCGTGATAACTTCATCCACAGCTGGACATTGGTTTCCTTATTTTTTCTAGAGTTTGACCTATTTTCTAACTAATTTAAAGCAGTGTTTCTCAACCTTCTTCAACCTTAGGGCCAGAAAATTGTCAAAAATATTGCTGTGGACCACTAACTTATTTTTTAACTACTATATGTATATATTATTAACATCTGGGGCATATTTTTTTGTACCTTGAGAACATAATAAATCAAAAAGCATGCTTTGAATTCCTATTGAAGCTGTGAAACTGGAAGTAAACAATTAAAAGTTAATTACATATTGACCAGACTTTTATTATTTAATAAGTAAATAAATAATAATGTTACTATAGGCTAGATGCTAAACTGTACCACCAACCTATAAAATAAAAGGCACTGGACCTTACACTTTTTACTTTTGTTACTTTTACCACTCTTATGTTACCGAACCTGTTTCATACCGTGGTAGTTCACAGCTACTACAAGACCCTCAAAAAATTGTCATTTACTAAATCCATATATGGATAGCATTCATTTTAATGACAGCTGGAAATTAATAAACTGTTGTAGGAACAACACTGTACCTCATTCTGGAAATAAGATTTTTACTTGGTTGTTGAAATATTCATGGCTTTTAAAAGGTTGGGCTTATAATCTATGCTCACTTATAGCCTGTATCTAAATTTATAATCTGCATGTGGACCAACTGAGTCAACTTTATGGACCAACAGGTTAAGAAACACTGATATAAAGCTACAACCACCTATTTAACAAAAATAGATTCTGTATTTAGTGCAGATGTGGAGTAGAATGATAATTTTGGATCTACCGGAGATAGGGATTGCACCGCAACAGTATTCACTAATGACATTATAATACTGCATTAGTAAATTTCAAGATGTAATACTTTCAAGCAGTAATTCAGGTGTAATTATATTTAAGCAGAAAAAGGTTGTAATAAAGCCTAGACCAAAATGAAACCGTTAAATGTGGCTACTTTGAAAAGTATTTTTAGCAGTGCCTTATTGTTTGACTACTGCAGTATTATGACATCAATTCCTCAAAGAATCACGATTTCCAGTAATCCCATAAGTTTTCTCACTGCTATGAACATGTAATCTAGTTGGAGTTTTAAGTAGTACCACTGTATTGTAATGTCTGTTTGGCCTGTCTTGATATATTTCTTTTGTTTTAATATGCCCATGTGAGTCTGTATGCCTTCTGAAGTTTTTCTGATCCTTCCACGTTTGATAGCTTGTTAGATCTTACTATTTGTATGTGTTCCCATAGATATTTGAATACCTTGACTTTTTTACGTTTCCAAATTTTGTGTGTGTTGTTTTGTTTTTCCACGTACTGCGTTTTTTTCATAATCCTGTTTTGGCGGCAATTTGATGTAGATATTTGAATGCATGTTGTGCTTCCTGCCTATCGTTGCTGAGTATTGCCAGATCATTGGCAAATGCCAAATATCTTATGATTGTTTTGATATTACATGTTCTTCTTAGCTGTATTCCTATGATTTGTTTCCCATTGTTTGACATGTCCAATACCATGTTGAATCAAATCGATGATAATCCGTCTCCTTGTCCAACTATGTACCAATTTCAAATGGTTCTGATGTTTCTTCCATAAATTTTATTTTAGATGTGGTATCAGTGAGAGTTTGTTGTATTAGAGTTCTTGTCTATGCCGTAATCTTTCATTATGTCAAAGACCGTTTGTCTATGTAATCATATGCCTTCTTGAAATCCCATTTTACTTTAACATTGTAGACAGAGTAAAGGGTAAAATTATGGAATCTTTAAATACAAAGACATTGAATATTTGAAAGTTTTTGTGGAGGTTGAATTTTTCCATATACTGCTAGCCAAGTTCTTATACCCAGTATACTGCGTAGCTACGTACTATGTTGCATATTGGAATCTTTCTCTGCTGTTAGTTTTATATGAGTTGGCACATTTTACGGTGATATTCTCAATGTGTAATGTGTCATATTTTCTTCCTCTCTCAGCTTTGGTATAACTATTAGCAGATGTTCACACTCTGACTTCAGTACAGCGTGCAAACTGTGTCACTGCTTAGAGATTTTTCATTTTGTTAGTGATTATATCAAGATGCAGAGTACCATTATGCTGAGGGCAGTCATATCTCTCCAACAATTCAAATAAATGTTTTTTTTTTGTGTGTGTGTGTTATCTTAATACACATTTGTAATCCAAAATCTGTTTAAATCATTGTTTACATTTAGGGTTTTTAAGTTATGTAGTGAAGAACTTCATCTAAATAAAAATATTTGCCAGTAACTCAACTGTTCTATGTATGTCAACATCATCATCATTAGATGTTTCCACTTTTGCAGGTCATCCTGCACATCTTCCTCCAAGTCTGGCGGTCTTTCCAAAGTTTTTCCTCCATCACTTTCCTCCAAATGACTCCCTTAGCTTCTACATTTTTCTTCACTTGGTCGATCCATCTTGCTCAAGGTCTTCCTGCTGTTCAGCAGTGCTACTTGTGGCATTTTCTCCTCCTCCATCTGCATAACATGTACCAACCACCGCACTCTTTTCCTCCTTAACGCCTATTCTAATGCTACCACTTGTAGTCTCTCCCTGATGTATTCATTTCTGATTTTGCCTTTCCCCTTGACAGTCTCTATCCCTCTCAGAAACCTCATCTCTGCTGCCTGCAATTTGCTAATATCTCTTTTTTGTCCAACAGCCCATACTGACCATAACTCAGTATGGGCTGTTAATATGCTTTATAGAGCAGAATTTTGGCATCCTTCCCTATATTCCACCTCCAGATTACATCCTTTATCTGCTGATACAAATATCCGCTCTTCCTTACTCTTTGACTTATTTCTTTCTCCATCTTTCCATTGATAGTTACTTTGCTTCCCAGATACACAAATGATTCTGCCCATTCCAATTTCTTGCTGTCGAGTAACACATCCTTCGAACGGCCAGTGTTTCTTGTTATCTTCATTATTTTGGTCTTTTCTGCACTAATCTCCAGGCCATGATTACCCATTGCAGTCCACCATTTCCATAATTCTCTTTCCAGATCCTGTTCTGTCTCCTCCCATATTATGATGTCATCAGCATATGCCGTCACCTTCAGCTCTGTTGGATCTCTGTGACCCTGGACTTCAGCTATTATTACATTTAATACTACATTAAATAGGACAGGTGACAACACGCTTCCTTGTCTTACTCCTCTTTCTGTGTGAAACCATTCTGAATGTTTACTGTCTATGCGCACGCAATTCTCATACTTCTCATAGTTGTTGTTTATTAACCCTTCATCTATTCCTCTATTTTTTTTAAACTTAGCCATATGCTTTCCCTCAGTACTTTGTCATAGGCCTTTCTTATGTCAGTGAAAGCTATTACTGTCTCTTTGCCAAATTCCCACCTTTTCTCTATGATTTGCCTGAGTATGATAATTGCACCCACTGTAGATTTTCCTTGCCTGAAACCAAACTGCTCCTCTCTAACTGTATTCTGTAGCCTTTGCTTGATTTTATTTTTTCATATATTTTGAGGCCATGGCTCAGCAATGTAATACCCTCGAAGTTCTCACATTTCATTTGACTACCTTTTTTATGAATAGGCACTATGACTCACTCCCTCCAATCCTCTGGTATTTTCCTTTCTTTCCAGACTCTTCATATGCATTCCCATTGCTCCTCCTGCTTTTATGATTTCTGCTGTCAGTTCATCTAGTCCTGGTGATTTCCCATTTTTTTCATTTCTTTCACTGCCAATTCTAATTCCAGCATGTTAAATTCTTCTGTTTGTCTTTCAAAAGTGGTTGTTCCTCTATCATTTTCTTTGGTTGCTTCCTGGTTTCCTTCTGTTCCTTCCAAAAGGTTTTTGAAGTACTCTTTCCATGTACTCAGTACCTCTTCCTCTTCCCATTGCACTTCACCTGATATGTGCAGAACTTTGGTCAGCATATCTCTAGGTTTTGTTTTGTTTCTTTCTACATCATACAGTATTTTCTTATTTCCTTTATAGCTTGTCTTCAATTTATCTGTGAATTCCTTCCAAGATTTTACCTTTGCCATTTTTTTCTGAGGCTTTTGCTAACCTTTTCCATCTTGTTCTTTCCTTTAACAGCTTCTGCATTACACTCATTCCACCATGTTGTTTCTTTCTCCTTCCTCTTATTTGATATTCTTCCACATGTCACTTCTGCTGCATTTACTAATGTTGCTCTAAATCTTCTCCATTCCTCTTCTGCTGTTCTTGTTTCATCCTTGGGCAAGTTGGCCTTCACTTCTTCCTCAAATGTTTCCTTTGTGTCACTATCTGCCAGCTTCCAGCATTTGATCCTTTGTATCCTTTTGCATACAGCGTTGTCCAGACTGAGTTTCTGAAATTCTGCTACAACCAACTGGTGATCTCCTTCTAAGTTCACACTTGGATGACTTTTATATCCTTTAATTTTGGGTGAAGACATTTGCGAACAGTATGTAGTCTATTAAGCTTCTGCTCTGACCATTCCAGCTATATCGGGTAAACTTGTGACTCATGCCAGGTGTTACCAACAACTAATGAGTTCCGTAGGCAAAAATCTAGATGACTTACTCCCTCTTTATTCCTTGGTTCTACGCCATGGCTTCCCATAATATCTTTATCTACTTTGGCATTTAAGTCTCCTATTATGATAACCTTTCCTGCCTTGATTTCCGCTTCTAGGTCTTGTTTAATTCTTCTTTCTCTTCTTCTGTGCACCCAACTTGGAGACCATATGCTTGGATGATATCTACTACCTCTCCATTTACCGCAATTGGCAGTTTCAATATCCTTCCATTGGTGTAGCTAACATTTATGACTTTTCCTGCCAGTCTGTTATTTAGAACTATTGCTACCCACCATAGAGTGTACCCTATTCCTATCTCCTTACTTCCATGTCCTTTCCATTTTGTTTCACTTAATCCTAATATGCTTATGTTCCTCTCTGCCATTACACTGATAACTTCCTGTTCCTCTCCTTTAGTGATAATATATTGATTGTTCCAACTCTTAGTCCAGTCCATTGCCTAGGTTGTTGTCCATTACATCCATCCTTTCCGAGGCTGTGCATTTTCTTCATCAACTACCGGCTTGCTAGGCTTGTCGTAGCTTCACAAGAGTCCCATTGGCCGTCATTTTTCAGGGTTCCTGTAGGGCCTTCAAAGCTACCGTATTGATCCCGGGGCACACTAGGTCCCCACTGTACCTCACCCTCACATGTACTATGTATGTACATATTAATATTTTTAATTGGATATACATTTGTTTAATACACCATTAAGTAATCAACAAAAGTTTGTGAATGAGGAATGTCCAAATATATATATGATTTCTTGAAGACTTGCTGCTGAAGTTTTGGAAATAATATTTCTAAAATTTGAGATAGCAAACAAATAGTTGAACAGTCTTCTAACTCATGAATGTATTTCTGATATAGTAATTATTAGGGTTCGGATCTTTAGGACAAATCGTATTTTTTTTTCTGCCTTCTTTATGAGCTGAAATGCTGAATTAAACACTGTTTCAACATTTCTGATTGTATAGATGATATAGTATATAATTGCATATTCAGACCATCTTCCTAGGTCATATCTTGAGGAAAAGTCTGGTAGTTTTTAATAGTATCGGGAATTCACTAGATATAAATGAGAAGAAATTAAGATAATTATTCACGGAACTAGACTTCTGCTATGCAGGTGGGGGGGGGGGGCACTAATTTTCACTGTGGTCAGAATCCACCAGTCAAAGATTGAAGTTATGCACTATTGTCACTCTCTAAACGTAATGTTCCACCCGCCTTTTAATCCTGACAATGCAGTAGAAGCATACCTGTGTCGATTCCCATCAATCAATATCTCAATCAAATATTCTCAGTTATCGTTCAATCTGCAGTGGATCAGTGAGAAAAATTTCCGCCATGCCGAAAATAAAATTTTCTGAAAGTGCGATGTTACTTAAGGGAATTTAGAGAGGAGTATTTTAGTACAGGTGAAAGAGTTCTATTCTGTATACTAGCTGAAATTAAATTGACTTCAACAAAACGATTTAAAATTTAATTTCCCAAAGGTGCAGCGAGTGCACGGAAGCAAATTATGCTGTCTACATGAAATCGAAATTACTAGATAAAATAAATGATGTATAATTGAGCATTTTATGTGTAGTAAATTTAAACGTTTGGTCATATTTTGTTAGTTCTAAATCATATTTACCAATTTTTAAGGTCATATTTGCCTGTATATTTCTCTATTTCGTTTGGTCATAAAGATCCGAACTCTAGTAATTATATATTTGATTTCTACAGATCTTTTGACAATCACTTAACTTTTGTACACAAAACTATCAGAAATTAATTTTTTATTAAATATCGCTTGTTCCATATTAATTCTGGTCTGTTGGGACAGGTTTTGTGCATTTTTCTAAATAATTTTTTTTTTCCAGCCTTAAGTCGAGTGAAAATATCCTGATGCCTCCCCCATCAGGTACACATGTTGTAAGTAAGCAGGCTCTTAACAGACCCGCCAAAACAAATTTGCAAGAAGATGGAAACAGTTACAACTATTGTCAAGATACCTGTTCTGTGAGCAGTTCGTCCACAAAACTCTCGGAGGTGGCTGAGAACAGTAACAAAAAGGGGAGGTATGTAATTAATAAATCCTTTATTATAAGTAATATTTTCTTGTAATTCTTGTCTTCATTAAAGTAATTACGAACATGAAAATGCCTTCTTCCTTTTCATTTGGTACGTAAAGCAAATTCTTTTTACTCTTCAGAGATTTTAGTTTTGCTTTTTCTCATTTCCAGTTAATGTTAGTGCTAATGCTACTAGCTATTATTGTGTTTCCATGAAATTTGAGGGCTATTAAATTGTAGCATTTCTTACAAGGAGTGAAATTTTTTTAATTTACATGCAGCCAAGTATGTTTGAATGAAGGCATTCTTGGCATGTCACTAAAATGGAATTTCATTGTGCTATGACATTATCCTTAGGTCCTCTGCAAGAGCTGGCTCAATGCAGGTCTCATACACTGACAGGCTTGTATACAACCAAGTTCCTATCTCTCCCTTCCACCTCACTCTGTTGGTTGTGCTGACGGTGAATCAGTACCACATCTGCCACAAGGGTTGCAATGAATAGGAAGCACTGTTTATCACTTGCCCAGAACAAATCGGGGATGAGTCAGTTGTTTGAAATGCGCATACACAATGCAGTATTTGTAGGTATATTGGAAAATGTAGAGAAAAAAAGAAAGTTCCTAATGTGCAAAACTCTCAGTGTGATGGATTTTTTTAAATAATCAGGTGAATTGGTATTTATGCATTCCATTTTTTGTGAATTAGATATTGAAACTTCTACCCACCTTCTTCCTTAATTGATTTGTTTTATGCACAAAAGCCAAAATTTCCCTCATATTTGTTAGTATAGGTTTTACAAGTCTTACATTTTAGTGAAAGTTATTTCATACATAATGGCTGAGTAAGCTGATTCTCTTTCTTTCTTTTCAATCAACTATCCATAACACTAACTGAAAGAACTGTGTCAGAAAGTGAATAGAGTACACACTGTAGAACATAGACTTGGCTCAACAGAAAATCTCACAACTTTTTATCAGTAAATTTGGCCATATTCATATTTTTACTAAAATTGTTTTTATGAAATTGTATTGATGGTACGTGGCAAAAGCAACCATTGGTAATGTTCTCTAAAGCAACAAATGTTTGTGAAGTGGGGATTCAGTGTTGCCATCTAGGTCTGTGAAGTTAGTGTTGTATAGAAAAGAATGGCCTGTGTAAAATGTCTGAATGTACAGAACTTCCATGAGGTAGTGTTCTCCCCTCCCTGGGTATATAGAAGAAATACTGGAACACGACTTGACGAAGCGACTGAGAAAGTCCTGACCAAAGGGCTGAACTTTGCCCCGGCTCCTGGTAAGGTTCTTGTGAAAGGTATCATCTGTGCAGTCGAAAGCTTCCAGGAGAGTAAACCTTACTGGAACACAACTTGACGAAGTGACTGAGAAAGTTGTCACATTACAGTAGGCTTGCCCCCTTTCAGTCATTAACTTATTTTAATTATTATATTTATTCTATGCCAAGTACCGAATTCTATGAGTATCGGTGACTTGCGAGACTGACAGTTGATGAGTAGATCAGAGAGTGTCATCGTGCAGAGAACGTCGTGTGTATTGTTCGTCTGGTTTTTGTGAAAGTGATTGAAAGAATTGTTTCTACACTCTGAAGAACCTGCATCTTAGGATTATATAGTCACTACAAGTAATTTTTACTTGTATGTGCTTTAGTTACTTTTTTCCATTGGTGGCCGGGTACATTTGTGCTGTTCAAAACTGTGAATAAATCTTCGACTTGTGTTCAGCATACACGTGGATTTATTTGAAGAAACTTTTTGCTATATACATATTGATTTGTACCCTAGCCAGACAATGGTGGCGACCAAGACTAATTAATTAATGAAGTCTGATGGACCTTACCTTAGGTGGTAAAAACTAATTATAAAGGGGACTAATTTGTAAGTCGGAAGGAACTGCTATTATCTATCCCGGCACACTATTTCAATATGTTCTCCGACAAAGTCCTGACCAAAGGGCTGAACTTTGCCCCGGCTCCTGGTAAGGTTCCTGTGAAAGGTATCATCTGTGCAGTCGAAAGCTTCCAGGAGAGTAAACCTTACTGGAACACAATTTGACAAAGTGACTGAGAAAGTCCTGTCCAAACGGCTGAACTTTGCCCCGGCTTCTGCTAAGATTTCTGTGAAAGATATCATCTGTGCAGTCAAAATAGCTGCTTGAAAGCTTCCAGGAGATGTGGCTGAAGAAATCCAGAGAGAAACCTGCAGAGTTTTGGAGAAAACCAAACCCCCCAGGTCCAACATCACAAAATCGGAATGCCTCACTCTCCGTGCATTGCGTCAGAATGAAGAGGTTGTAGTGTTGCCAGCAGACAAGGGTAATGCCACTGTGCTTCTTACTTGTGATATGTATGAGTCTAAAATAAGAAAACTGCTTGATGACACCGCTTACAAGCCGCTGAACGGAGATCCAACTTCAAGAGTTGAGAGGAAGGTGTCAGCTCTTTTAAAGAAGGCCGGAATTACACCGAACGTCATAAGGTGACTTTGACCTCGTGCCGCCAGGCCACCCAGACTTTACGGCCTGCCCAAGATTGATAAGGAGGATGTGCCTTTACGGCCAATCGTAAGTACTTTAGGTAGTCCCACATATACTTGTCTAAGATGCTTAGTCCCTTTGTAGGAAATTGTCCTCACCATGTAAAGAACTCGACACAGTTGGTCAATACGCTTCAAAAGATGCGGTTGTCTGAGTCTGATATCATGGTCAGTTTTGATGTTGTCTCGCTGTTCACCAAGGTTCCTTTGGGAGACACTCTGCAGCTGTTACAAGGTCTTTTTGAACCTAACATAGTTGACCTTTTCGAACTAGTCCCCACTTCAACTTACTTCACCTATAGTGGGAGTTTTTATGAACAGACTTATGGTGTGGCAATAGGGTTACCTTTGTCTCCCGTGGTTGCCAATCTTTTTATGGAATGTTTTGAAGATCGAGCAGTTGAAGAGTCCATCCTTAAGCCTACATGTTTCTATCGTTATGTAGACGATACATTTGTCGTTTGGCCACTTGGTATCCATAGTCTTTACAAATTCTTGGACCACCTCAATAGAATTCACAAAACTATCAGATTCACAAGAGAGCTAGAGGAAAATGGTAGCTTGCCCTTCCTAGACATTCTAATCCGGCAGAGATCTGATGGAACCCTGTCATATAGAGCAGCGGTTCTCAAACTTTTATGCTCCGCGAACCCCTTTTAAATTTTCCAGACAGTGGCGAACCCCCTAAAAATGTTTTTAAAAAAAGCTTTAAAAAAATAAGAATTTTTATTTTCATAAGAGTAATACACTTATACAGAAGATTGTTGTCAGTTAATGTGATAGATGAGCTTGTTTTTTGTCGCATGTTGAGTCAATATCAGGAACAGTTTTACTCAATCTCAGTCTCATTTCATATTCGACATTCATTCGATTCCTGTATTTCGTTTTTATCATAACCAGGTGTGTAAACCCACTCTCACATAAGTTGTCACGAAGGGTAAAAGGAAATTAACTGCTTTACGTGAGAGCTCCAGATATTCTTCCTGTCTTGCTGCCCAAAAATCAATTAAAGACATCTTTTTAAAATCAGCATGAAGAGTACGATCTGTGGACATTTCCAGCAATGATTCATGTTGCTTAATGCTCAAACCAGAATTTATGCTTTTGGTTGTGACCATAAATGGATTTCGAACCCAGTCTTCAGCATTACCGATATCTGGAAAATACCTCTTCAGTTCATCAGAGAGCTGAGACAAATGTACAATAATTTCAGCTTTTACTTCAGCATCCAGTGATAAGGTGTTGGTCGAAACAAATTCATGCAGAAGAGGAAAACATTCAATAACACCTGATATCTTGCAAGTTTTCCAAAATTCAATTTTTCTTATGAGGGCTTGTATTTTATCCTGCACAATGAATATGTTACACGTGGAGCCTTGCATAGAAGCTTTCGTTTCGTTGAGAGAAGAGAAAATATCAGCTAGATATGACACCCTTATAAGCCAGGTTTCATCTTCAAATCTTAACTTGAGGTTGAAGTCACTGTCCTTCACAAATAAATAGACTTCATGACGCAGTTCAAAAAACCTATCTAACATCCTGCCTCTTGACAACCAACGCACTTCACAATGTAAGAGTAATGAAACATGTTCACTGCCCATAATAATGCAAAAAGTCTCGAGTTGAGCGGACGACCTCTGACAATACTGTTTTTAAATAATCAGGCATTTTGTTGCACGCCAGTGTCACTCTGTGCAATGCACAGTGCATACTTTTGGCTTCAGGAGCAAGATGTTTAATTCTAGTGATTAGTCCAGATATCCTACCTGTCATGGCCTTGGCACCATCAGTCGAAACACCAACACACCTTCTCCAGTCTATGCCATGTTCTTCAAAAAAATCATTGATGACATTGAAAATATCTTCTCCTTTTGTCGTAGTCTCCAAGTTCTTGCATAACAGAAAATCTTCTTCAGAAATGTTTCTGTGTACATATCTAACAAAACTAAGTACATTCGGCAGTCCAGTAATATCTGTTGATTCGTCAACTTGAATTGCAAAATAAGTATTTTGCAGTCGTTCTGCTAGTTGATTTTCAACATTGAGTGCCATGTCGTGAATGCGCCTTGCGATTGTGTCATTTGAAAGTGGTATTTTATCCAGCAATTTTGCTAATTTGTCTCCTAGCACGCAACTGACCATATCTTTAGCAGCTGGCAAAATTAATTCCTCAGCAATATTGTATGACTTGCCGGTCTTTGCAATTTTGTATGCCACTAGGAAAGACGCACGTAAATAATCAGCGTTGGTAGTTGCAGTATTTGTTACAGTTTTTTTGAAGATTCCAACTCCCTCTTTTTTCGAACAAAAAAATCTAAAGATTTGTTTACGTACTGCTGATGTTTTGTCTCCAAATGTCTTCGCAGCAATGATGGCTTCATCGAGCTATTTGCGAGAACTTCTGAACATATTACACACTGTGGCTCTGGGTACTGGGTGTCTTCTTTGCACACAAATCCAATTTTCAGATAATCTTCATCATATTTTCTTTTCTTTGTCGATGGAATGAAGTGTTTTTCTGGTTTACTTGTTTTCCACGTATTTTCTTTCGAAATTGAACTTTCAGTAGACGTAGACACAATTTGACTCAACGAAGTTTTCAATGTTTCTGAACTGGATAACTTTTGAGTATCTGGGCATTTTCCGCGTATTGATCCGGTTTTTAACCACTGGTTCATGTTTTCACTTACTTTTTAATCAAAATTACTTATCAACTTTATTTCAGCCGGCCGAAATAAGTGCGCGCGCGGAGTACCACTGACTTGAGAAACAACTATACTAAACAATGCCGCGCGCTTTTTGTCAGTCACAAATTATTATGTAATTTCAAGCCATTGTAGCCGTTTCTTAAGGCATTATTTTCCGCCCCTATTGTTACCAAACCTAACACGATTGTGAGTGGTGCCGAATAATGGAAATATATAGCATAATGTAGAATTTGAACCTTGAAAGATATTTGGCCTTCAAAAATTTACATATTATCTATTAATACTTATTCGGCACATCGAGTGAAAGGAGTGATATTTCTTTGAAGGCATTGTATTAAATGATGCATGTCACACGCGTGATACAATCAGTCTGCCACCATTACGTAAATCTCGCCGCGAACCCCCTATGATCAACTCGCGAACCCCTAGGGATTCGCGTACCACACTTTGAGAATCGCTGATATAGAGTGTACAGGAAAATAACACACAGAGACCACTACTTACACGCCAAAAGCTTTCGCCATCCAGCGCAGAAGGACACAGTGTTGTACATGTTGGTACACAGAGCAAGGGAGATTTCAGACTCTGACAATCTGCCGGCTGAGCTTGAACATCTCCGCCACACCTTCATGCGGAATGGATACCCAATCCCATTGATAGAACGGGCACTTCGAAAAAAGGCAGCAAGAAGAACATCCTATAGATCTTGCCTTCATCCCGTATGCAGGTAACATCTCTGGGAAAATCGGCAGGATTTTTGCACGACATGGAATAAAATGCATTTTCTGCCCTCCTGCCAAAATACGGGATTTGCTGCATCCTGTGAAGGATGATTTGGGTTTAAAAACGCTGGGAGTCTATAGCATACCGTGCCAATGTGGCAAGTGTTATATTGGCCAAACCATCCGCACCATCAAGGCCCGTGTGACTGAACATCAGCGCAACATCCGATTGTTTCAACTGGAAAAATCTACCGTGGCACAACAGTTGATCAAAAATGGTCACAGTATGGATTTCTATAATGTGAGAGTTCTGTCTAAGTGTTCTTACTTCTGGGAGTCCGACATTAAAGAAGCTATTGAGATACGTCTGAATGATAATAATGTGAACAGGGACTTGAGTCTGTGGCTCAGTGACACATGGAAACCTGCTTTTTCCATTCTAAAACAACCAAGTGTTTCGCTGACGGATAATAGGAGAGAGGAGGAGCGCCATTCGCTGCGGCAGATTTGTCCTACCCCGTCTATAGCTGACTGGGTAGTAAATTGCATGGTGATTATGACAGTTTTATAATGTGAAAGTTGTAGTTATGTGTTTTTGGGAGTCCTTCATTAAAGAAGCTATTGGGATATGTATGAGAATAATGTGAACAGTGATGCAATGTGAACCACCTTTTTTTCCATTCTAAAACAACCACGTTTTTAGCTGATGGATAGTAGGACGGCGTTGGCAGATCCGTTCAACCCCATCTACAGCTGATTCCATAGCCGACCAATTACGGACAAGCAGGATGGAAACGGGGATTGTAGTCAGCCAATCAGAAGACGATATGATCCTGGCCCGCTACGGATCCGTGATCCAGTACAGTTCTAGTTGTTCTCATAAGTACAATGGACCTGATGATGGCGGCAGAGCAAGCCGCTGAAAGCTTGTCTTTTGATAATATTATCCGGCGGAAAACCTGTGAAGATTTCGTATCATATCATACAAGAAATATTAATGAAAACAATATAAAACATTTCATAGATTCCTTAAATAATGAACACTGGTCAGAAGTGTTCACTGCACAGGGTGTTAATGCAAAATTTGATTCCTTTCTTAATATTTTTCCAACACATTTCGAAAGAAAAAATTTCAAAAAAAAAGGAAAGGGATGGATAACAAAAGGTATTAGAGCTTCTAGTGAAACAAAAAGGGACCTTTACTTGAAAGTAAGAGAATCAGGTAATTATACACTGAAAGCTCATTATAAACTTTATTCTAAAATACTGAGAAATGTAGTAATAAGAAAGGCCAAGAACGGGTATATATCAGAGAGAATTCAGGCAACAAGATGAAAACTATATGGAATATAGTAAAAACTGAGACAGGAAAATCTGTAAGTCACTCTAAAGATATAAAAATAGAAAATAATGGATCTGTGCATAGTGAAGTAGGAAAAGTTTGTGAAATATTTAACAAACATTTTATTTCAGTTGTAGAGAAATTAGGCATAGAAAAGCAACCCCCACATAAGTGCCCTAAGACTTTTTTAGACTGCTTTCCCAAATAGATTTGTGGGGATACAATTGCCACCAGAACAGTCTCAGAAATAAACAAACTAATGAAACAATTAAAACCTAAAAATTCTTCCAGCTATGACAATATATCAAGTAAATTACTGAAAAGATGTTCAGATTCTGTCAGTCATGCACTTGCCCACATTTGCAATGAATCGTTAATGCAAGGTGTGTTCCCAAACCGACTAAAATATGCAGTTGTAAAACCGTAGTTTAAAAACGGAGAAGCAACATGTGTAGATAACTATCATCCCATTTCATTACTTTCAGGATTCTCAAAGATTTTTGAAGAAGTCATGTATCCTAGAGTTACACAAAATAATATCCTCACTAAATCACAATTGGGGTTCCAAAAAGGATCATCTATAGAAATTGCTATATATTCATTTTTAAATAACACATTTGAGGAACTGAATAATAAAATGAGGCCTGTAAGAATATTTTGTGATCTTGCAAAAGCATTTGACTGTGTAAATTATGAATTACTTTTGAAGAAAATGGAATACTATGGTATTTATGAAACCGCAGGTAAATGGTTTAAATCATACATGGAAAGTCGAATGCAAAAAGTTTCCATTTTTTATTCTAAAATAATTAAAGATGCTTCATCAGACTGGGAGAAAATAAAACATGGAATTCCACAAGGTACTGTCCTAGGACCCCGCCTCTTTTTGTTGTACATCAATGACCTTCCTGGAAACTTATCTGACATAGTTAAGAGTGTAGGTAACAATGAAAGGAAAGAAATGCCACGAGGCAATATTTACATGGAAAAGAAAGGGGAAAAAACACCCAACACTCACCAAAGTTGAAAAAAAGGGGGGGGGGCAGCAGCAACACAAAACAACACACAAAGAAAGAAAAAACAATTTTTCGGGTGAAAATCCATTTTTCAAGTTAACAGAGATGTGGCTGGTCTTGCACAAGACTTGCATTGAATGCAGCCACTCATAGAACGCAATAGACCATCGGAGGTGGTGGGGGGAGTAACGTTCCACGGACATGTATTACAGAACAGAACAGAATTTGTGACTTTATTTTGAGCATTTATTTATTTATTTATTTTTGGCATGACATCGCACCATCAATGCAGCATACTACTGCAAGCTTTTGGACGTAGTTAAGCTTGCTTATTGCCGAAAAAGACGCGACCAACTGATAAGAGATGTGATTCTTCTCCACGACAATACTTGGCCCCACACTGCGGCTCTCACTCAAGCAAAATTGCAGAAAATGAACTGGACATCACTTGACATCCTCTTTATAGCCCTTACCTATTGCTCTGTAATTTTCATCTGTTTGTACCACTGAAAGAAGCACTGGAAAGCTGACAATTTGAAGAGGACAACGCGGTGGAGGGCTTCGTGCACAATTGACTGCTGACGCAAACCCCCTTTCTTTTACAAGGATGTCATCAAAAAGTTTACTGAGAAAAATATATTTCTATAGCAGCAGATTATGTACTTCATTCATTTGCTATGGTAAATAAAAAATTTAAAAATTTATATTTGATCCACCCTTGTAAATGTTGATGTTGCTGCGGAACTTGTATATGGTCAGTTAATAAAACCAAGAGTGAACGTTATGGCAATATGTGTAATTATTCAATATTAGTGAAGAACTTGTAATATGAACAATGAGCCATGCATTAAGTTCTGAGCTGAAGTCTGTCAGTTGTTTCACGCCATGGCACAAACAGCATTCATCAATCCTCCCAGCGTATCTGTCCCATGTCAGTTCTGCTGCCTTAGTATCTGACACTGTATCATTTCAGTCAGTGGTTGATAAACAGCTCTCCTCTGCCAGTGAGGACAGTTAATTGAATTGGAAGGCACTCAGTAGGCTGTGCTATGGAATTAGGAGGTGCGTGTTCTTCTTGGCCAGTTGTACAGTAGAAGACTTGGTGCAGGTAACCTCAGATGCATCTTAAGAGGCCAAATTTCAAGATTAAATCTATAATATGTTCCTATTTTTAATTATTTGTTTTGACTTTATATTTACCACAATCATTACTCAAAATGACGCTATCGGCAATTTGTTATCACTAACACATCCTAACATTATTCTGCTTTGTAACTAGTCCAGCTACTTAATATGTGCGTAGCAATTTTCAATTGTGTTGTTCATCCCATTTTATTATTTTTTAAAATCATATTTAGTGAATCATGGATACTAAGGTACATAATTTATGGGAATTGATTATTTCTCGACATACTGCTGATAAAAATTCCTCACAGGCGTTCTGCTGAATAAGTTATGCCATACACAACGTTTTGACAGCTTCCTCTTCTGTCTTCACCTGTGCTCTCTTCATGAACTATGATCAACTGACAGCTGCTATTTTTCCTCACCAGTAAATGATTAAATATAAGGCGCTAAGTAGTGAAAAGGAATTAAATTAGGATAGGGAAATGAGCCACCACTCACCTTTAGATGATGGATGTGGGGTGCGAACACACAGAAAAGACAAAAACACAACAGATAAAGAAATTTTCAGGACAAGCCCTTTATCAACAGGAGAACATTATGGGAGGTGGGTGATGTTGAAGACTGTTGGCCAGGAAAATGCTATAAAATATATATTATATATATAAAAAATGTAATATATAAATTAATTTTAAATATATATTTTTGTTACTCTTCTCTATTATTATTTTGAAATTCTCTCCATCAGCTTCCCCTGCCCAAACAGTTAACTGCTATTATATGTAAGTAGTGAGTTGCTCTTCGACTCCCCAACCTATCAGCTTCATCTTCTACTGTTGCAGGGTCTAACCCTGAATTTTTCTGTATGTTGTGTGTTTGTTTTCAATGTTTCTTCACCATCCTGCAGTCACCTGTTCTAAGCAATGATTCTTCTCTTTCCTTATTTGTATAATGTCCTAATATTAATATAGTCTTATCAGTAATCATTAATGCCAGGTTAATATTTTCTATTTATTTAATTTAAATTTTTTGAAAAACAAAGAATGTATGTCTTTACTGTATTGGTTCCCTACCATCCCTGCTTAGAGTACACACTAATTTATTCAACTTGTTAAATTTACCATTTGTGCACATATTATCTTAGCCATACCATTCAATTTATTCTTACATGGTTAATGTAGTCCCCTTACATTATGTTGTTTGTATTTATGTTACATTTTTTAATCATTGTAGCCCTCCTACCTTCCACTTTGGTAAGTGGTGGGTTTAATTTTTCCAGTGTTTTGCCTTACAGCATTGTTTCTGGTAATATTTTTGTAGTTGAATAACTTTATACAAAGAAAAGGATTAGGGCATAATTATGGTACTCGGCTAGCAGCAATTGCATTTGGTCTGTTATAATCTATCTCTAAGTAAATTTCAGTATATACTGTTGTAACATTATAATACAGTTCCTCCTTTTTGTGAATGACTAGTTTTATGGTTAAACAGAAATATCTCGGGATGAATACTAACACTATCCGATGAGACACTTCAGTATATTATTGCTTTGTTGAATTGCATTTGCTGGATAAGTTATGTCAGTGATGCTGTGACTGGTGCATTCTACTAGGAAATCTAATGCCAATCTTATCTAATAAATGTAATTTGGTGTTTGGTGTTATTGTCTTCAGAATTTCATGGTTTTTAGCTTTATCTTTTCCCTAGGAAAAGAAATAACAACTTGACAATTAAGACCATTCTTACGTTTACAAATCATTTGTAGTAGAGGCTCCCCAGTTAAGCAAAATATGTTTTAACTTTTTGGCACTTCAATAGCTGTGTGCAATGACAAGCTTCATCTATGAGCCCAGCGTAGGAAAAATGTTAGCTCATTTACAGAACATGTAGATTCTGTTTTGAACTTTGTTTGACATTTACATCGACACAGGGTTCTCTGCAGCTGTCTTTCGCTATGTGCTTTTTTCTTTCAATAAAAATGATTCTATTCTGATATTTCTCTCTGCAAACAAAATTTAATTGGAATTCAAGAATATTATTTCAGTAAAATTACAGCAAGTATATTTTTATTGTTATCAGAATTCACTGTTGTATTTAATATTATTGTGAAAATGATTATGCACAATGTGATGTGTGATCAATATATTTTCTCTTCATAATGCACCTTGGTACGAGGTTGGTTTGGTAAATAACTTGGTTCTCATACCAATAGAAGTTGGCACCACCAACTGGTCGTAATCTTTACTTTGTATGCACCCATAATAAGATGCACTACCTCCTGGAGCTCCAAAAACAGCTGTGAGGCCAGAAATTATCAATAATTTCCATAATGCTGTTTTGACTGACAGATGAATGTAGCTGAATGAGTTAAGAGGCCACAGGCATGTTGACTGACAAATGTAAAATTCATATTCGATTCAAACTGTGCGTAATAAAAGCTCTTAGCCAGATGTGTAATGTGGCAAAGCAGGAACATGTGCTTCTTCACCGCTGTCAAGAAAATCGGCATTGAAATATTTTGTTGCATTCAAATACTTTCTACATTACAGAGAATTAAAAGGGCGCATAGTGCAATGAGCAAACTCTCTGCCTCAGTAAGCCTGTTGTCATTGTATCGAATCTCACTGCTGGCAACTATTTTTTATTTATTTAAATGTGTTTACAGATAATTCCCAGCAATCAGTTTCAACAATTACACATATAATAAGTTTTTAAATGCTGTTTGTTGTGAAAAAATATACTTCTGAACTTCATTATGTTGTTAGCAAACATTTATATTTCAAAAATAGAAATAATTGCTGCAGCAGGTATGAGGTCTCGACCATTACAATTGTAGGACACATGTTCATTCCAGCACCAGAGGACGGAAGAGTTGAAATGAAATACCATCAGTTTTTCTGCAACGAAAGGCATTAATAAAACTTTATGCATAATTGTTGAAAGTGATTACTAATAAATATCTATATACATGTTTGAATAAATAAATAAATAAAATTTGCCCGCAGCAAGATTCAACCCAGTGACGACGGACTTATGACACAAAGAGCGTGCTTGCTGCACTATACGCCCCTTGAAATCGACCTAACGTAAAAAGTATTCAAATGCAATGGAACATTTCAGTAGCGATTTTCTTGACAATGGCGAAGAAACACGTGTTACTGCTTCGACATATTACACCTACGGCCATGAGCTTTTATTACACACAGTATGAACTGAATTTGAATTTTACAATTGGTGGCCTGCTCTTGTGAGTGATCATTTTATTTTTCATTATGAATTACACTTGAAAAACATTGTGCAAGATTGATGTGTTGAGTGCTCACTTCGGAACAAAAGCGAAATCGCATGTAAACATTGGCATACTGTTTGGGGGTGTTTGAGAAAACTCCAACATACTTTCTTCTGTTTTGTAATTATGGATGAAACATTTTAGTCGTCATGCTAGAAATGTGTGGCTTCAGTTTTTTGGGACTCAAATGAATTACCTCGACTACTTGGAGGACTGAAAAACCATTCCTGGTGAATACAAGGCAATTTTGGAAAGATTGAAGACAGCATTTTTTTTTTTTTTTTAAGGTGTTGGAACAGCCAAAAAAGGTGGTATTGTTTCATCATGGCTGTGTGCTGCTGCATTCAAGCTGTGTCACTCAGGAAGAATTGATTGAACCATGGTGTCAAATCTTTCCACATCCAACCTGTGCACCCTATTTCACTCCCTCCGATTACTATCTGTTGCATAAACTCACATGCTGGACACAAATTTTGGTCAAATGATGTCGTGCAGACTGTAAGAAAGTATTTTGAGGACCTTGAAGAAACCCATTTCCACAAGAGAATTGTAAAGCTGGAAAAATTTTGCTGCAAGTGTGTTGAACTGTGTTTCAATACAAAATTTGATCTTTTTTGATATCAAACCACCCTCGTATTTCATACTTCAGGAATGTTATGTGACTGATTCTTAGTTGGAAAAATAAATAAATTACATTGATTTTTTTTTAATTTTCAGCAGTAACTGGTCATTATCAGACTTTGAAATAGGGCGTCCACTGGGTAAAGGAAAATTTGGAAATGTCTATTTGGCCAGGGAAAAGACTTCAAAATTTGTAATTGCTCTTAAAGTTCTTTTTAAACGCCAAATACAGAGTGCAAATGTTGAACATCAGTTGAGGAGAGAGATTGAAATACAAGCACATTTGAGGTAAGGAATAAAAGTGACATCCAATTTGCTTGTTTTGTAAAATGAAATTAAACTAATTCCCTTAAAATTTCAGGCATCCAAATATTTTAAAATTATATGGGTACTTTCACGACGAATCCAGAGTTTATCTCATATTAGAATTTGCTCCTAAAGGTGAACTTTACAAAGAGATGAAGTCTCAACCTGACAACAGATTGGATGAGTCAAAGTAAGTGTGAAATTGTTATTTATGTTTCTGAAATTCAAAATTAAGAAATAATTAAATTATGAAAACAAAAATGACAACAATAGGTTGAGGTGTACCACAATTCTATTATTTCAAGGTCTATCTGCTTTGTTATTTTTAGTTTGAGTCATGGAAATAATTTCAAAATTTAAACGAGCTCTTAAATGTAAAATATAAGTATATAACTTGAAATGATAGAAAAAAACAATATATAATGTTAAAAGAACAAAAACACCACTGAAGTTAAAAGAATATTTCACATAATTTATTGATATGAAATGAGAAATTATTCAGTTTATTTAATAAAATAAATTTGAATCAAAAATTTTCAACATGATACTCAATATTAACTAACAAGAAACTTTAGCAGACCATGTACTATTAATTCTAAACTCGGTGTTTTATCATATCAAAGAGAATTCCATTTAATGAGCTTAGTCATAAGGAGTGAACACACTTTCATTATTGATTTTGTGATTAATGATGGATCAGTCAATGTTATTACCATTTAACATGTTTGATGAGGGCATGATGTGAAATTATTTTGCTGGATGTTAATTGGGTACATCTCTTCTCACTCATTGATATGGCATTGTGTGAAGTGATACTGCATGAGCACCACTCATCGACTTGAAGCAGCATACCAATTTGACACCACAAAAAATTGTAAGTTCCATTCATGAGACCAGAGCAGAATCAGTCTCCACAATAGACTAAAAACTTGTTAGTATTCGAACAAAATATTTGATTGCTTGAAACGAAACTCAGTGCTTCTCTAACACACAGCAGGCACTTTTCACTACCACGAAGGCTTTGTGAGGCATCTCCTTGCTGCTATTACAAATTCTATTTCTCCATTCTGAACCTCGTACATTCATTTGCCATAAAAAATGCAAAAACTATATATTAGTTTATAACAACCACTTTTTTTATTTGCTACAGCATTTGCACAGTCACTTATTCCATCAGCTGATAAAAGGAAATGGCCTGGCTTTTCGCAACTCTGAATTTGCTTTCTGTATTGCTGCAATCCAATCTTTTCTTTTACAGTCGCATGTCAATTCAAGAATGCTACTCAGATTCACAGAAATACATATTTTTTAGCTGCTGCTGTACTGTCTAGACATGTTAGCTATCTGCCTATCTTTCCTTTCTTATTGTTCGTGAGAACCCTTCTGGTTCTTTGCTGTCACCTAAATCAGTTGGAATACTACATACCCTTAATTCAATATCTGCTAATTCCATTATTAAACTTATTATTTCTTAAATATTGGATCAAAATGTAACAGTCATGTGAGATGATGGAAGGGATAGATGTTCCTCCTAAAGCTTTCTGCAGCTTATGAGTAGTAATCATCTCCCTTTACTTGTCTATGCAGATTCCTGGCCTTAACTGGATTAAGGATCAGTATGAGGTTTATGGGCCTTATTAATAATAATAACAATAGTGTTTGTTTCTTACTCTAAGCAGCTTGGTTTCATTTTCATCATTTTAAATTGTTATTAATAAAATTAAGGAAATTTTTGTGTAGGCTAATCCCTATTTCAAAAACTCTCCAGAACTGCTACATACATAGCACAGTTAGCAGATGCTCTCAAGTACTGCCACAGCAAGAACGTCATCCACAGAGACATAAAACCAGAAAACTTGTTGATTGGAAGCAAAGGTGAATTAAAGATTGCAGATTTCGGATGGTCTGTCCATTCTCCACAGTCAAGGTAAAGTATATTTGCATAATTTTGACTCTGTATGAAGATTATTATTCCAAAAATAATTAAAGAAGTGTAAGATAGAATGATTGTAAATTAAATTTAAGGTGATTATGTTGGTAGTGAGATTGCTTATGGCGAGTAATAGCAGGATTTTTTTGGAAACTTATCGAACAGAAAAATTTCCTCATTTTCTTGGAAAAGTGAATTATCCTAATGTGAGAGTTATTGTTTGCTGTATTGTATTATTACTTTCATCATCAGCAGCAAGTTTCATCGTTTACTGATGTTTTCTTTTAAGGTCATCAATTTAAAATTTGGTATCAGAAGATTACTAAATATTGTATTAAAACAAGTAAACTAACTGTCAACTGTTCATTTGTAGCAATCGTC
Source organism: Vandiemenella viatica (assembly GCA_031002005.1). NCBI lineage: Eukaryota > Metazoa > Arthropoda > Insecta > Orthoptera > Morabidae > Vandiemenella > Vandiemenella viatica. The sequence continues at coordinate 203,341,250 of JARYHS010011408.1, forward strand.
ACAGGCAGATCAAGCTAATTGTCTTCAAAATTTCCCGCAGACCCAGTCATCTCTGAAACTGTTTCATTATTGGATCTATGAGAAGCATGGCTATTACGACCATTCCATCTAACCTCAGAACATTAGTGTTTGCCTGGCAACAAATTCTAAACATTTTGTAAGGGTATACATAATTTATGGGATCTCTTTTCATTAAATATCAATACCTGGGTGACCGATCTTCGCTCGGCATCTTTCGATTTTTGTTCGGTATGCAAGATTTCATCAAAATCCTTAGAGACGTTTGTGAGAAATTAATTTTATCAACGCGTGAAATTTGTTTTAATTGCTTGGTCATTATGTCCTCATTGTGTTTTGCGCTCTTGCTTTGCGGAAAACTTGCAAGGAATATAAAATGCTGAAATATGACAGCGACGCACAGCCGTTGGATGCAGTCAGCGTTGAAAAATCAGTGATAGTATCTTAAAATGTTGATTTAATCTTTTAATGTAACGTTTTCTTGCCTTTTTTTAGCTTTTCTCCGTTTGAAAAAGTCGTATTTAATTGACAAATAGACAATTTTTATCCAAGTTGTAATACGGTGATGCCCGCCATCTTATTATAGAAACGAGCATTCAGAGAATACGTCTATTGTAAACAAATACACCATTTCCTATGGACGCCGCAGAATGCAAATTTGCGTTAAATTTTCTCTTGGTCCAGGCTATATTTCAACCTAACCACGAAATCTATGACGAAATGAAACTGTTTAGGTTGATATGATCCCTGTGCCGATAATTTTTTTGCTATTTTTGCAGTGCTGATAGCATTTCGCAGTTACTCAGCCTCAAATTTCGGCATTTTTAATTTTCTAGCGACTTTTCCGCAAAGCAAGAGCAAAAAATGTGAAAAGGACATGTTGACGAAGCAATTAAACCAAATTTCAACAGGTTACTATTAATCTTGCCGAGGTTCCGAAAGTGGTACAGCCGCTATTTTATCTATTTTCAAGAGTTGCTCATATAATAGTATTAGATGGGATAGAAGGAAGTATATTAAGCAATTCTATCAGAGGTAGGGCGGCCAGTTCCTTTTCTCTGGGACCTACAGTTTAACGTAAAATCCCAAACACAGAACGCCCCACCGTAGTTCATATGGTTAAATACAAATCTTAAAAATTCTTGCTCCGACCGGAATTTGAACTCGGGATCGTAGCCAGAATTTTTTAAGTGCTAGTGCAGTAACCACCTGCTTTACCCCACTAATTACATAATTGTTATACATTCAATATATTTCCTTCCTACTGTGGTAGTAGGAGGGGGTTTGCTGGGTAATTGTACTTATAGCATTCCTTTTACCATTTTATTAATTTTAATATTAATGATTTTGTTGATCTCAACAATTTAATAATTTTAATTATTTGATTTTATCAAATAGGAAGAGGGTGCAAAGTGATATTCTATCTTGCATTACTAATGTAAAGTCATAACCTGACAGATTTATTCAAATCAAGCCTTGAATGCCAACAGACGTCGGTGGCCTTTACAATTAATTTAAAACATGTTCAAACAAAAATCAACACTGAGTCTTACAATGTGTGGCATAAGACGTTAATTCTAAGCAAGCAATAACATATCCATGTGAAATTTATAAAGCTGTTCACAAATACAAGCTTATACAAAAAATGAAATCAAGGAGGGCTTAAATAAAATAATATTTCCTGATTGATAGAAATTTATGATCTTCCCATATCAAATCAGATTGCTCACGGCTAATAATACGCTCAGAAAAATTGTCGAAGAGTGATGCTCAAGGGCGTTCACGGGTCGAGGAATGCGTAACACTGTGTTCTTTTTAATGGCTGAAGGTCTTTACCGTTTATTCAGCAGTTGTGGCACCAATGGGGTAACACGCACACTTCCTTCAGATAACCGCCACAGTTACCCCAAGCCAGAAGTGGCTTATAACGTCCAGCTCTAAGTCTCGTCGTAATCGCAGACTCGGCGATGGCGCGACCTGTCTGTCCGCTCGAAACCACCGAAAGACCCTCTTCTCTCACGATGTTGGATCGGAATCCCTTCCAACCCGGTCGAAAACCAATCCGTGGGCCCGTAGGAGATGTGGACCCAGAACACACCAAACAGCTCCTTATTATTTTGTAACATGCCCGTTCATCGGGAGTTCACAGCCGCATCATTCACACATGGAGCTACCATGACTGCCTCACCCTGAGAATATTCGACCTTCTCCGAGTTTTGTTTCGGCCACCAAATTTTCCACTAGCGTACGGCTCAATAGATGGTCCAGCCGAATTATCCACTTGACCGGAGAAGGGTCAGTTCGGCGATACCTGCTACAGATAAGCGGGCTTTCCCTCGCAGTTGAGAAACATGTTGCTACCCCAGCTCAGGTGTGAAAGGGTCTCGATTCACCATTACAGGTGGCTACCTCCAAGACTTAAAGAAAAAATACTTTCGAGCAAAATATTCCAGCCCTCCTATCAATATTAATTATTGTTGCTATTTATAAAGTTGTACGAGTCTGACACAGCAGTCTCGTTACACTACTTACTTAAGAACTGCAGTCGGTTAAATAAATATCGTGAATAATCGTCAGGATTTTCTTCAATTGAGTCTTCACTGGGCGAAGTTCGAGTAACTTGGTTGAGACAATTTTCTATTAGGTTTTCTTGAAATGATTACATTATAACTGCTAAGAAGTTTTTGTCAAATAAAGTATCACTTCTGACAAAGCCAAATTTTAAATATCTTCTTTTTAGATGTTTTACAATACAACTGGTAGTAATTAACGATAACCACTTTTTCAATGTTTTTTTTCAAAGAAGTTATGTAAATATCTGTATCACTTCTGACAAAGCCACTTTTTAAATATCTTCTTTTGAAATGTTTTACAATTAAACATTCGGCGTTAGTAGTCCCTCGAGTCAGCTAGCATACAAGAAATATTCATTTAAATATATAAGTTCCTTGAAACCAAAGAAAAAAATATTAGTTAGCTTCCTGGTACCTGAATCTTCTACGAGATGGCGTTAGAGCCCTTTTCGAGATACCAAGAGCAAAAATTGTTCGTATTTTGTAAAATTGTTTTTTTTTTTTTTTCCAGGGAAGAACACTATTTAGATAATCTTAAAAGTCAAAACTAAATCCAAATATGAAAGTTCATCCAAATCGTTAGCGCCGTTCCTGAGATCCATATATATATATATATATATATATACAAGAATTGCTCGTTTAAAGATATAAGATATATTGCTAGGGACAGAGGCATTTGATGAAGTTATCAGTTGCGTAGGACAGACAGGAACCACCGACCTTGTGCCAGTAGTGACACTAGCAGTAAGACACCATTGATGTGGTAGGCCCACCTTGGTGTTTTTGATACGCGGTCAGTCAGGAAGGGGTGAACAGTTCTGAATAATTGTAGAAAAAGACCCCTGGGAGGATAGAGATGTGGTTGTTGCAGATGGCCGTGAAGAGTGGTCGGAGAATGTAAATTGAGAGAATCGAAGAAACTGTAATTTTGACAATCGGTAATCAACCATGGTGTGGTTGAGAGTATTTGGCATTCATTGTTTTCAAGAGTTGGAGTTGAAATTTGCACTCGGATGACAGCCTGCATACATGATTAAAGGAGTCGGCCCATCGTCATAATTTGGGACTTTCACTGTTCCCACACACAGAAAGGGTCTTAAGAACCATATAAATAAAGGAATCATAAATCTTTAGTGATTCGTGTTACCTTAAGCGACTTAATCAATTGACATAGCTACACATGTCACGTCTAACGTGAGGGCATATTAAAGCAATACCAATGCTAAAAATTATGCAACTTAGTGATGCTTGCAGAATTAATATTGGCTCCCAAATTAATATCCCAGGACTGTAACATCAGACCCGCAGGTGGTACCCAGTGAACAACAAATGCTGCAATTTTAGGGGAAAGGAGTGGGTCATCAGTAAGCAAAATGATGAAGGCTCGTGGCATAAACTGGCCCACAGGCAAAAAAAGTGTTGTAACAAAAAGGGTTTGTAACTATTCCCTGGTAAAATCAAACCAGTGTCGTCCATTTAATTACAGAAATGGCCTCTGTTATGGATGAGAGGAGATTGCTGCAGATAACTGACAATGTTGGTTGGAAAGTTTTGAGTTGAGAGCGGTGTAGTTTTGACCACAGAGCAGTCAAGAATATTCGGCATTAATTGTTTTCAAAAAAGTGAAGGTCAAATGAAAGCTCATAAGATGGCCTTTATATGTGAATAAAGGAGTCTGCCCAGTACTTTGAGGCCACAATCTTACATAGTTTGCAGCCATCACTGTTTTGTCAGGCATGGAAAGGGAATCTGCACATGGAGAGTGACTTTTTCTCTAATCATTGTAGTTTTGACAGTAGCTTGGCAAATTAGGAGTTTGATATGCCTGAATAGAAGGCTTTATTGCTAATCTTTCAAGTCATTCATGTTACCTTAAGGGGTCGTATTATAGGTATACTGGCACTAAAAATTAAATAATTTAGTGACTCCCGGTGGGACTAGTATAAACCAATTGTCTAATAACCTTTGTCTCATAAGTCTAAGATAATTCCTCCAAAATCTACATCTATTAAAGCCATCACATTTTTTATGTGAATGCCTTTAAAGTAGGGATGTAACGGAGCTCCACATCTGCAAGTGCGGAACTTTCACATGAAATCCTACCAACGCATCCGCAATTTTTAATGCAGATGGATAGCGGATGTTTCGTTTACATTTCAATATGTATTATTCTTTTCTCTTTATTCAAGATCTTCTCTAAGTTAACAAAAACGTGGTTATTTTTTTCTTACGATCTTTCAATAAAAGCAGCAAAGGACTTAACGTAGTTATTACACAAGCAACGAATTTACAAGTTTAAACTTGCATGTTAAGTAAATCGGCCTATTCACAGTCCAACTTATAGAATATCTGTGTATAAGTACCGCAGGATGCGCTCACCCATTTACGCTACTAAAAATGGTCTAACAAAATGTTCCAAGCGATCCTTTCCACTCGTACTTTCTCGCCCCACACCAGTGTCCTTATTGCACACTCACAGGATGTTTCCTCCAATCACGATCCAACATCATAGTGTTTGGTTGTCAAGGGTCCGTGTTAGTTGTCTGGCAGTCCAACAACATTCAAGACATCCTACATGTTGTCCTGTAACACTTTTCATGGCTCATCAAGCGTCCTTTATCAGATCATCATACGTCCTACAAGTTGGACTGTGAATGGCCTGCTAGAAGGCTGGAAAGCCGGGCACGGATATGTAAGTTGCCTTGTGCTTAACACTTGAATTAGCCATGCCGCAAACTCCGCAATGTTCATATTACAAAGATTGTTTTTTTAGATGCATGCGTAGTTATATAAATAATTTAATTCACTTGTGTAATCATCCCAAGGTTGAAAGAAGAAGCTAAAACTAAATCAATATGACAGTAATATATGGAAATAGACTTTACTTAAGAAAAAATGTAGAATTTGGCATAAAAAATAAACTTATCTTGATTTTAAGTTTATTTTTGATAAAATATAAATAATTACAAATTTATTTTTTCACCTCCGCATCTGCTTCCACAGAAAATCTGTAGATGTCAAGCACTGAACATCCGCATCAGCAAAAATGACATCCGCTACAAACCTACTTTAATACTGGTAATAGGTAATTGATAGGTAAACTGATTGTGTGATAGCTTGAAAATTGCTTAGACAATCTTAATTGGTTCTTGCAAAAAAATGTAACGATATAATTGTACAGGTGGATGACCTTGGTATTGTTTGATAGACCTTGATCATACCAGCATTACCCAGTGCCCCATTGCATGTGCCATCAAAATTGACTGATTGTGCAGATTTGTGCTTTAAATAATGCAAAATAACTGCAGTTATATATTTAGCATTAAAAACTATCAAATCCATCATTGTGTATTGTGCATGAAGTTTGAAGAAAATCTGATTAAATTTTGAAGCATAGAGCGTAACAGTATTTGTGCATTTGACATTTATTAGTAATTTATGTTTTCTGTTTACTCATAGTATTAGACCTAGAAGTTCCACGGTTTGAGTTGTTTGTTTAGTTTCTAAAATAATGGAGTTTATGTGCAAGGAGTTGGTTTGCCTGCTGAATGGGCAAAGGCGAATATTTTCCACTCCTTTAGGCACAAAATAAAGTGCCAGCTTGTATCAATGGTCGTATTTTTCCTTACATGCACTACTCCTAATTTTTTTTATGAATATCCTTCCAAGCCCCAGCCTTGTGCACTCCCTGCGCTCTCTTCTCCTGTCTTCCAATGACTCCCATTCCAGCTCCTTTATCACATTGGTTACTAATTGGGTACTGCAGTAATTTCCACAAGAAAATGTAGCTACTCCTCTTTGCACATCCTTCAACAGTCCTTAACTTCTCTGGTATATCCTCTCATCACTCTCCAGTAAATGAAGGATTCTCTAATATTTTCCTACCACCTGTCCAGTATGTCCTACCCAGTTGAGTTTATTATCAAAGGTTATCCCATATGCCAAGATACTTACACTTCAAGCCTCCAACAGTTTATGGGTTGTTGCTGGGTGCAAGACACTTAGAACAGTGATAAGTTTTATGTGGGCTTGGGCAGTGTAAGACTGGATTGTGCAGAAAGTGACTATGAACATAAATGATTGGTTGTTTTGTTTTTTAAAGAATTTAACATAAGCTACTGTAACATGATGACCATGTTTGTGCTCTGGTGAGTATTAATGTTATTATGAATAAACAGTATCAAGTTTAGTATCTGTTTTATTGAGTGTGTGACAAAAATACAAATTTCCAGTATTCTTCATTTTAGTGCTTTATTATTTCATCATTCTAATATGGGGTTCTAGGAATAATCCAAAAGAGTAAGTATGAACTATCTCTGCACGTGACATGCTGAATCAACAATTATGAATAGTGATTTGGCTTCCTTTGCGTCTCTGAAGAGTGGTCAAATAATTACAGCTTTATCGGGAAGAACTACCCAATTAATATCTCACAATTTGGTAACTTGTTGGAAGATTGAGTCTGTTAACCTCACATGCTGTAGAGAAATTACAACCGTAAGTCAAGGGAACTCCTACTGCTTGATGACAGACAACACTAAGGGTTAAAGGGGCTAAAATTGTGTGCCCTCTTGGCCTTCAGGGTACCAGTGTTGCCACATTTGCAGTATAGAGCTCTGTAAGTTATTAGTTTATATTTTCGCCATCTGCAGTGCCATCACGCAAAATGTGATATTGTTCACTTCCGGTTGAATACTGCGCGTTTGGTTTCATTAGTGATGTAGTCTGTGTACAAGAATTTAACAGTGAAACAGCTGAAGGAGTTACTGTTTACAGACGGAGCATGTAGTCTGTCGAAGTGCACTAAGCAAGAATTGACTAGCGGGTAAGAATTCTCAACATTAAAGTCAATTAAGCCTTGAAGGTACTGTTAGTTATTTTAAGCCTCTCACTGGCATTTCGATCCTCGCTTTGAACCGCTTGAAATCATTTTAATACCATAAATGTCTGATTTTAGACCAAAGTGTTTTTTTTAATCACTGTTTTAGAAGAGTTATTCAGTTGTATTTATAGGTTGTATAGGAGAGAGAAACTCGTGAACATCAATCAAACATTGTTTGAAATTGAACTTGTTCTTCAGTGTGCTAATTTCCCCAAGATTGGCTTAACAATCTTTGACCTTTCATGTAGATAATATTAACAATTGGTTGTTTTATTTCTTTTATTGAGTCGTACGCAAAATGTGAGTCAATTTACAGCAATTTTAGACTTTGAAGTGCTTGAGATTTTAACTTCTTATTTTTTACCTTCCTGTAAAATGTTTGTTCACATTATGGATTGAAAAAAAAAAGAAGTATTTCTAAAGGTTAATTCTGTCACAGAACATAGCAGAAAAAGGTAAACAACACACAGCAAATCAATGTTATGTTGCAGTAATCTAAGCACAACTACAACATAAATAATTGTTTTCTAGCAGAGACCCATACGAAGTTGATACGATCACTTCATACTCTTAATTAAAAGCATGAAAGTCATTCAACCACTTACCACAACTGTTAAACAATGAATTAAAATCTGAATCGGAAAAATGACTTCACACTCAGGTGCATTTCGACGGAAGTTTTCCTTGCCACAATTGTCTAATCCACTGCTTTCGCTGGTCTTTATATTTGGCAAAATCGTGATAATTGAGGCCCATATCTCCTTATCTTTCACCGAAATTGCTTAACAACCGGACGCAACAATTTACTGGCCTAATTCCGTTTTTAGTAAGCAACAATAGTACATGTAAACACAGTGCTAGAGCCAAACTTGAAGTTGAGAATACCACATTTCGGTGGTTATATTGAAGTTGCAAAGCTCTATATTTCTAAGATGAATTGCCCAACATTATACCAGACACTAAAATGAAATTACGGAGATGGAATTGCAGTAATCTCCTTGTTGCTTTCTGGACAAGAGATGGAAATGTAGGATTCAGTACTTTGAAGAAGTGTTTTCCGAACACCAAATTAAATCAGCTTACAATATTTCATTTTTGAACAGATCTAAATTCGCCAAACAAAGTTCACATCAGAAACTTCAAATGTGTCCTATTCTTTACACATATAACGATCCATGGTCAGTTTTACTATATATTGCAACCTGCAGAATGCAATAATATGTGAGGTTCTGATCTGCTTAACCATAAAATCCACTTGAAAGAAGACTTAATCAGCGACTTTTAATGGCCAATGTGATTGTAGACCAAGAAATATATTGAGTGACATTATGCACATCTAAACATGCCACAAGATATGCTTCCTTGCAGATTGCTTAATTTGAAGCTATTATGCTAATCTTTCTCAGCTTGTAGTCTGACTTCCTGTTCTACTGATTTTAACATGAATTTAAAATTATGTAAAACACTTGTGAAGTTTTAGATTGCAGGACTTTCACACAAACAGTTAGAGCACTGTGTACAGTTACGAGTTCGATGGAAACAATGAGTGCAGATTTCATCAAACATATTGAACCGTAAGTCTGTATTACATAGACTGATTGAAAACAACCACTATATATTTTCTCTTAATACTTTAATTTAATTTGCTCCTTAAAAACATTTGTGTAAAAAATTAGCTTGCCATTCTTTCTTCATAATGACACCATGACTTAACTACAACCCTGGGGGACAGAACAGTTTACATTTTGTAATGACACACTTGATCGACAAGTATGCATTACATAAGTAATTATTGAGAATATTATGAATTGTACAGGCAGTTTGAAATTAATGTGAATGATGACTGGCACAACATGTTCCTGACAAACAAGGGTACGGGACAGCTTTGTAACCTGGTGGGAAGTCGGTAACCCTCTCTGTAATGTGGTTCCAGGGCATTGAATGATGCAGGTATGACACACAGGAAGTGAAGCTGGACACACTAATGCTGGTCGTACGGCAAGTATGATTGACTGTGTTGCGAGAACTCGGGTAGTGTGTAATATGACCCATTGTTGCTGTTTCAGACTCTGCTATGAGCCAAGGCCATTGAAGTTGCTTATGCTGTCGGTTGACACTGTGAGAGGCTAATACAATTAAGGACACTGACTCGTGTCTCCACGGAGGGATACTTCAACTGGGTCGACATTAATGGAGGTTTCTGGTTGAACAGGATCTGCTGTTCATGCTCTCTAGAGGGCATAAAAAATTTTTAGTCGCGAAAGTTATGATCAATGTATGGACTCACCTGCATGATAATGGTGTGTGAAAATGCGGTTCTGGATCTGCCCACTGCTGACCGCCTAATAGTATCATGCAGAACAATGTGAATGTATGTAATATGTATTCCACAATGGCCCCTTAATACCCATTTGCATCCACTATCCTTAGCAAACAACAATTTAATTTCTCGTTGTCATCTATTAATGATTAAAATATACCCAGTCAGTTTATAGGAAAAAATTGAAATTAAATGATTCCTTTCATATCTTTTTAAAGGATATATTAAAATAATTAATCTGTAATTAGACAGCAAATCATAAATTATCTTTTATGTAATGTGTGACATTATAATTTATTTTGAAATTTCGTCACCATAATTTTATCACTATCTCCAACGCTATTGATTGTTCTTTATGATCACCCATTACCACACTCTCTAACTATATTTATATCGTGTAGTTCACAGAATGAGTATCAAAAGGTGCTTTACACCAAAATTAATCTCTATGCATTCCCATCCCTAATGGCACTATGAAAGAAGTAATAGGGATAAGCATCTGTGTGACATCTAATTTTCCCGTTTATAATGACTACTCATTGTGATCCAGATGTGTTGATGCTCCAAGTATGAAGATGTGTGTTCACAATGCTTGCTGAGACACTTCCACATCAGGAGGGATGAAACTGCAGGCAGTCTTGCTACTTCACTGTATCATGTCTGCTGCAACCACTGTGTAACTTTCATGAACAAAACTGCAATTTTATTGCGTAGACCGGGGGTCCCCAAACATTTTACCCCGTCGACCCCTTGAAACGATATTTGCCTTCTTATCGACCCCCACAAGTATTTAATAAAAACATTAAATCATTTTTGGCATTTCTGATGCTAAGCAATAACAACTCAATAAAATTAACAGAAAAACGAGATACTTTCCACTATTATTATAATCTCAAAAAATAAGAACCAAACCATGGATAGATGGAATAAAATTCGAATAAAGACCTGCCAAAAAGAACAGATGGTTGTTGCACTGTTTTAACTTGTCACATGTTTCATCATTTACCACATGACTTCGCAAACAGACGAGAATTGAGAGGATGAGCTTTACTTTTATTTATTGACCTGACTTTTAGTAGAACATTCCTATTTTTTCCTATACAGTTTAATTGATCCTCTTTAGTATTAATCGACCCCCTTTCGACCCCCCCCCCCTTGTATTAATCGACCCCAAGGGGTCGGTATCGACCACTTTGGGGACCCCTGGCGTAGACTTTATTGGTTGTTGCAAATGTTTTCTTGGTTATCTAGTGGGAATATCATCAGTTTTTTTGAAACCTAACAATTAAGCCATCTTCTGTTGCTTCCATCAGAGTACTGCTATCGCTGGGATTGCTGCTGCCTACAAATCAGCTTCTGAAGTATGTATTAACCATTTGGAGTGACATCACAGAAGTTTCTGCCGCCGGCATGGCTGATCTGATTGGGTCTTGCATTCCATGTTTTCCTGGGAAAACACGACTTTTTGGTCAAGCTGTATCACATTATCTGCACTTCTATTATATATATATATAATAACAATGAGCAGGAAAAAGCTTTAAGGCAATGTGTACACATGTGACGCCGCCTGGGGCTTCACCTTCCGCACGTTTAAGGCTGTTGTAGGCCGAAATATTGCACTTCTCTTGTGTTTGTTTTTTGTTCGTCGTCCCAGCCGCCTTCATCTGTGGTAAGTGCTGGGTCATATTTCCCTATCCTTCCTTAATTATATATATATCATAGTGACACAGGGTAACACGCTGGCAGCCATTTTGGGTGGTCACGAGCAAAGTAGTCACTGCTAAAACTAAACCTTGTATTCTCTCAATACCATACTTCTCAGATGTAATTCAGTGGAGGAACAAGAAAAATGCAATATTATAGTTCGTCAAAATATGAGAGCATACATTTTATCACTAATGCTGGGACAATTCAAAGAGAAACAAATTGAACCAGACTTGTCTATCTACTTCAGACATAAATTTAACATAACTATAAGTCACCATTTACTTTCGCCCATCATGAATTTTTTTTTATATATAAATTATTAACCACTTCCCTTGGTAACTTATTCCAATCCCTGAATCCCCTACCTGCGAAAGAAAATATTCCCACTCCCTTATGTGTGAAATCAGGTGTTTAGCTTGTGGTGTGGGACATCTTTTCCCTTCCATGCACTACTCTCTATTCTTCCACCAATATCTCTTCAAGCCTCATCACCAGCATATGCCTTCTATACCCCCAGCACTCTCTTTGCCCTCATCATGTCTTTCAGTAATCCCTATCTAGATCATTTATCATATGTTATTGATTGTGTTCAGCAGTAATTCCCAGAGACAAATCTGTGTGCCCTTCTTTGTACCCCTCCAACTCCTGTATTTGATACTAAAATGTTGGTCCCACACTACAGCACCTCTTTTTTCTGTCATCAGTCTTTCGACTGGTTTGATGCAATCCTCCACCTCCTCTTATCTTGTGCTAACCTCTTCATCTCTACATATCCCTTACAACCCATGTCCTCAGTTATCTGCATGATATATTCTTCCTCTACAGTTCTTACCTTCAACTGTTCCCTCCACCAGCAAATTAACCAATCCAGCATGTCTTAAAATATGACCTACCAGCCTGTCTCTTCTTTCTGTAAGCTTCTTACACAAACTTCTTTCCTCACCCATCATTTCCAAAATTCGTTCATTTCTTACTTTGTCTGTCCACTTAATTTTCAGCATTCTTTTGTAGCATCTACAATAAATGAAAGATTTTGTAACCTTTTCCTATCACTGCACAGTGTCAAACTGTAACATATCTTGTTAGGGTCGAAACTCATACCGGGGTGGGTATCAGCTTCTTCACCTAAACTATTGCACCTTCAAAATACTGGTAAAGTCAAAGAAATGTTCTGAAACCATGAATAACCTGTGGAAAATTACTAACTGCACAATAGAAACGGCCGCCACTTACATAAATAAAACCTATGTAAGGAGGGTACTAATTTAGAAATGGAAGATGTTGAAGTTCAAGTCACGAAAGCAATATATTCTTCAAAGTTCCACAAAGTACATAAATGGCAGTTAGCTAAGGCATCAGTCTAATCATCACACGAAAGATTACAGGAAATGAGGCAGAACATACCCGCCGAACCCCCAACTAAAAATTCAAATTCCTGCTATTGACTGACTACATGTCTGGGAAAGTTCACATTTCAAAGATGGCCTCCCTGACGCGCGCCATATCTACTTCTGGCTACCCAGCTCTCCTAGGAGCCACTGCGCCGCAACACGCTAGTTTCGGATGATACGTCCTCTCACCACCGAGATTTTCTATCAACTGAACGTGGCGGCACCAGGATTTTCTTTTATCAGAATGGCATCTAACTACCAAAAACAACAGATGTTCAAAAAACTCATGTCAACGGAGGGTTTCCAGAAAATCACAAAGTGTAGAGTGTCTTCTAAAAAGTGTTTTGTGTTCAATGGGTTTTTGTCTCAAACTTCTTTAAGTCCTTGTAAAACATTTATTTTCGTTATTGAAATTGTGTTTTTATTTTGAGTTACCGAATAACCCTTGTACGCTAATAATTTTTAGTTTAAACTATTACAAAACTGTTCTTACGTGCCTGCTGATTCCAATGAGCCAACAATCTTTAAAATCGGTTAAGTCTATCAAAAGGTATCAATTTTTCTAAAATTCTACTCTAATTTGCTAATTTATTTACAACTTATTTCGCCAGGATATTATTTTTAAAACCTTTCTTTAATTTATTTAAGTGTTTTCCAAATGTTTTTAGTTACTGAAATATGTTTGCCGGTTCAAATTTCTATTTTCTAGGTGAGCACATTTGCGACTTTAAAATTACCTGTATCTTTTACTAAACGACTAGGAATATTAGTGGGAATATTATTTGGTGGCATAAAAAATACTTTTTAAGCTCGAAAATTACCTGTCCAAGTCATAATCTTTTATTTAAGATGGGCACATAATTCAATGTTTCAAAAATCATATTTACTGCTTTAAATCTATCTGAAACTACAAGTTATTAGTGAATTTTACTCTCCTTGGCATAATTATTATTACAAAATTGCTTTACAGTGGCGAAAAGTGTGGAATATTAGTGATATGGTCACGTAACCAAACTTGCTTATTTACATTTTTGGATGGTTAAGTATTACGCTTATTTAGGCAAGTTTACCAGTGATTTCTTATTAAAAACTGTTTATTTATTGCTGCTATTATCTGTTTGTTTACTCTTCTGACTTTAATGTGTTGTGAATTAGGTTTTAGGCTGCGGTATTAGGCCGTGTATTAATGTTAACCCCATTTCTCGTTACTTCCTGACTAATTATTGAAAATATGAAGAGTAAGGTAGCTTACAATCTATAAGGTCATTAAAAGCATTTCTACTATGGTAGCTAGCTCCAGTAGATACACGATTTATAATTCGATTTCAAGGCTGGCCTTTGTGGAAGACAGAAATGTCAGATAAAGTAGTTGTCCAACCGTTAAGGATTTTATTGCTTCCATCTCCACTATTAAAACTCGCCATAAGGCTCATTTTAAAGTGTACCTATTCATTATACCCTGAAAAATTTAGTTTAAGGGATATTTGATTTGTTTAAGATCTTCAAGCCATGTGCTTAGTTAGTTAGGACTAAACCGAAAATTTTAGATAACTTGGAATTGCGTAGAGTTACAGCTCATCTTTCTTCGTCAGTTATATTCAGCATCTAGCATATTTTTAATATAAAATCAAGAAATTTGGTAAAGTATTATTAATAGTTTTAATTAAGAAAAAAATTGAAATTTTGAATAAGAGAGATAGAAACAAGAAATTTATATCTGAAGATAATGCAGAGTAAGAGAATTAAAAATATATATAGGTTCCTATAGAAAGCTTGATTCATCTGAGATAAATGAGATTTTGGGAATGGTTTGTCATTGTCATAATTGTAAAGGGAAACTGCCAGATTTTATGATGTAAGAGACTTCAAGGTTAATCTTATAGGAGCCTTTTTAAATACTAAATTAAGTTAGAATAGATAGGAGAAAATACCAAGAAGCTTAGGTGCTAATTACAAATTATTAAATACTCTTCAAGGTATTAATTGTTGAAGGTTTTTGCTGATGTCACAAGGTGACAATTTCGTAGTACGAGCCGCAGCCATGACAGAGTTTTGAGGCAATCTACAGATGTGGTAGTTTTAGGCTCAAGTGTGGCGCACTGAGCAAATGGCTCCACGTGTTAATATGTTTTGATGAAGTGGTCGTAATTCTTTCATCATAGACTGGGAGCATGATGAGAGTTTGTTTTCGCTCGTTAATGTGCTTAACTTGTTTATCTGCGATGGAGAAGAGATCTGAGTTGCCTTTATGAATCTGGTACTGATATTGTAATGATAAATTTTGGAAAGAATATATTTTTGAGTGACTTTTAAACTGTGTACTGAAAATTTATTTCAAATACCCTTTCACATTTAAGGGTTTATATCAAGCGTGTGGCAGCCATGTTTAATTTAAATATTTCATGCTACCAGAGGGCTAATGGACATAAACTTTAACTATTTCATGGACAGTTAGAAATTTTTTTAGCCACCCCCAAGTAAAAGATATTGCACAAACCAGTTGAGTTTATTATTTAACATCACTTCAAGTGATTCCTTCCCCGCCCTATATTTATTAACAACCTTTAGTTTTTTATCGGTGCACCTAATAAGCCGACTCTTCTTATCATTTATCTTCATTCCATTTTGAACTACACAGTTAGATATCCTGTCCAGGTCATTCTGCAGCTGCTCACTCTTCTCCCATTTTGATCTTGTTATATCAATTATGCCATCAGCAAACAATCTAATATCCGACTGTAAACAATCAACACAATTAGTAATGAATATCAATGGTTCCAATGCACTTCTCCGTGGCACTCTCATTTTCACCTAGTCTTTTGATACTGTATTTCCTATGCTAGCTCTTTGTTTTCTGGCTTTTAATAATTCCTCTACTCTGCAAGTATCTTTTTCCTCCAATCCAATTATTTTCATCTTATTTAATATCTTTATATGTACCACTCTGTTAAATGTGTTAGGATCTAGTACTACCCGATTGACTTGACCTCCTTTGTCCATTTTATCGAAAGTATCCTGCATATAGTCCACCGACTTAGATTCACATCAATATCTTTGCTCAAAGCCATGTAGCTGATTTACAACCCAGTTTCTTCTGTCACAAGCATTTCTGATGTGGTTCTATCAGTCAATTTACCTACTACAAATATCAAACTAATTGGCCTGTAAGTTTCAACCCTGCTTGTGGCTCCTCCTTTATAGACCAGTGCTACTATTGTATGTTTCCAGTCCTCTGGAAAGCAGCAGGGCTCCAATTTCAATGCATATAATATTTCAAGGAAAGGAACGGTATTGTGTCCACTACCTATAAAATTTCTGTAACATTATTATCTACACCTGTCCTTTTTCAATTTTCTAGTTCTTTTATAAGAATCCATTTCAAATTTTGAAGTTTGTTCTTTTCTACTTATTTGGAAAAGTTCCTTCTCTGATTTAGTCCTTCCCATTCCAGGATGATAGTCTCTAAGTGTGTCTTCAGATCAGTTATTAATATCTCTGCCATTTTCAAGTCCTTAGTAACTTCATCCTTACCTACCATTGTCTGAATACCTTCCCT
Source organism: Vandiemenella viatica (assembly GCA_031002005.1). Classification (NCBI taxonomy): domain Eukaryota; kingdom Metazoa; phylum Arthropoda; class Insecta; order Orthoptera; family Morabidae; genus Vandiemenella; species Vandiemenella viatica. The sequence goes on from JARYHS010011408.1 coordinate 203,357,697, forward strand.
TCCCCTCAATTTTCTTGCATAGTCATAGAAATTTCTGGATGAATGATCCCTGTGTGCCTATAATATTTTTCATAAAGCTATCTTTACATTCCCTCTTTGCTGCCATTACTTCTTTGTTGTTTCAAGTGTTCATTGCTGTCTCTTAATATTGTTGTGTTCTTTTCTCAACAAACTTTTTAACCTTCTATTATTTATAGTATGTAGGTTCCATTTTTCTCCTTATTTTCTGTTTTGGAATAAACATTTCTTCTTCTTTTTTTTATCTCCTTGAACTCTCCCAACATTGACTCCAATGTTTACAGTGAAATGGGTTGCTGCAGGATATATAATTTTTACCTTGGCACATCTGCAACAGAATCTTGATAGACTGTTTTGCTGTTTCAAATTCTTTAGCCCAATTTGTTATTGGATGACAAGATCAGTGGTGCTTAGCAATGCTAATAAAGTGTAGTATTCGCCTTATGATTAAACATACTGTATAGCTATGCAACAGTTGCTTGTATTATTTATATTTTCTGTCCTCCAGTGTGTATTTAAAAATGTTGTGCATTAAGGAAAGTGTTCAAATTAATAACATATTGTTTTACCTTTTTCATAATTTTGAAAGAGATTCAATTTTATTTTTCTTTCTGGTTTTCATACAGTTGATGAAAACTGCCCAGTCATTTATTGTATAGCAAAATGTGGAATCCAATCAGGTTTTCATATTTTCATACCCATATCATACTTCTGTGTTGTTGTTGATCACAATTAAATAATTAAAATGAACTACATAGCCAGAAATGTTGTTGATTACCCATCTTGTTTCTTTCTAAAATGTCAAATTACTCGTAACACATGAATTATTTGAAGAGTCTTTTTAATTATGTGTATATACTAAAGTGAGTTTTATATTTGATTCTTAATCAAGAGCTGCATGTGCCTCTGTCTACATGTTAAGTTAAAGTGGAGAAGTTATTTATGTATTTGTTGTTTCTTACATTTAATTTTCATTACACATTTCTAATTGCAGGAGAACTACACTGTGTGGTACTTTGGATTATCTTCCCCCGGAAATGGTTACAGGCCGGCCACACGATGAGCAAGTTGATTTATGGAGCCTGGGGGTCTTGTGTTATGAATGTTTAGTGGGTAAACCACCTTTTGAGACTCCTTCATATGAGGACACATACAGGAAAATTAGCAGAGCTGAGTATTCATTTCCATCATTTGTATCCAAAGATGCAAGAGATCTCATCTCAAAGGTAAGCATGCTCACCTACTTTCAACATTGGTGAGGTAATCATTTTATTATTTCTGGAGTTTTTAGAATTTATTTTACCAGCTTCGCAACAGTTTAAAATGAGTGTATTTCTATCATACCCATTAATTGAGACTGCAAGTAGGCACTACTCAACCAATCACTCGCTGCAAACTTCTATCGCGTAACTCCCAAGTTTGGCTGAAATTCTAAGTCATTTCTAAAACAAAGTTCGCCCTCAAGTGTTCATAATATTCTAAGTCTGGCCTTCTCATCTACTTAAATTTTTAAAGTTCAACTGCTACGTCACGAAGCTCCTCTCAGCACATCCGACCTATTCATTTCAACTATCTGTGAAAGAATGCTTGCTCATAGGCCAACCTGCTGCCGTATATAGTGAATGGTTACCATGACGGAAAACTGATCTTTGTACCTAACTTAAAATCCTTAATTCTACTTCAATCAACCTGAAATTTTAGTACGCTATAGTCCCCATTTCCTTATTATTTCATCCCATGAGGACTTATTCTAAAAATTTCCTCGTTTAGAAGTTTTAAATACAAATTCTTGAAAAACTCCCAAAAGTTATACTTCCTTGGGCTAATTATAGCACCAAAACATTCCTTATAATTCCCACCGTCTTTTGATGTATATGATCCTATTGGGCTTTTTGTACATTAAAGACCAATTTTTGTAAAACCTTATTTCCATTAATGTGCAATCAATATAACTCTTCTATATTTTATTTCTTTGAAACTATTGCATTGATGGAGCTGAAACAAACACTATTTTCTTTAGAAAAATTTCCCCTATCAACTAGTATTTTTTTCCGACCTCTAAATCAGTTCATTTAATCATTTGTATTGTTGAGTTATTTCTAATAATTTGTTATGCTTGAAATTATCATTAACTCCCTCCGCCATATTGAAAACAAGACTTAAATCTTACTTTCGCCCCTTAAATCTCGTTGGAATTGCAAAAAATAGTTGATATTCATAAGAGAATTTTCCTCTTTAATGTGAACATAATTTCAAGCCTATATCTCCCTTATTTTCAAAAATGATTAAATCTAATTTTTCCTACTTTTGCTTAAAAAAAAAAAAAAAAAAAAAAAAAAAAAAAAAAAAAAAAAAAAAAAAACTATTTCTAGTATGACGACGAGATCTATTTTCACACATGAGTTTTCTTTCTGAATCTATTGACGTATAAAAGTTTACGTATCTTGAAAACTATGGGCTGTATCTTAAAAAATTTAGTCTGGCCTCTTAATAATTTTTGCATTTCTATGTGTCATTGATTGTAATTTTATGCTGTATCCGTGAAAATTAATGCAGAAACTGTGGCTTACAGATAACAATAATTGCTTTATAAAACGTTTGACTCCTTATGATTGTCTAAGTTTGACCTCTTAAACTGCTTTGAAACCAAGAAAATGCTTCTAAAAATGATTTTCCCTGTGGCTTGTATACGATGAGCTTCCTTTAAACAGTTTTTGACTATATATCAATGAAAATAAGGATGTATGACACGCTCTTAATCTTTCTCTGATATTTTTGTTTCTAATTCTATCCTTCCTTTGGACTCATCCTCTCAGAAACCTAATCTCTCTTGGTTGTAGTCTGCTTTGATCTCTCTTTGTCGATGTTCAGATTTCAGAGTCATAGGTTAGTAGTATAGGTATTAATATTTTATAGAGCAAGATTTTGGCTTTCTTCACCATGTTGCACCTACTGATGATAAAATTGAACAATTTTTCTCATTCTTTGTCATATTTACTCCTCCATCTTGCCACTGGTGTTTAATTTACTTTCCAAGTAAACAAGCCACTCATTCATTCCGTTTTCTTACCTTTGATATGACAGTGTTTCTTGATACCTTTATTACTTCGGTTTTCTCCAAGCTGTTTTCCATTTACCGTAACCTATTTTTGGAGTTCCCTTCCCATGTTCTGTTCTGTCTGCTCCAAGATCATTATCTACACGTGTTATCACCTTTAACTCTGTTGGATTTCTTTATCCCTAGACATCTGCAATGACTCCATCCAACAAAACATTAATCAAAACATGTGACAATACACTCTTTTTATCAATGAAAGTTAAACTGTTTTTCCACCTTTTCACTAAGATATGCCAGAGTATAAAAATTGCATCTATCATTGATCTTCCTTGCCAAAATTAACACTGTTCTTCTCAAGCAGCACCTCAAATATATAAACACACATCTCTCTGTCTAGCTAGATTCCATTGTACTAGAAAATTATATAAGATTTGCTGTGTGGCTCTTGCCTACCCCCGTTTTTTTACTTTGTTTTATGCCTCATTGAGATCATTACAGTGTGGAGAAGACTGGGTACAAAGAATGGGAAGGAATTTTGGCATGACCTTTCAACTGAACGATCCCAGCATTCACCTGGGGTGATTTTCGGAAATGATGGAAACCCGAAATCAGGATTACCGAACAGGGATTTTAAACCTACATATCCTCAAGTACCAGGCCAAAGCGTTACTGCTCGCCCACCTGACTTATTTGGTTGCATCTTGCTTCTGGCACTTTTAACCCAAACATCGCATGCTTTTATGTTGTGTGATGTTGGAACAGAAAGTCTTGCTGAAAGTAAACCCTCATGGTGTCCCAGAACTGATAGTAGAGAGTTGGTTAAAAGAAGACGTACTAGACAGTGAGGTTTCTTATGTTTTTCCTGGTGGTTACAGAGTGTACCACAGAAATAGAGGAGCAATTGGTGGAGGAGTCTTCATACTAGTTAGCAAAAACTACCACAGTTCACTGGCATTCATAGATCAAGACCATGAGTTACTTGGGGTAGATTTCTGGGGTAACAAAAAAGAAAAAATCAGGGTGTTGGCTGCTTACCGCAGTGGAAGAATGACAGATGAAGATGAGGCTCTTGGGGAGAAATTAAATTCATACTCAGATTTCAGAGGTGAGAATAGAATGGTCATTATTGGTGGGGATATAATTTACCAGGTGTTAACTGGGAAGGAAATAAGATTAATAACACCCGGGAACAAAGATTTGCAAATACCTTAATAAGGGAAGGAGGATTTACACAAGTGGTAGAGCAAAACTCTAGGGGGCAAAATAATTTGGATATATTCCTAATAAAGCCCGATGATAACCTCGTGGGGTGTCAAGTAACGGAAGGAATAAGTGATCATGACGCAGTTCTGATGGATATTAGAGGATTCAGTGAACCAGCAGCCAAAACTGAAGGGGGAAATAGGTACAATTATAAAAAGGCACAGATTTCAAATTTGAAGAGATATTTCAGAGCACGTTTCAGCAAATGGAAGGAAGGCACATGTACAGTAGAGTCAAGGTGGGAAGAGTTCAACTAGATAATAAGAAAGGGGGAAGAAAAATTCATTCCAAAGCAGAAAAAGAGAGAAGTAGAGAACCTGTGTACTATAATAGGGAAGTGAGGAGGTTAAAGAGGTTGGTACGAAGAGAACATAACAGAGTTAAGAGACAGCAGGGTAGTAGGGAATATTTGAAACAACTAAACAAGGACTTAATAACAGCAAAGAAAGTGGCTAAAGATGGGTTTATGAAGAGTATTGTCAGTGCAGGAGGACCACTGAATGATGCATCTAGAAATTTCTATGGCTATATCAGGAAACTGAGGGGAAGGGAGGGTGTAGAGATGCTCATAGATAAGGATGGAGAAGTAGTTACTGAGGATTTGAAAAAGGCAGAGATTTTAAGTAACTGGTTTAGTGAGAGCATTAGGGACAATGAATCAGAAACGGGAACGTCTAATTCGGAGAACGAGCTTAACAATACGATTAGAAATGAAGATAATAAAAAAATTGAAATTCATCCTGAAGAAATCATGAAGGAAATAAGCAAGCTGAAAACACATAAGGGGGCTGGTGCAGATAATATTACTACAGATATCTTAAAGATAGCCGGGTGTGACATTGTACCTTATCTTGAAATATTATTTAAATTGAGTCTGGATACTTGCTGCTAACCACAAGACTGGAAAAGTGCGATAGTAGTACCGGTACATAAAGGAGAGGTGAGAAATAGAGTTGAAAATTACAGGCCAATCAGTTTGACTTCAGTGGTAGGTAAATTAATGGAAAGATTGATACGCAACCACATCAGAAAAATATGTGAGGAACGTAAGTGGTTTTCAAGTAGGCAACATGGGTTCAGGCAAGGATATTCATGCGAATCTCAGTTGGTGGGATATATGCAAGATATTTCAGATGAAATGGACAAGGGAGGCTAAATTGATAGTGTAGCACTAGATCTGTCTAAGGCGTTTGACAGAGTAAGCCACAAAATGGTAGTAAATAAGGTAAAAACTATTGGAGTGGATGAGAAAGTGATTTGCTGGATAGAAGAATTTTTAAAAGGTAGAAAACAAAGTTAGGGTAGGAAATGTGGTATCAAAGGAAGTGGAAGTAAAAATGGGAGTGCCACAAGGTAGCGTATTGAGACCATTGCTATTCATTATTCTATTGAATAATTGTGTTGATTGTTTACTATCTGAAATTAGATTGTTTGCAGATGACATAATGCTGTATAAAAGAATCAAAATGATAGAGGACTGTAAACAGTTGCAGGGTGATCTGGACAGGATATCTAGTTGGGTTGGTAAACATTGGATGAAGATAAATGCAAAGAAGAGTCAGCTTATTAGATACACGAATAAAAAACCAAAGGTTAATTATGAATATAAGGTGGGGGAAGAATTGCTTGCTGAAGACTTGAAATGTAAATATCTTGGCATTACATTTGATAACAAGCTTAACTAGGCAGGACACATTTGACAGGTGGTAAGAAAAGGTTTCAAAATCCTGCACTTGTTGGAGAGAGTGATGAGGGGATGCACGAGAGAAGTAAAGGAATTGGGTTACAAAACTTTGGTCAGACCATTGGTCGAATATGGTAGTGTAGTATGGGACCCACATTTTTAGTATCAAATACAGGAATTGGAGAAGGTGCAAAGAAGGGCTGCTAGATTTGTTTCAGGAAATTATCGCAGAATGCAATCAGTGACAGATATGATAAAGGAGCTGTAATGGGATTCATTGCAAGACAGGAGGAGGATGAGGAGGGTAATGGAAGTGTACAGGGCGTATACTGGCGATGAGGCATGGAAAGATATTGCAGTAGGTATGAAAAGTAGTTCATGGAAGGGAAAAGATGACCATGACCACAAGCTGGCTCTCGATTTCAGGCACAAGGGTGTGGGAAGATTTTCTTTTTTAGGTAAGGGTGTCAGGGATTGGAATGAGTTTCCAAGGGGAATGATGAATAACCTACCGAAAATGTTAAAAGAATTTAAAGTAAAAATTTGTAGAGGGCAAATGTAGGTGAGTGAAGAATAGTGGGAAGTTGGGTGTATAGGGAAATTGCCACCATAGCGTGTGCTCCATTGCAATTAAATTAAATTTAAAAAAAATAATGTAGCTATTATTTCTGTTTAAATGTGAGTACAGGTCACAGTGTATTTCCTTCCTTCAAGCTGCTTCACTCGGTTGATAGTATTAAAATCTGATACTCTTATGGCAATGGATTAAATATAGACAAATAAAGCTATGAGAATGCAAGCTGGACAATAATGAATTGTGCCAGATTGTTTCAGAAATCATTTAATAAAGAATTAGTATTGACCAGTGTGCCCAAACACTAGTGATGAAATTAAATGATCAACCAACTTTTTCACTGCAAGATGAGAGTCCTTGATAATATCAGACATCCATATTATATGTACAGTTCTTTTAGTATTCATACTTCTTTCTTCACTTTATTCGTGCAATTTACTAAGGATGGTGGATGAGCGGTAACACTTGTGACAAAGAAATGCTTGGTAGGGGAGGATCCAAACATTACTTGTGAAGCTCTAATCGTACCTTATTGTATTTAGTTCTTCCATATGGCTGCCAAACTATTGTTATATCCCCAATAGTTAAGAATAGATACAAGTTAACAAAAATCACGTTAAGATAAAAATTTATATTCTTTAAAAGTTCGTTACACAATTTGGTGCCAGTGTGCTCGGAAAGGCAGCAGTACTATCATATCCATTAAGCAAAACTGCAGTCAATGTCTTTTTCGGTTACTCACTCTCAGCAGACTTGCATAACCTAACCCCCAAGAATGGAAACATTTCTATGGCATCTTGGAAACAAAGTTCTCCCTCACGACTAACTAAAGATGGGAAGCCTCAAATTTTTCGAAGTCCAGTGTATCACTTAAATTTTCAAAGTTCACAACCTACGTCCCGGAGCCCCTAGAAACACGCACGTCCTCTCATCTCAACTATCTGCAGAAAAATGCTCAGAACTATGGGCCATGCGCATCTTTTATAGGGACTACCCAGTGACTTCAGACTGGACTTGGCACTTTTCCTTATTATCCTTAAAACATGATCTGATCTCCCTGAAATTTTGATTGTAGCCTCTGTTTGTCTCATCATTTCATTCCCTGAAAACTTTTCCCTAAAACAGCTTCCTTTAGAAGATTTTATTTTTTCTAAAGTTACAAACCACAAATTTCAAATTACTTCCAAAGTTTATCTTTAAAAGTTTATTTTTCCCGTGATGGTTCTAGAACCAAAATATTCCTTTTGACATGCATGACTCCACTAGATATGATAGGAGAAATTCGTGGTAAACCGAAACTACACAATAGTTCTGTAATTACCCAAATCTTTCAGAATTTATTTCTCTGAAACTATTGCTCAGTTGGAGATTGGATTAACACTACTTTCTTTCCTATTTCCCTATCTCTTTATATTTTTCCTGATCCCTAAAGTGGTTCCTTTAATCATTTCTATTGTTAACCTTCCACAGACAATTTTCGAACCCCTTACGTCATATATCACACAGCAGCCATGGTTTATATATATATATATATTCAACTAAAATCATACTTTTAACCTTTAACTCTTGTAGTAATTGCAAAACAAGATATATATTCGTAATCGGCAAATTTTTTCCTTTAAATAACTCTCTATATTCCTTATTTAAAAAAAAAGTGCATTGATGCTGTTGAATTGCTACATTTTTGTGATTCCCTTATGCAAAATTCTTTTTCTAATATCTTCAAATTATTTTATTTTTTATTTTTAATATGCTATGAGCAACTAGAAAATCAAGTCAGAACTCACTCAGAATGTTTGGTTCAAGTTTATGTCACAATACATGACGTCAATAACTTAAGATAAAATGACTGTATCAATGCACGTGTGATTGAGGCTTTGATTTTGTAGCGCCAATATTAATGTAGATTGTGCTTATGTTGAAATTCAGCCTGGACCAGAATGAAAGCTGAACCTTCTTGTCACAGCAAAAGGTACGACGAATTCAGTTATTTAATTAATTTTCTTAAGCACTATGTCACATTGTGATGCCATGTATCGCGATGTAAACTACTCCTGAATGTTTCTAACAAATAACATAGGTTGCACAATACTAAAGGTAGGTATTGAAGATCAAAATCATTGCAGTTTAATTGGAAACCCAAAATCATCATTGCAATGAATCTCGAGGAAAATTTCAGTAAACAATGAAGTAGTTGCATTTCCTTTGGTTCAGTCGCCACCCCCAATGATGATATAAAATTAAACACCTCTTCAAGGTTAATAGTTGAATTCTCAAGCTTCCACTATCAATTTTTGTTTTGTTTTTGTTGTTAAATTAGCCTTTAGGCCTGTTAAAAATGATTGATTGAAAGTGATGTACTGGCAATTCACTTCTTCACGGTTCCTTAACTAAAAAACAATTATTATTAAATTACACTTATAACCTCGATTTTGTGATGTTGTAAATATTTCAGTTTACTTCTCGATACAGTCAGCGTTAGTGAAAGCAAAGGAAATTAAAAATAAGTCTTGGTAACTTGTTATACTGTGTAATATTAGCTATAATCCTTTTCTGGCCGCATGAAGTAATTACTTTAGTAGTATGGCATTTAAGCAACTGTGGCAGCAAGCTTACATTGAATGCACATTAGTACTTTCACTGTATTGCCTTATAATCTTGATGCCATATTTCTTAGCTTACTATGGATATAATGAAACATTGAATGAATATACACTAACAAAAGGTAATTTAAAATTATTAAGTTGATTTAAATGAAATACAGACATGTCTTTCAGTGTTCTGCCAATTCAAATCTTTGCAGTTTCTTAACTAACTAGAATTGTTATTAAATAACTTTCATAGCCTCAATTTTACAGCAACATTGTACATACTTCTTACTCCATTGCTAAAATAAAAACGAAAAGCAACTGATAATTAACATGTGCATTTAAATGATATACATACTTTTCTTTATGGTTAGTTTGAAATTTAAACCCTATTTAACCATTAAAGACACATAATATAGATTGCTATGATAGTGACGTCTATGGACAAAAAATGAAAACATCTCTGGCTGCTGTTAGCCTGCTAATAAAGGGCAAGCATGTGATGACTGCATGACAGCCATGATAACAAAAGTAGCCTTCTATTAGTATTGATATTTGTATTGTGTATGTTGAAAACTTAATCAAAGAGCTCAAGGAAGAAGTGTAAACTTCCACATTTCTCCTTTGTACAGGGCGAGTCATAGAAATCTTTCAGTTTTCAAAGAGGTATGTAATAAACACAAAGCAAGATGCAATGAAATTTTTTTATTCTTTGAAAGAACAAAGAATGCAGTTTTAATTTACTTGATTTTGTAAGTGATATCTTTTAAATGTCTACCTCCATTGTCCAAACACTGACGGAGTCTATTCCGGAAGTTGTCCATGACTCTGCGAATCGTTTTAAGAGGAATGGTATCAATTTCTTCAGTTTTTTGTTTATCGTATGAGTATTTAACAAGGTACACAATAGAAAATGTACATATCACAAGCTTCTACAATTTCATATCTCTAGATCTAATGTTTTAATCCAGTAAACTGCACTGATCGACGCATCATGTATTTCCGCTACTGTTCCCTTGTAGGCCCGAAGCGGACAGTCGGAACTGATGTAATTGATTGTCTGTAAGGTGGCTTCACAGTCACAATTTGCAGACTCAACCTAGCCCCATTTGTGTAAAAAGTAGACGCATCTGCTTTGTCCTGTTTGAATCCGATTGATGATTCTCTACTGCCGCCTGGGGAGATCGAAACCTTGTAACCGTACTGAGGGGTCCTGAACAAGGTTTTTATTGACTTCTGATGACTGCTCCCATTGAGTTGTCCACAGCTTGTTGATGTTGAAAGAGGACTCTGTAAGGTTGATTGCTGTGCGCCATGGCGGTTTTCTTGATTTCAAGCGTTGTTGTTTTGCTTGAATAATGTCTTGATGTATGGGCAGCTGAGGGTTCTTCAGGATATTTTTCCAGATTTTTAAGAGCACTTCTGATCTTAGTGCTGGGGGGTGAGATGTTACATAGCACTGGAAGCCATATGGTTTTCATACTCTGAATGCATCCCATAATTATACTCATTGCCTGATTGAGTTGCACATCTATCTTCTTTGTGTGGGCACTATTGATCTAGCAGTATTCAGCAACAGAGTATGACAGAGCTAAGGCTGTGGCTCTAAGAACGTGATGGCAGCCTTCAGTTAATCGATAGTTCGGGAACGACACCCGAACACATTTTCCTTGAGGTAATCCCATAGAAAAAAATCGCATGGGGTTAAATCAGGCGATCTGGGGGGGGGGGGGGATCACCCAATGTCACCTCGGAATGAGATAAGATGACCGGGAAACATTTATCTCAGAATTTCCATTGAACGATATGATGTATGGGCCGTAGCACCATCTTGTTGGAACCAGATGTTGTCATTGTCATGACCGTGCAATGATTCATCCAAATTCAGTTTTAAAAAATTTTCAAGCATGTAACAATACTGAGCAGAAGTCACTGTTACAGCTGGACCATCTTCTTCAAAATAGTAGGGACCCCAGACACCAAAATTAGGGTCACTCGAGGGCTGTGGAGTGGTCATTTGTGAAGGTTCCAAGGGTTATTCTGAGCCCAGTTTTGGAAATATTGTTTATTTACACTTCCAGCCAGGTAATAATTTGCCTTGGCACTACAGATCAAAATACCAGTACGAGGAATACTCGGCAGAATTTCGCAGCTCAAATTTGTTCGTGTGTCTAAGTCTCTTTCAGTTAACTCTTGCACTAGCTGCAGCTTGTATGGGTGCAATTTAAAGTCTCTATGGACAAATCTTCTGACACTACTAGCAGATAACCCAAGTGCAGCGGCATGTTTATGAACAGAATGCCGGAGGGATTGTTGAATTGAAACCTGCTGACGTTGACGTCCTAATTTGGCCTGGTGGTTTCGTTTTTAATGCTGAAGGTGTCTCTCTAAAATTAGATACCCAATTCCTAATTGTTGGTGCAGAGAGAATTGGATCATGACAACCAAGAGCAAAATGTACAGTAGAACTCCAATTATCCGAATCAATTGGGACCGGACCCCCATTCGGATAGTCAAAAATTCGGATAATCAGATTTTTTCCGAAAAATGATCTATTTTAATTAATTATTGTATGTATGTTGAAAATGCCTTCTTTTCCAAGAGATTTTTGGTGCTTTTCCACTTCAGGGATGAAAATTTCGCTGTACCACTTGGTAAACAAATCTGCAGTCATACAAAATTTGGGTTGGTTTTTATAAAAGAGGGGAAGCCTTTTCGCAGTACGTTTCCATCTTAGTTAAAAAAAGGATTCGGATAATTGGAGTTCTACTGTACATGAAACGCACATTGTGTTTTGATCATGGATCCGCCATTTTGAATGTACTCTTCCACTACTAACACTCGATGTTGTCCCGACCAAGCCATTGCTCACACTGAAAACTGCGTGTCATGGCGTGTCTAACAACGCTATCCCGCACTGTTCTGCTCCCGCCCGTGCTCAAGCAACGATCTTATGAAATCGGAAAGATTTCTACTCTCCCTGTATAAGCTGGGATTTGAACTATTCTGGTTGCACCTCTCTTACATTCACTGCAATTCCTGAGATTTGGTGGTGCTACTTTTTTCACTTCACTGTTATACAATCCTTAACTGAAGTTTCTATAGTCTTACATGCACCACAGCAAGTCTTGTTAAGGAGGAGGTATAATGTGTTCATGTTTAATACTAATTTCATGGCTTTGTACTTTAATTTTTGAGTGCCTACGGTTCTGCCAATATGAGTGTACTGTTACTGTTGCCTAATGTAGAATTAACAAAACTTTTAAAAATTACTTTTAAAGATTAATTTTTCTTATTTTTTTTATCACAGAATATGAATTAAAGAATAAAATTATGATAATCTTTTCCGTAATTATTATTGATAAACTGTTTCAGCTGCTTGTAGTAGTGCCAAGGTATCGTTTGGCACTGACTAAAGTTCTTACTCACCCATGGATTGTGAAGAATGCAGTGCTGACCAAAACATGATTTCATGTGGAGACTTGATGTTTTATTGTTATTTCTTTTTGTAGCTTTATGAAACAAAAGCTGTGCTTTAGACAATTTTTGTACAGTTTCTATTGTTTGTTGGTCATGAAACTTCTGTGAATTGTCATTTAGCTGTGATGGTTAATATTATTGATGAGCAGAATGATGCAAATATGTTGTTTTTTTTTAAGTTATTTAATGATTTCTAACTTTTAAAGGTTTTCTGGTTATATATTAATTGTAAAGTAGTTAAATTGTTTATGTAAGACTACAATGTTTTGAAGAGCACCATCCATATCAAAAGATTTAAACTACATAAGTACTTTTTCTTGAGTGACATATTTTATATATATAAAAAAGTAATTTCTTAAACTATTTAAGAACATTGTTTTAAGCTATTACTTCTTTCTAATCCTTGTCTAAGATTCATACTTGCCTCATTTTGTTTACCAATTTATTTTCATCATAGTGCAATGAAAAACGATTTCAATAACTAAAGAACATAACTGATTTGTTTGCATGATGACTGCAGCACTAATTTACAGTGTTTGTTATATATTGGAAGTTAAAGTAATATTATTTCTTTAACTATTGTAGAAACTAAAATTTTCAGCATGTGGATTTTGTAATTGCGTATTATTTAGATGTTCATTTCATTTACAATATTAGGTATGATAAACTATTACGTTGTACTTAATTTTTATACAACTAAGTATAATGTCTAATGTCTAGATTTCTATGTTTTTACAATTTCTGTTGTGTTTATTAGTGTGACATTCCATTTTTAATTATAGATATACTTCATTTACCAACTGTCTTTTTTCAAAACAAAAAAAAAAAAAAAAAAATGCTAGAGGTATTGAAAATAAAGAAATTTGATGTTTTTAAGTTTGTTGTAACTTTATTTAAATTTGAGTTTCTTTGCTTTTCCCAAGATTCCTATCAACCATACAACAGGCAGTCTGCCACAACTGCCTATAAAAGTCTTCTGAAGAACTGTAATGGTTATTGTGTCACTGTAATATTAGATATTGTTAGGTATAGCAGAATAATTCCATATTAATGTGGAAGAAAAGAAAATATACCCATCGCTTACCGAAATTGAGTAAAGTTGGGATGCGACAATAAAAATAATATTTTGGGCTATGCCCTTAGCCATATACTTGATCAATTTCTATGGCTAAGTTGCACAAATGGCAACACATTTTTGTAGATACTTGTCTTTTTTTTTTTTGTCACTGCAGACTTGATTTAACTTTGATAAGTGATGGGCCTGGTTTGGTTTTTCTTTCTGTATTGATATCGTCTCATGCCTATTCTTCCTGTTCCATTATTGCCGAGGATGTTTACACAATTTCTACATATTCATTCTATTGTTTGGGTGCTGTCACAGTTGATAATAGAGAGAGGAACAGTTGAATATATGAGTTTTACCATTGGCTGTGACCTCTATGCCACCTAAACTGGTGATCTGCTAGAGTAAATAATTTTGCTATAGGAAACTGCGGAAATATAATTGCTACAATTTTTATAAGTTTTAATTTGTTGATTCTGATGTAATTTAACCCTAATTTGGTTGTCAGAATGGGAAGTTTTCTGCCCTTTGGCTAACACTTATTGGTGAACTACCCTTGTAGAACTTTTATATTATTGGGACTGCTGGCGTCTCCTCAACTGTTAACTTCGGTGGCTAACAAGCATACCAAACGATTTAAAAAATAATTAATAATCACATAAAAGTATGCTTAAGTTTTTTTTTCTGCTATATTCACAATGACAATGTCTATATTGTGGTCATTTTTAAAGCAGCTTATGAATTTCTGCAAACCACATGCAATCCAATAATTGTTACTTAAAATCTAAATGCAGTCGTAAACTATTCATGAAAGTAAAACTCGTTGAAATTTTCTCCTTTTGGTCAATTCATAAATTATTTTGCCTTCCACCCCATTTTTCCCTGCTATGTCATTGCACACTTTACATATCCCTACTCTAATTTGACATGACACATTTTGTAATTTTAAATTTTTATCCCCACTTAAAAAACACTTCCAACATGATTTTATGACACTCGTAACCCCCTTTCCCACATATCACACATTAGGACCCCACTTCCCTCCACCAAGGTGTTACTTATGGATGGTCCCTTTGCCGTATTATAATTTAAATTGCAGTATTTTGTTTCTTGGATACCTGGAGCAAATACTGAAATTGTTTCAACACATATGTAAGTGTAGAGTAATTTAATGACTAAAAGATGTTGCTAAATATCAAAGTGCAACATGGCCCTATAGTGCAATTGAAAATATCATGATGTTACAAATCCGATTAAATTTTGCTGCTCTATAAAAGTTCCCTGAATCTATAGGTATACAGACATTTGACTGCAACATTTAAACGATATTACAAGGTGGTACAGATCTATGTCGTATTTAGAGATGAAGGATAAATGACGGCAGCAGAACTTAATGGAATTGAGTTGCAGATATTTGTTTTCTTGATAAGATTTATCTTATTTATGGGGCTGCTATGCAGCAAATTGCCATTTTCATGGATTGAGAATATACAGTAGTGTTCCATATTAATTCTTAATTATCTAGTTGCACCGTATTTTTTTGTTAACCATCCTGATGTCAGTTATTTTTTATGTTAAGAATTTTTTTACCTATTTCAAATGGAGGAGAGTGGTGATCTACTTAAAAGTTTTTCACTGACCAAACTGGACAGATTACTTCTAAGATAAAGCTATCTGTTCGTTCTTAAAGATTGTTTTTAGTTGAGTTGTAGCTTTCTGGATTTATCTGTTTTTAATTTTTTGGCATCTCTCAAAAGTTTCATTTCTAAATTTTTAATCTATGATGTTTTATGTACTAAATAATATTTTTTTTTATTTGATGCTTGTTCAAAATAATAATAATAATAATGAACACACTAAAAAGTCATCGGTATTTTATTTTCACTTAAATAATTCTTGTTGCGTGAACGAAGGCTTTCCCAGCGTGTCGCTTCACGGGTTCGCTGCCAGGCCTGAAGATAGCACCAGAGTTCGTCACCGAAAGCTTGTCTTTTGCCCACACAATCCGGCAGCGAACCTGCAAAGATTACATTAAATAATTTTTGCTTGTTGTGGGCATTTTTGATACATAACTTTTGTTTACATACCATAAAACGGGGCAAATCGGAACACTTTTCAACTTCTAAGGTGAATAAAGGTTGAAAGGTTCTTAGTTTTAATTATGAATTTGTACTTAAGCTTGGATCTTACCTTGTAAGACTGCTGTGAGTGAAGAATAATTCTTTAAGCACTTTTTATATTGAAACATAATCTTCACGGGTGTTCAGCCGGATGGTGTCAAAGTAACACGACGTTTCGACAGCAAACTCGGCTGTCTTCATCAGGTATCTGTGTCTGCTCGCTGTCACCGCGTCGACTGACTTAGCTCCTCGACGCGGTGACAGCCAGCAGACACCGATACCTGATGAAGACAGCCGAGCTTGCTGTCGAAACGTCGTGTTACTTTGACACCATTCGGCTGAACACTCGTGAAGATTATACAGGGCGTTCGCCGGAAAACGCAACCCTCCCAGTCTGTTGCCGTCGGCAACTTGCTCGGACAGCGGGGCCAGCAGTTTCCGCCACGCGGCACCGTGAATCACCGCACTGTTTAACACCTCCGCTGCCCCAACAGTGCAGTGCAGTGACCCTTACATTGTTAAGAACGGTTTCTTTGCATTGTAGATAGTTTGTGACTTCAGTCTCTTATTAATCAGTGTTGTGAATAAACGTTTCTTTGCGGTTTGGCTGGTTTGGGGCTTCATACTCTTACTAATCTGTACCGTGTTTGAGTGTGAGTAAAATTATGGTACGTTACAGTTTGCAACAAAGAATATTTCTCTACGATACATATGTGAAGAAGAAGTCGTTTAAAAAGTGTCGCAGTAAATTTCGTCGCGAATATCCTGGCGCTTTACTGCCAGCTAAATCAACAATTCTGCGTCTGGTTAAAAAAGTAAGAGAAACGGGTTCATTTTTTAACAAAAAGAGACTGTCGGTCAACCGTATTCTCACAGAGGAGAAAATTGACGATATCGCTTTTCGACTAGAACAGTCACCCAAAAAATCATTAAGTCAGTTAGGGCAGCGTGTGTCTCGAAATATGTTCAGAAGATGTGAAATGTGCATTACACAAGAGTGTCAACACTTCCAGCATCTTTTATAAGGTAAGCTAATGAATTACGTCACTTTTAAATGCTTAGCACATACAAGTTTATGAAATAGTCCGCGGCCGACGGTCGAACAATGCCGGGAGCTGACCGCTCGCTCGCCGCGAGCAGTTTCTTCCTTGTAGCGCTAACAGTGGGTTGCGTTTCCCGGCGAACGCCCTGTATTTCATCACTATGCCGGGAAAGTCTCCACTCACACTTTTTATATTTTTTTGACTTTTTTTTTTTCGTGGTGTTCCGAATCACCCGGAGGTAGGGATGAATCGGAACACATGTTAAAATCCTTAGGTTTCTTTGGTTCAAACATGAAGGGGTCTTCTGAAACAAGTAGTAATTAGAAGACAGTAATTCAGATCGTACAATAAGCATTAAAGTAGTTATATGGATCTCAACCCATCTTTGTTGTCAAAAAAAGTTATAACTCTGAAACATTTTCACTACCTTCAATATAGGTTCAAAACGATCTTGAAATCACTCCACGCTAACGCCGGGACGTTTCCTTCAAAAAGGCCATGGCCGAATTCCTTCCCGTTCCTTGTTCCCAGACCCATCCCGCCTCTAATGACCTTAGCCGTCGACGAGGCGTAAATCCATAAGTGTAGTGGGCTTTTGTAGGGAAAAAACCACTAAAATGGATGGAAAACTGTATTGACATAGAGTCTGTATGAATTTCCATTTTTAAAATTTTTTTTTCAGTATACTTTAGCCCCTGAGAAGTCGTCCCAAGAAAAAGTATTAGAAATCTTACGGCTTTCTGGAGCTCAAACTCTAGGAGGTTGTGATAGTCTAAAAATTCTAAACTCTTTATCACTGTCTTTTATTTAATAGCTGAGTCATCACCTGATGATGATTATTTTATAAGTAATTCATTTTTTTACTTCTGTTTGTCTTCTTTATTGAGTCTTTAGGCTTTATGTTGATCAAATATTCGGTGTTCCGAATCACCCCGTGAAACATAATTCTATGACACAACGGTTTAACCTAATTATGTTGGTACGTCGACAGCGAATACCTCAAAACAACGTCACTATGACGTCACCTATGACGTCACGTCAGTGGCAATCATGGGCGGAATCGCAGTCTAGGATTAAACCGACACAACTACAAATAATAGAATTTGATGTGAAGAGTTTTAACAATAAATGAAAACTAGTATAGCCTGTGTAACCGACCGTATTGTGGGCTTGGTCGATTGGTTGCCAGGATGGCTTGGGCAAAGGCAACTCCTACTATTCACTTACTTGGCTGGATCTGCAGTCCTCCGGCTGGTTACGTCCATCGGCTGCAATACCAGGTCTCTGCATAGGCTAGCCAAGTACCAAATAGGCAAAGTCTTCAAATGCTGTTACCCATTTATTGTGCCAACGCCATCGGATAGTTACACGTATTAAGTGGTTCCCCTCAACAAAGTATCCAAGACACTTAGTTCCAACAAACTGTAGAGCAGACTTACGAATTAACTTTGCCATCAAGGAGCGGACCCGGCTGGCTTCTTGACGTCGATCCCTAATCGGACATAGTGATTACGTTGGTATATTTCCAGACTGCTGAGGTCAAGGCACCCCCTTGCCTCGCTTTTATAGCATAAGCCACGCCCGTGCACGTGATTCCTGTCTTTGCATCGAAGGTTCTCGAACGTGACTTGAGTCGGTGACCTCCCGAATGTTCTAGAAGGATAACCCACTTTTTCCATTTGGTCACGCTTACTTCGTTCGATACCCTCTGTCATGCGTGTCCCCGATGTGCAATTCTGCTGACACGCTCTGTCAGCATTTCAGCTTCGCTGCGCTACCACAGCCGCCGTTTACAATCGTACTTTTAAAGATTATTTCTTTATTCATAATTTATTAAAAACCCCTATTACACCTGTTGTTGTACAGTCATATATCATTTGAAAAACTATTACTCTTTACCCTGTAATATTAACAGATTCATAATTACATAGAAAGTTTCGGAGAAGTAAAAAATTTATAATTTTCTTGTGGACAAGTAAGTAGTGTAGGCAACAGCATAAACCTTAATTTCCCACTTCGTTATGATGTTAGTTAACTGACAAAAAAATTCCATAAATATTTTCTTTTTGCACAGTCCTGAAGTTTCGTTCCTAATCATCACGCTGTTCCTATTCATCCCATTTTACGGTATTTTTTATTCTTCCATTATTTAGTACCCATTCCCTTTCAAGCTCCCCAAATAACATAGTGATCACACTCGGTGAATGTTTACTTTACAAACATTTTTTATATGTTTTATATATATTGCAAATTGGTGTTGTAACTGAAGTCATCTTTGCAGATGTAGTTGTTCAGTGCTATAGCTATTGGCGGGTGATCTCAAATGCGCCGTTGCTAAACCGCGCACTTAACAGTTGAATTCATCTCTTTACTTGTAGTAACAGTTTGTACTGTGTTTTAAATAGTTTATAATCACTGTTTTTCGATAAAATATTGATGTATGACATTTCGTTATTTAATTTATGCAAGTGCAGATGCATGTAATATATTTGAAGGTTTCGAATGATCTGTTATTTAATAGCCATTCATTACAACTCAAAAATTGGATTCTAAAAGCTTGACTATGTCGTTTCAGTCAAACAAAAATCGAGTACAATCGTTCTGAAGCCTGTATGTAAATCCTATATTGTTCAATATACGTCTTGAAGATCGTGCAGTTCCAAAAAAATATATCTTCTTCTTAATTTTCCTAAGGTAGGGTACACACCATTGTCGTAAAACGCTAAGACCCCCTGTACACGACCTGATCTGATGCCCGATACCGTCATATCAGGAGCAATATCGTATGGTGTGTAGGCTTGTCGCCTGATAAATCCTTGTCGGGTGGCAGAGTCGGCCGATCTGGTCAGGGTCTGACCAGGTCAGGTCGTGTGGAGGGTGACATGATTTAGTCAGGCCGATTTCACCCCAGTTGCTCCGAGACACTCGCGCAGTTAATATCTATATGTGAAGTTGCAGAGGGGAAAGTTGTCTCTGAGGGGAGGGTGTTAATGGAATTTTAATAAATGTACAAAGATTTTCGGTGTTGGTGGGATATTTCCGGCAAACTACACAGAAATGGAGATGCAAGGCAGTAAATTCATGGAAATATTTATGTAATAGATAACTGGCCATTATTATTTTATCAACATTTTGAATATCAGGAATACTTGGAAACTTGATGCCAGAATGCCGAAATTTTTTTCCAAGACCCTTCTAGCTGTGAAAAGTC
Organism: Vandiemenella viatica; assembly: GCA_031002005.1. Taxonomy (NCBI): domain Eukaryota; kingdom Metazoa; phylum Arthropoda; class Insecta; order Orthoptera; family Morabidae; genus Vandiemenella; species Vandiemenella viatica. Next base: position 203,377,799 of record JARYHS010011408.1, read on the forward strand.
TATAAATAAAACTTCTTATTTCATGTGTTACATTTTTTTCTGTGTGCATGGTTTCAAGAAATGTTTATTCAGAACAAATGCATTGTCGTCAATGAAAACATAAGGAGCCAATGTATTTGTTCCAAGCAACAATGACGCTTAGAGCAGAGTCAATTCATCTACAATAAACATAAAATTTTATGCATTTTAATATCTCTCCATCTGATACAGGTCCGTTGGTGAAGTAATGCATGTAAAGTAACTCATAATTGGTGTTAATAGTACAACGCTAATTATCCCCTTGTAATTGTAAAATTGTGATCCACTTCTCCTTGGCTTTAAAATAACAATCCCTGCCGTACATTGACCCTCAGTGATTAAATTGCCTCGTTCTCTCATATTGCCTGGCTATATTTAAGTATTCATATTCTGTTTTAGGCATCAACATAATGAGCATAATAATTTTCTGGCAAAATGTTCCCAACAACCAAATGCTGTGATGGATGGTAACAGTTTTGAAAGAATTTTTAATCATGGAAAATGATTCAGATTAATACTGTAATTAATAAAATTGAAAATTATACTTATGAAAATAAAAAATAAGTTACTATAAGTTTTTTGTCATTTTTAATTTAAAAGTTCTAATTAAAAATAGAGTTTTTATCTGTACACAGTTTTTTTAAAACCTTACAAATAGTTTCACACGTTTCTGGTATTATTTGCGAGAGTAATTGTGCACATATGGCACTGCTGAACTTGGCATGCTCTCTACCCGTTGATAAATACTTAAAAAGTTGCAGTAAATACACAGACGGAAAAAAAAATCCCAACACCAAGAAAGACTTGTGTTAGATAAACGAAATTTGGTAGGCGTGTTTATACATCTGAAAGATGACATCGATTCAAATTTCGCGCTTCGCGCATAAGTGTGGCGCTAGTAGCGCTACTCAGAGCTTGCAAATCAGGTTTGCTTTAAATACGCGCTGTAAAGTTTGTGAACGTTATTTACCGCTGAGATTTGACATAGTGAGTTGATGTTAGCCAAGAATGCCTTTAAGAAGACGAAGAAGCCATTATCAACAGCTCACCGAGTTTGAACGAGGTCGTGTAATAGGGCTACGAGAAGGTGGATTTTCTTTTCGCGATATTGCAGAAAGACTTGGCCGGAATGTATCCACTGTGCATGATTGTTGGGTGCAGTGGTCAAGGGATGGTACTGCCTCAAGAAGACCGGGTTCCGGGAGGCCACGTGGCACTACTGAGAGGGAAGACCGCCGTATTCGGCGTACAGCTGTGGCGCATCGTACTGCGTCTGCGGCAGAAATTCGAGCTGCAGTTGGTACCACAGTGACACAACGAACTGTTAGAAATCGGTTACTTCAAGGACAGCTCCGAGCCAGGCGCCCTGTAGCGTGCATTCCACTGACTACAAGCCATCGCCGTTTGCGACTCCAGTGGTGTCAAGCCAGAGCTCATTGGAGGACGGAGTGGAGATCTGTTGTGTTTTCTGATGAAAGCAGGTTCTGCCTTGGTGCCAGTGATGGCCGAGTGTTGGTCAGAAGGAGGCCAGGGGAACGCCTGCAACCAAACTGTCTGCGGCCTAGACACACTGGACCTACACCTGGAGTCATGGTCTGGGGAGCAATTTCCTATGACAGCAGGAGCACTCTTGTGGTTATACCAAACACACTGACTGCAAATTTGTACGTCAGTCTGGTAATTCAACCTGTAGTGCTGCCATTCATGAACAGCATTCAAGGGGGAGTTTTTCAACAGGATAACGCTCGCCCTCATACCGCTGTTGTCTCGCAACGTGCTCTACAGAGTGTCGACATGTTACCTTGGCCTGCGAGATCACCAGATCTGTCTCCAATTGAACACGTATGGGATATCATTGGACGACAACTCCAGCATCATCCACAGCCAGCACTGACCGTCCCAGTATTGACAGCACAAGTACAACAAGCATGGAACTCCATACCACAAAGTGACATTCGAAACCTGTATGACACAATGCATTCACGTTTGCAGGCTTGCATTCAAAATTCTGGAGGTTACACCGGCTATTAATTTAACAGTATTTCACATTTGAAATGCATTTTCTTGAGCTTAAATTAACCTGTGATCTTGAAAATTTAATCAATTAAACATGTTAACTTGATAAATGCATTGTCCAAATTTCATTACTCTACAATAATTTTTTCTTGGTGTTGGGATTTTTTTTTCCGTCTGTGTAGTTCTTCCGCAGTTACATATTCTTTCATGATGGTAACTTGCTCTGTGGTCAGAGGTTTCACTAAATTTAACAGCTCGGTAAATCATCAGTGTCAAGTTATCTAATTAGTTTCACGTGGCTAAATTCATTCCTGTTCTTAAGCCAATCTTCGAACATAATCTGTTATTTTCTTAATTAACAGTAAACGCCAAAACGAGTGCATTTGTTTGTGGTTTCGAAAAAAACGGCGACATGTCACCGTGCGTCCGTGCCGACTATATAAAGCAGACTGCAGATCAGGCTTCGTGTGGATGCGAGACCTGATTTTATGGCTGATATGGTCAGGCTGACCAAATAAGGTCGTCTGTAGGGGGCTTAAGCTTTGTTATAATGCCGTAATGTTTCAAATTTTTCTTTGAAGAAACAAACGTAGGTGATTTTCCCTCACGACACACGCGCTGGACAATTGTCAGAACAGCAACAGTGCAAATAGCCTGAACATTCCCTACATTTTTTCGTACTACGGTTGTTTTTGGGGTAACAAACCAATAAAGATTTTGATTTCATCACTATCAAGTACGTCCATATTTTTCAAGTCTTTCCTCATCAGCGTAGATTTTGATCAAAAAATTTCGTCACAAGGTGTTTGAAATACTTATACTTGTGAATGATAGATTTACTCTGCCGGCGAAACTCCGTTGTCTTCTTCAGCCGCGGTAGTTCTGCTTTAGATGACGTGCGTCTCGTTGGAGTAGGGGAATAAGTCTCTTCCTGAGTATCCATTTTTTAGTAGTGTAATACTCTTGCTAAATTACGCTAATAATAAATTACTCCACTTTTTGTTTGGTAATATTATTACTAAATTACTATAGTTAATAAATAACTAAAACGAATAATTTAACATCCCATGTAAAACACGCATATCACTAAAAATCAAAACGTCCTATCTCGAGCACGCTCAACCTCACACTGACACATTTTCTAATTCCCATTCACGGGTTCACACATTTTTTTGTGTTTTGAAAGGGATTTGGAAGGTTTGGAGTTGGTGTAGTGACCCTTGGCGATTTTTGGGGAAAGCTGGGCAGTAGTTACGATTTCGTACAGCGCCAGTCAAAGTAGGCCAGCTGCAATAGCGAAAGAAAGCAATTGCAGGTGATGCAATGTGGCTATGTAGATGGCAATGGCCAGGAAGCAGGTCAGCAAAAGTATGCTGAAGCACGACGTCATTTGGCAAAGGATGGGAGCGGAGCAGGAGCCACGATTTGTGGAGAATCCGTCCTACCACTTGTTCTATGGTGGGAAGCCTGGATCAAAACCCAGGTGCACTGAGGAGAGGTCTGTCTGTCGGTCTTCCATGTATCTCACGCAGGGCAGGTCGCTCTCAGCAGGTCGTAGCAATGTCAAGCTAAGCTCAGGTGTTAGCAGCGGACGACAGCAGTCGACGCCAGCCGAGTCTACAATGGGCGCAACCAGGAGCCTACGCCAGTAACAGTAACAAGTGGGGTGAAACCATTATAGAAGAATATCTGGGATGTCATGCGATAAGAGCAAGCATTAGATGACTTACATGTTGAAGGGAACAAGGAGGAGAGGAATGATAAATAAACTTGTAAATGTGTACTGAGACTATCATTTACAGTTACTACCACTCACATGACATTAAGTCTTACGCACAATATAATATACATCTCGGGAAGTGGCAGAGCGAAAGAAAAAAAAGATTTGCACGTCCACCACAGCGAGCCGTTGACGTCCGTAGTAGGCAACGCAGGACGTTCAGCGTTGCTATTTTCAAGTGATAATGAGCGCAACACGAGATTGTTCCCTAGTTCGGCAACAGCGCGTTCGCACAAATCCACCAATTCCTTTGGCCACAGCTAAAGCGAAAGTGGAAATATAAATTTGTAATCATCTAAATTTTAAGACTTTATCACAAATTCTACACTTTGCATAAGCAAAGTCTATTTCCATGTACTACTGCCATATTGATTTATTTTTTGACCCATCTTTCAACAATAAGAAAAGTGGTATGATTTCACAAATGAATTAAATTATTTGCATAACTACGTGCGTGTCAACATAACAATGTTTATGAACCTGGGGAGTTTGGGACTCGACTAATCCAAGCACAAGGTCACGCCACCGCACATCAGCGTGTCCACCACTCGCCTTTCCACCACTCTAGCGGCCCATTCACAGTTCAATTTGTTGGACCTCTGATGATCCGATTTTCGAATAAAGGATTCATTAGCCGTGAAAGGGATTGAAGGACTACATGTAGGACATGTTGCAAGTCGTTGTACTCTCAGACACCCAAAACGAGCCCCTGCCGTCCAACATGGTGTTGGATCGTGATATGAGTAGAGATTGGCAGGTCGGAGATTTTAAAGGAGTCTGGTCCGGATGTACACCCAGGTTTCGTATCCGGCGGACCTGTATGGGTCCGGCTGTACAATCTGTCGGGCGGAGCGTATGGTGGATGTAAATCCGACCAAGGAAAACTGCAGTACGAGTTATATCCTGTTCATCGATTAATTTATGAAATGAAATGTTCACTGTGAGAATTTTGTTTTATTTTGATCTGAAACTGATAACTGTACGTAATATTATAAAATCTCAGTATAGACTTGATAATGATCAAAATAAAATGAATTTTTTGTGGGCTTCTATAAGGAGAAAATTAAATCATTTCTTAGAAGTCTTGTAACTATTGCTACAAAAAAAAAAAAAAAAATCTTGTTAAGTGGTAGTTTTTTTTTACTAAAAATGAAACTTTTAAAGACTCAACATTCTGAAATAATTATTAGCTTTCCATAACCTACCAGCTTAAGAACCAGTTTATTATAAATGAACAAAACTGTATGTATAACTTTATTATTTTAAATTGTGAGTGAGAAATTATGTGACTGGACCTTAATTGTATAGTATTTTGTTCTATATATTATGTGAAATTGTTTTGACTGAGTGTATAAAACGTTGTGGTTCGTGCTAAATTCAGTGCGATACGAAGAATTTTAACTATGTAGATGACATTAACATGTTATTTTGTACCAACTACCGTAACGTGTTTTTGGTGTTTCAAAATTGTTATTTTATAATTAGGCGCAAGTATTTTTAAGTAAGTTTTAATTAATAGTAATAATAAAAGATTGTTTGAATCATTATTAGACGTTCTAGAAAAGGCTGGATGTGCGTTTTGTTTCTATTCTTGTCGGATTATAGAATACTGCTCTAATAGCGGCCAGCAGTCAGTCAGAATAATGCTACATTATCATATTTTGTTATACCAGCATTATATATACAATGTGCTTGGAAACCCTCGAAAAAAAGTCCGATATTCATTACAACCATGTTTCTGCAATGAAGAGATTTTAAATGTATCATCTGCTTTCTTATTTAAGGCATCAGAATTGAAAAAAGTTACCCGGTTACACACTTGGCGGTTTTTGCCGCAGCGGAAAATTAATTGTCGCCGCCTACAGAATTTGAGGTATTTACACATTCAGCGGTAGAACTGCCGCTGCTATTTCAGCAGTAAAACTTCCTTTGCCCCGAACAACTGGAGAAACGGTGACGTGGTCAGTCATCAGTACCTTGCTTTTGCTAACTTGAGTTTCATTATTTGAAATTAGAAGTTAATTTGGAGGTTATTACTTCATGGTTAGGTTTAAAAATTGCTAATTTGGATCAAAGGGTGTAGCCAGGTACGGGCAGGGACGGGGCAGCTTTCCCCCCAAGCACGAAGCTGGTATGCGCTGGATCGGAATTCTGCCTAACTGAAGAGTAAACGATGTTAAGCAACTTTCAAAAATTAATTCGGTTCGCGCGATTTAAACCTGCTTGCTAATGCCATCTGCGTGAAACAGACGTTAGCGAGGGCTAGGCGGCACAACGCGCCACGCACGATGCTGCTGGCGACTATGTGCAGTTGCCGCGCGAGCCTGTTCCAGCTCACCAAACCGTTTATTTGCCGCGCGAGCCATTTCTGTTGACGAGCGCGGCTGCCGCACGTGGCAAGGAAACCCAGCCAGGATTGCGTGGCAAACTGTCCGGCCACTGTCTTTTCGTGAAGCCACGGTGGACGAGTAGCTGCAACTTTTACTGTGATGTGTCACACTGTATATTAGAAACTTAAACGAAAAGTGATTTGGTGCATATGGAAATAGTATTTTATTAGAATACGTAAAAACAATCATTTTCTTGAACAGTTCAACATGTTTTTGACGCATTATGCGAAGCTCTGAAAGACTGAGCAAAGATAAGGTAACAGCACTCATTTTATACTAAATTTTTTATTACTATTTAATTTTCTGTTGCCATTCTTAACGAGAACTTACTTTTTACTTAGGTAAAATGTATTGAGTTAGTCATTTCATCTGGCGATTCTGTAGATTCGTTGATTGGAGTTTCAAGTAATGGTTGTGATGGTGATGGAGGTGATACCATTGGAGTATAATTAGGCTGCACATTTGCTATTTCACAAAAAAAAAAAAGTATCCGTACAATTATATTAAAAGCGACAGTTTTTGTAATCCATGGTAAGAAACTGTCACTTTGCCACGTGAGCCAACTCGCACAAAGACACCTTAAGAACGCGCTGACTCGACCCTCACACAATGCATCGGATCGTTTATACAGTGACATCGCCGAAGCGGGTGCTAGTAATTTATTTTTTTATAACAATGGATATAAGGAAGTTTTTTAAAAGTAATTAATTTGTATTTACTGTAAAGCTAACGACGGCTTTTAATAGTATTACATACAGTACCTACAAAAAGTACGACTTTTATTTATTATCAATAAGCGATTGTGAAAAAAGTCGATAGTGTAAGAGCTAATTTGTGATAAAATATTTATTACCCTTGAATTTACAGCATATTTGTCCTAGATGCCAGTATTCGACCAGATAAGAGTTGGGTCGGTCCAATGGTCAAGTTGTTTCGCTCATTCTGTGATCGTATCTATACTGTTACATACTGTGTTACAGCCAACAGGCGCAGCTTCATATTGATTTCAGTCTTATGGATTAAGTACAATGGTGTTGCAGAGGTGCTAACCGCTGCTGGGTATCTTCCTCAAAATTACAACTTTTCTGTAAATGCTAAAGCCACTAATTTGAAATCAAAATATAATCATGGTTGCTTGCAGACTTACGTGCTTCTGCTAGAGTATTCTAATTAATTTGTTACACATTTAACTTTCTGTCACTTTAAAAACATCCTTGAATACTACAAAAATATGTTTTATCTCATTCTCATCAATCAACAGCTAACGATGCTAAGAACTTTTTCAAAAAAAAAAAAAAATCCCGGTCACTGTAATGATGAGTACTGCTCATCAGAAGAAAATAGAGGACAATCGACAAATCATGTCATCTATAAAATCTTCCATTATTTTCTGTGGTACACCGTACAAATGACTTGCCTTTTAGAAGTAAAGAGCAACATCCAGTTGTTCTTGAAGACCTGCTGAAATAAGTTTTAGTTTTGAAACAGCATTTTGAAAAAATTAAGAAAAATGTCATGCCTTGTGCAGCTTGATCATTAAAAGTGAAATTATGCTGGCCGCAAAGAAGGCTTATGCTTATATTGTATTGACAGATGAGTCAGTGTGACATAGCTGGGAAAGAACAGCTTTCCATATAAATCCGTTTTTACGACGAGATAAAAATACAATCTGCAAAAAATTTCTCGGATTCGTAGAACTGATGGCGTTGAATGACAGATTATAGCATCAGAAATTGACAGGTTTTTAGCAAACGAAGGAATGGACCTGACTGGTGTGTTAGCCAAGGATATGAAGGATGTTCTATATTGGCGGGTGATATTGATGGGGTTCAAATTTAAAAAAAAAAGCAATAATAAAAGCCATAGACTTTACCTGGTTGTAATTAATTTAAATCAAAATACGGTACACAGTCAGCACCACAGAGTACATCATAAACCATTTACGAGAAACCTTTTTATGGAGAAAGTACATGCCAAATATTTCAGCTTTATATGAGCCCCACTGGTCTCAAAAATTTACGTATTTTTTCTATTTTTAACGAGCGTTTTTGAAGACATTGTCAATGGACTTTCCAATGCTTCTACAGAAAGGAATGATACGGATGAGGAAAGGTGCTTACCAGTTACAGTGCGCTAGCTACTAAGTAAGAATTAATTATATGCGTTGGACTGAATATTCATGATTATTGAAACCTGTTGTCACTGCATTACAATCAAAGATGATTGACATGTATACATGTATGGATCATATTAATAGAGAAATGTCTGTCATAAAGGATCATCGCAGCAACGCCGACACAGAGAGCTTAAATATTTTAATCACATCTACCAGAGTTGCAGCTGCCATTGGAACCGATTTGTAAGTCCGGCGCATTGTATCTGTCCAACAATGTCGATCCAATCACCCTGCTGAGTCTCTATACAATTTTTGAAAGGGATCTATTTTCATACCTTATTTAAATTCCTTGATAGCATCTCTAGAGCAGTGTTTTGGGATTATACATTGCAGTTTTACACGTTTTGTATTAAATCTAACTCTATTTTTTTAGTAAATAATCAATTATGGTAAGTATTCAGTTTTAGATCACATTACATGCCTTACAGTAAATCACGTCAGTTTGAAAAATAATCTATTTATCTAATAAACACCGAAACTATCACTTTACTTGCAAAGAATTATATACATAGTCAGCAGACGAGAAAGCCCTTTCTGACTCCTTAACAACTTTTTGCACTTTTTTTGAGATCATTATATCTGGGAGTTACCTCAGTATATGGATAAAACAGTGTTATGGTCACAATTAGTGCTTCAATTATCCAGGTCTTCGTGGTGTACGTCCAAGTCAAAGATGTTTCTGTGCGTTCAATTTCTTTCAGTACTTTATTTTTTTTTTCTTTTTTAGGTGGTGGTGGGGGGGGGGGGAGAAGTGGTATAAAACGACGACAACTGCAAATTGTGTGTTGTGTGAAAAGTTCAATTGCCGGTAGCAAGGCTGAAAGTTTTCCTTGCGGCTGGCCGTCCAGTAGACGCGTGTTCTCGCAAAAAAAAAAAAAAGCTCTCGCGAGTACGCCTGTATACGATTGAACATATCACTCCACGTTATGTGACTCCGTCCATTGTGAACGCTTGAGTCGCCTGAATATACGCAAGGGCGATGAGATCCGAAATTGTTTGGGTATGGTCGCACGCACACGCGCTTCACGGCACGGACATTGAGAATGTAAAGGCGCCGACACACATTTTTTGAGCGCCAGCAATCACGGAAACGATACTAATCGAAAAAAAAAAACAATTAACAATTATACAACATTACTTGAAGTCATTAGGAAAAGTGTTTAATTGAAAATAGAAAATATATACAAACACATAGCATCATATTTACGAAACAAAACACTTATAAGAAAAATCAAAATCTCATTTAAAACACTATGGCCCACATAACATTTTTAATTATGGTCCTCTAATTTTTCATGCACTCGTTTTTAATACATTCACAACAGTGATTCAGTTCATTTAAACCATTTTAATCCATCAAAACACAACACATCCAGGGAATAATTACAAAATTTGCAATCCATTTCTTCACTTCTCTCTATAAACATTGATTCAATTTATTACGCGGATTGTAATTAGTGGCGACTAATCTTGAATACGCAACAGTCTGTATAGTATTACATGTTAAGTTTATGTTTGTTGTCGTATCGATAAAATAACAAAAATACTTAACATATTTCATAATATTACGAACAAAGTACCGTCAATTTATAAAGATTATTTGCGGAGTAGTTCATTTCACCTAGTTTATAAAAGGCCACTAGTTTACTCGAATTTAGTTGGAAATTGTTTCAGCCACCCTTTCGAATTTTTTTTAATCCTATTTTCAAGCAATTATCATATATATTATTTCTATAAGGTATTTTTTTGTCACAAGCCTGTATCTTCTTTCATACTTAACCGAAATCAATGAATGAGGTGTCATTTTTAAAGCTTATGGTCTCCACTTTGGTCACATCATATTTTAAGAAATGAAGTTTTCGGAATTCGACCCTTAAAGGGCAAAAATGTCAATCTTTCTAAAATGCTGTTTTCTGTGTTACGAGTTATTTATCTCCCTGGATACGTATATGAAATCGTTTAATGTAGTATCATTTTAAAGATTAAGATCTCCGCATTAGTGACGTCATATATTAAGACAGATATTTTACGGAATTCGACCCTTAAAGGGCAAAAGTATCAATATTTTTTCAATGCGTAATTGTGTCACGAGTGATTTATCTCTCTCTTAATATCTAACCGATATAGATAAATGAGGTATCATATTAAAGAATAAGGTTTCCGCCGTGGTAACATTATATTTTAAGAAAGGAATTGTTCGTAATTAGATCCTTAAAGGGCAAAAATGTCAACTTTTCTAAAATTCGTTTTTTTATGTCTTGAGCAATTTGTCTCCCTGGATATCTAACCAAAATCCATAAATGAAGTAGGACTATGAGGAGTAATGTCTCTGCTTTGTGACATCATATTTTAAGAAAGAATGTTTTTGGAATTCAACCATTAAAGGGAAAAAGTTTAAATTTTTCAATAACGTATTTTTGTGTCACGAGCGATTTATCTCCCTTAATATCTAACCGATATAGATAAATGAGGTATCATATTAACGAATAAGATTTCCGCCGTGGTAACATTATATTTTAAGAAAGGAATTGTTCGTAATTGGACCCTTAAAGGGCAAAAATGTCAATTTTTCTAAAATTCGTTTTTTATGTCTTGATCTATTTATCTCCCTGGATACCTAACCAAAATCCATAAATGAAGTAGGATTATGAGGAGTAATGTCTCTGCTTTGTGACATCATATTTTAAGAAAGAATGTTTTTGGAATTCAACCATTAAAGGGAAAAGTATAAATTTTTCTATAATGCATTTTTGTGTCACGAGCCATTTATCTCCCTTGATATATAACCGATATAGATAAATGAGGTATCATAGTAAAGATTAAGGTCTCCGCCATAGTCACATTATATTTTAAGAAAGAATTTTTCGTTATCGACACCTAAAGGGCATAAATATCAGTATTTCTAAAATGCGTTTTTTGTGTCTCAAGTCATTTACCTCCGTTGACAATTAAACAAAATTGATAAACGAGGTATCATTTAAAAGATTAAGATCTTCGTAATGTCTTCGGTTCCGTTACCACATTTTAAGAAAGAAATTTTTAAAAATTCTAACCTTGGAGGGCAAAAGTATTAATATTTTTACAACGCATTTTTCTGTCATGAGCTATTTATTTCCCTTGATACCTAATCGAAATCAATATATGACGTATCGATTTAAATATTAAATTTTAAATATCATATTTTAAGAAAAAACTTTCTCCAAACTACACCCTTAAGGGGCAAAAAAAAAACATCATTTCTAAAAAAAAAATTTTACCTTGCTTGATAACTAACCGAAATCGATAAATGAGGTATCATTTTAAAGACGAAGGTGGCTGCTTTGGTCACACCATATTTTATAAAAGATATTTTTTGTAATTCGACCCTTAAAGGGTAAAAGTATCAATATTAGTTATAGAACGTGTTGATTTTTTAAATTTTTGTTTTATTATATGCCATTTATCTTCTTCGATACCTAGCTGAAATCGATAAATGATATAACGTTTTAAAAATTAAGGTCTCCAGCTAGGTAAAATCATAAATTAAGAAAAAAATGTTCCGAATTTGGTGCTAAAAGTGGTAGCGCGTATGAGACTGTTCAGAGCCAAGTCCCCAGATTTCAGCAGTGGTTATCACAGAGAAGTCAATAAACTTTTTTTTATTCAATAAGTAGTTTTTCGCATATATTTTTTTCTTTTACGGAAACACTGTCGTTTTGCTATACAATTCCAATGTAATCATTTTATTCGCTCAGCAACAAATGTCACAGAGATGTTGATATGTTGTGTGCAGTTTGTTAAGGTTGGTTTTATCCTACCAAGGTCAGTGACAATTTGTCATAAATAAAGTGTGTTTTAAATTTTCCTAACTGCTTCATAATATGTTGTGAGTATTTTGCTGTGTACCTATTACACTAAAAAAATATTTGCTACAAAACTACGGTTCTACTATTCATTATATTACAAGCATTCAACCTCACTATTCGTCGTATTTTATTCGTGAAATGTTCGCACGGGTTGTCTATTTTTTCTCTTAACGTAAAACAATTTTTGGAGTACCAGCATATTTTCAACATAAAGTTAGATAGCTAATGCGGTATAAGATTAAAATGAACTGTAATGTTGCCCGTGTCGCCAATGATAGGATGTGATAATGGAAATTTTTCCGATGTAAGGAGTAAACAAAGAAATTTTACGTTTAGTATCTTAGTTAAAAAGTAAATAAATATGTATTGAGGAATTGTTCTATTTTCTTATATTCACTGATATCAAGAAGAAATGGAATGAGTTGCGGGATACAACTAAGAACTGGTGACACAATCATGCGAATCTGCATTCAGCGGTTGGGGTGTCTTCGCGCCAACACAGTTCGCGCGAATGTAGGCGTATTTGCGCGAACATTTTTCGCACGAATACGCGTCCACTGGAAGGCCAGCCAGACGCTTGTTCCGTCAGATCTTTTGCCGATAACATCAGTTTCAACAGCAACACCAAAACTTGTCAGTCGTTATTTGACCAAACAATGCAATGCTCAGTACCGGATTAGCCACGTAGTAGGAGTTAGCAAATGCTGCGGGCCTCGATCCTTCTGGGGGACCTTGCGCCTACTACGGGGGCTCCGCGCCTAGGAGTCTCGGGAGCCGGCCCTGGCCATGCTCCGTAGTGCACGGACCGCGTATTCTAAGCAAGCTGATATTAAAATGTGTTTCTTTGCGGTGAATACAAACGTTCAAATATAGGTGATTTTTTGGGTCGTTCACACATCGAACATTCAACGAAAATCCTTGCCGTTGTTTCTTGGAACATTCAAACTGAACAATTATGTCAACTTTTACGGAATTTGAAGACTTTGTTATCATAGACCTTAAATAATTAGCAGTATTAAGAAATTGAAATCCACTTTTTGGAAGGAAATATTTCAAATACGATGAAGTATAGTCTACGACAATAACATTTTAACACATCATTTATTCAATAGATTTTGAAACCTTCTTTTTGTATTGTTTCTACTTCCTCCTCAGGAACAACTCTAATTGTATCTTTCTTGTGTGTACGATCTGAGAGCTAGTTTTGTAATAGGACGACGTAACTCAAATTACAGTAATGCACACAACAAAAACAAACGGGTGTTCTTATAAAAACGTTAAAGTGAATCTATTTAATTATGATCACGAAGGACGACATGAACATACATTTGTTGCAGTGAGTCCAATGTCAACTTGACGGGTACAAGTAAACGGGCCGATACAACCGGTAGAGAACGAGTAGGCCCGGAAAGTGACGACAGGGAGGGAAAGTGACGAAGACTGAAACTTGTTTTCACCCCATTTTACGGATTGTAGATCCACTTAATTACGTGCTGGATCCGCCAGTCTGCCAAATGATGAGAGAACCCGCATTGCTGGATTGAAATCCCTAGCTACATCCCACTTAAAATTTAAGTACGTCATTGGTTGATTTAAAAAAAAAATCACAAAGTTTCTGCCAATACTACAACTTAAAAATTTTGGTTATGAAGTCGAACTATGGTATAATCTATTGAAGGACAAGAGTATGACAACAGAAAATCTTGGAGAACTAGATCTTATGAAAGAGTTAAATGAGACGGAAATGTCCTTTTCTGCGACAAAAAACGCAATCCTAATTTCAATGGCTCAGCCTTGTACAACAACCAACATGAGTTCTTCTCTACACTGCACTGTGTTAAAACATGGCTGAGGTCAATGAAGCTAGAGAACCTTCTAAAAACTGTCTGTGTATGCTTAGTGTAAACAGAAAATTTTTACAAGAAAATTGTGATAAAATTTGCGGATGAAGTAGCTCTTAAATTACTATTAGTGTAATTATATATATATTAATGGAATATATATAGTCCATTAACAAATAAATTAATTAATATAATATATATACTTTCCATTAATAAACGTTTTTGTAGCATGCATATTATCAGTTTTCTCTTGCCTGTTACCCCCTCCCTGAACAAAATCCTGGCTATGCCCTTGCAATCTCCCAAGTCATATTTCTATAAGAGTGACATAAGAATGTGAGAAGAACAATACCAAATTTCTTCTACTGTCACCCAATACAACACATCTGTGTCACCCATTAGACCTAGCATTCTTCAGACCCTTAAACGTTGAATGGAGAAAGGTACTAGAAGAATTAAAAAACAAACATCACGGAATAGTTCCGAAGGACACCTTCCCATGTCTGCTGAAGAAGTGTTTAGCTCGTCTTGCTGAGAAAGCAGGTGAGAATTTAATAAGTGGATTACGGGCAAGTGGAACCAGGCCTATTGATATACAAGTGTTGGAAAGGCTACCAAAATGAACTATTGAAGAGAGTCACTGGAACGCCGGTCCTGGCAGTGTTGGGGCTAGCACGCTAGCCTCGCATTCCAAGGGCCGCCGGTTCGAGTCCGCCCTCGGGCATGGGTGGTTTTAATTAAGTGTTGTGTTCGTCTTGTACTGTCCTCACTATAGTGTTCAAAATATCATAGTTTAAGTCTGATACAACAGTTGTTACAAAAACAAATTGCAGCTGGCTAAATGGTCGCAAAGACCGAAGGCCATATATATATATATATATAAAAGAGTCACTGGAAAGCATCACTGCAAGAATGTTTGCACAAAACTCGGATTTCTGAAACAGGAATACCGAAAAAGTGAAAGAGGCTTCAGGTCACTACAGGTCAAAGCATTTCATCATAAATGATTGCCGATCTGAAGAACAACAGGAGGAAAGGTGTTCATACTAAGGAGCATAAAACTGCTGATTCCAGTAAAATTAAACATGGGGGCGGCTCTAATTTAATTCTGCCTGAGACCCAAAAACAGAAACAGTGTAACAATGATGAGTCAGAGTCTGAATCTGATAGAATCATTCTCAGTTTATGACACGAGTGTTGAATTGGACTTTGATAATTTTGGTGCATCAGATGAAGAACGTGACTTGGTCGGTAGGGGAGAGGTGGAGGGGCACAGTTCCTAATCACCAGATTTTGCATCGAAGTACTGGTTTATACCCCAAACCACTCCACAGTGTGTATAGAATGAGAGTACAAGACGCAGCTCATGGAAATTCGGAAGAGTAGGTCTGAATGGGCCAGCATGGGGTTTCATCCTCTCCCTTCTTCATCTCTCTTTTCATATGTCACAAACAATACTGTTCACTGAACATATACACTATCACATTCATCCAAACTTACAATAATACACACGGGGGAAGGCAACGGAAACCACCGAACATCTTCGTCTTCGCAAAGGTATCCCTCCTACATGGGAAAGATGATTTCTGTGTCAACAGGAGTGATCGTATCACGTTTAGTTAGTTAAAGACGCACATTCCTCCCCCGCCCCCTCCCTATTTTCTTTCCTTTTTTCAATTTTCCAAGATAATATGCAGCAGCCACTACAACTCCCTCCTCTGCCATGATGCTGATTGCCGATCACACAGTGTGTGTAGACGGGAAATGTTGAACAATAATATGGAGCATCAAATGCTCGGAAATAGTTGACCCACAAAATGCTGTGCCCTATATTGAGCATGTATTGCCGGATATTTTGCAGGGCAACTGTTGAGCAATAGATGCCAGTTTGTTGCCGTAAAAATGATGCTCGAGTAGACGCCCCTTTATAAAGAATGTCTTGTAATGTCGAGCAGCAGAATTTCGGTTTAATGTTTTTTAATGTTGGAAGTGTTGCTTGGCAAATGTCTAAGATATAAGGACACAGTTATAGAGTATTAAACATCATAATCTTTCTATAAAATGTGGCTCAACATTTTTCAAGTTTTAGTTGAAACTGTAAAAATGGATGTATATATGTGATCAAAATTTTATTATCCAAAGGTATGTTTTCCCATTTTCCAGTACGTCAAAATCATACCTAATTTCAACGCACACTTCTTTCCAAGCGTTCCTGCTAGCGTCCCGAGCTTTAAATGTTTTGCCCCTGAAAACTGGTCTCGCTTCTACTAACAAAATGAGATCATTATCTATCACCACTAAACTCATATTACGATTTTTAAATTTTTAAAAATGTTAACGTTACACAGACTGAAAATGCACAAGCGTTTACAAATCCGCCGAGTGTGTAAGCTCCTATCTGGTCACATGGGCCACTGTCTACAGTGCGGCGGCTGAACTACCGTCGAATGTAGCGGCAGCGCACGGCTACATACGTGATGTCGACGGCAACTCTGCCGCGGGTTTTCCCTACCGCTCAATGTGTAAGCTCCCTTTTGATCCCCCGTGCCACTGATGGCACAACGGTGACGGAAAATTTTCCGCCGTGGCAGAAACTGCCCATTATGTAACCGGCGTATTATTATTATTTATTATTATTGGAGCTATATCAATCCTTATTTCAGGATGTAGCCACTTTAAGTCTAATGAGCTATATATTAGAATTTATTTCTACATAGTTTTGTTGTAGTTCTTTCCAGGCTGATCGATCTTGAGCCACCCTCTTCTAGTTCACGCCTGTAACTAGACGTATATCCTTATCCCAGCGATCCGGGGCCTTCCTATTGCTCTTTTCAGGTTCCTTGGTATCCAATCCAGTACTGCCGTAGTCCATCTATCATCTCTTTTGCGAGCAATATGACCAGCCCATTTTTGGGTCATGACTCTTTTTAAGATGTCTGTCACTTTAGTTATTGAACGAATGTGCACGACCGTTTTCCTGTCTCTTCTTCTAAATCCTAGCATTGCTCTTTCCATACTTCGCTGGGTAGTTCTCAGTTTTTGCAGCCTAATATATATATAAAGGTATAATTAGATGACATTTGGAATTGCCACCGAGGCGCTAGCTCCATCGCAATTAAAATTAATAATAATAACGTTATCCGTCCATTCTTACTTAGCACATAAAGCAATCCTTATCTTAAAAGCATGCCATAAATTACACTAGAACCAGACCAATAAAAAAGTACTACTGTGTTTTAACTACCTATTTTCAGCTATTGTAATTATCTACTAGTAGTTAGTGATTAATAAATATTTTTTCAGTAATAATCTTCTCTTAAACGGAACTGTAATCCAATCTTACAGTAAATGCCAATAAACTCTTCAAAACACAGATTTCAAATCGGGCGGGACTGTAATAAAAAAAATTGGGCGAGAAGTATGAACAGCTCTAGGTCAGGCTCCCAGTTGCAGCTCCTCTGCGGTTGCAGGTCCGGCTGTAGTTCCAGCTCCGGCCACATGGAAGTAGTGGCGTAACTAGGTCAACAAGGGCCCCGGTGCAAAAAAATTATTTTGGGCCCTCAGGCCAGACGGGCGACCTTTTTTTTTGCTTTGTGTGCTGGTAGGGGCCCCCTGAACTGAGGAATAGGGCCCTTGAATTATTCTTCTGGGGCCCCTGAGCAGAGGTTGGGGCCCCCCTGAGCACAGCGAGGGCCCTTAGTGAGGGGCTCTTGTACTCTCAGGAGCCCCTTAGACGACGGTAGAGCTAAAAAAAAAAAAAAAGGTCGCCAGTTTGCCGTGAAGGCTCGTGGGGCCCTCTAAACTGCGCTTGAGGGCCCCTAGAGGTGCGCTTTAGGGCCCCTTGAGGTATGCTTGGGGGCCCCCTGAGCGTGAGGGCCCCGGTGCACTGCACCGCCTAGCCCCATAGTAGCTACGCCCCTGCATGGAACACGTGGCTCGTGGATACGGGTCCGATTCGCACTCGGATGTACATCCACCCCTAGCGCAACTGACACACCTATCCATCTCTAGATTTGAGGAAACATCCTGCGAGTGTGCGATGAGAACACTAGTGTGCCGTGTGAAAGTACGAGTGGAAATGATTGCTTGGAACATCTTGCTGTACACCTAGTACCGTGAAAGGGAGAGCGTAACCTACAGCAATTCTTCACGGAAATTGGACAGGGAATAGACCGCTTTACTTTCCATGCAAGTTCAAACTTGTAACTTGTAGGTAATAAAACCGTTCAGTTCATTGTTACTTTTTTATTGCAGGATTGTAAGGAAAAAAACCACATTGTTGTTAGCTAAGCAACGATTAATCGAATCTCGTATAAAGAGAAAATAGTAATGTATACGGTATTGCAATGTAAACAATACCTCCATTATACATCCATATTAAAAACTACGGAAACGAAGGTAGAAATCCACGCGGAAGTTCAGCACTTCGGCTAGTTATTTTACTCTTAATAAGAGAATACAATGCGGTAATCTTATGTTGATCAGTATCAGAGCCAACTTTCAAAGAAGGGCTCTTATTGTAAAATCTAGTCGAAACTGGCTTCTGAGATAATTGTGTGCCATTCCTCGTCATAATTTTTTGGGGTGATGTGAATGAGGTATTTTCCCATTACAATCCCCTACCTAAAAGATTTTGTAATTGTAAATGACAGCCACGAGGTGTGCATTCAATGTAGTCTGCTGCGTATGAGAAACAAAAACAGGGACATGCTTACCATTCTGAAAGACACAGACTTTGACTTCTCTATCAGCAGTGTTGAATTCCATAATTTCATTCACACTGTTAAGAGATCTCCTATAAATGATGTCCGTTGGCAGGAGAAGTGTTTGTGTATTCTGAATGGCAAGTATTACAGAGGTTGGACAAAATAATATGAACACCATATGACAGGGTACAGGTTGTTACATGTTGGCACCACTAATTCCGTGTGAATACTGCGACGTGTGTGTACGGCGTAGTGGATGAGGCAGGTGTTGTAGGTTATGTGTCAGTGTATTATATGCATTATTCTGCGATTGTTATGACAAGCGAACGGTAAAATGCGTGATCTCTCGGACTTCGGAAGAGGGCAAATCGTTGGAGCTCGGTTAGCGGGAGTGTCTGTGACAAAAACAACTGTTTAACGTTTCAGAAGCGATAGTATCCTCGGTAATGACAGCATACACAACACATGGTAAAGAATCGTCGTCGAAGAGGAATAGTCGAAGAAAACCAAAGTTAACCGACAGACATTACGAACATTAAAAAGGATTGTGGCCAGATAAGAAAACTATCGCGGCAAAAGTGACAGCAAAACTCAACACACACCTGAGTAATAGACTTGCGCATTATAGTTCGCGAACAAGAACGCTCAGTATAGTTCGCAGCTCCCTCGCGAACTAGTTCGCTCTTTTAGTTCGTTAGTTCGCGTCTCGAATTCAGAGAAACAGATCGTTCGCTCGCCTTGCTACCGCTACTGCACGCGCTATTTTGTTTGTTATGTCAGTTTTATTAGGACATAATCATTTTTTGTCGTTTCTAAATGGAATTTAATATTACCTTCTCAACAAAAGTTATTGCATAATAATAACCCTTTCAAATGACATTAACATGATCAGTTGCCGCCGATAAACCAAAGTGGTCATTGTCCTTTGCACAAATGGGTAAACTGAATAACTGTGCTGTTTTTACTATTTACTTTACATGCATTCGCAGAGTATTAATTTTTTAAATGGATTTATTTATTAGTTCATGGAAGAAACATTACTTATAAAAGGCGCTAATGACCCCGCCGTCGACGCGCCCTTAAACCCCAACAACAACAACACAACATTACTTATAAAATATTATAAATGCGATTATTTTGATGAATTAAAATACCCGTTTATAAGTAATCGGCTTTTTTTATTTAAATATAGTTTTGGAAATCATGAACAAAATATAATTCTACTATTGGCTACAAGTTAAGTACTATATGACAGAAACAATATTACCTATATTATTAAGAAAAGTAACAATAATACTTCCAATGTGATACCTAACAATTAGACATATAAAAATGACAGTGACCCTTGAATGAGAAAGTGGTAACAATAATGAAAGTGCGTAAATTTCCAGTAAATTGGAAGTCATTGAGCTATTTTTTTATTAGTTTAGGGGAGGATAATCCAACACACATTCATAATATTTTGGCAACGAATGAAACTGATGAAGACACAAAAGTTAAAATCTTTTTGAATGTCGGAAGTCATTTCTTTACATAACTTTCACAAATCTGTTAACCAACAGACTGAGATAAGTCTAATATTATGTCAGCTTTAAAATCAGCGCTAGAAAAATGTAAAAGATACTGTTTCTTTGGTTAAGAAAACAAGAAAAAGCCTTTAGAAGCCAAATTCCCCACAGAAAGTGATAATATTAAAAATAATACTCTAGTAATCGTTGATAAAAGTCTGGAGTATCTTAGTAAATAGTTAGATTTTAATGAAAGCAATTGGCTATAGAAAATCCAAAAATTAAATTCAAAACACGAGGTTTCATTTGATGGCTGTGAGACAATATTAGAGGTTCTAAATTTATGAGAAAAAAATGAGTATGAAAGTGAACGAACTTTACTCTGAAATAACAATATCACATGAAATCTAGGTAAAAGTAAGAGCAGTATTTCATTAGTAAAAATGAGCTTTTGATCGACATTAATTTAACAACTGAAAGCGATTTGGCATATTACAATTTTACTGTAGACAGAAAATTGTTAAAGATGCAAGAAGTGCAAAAAAATATAGCTTAAAAAATAAAATAGTAAAAAAAACATATCCTTTGTCCTTTTCTACTCTTTCGTAAAATATTATATTTTTGAAGTGTACTATATTTTTATATGTTATTCTAAAAAAACATTATACCGTTAACCGAAAAAATATTGGTAAACCTAGCGGTGAATGGTGATAGTTCGCGACCGGGAATGATCAGTTTAGTTCGCGAACGGTACTGCTCAGTTTAGTTCGCGAGCGGTAGCGCTGTGTTTAGTTCGCGAACTAGGTCGCTCCGCTCTGGAATTCCAGAAAGACAGCTCGTTCGATCGCTTTGCTAGAGCTACTTCACGCGCTCTCTTCTTTGTTATAATAGTTGTGGTTACTGATAGTTGTCTTTTAAGTGTTAATGGAATCAAAGTGTGTTTTGTTTTCACGTTCCATGTTAAATTTCCGTTTTTGACTTCTGCAATAATTATTAATGTTTAACAGTCACATTTTTTTATTGTTTTTTTTTTATATCTGTCTACTCAGTGAAATGTGTCCACAGCGAACTGTGTTACCTTTCAGATAATAAACTAAAACAAAAGTTGGTCTTCGGGAAAGGATCGAACGAACTAACGAACTAAGTAGCGAGAGATCTTGGAAATAGTTCGAGTAGTTCGCTCGTGGGAGCGCTCTTCCGAACTAGTTCGTTCGCGAACTACACAAGACTACTGAGTAATACTGTTTCGACAAAAACAATACGGCAGGAGCTCCACAAAGCCAACATTCATGGAAGGGCTGCAATTGAAAAATCCCTTACAACGGCAAACAGCGCTAAGTTGCGAAACAAGTGGTGCCACGATCATAAAAACTGGGCACTTGATATTGGAAGAATGTGGTATCGTCCAACGAATCAACGTTCACATTGTTTCCTACTAACGGCCGGGTTTAAGTAAGTAGAACCCCAAAAGAAGCCTATGATCCGGACTGCTTGCGTCCTACAGTCAAGTGTGAGGGAGGTTCCGTTATGATTTGGGAAGCTATATCGTGATATTCAGCTCGTCCTTTCATTCACATCACTGGCCGGATGACTGCGAATGAATATCTGGACATCCTCAACGATGAAGTTCTTACCATGATTAGTATACTGCAGCTAAACACTGCCATCTTCTAAGATGATAATGCGGATGTACACACAGCCAAAAAGTTTCTGTCCTGGTTCGAGGAGCGTCAGAATGTCATCAAACATCTTGCTTGGCCAGCAAAATCACCAGACCTCGACATAATTTAACCGTTGTGTGGAGTTTTAGAGCAGAGAATAAGGAGCAGATTTCCTCCACCAAAATCACTGAAGCAATTGGCGGATGTTTTGGTTCAAGAATGAGGAAAAATTCCGTTGGGAACTATTCACACACTCTACGAATCTATTCCGCGAAGAATTACAGCTGTTAGACAAGAAAAAAATGGCCCAACATCAAATTGATAAATCAATAGTATGTAAATTTCAGGTGCTCGTATTATTTTGTCCAAACCATATTTCCAATGATGCAAGAGTACAGCTATAGATATGGACGTAGCAGCTGAGTGGAAGCTTTGGTGATCAGCATAATCCCATCAGGTTGCCACCAGCAGGTCAACATAATAGCCAAGAGGTAAGTAATTTCTTCTCTCAACCTAGTCATTCTTCAACAGACACCAGTGAATGTAACCTTCCTGAGACCTTGGTCTTAGAAAAATTTCTGCACTGATAGCCAACTTCCTCGTGATTTTGTTAAGTTACGACAGATTGTAATAGTTTTCGTTTATCCACAGGGCAGACCATCCATAACAGATTAACGTTAAAGATCGTGCATGCTTGTAGTGTAGTGTTAATCTGTAACTGATTCATAATAAATGCACATTTATCTTCTCATAATTCAATAAAATATTTTACTTAATCTGCATAAACTACGTGGTAATAAGGAATCCAATACCACATGCCTTAATCAGTAGTTTAAAGTACAGCTTAAAAAAAATTAAATAGTCATCATCACAGTCAGTACATTACAGTAGTTTTCACTTTATTCCTACTTGTAACTTCAGGAAGCAAACCTTGTGTTCTTGCTGAATGTTGATTGCCACTTAATTTTATTAGAAGGTGTATGTAATTCAACCGGCAAGAAACATCTGTGCCGATTTTCGTGTTTTTAAATATCTTTTTTTGCTACCTAGTATGTTTTAATACACAACTTCCGGATTCAATCAAAGTTCCTCATCAGTTACGTCTTCGAAATTTTGATAATTTGTTGCACAACACAAAGTCCCCGCACTGTATTTCCTAATGAAGATGGTTGTTCAGAAGTATAACACGTATTTACTCTTCAATATAGCAATAGAATAAAGTGGACCATGCACACTTACATAGGTATGATTCTTTTTCATGGTACAAAGCTAAACAAATAGGGCAAATAGTACTTTAATGTTCTGAAAACTCGGTGCCTAAGAGTATCTGGAGCCGGTCCTGGCAATGCTCCGTGGTGCATGGCCCGCGTATTCTAAGCAAGCTGATATTAAAATGTGTTTCTTTGCGGTGAACATAAACGTTCACATATAGGCGGATTTTTTTGAACATTCACTCATCAAACACTCAACGAAAATACTTGCCATTGTTTCTATAAATATTCAAACTGAACAATTATGTCAATTAGCAGAATTAGGAAATTGAAATCCTCTTTTTGGAAGAAATATCTCAAATACGATGAAGTATAGTTTATGACAAAAACATTTTAAAACATCATTTATTCAATAGATTTTGAAATACCTGTCAATAGTTGTAACCTTCTTTTTGTATTGTTTCTACTTCCTCCTCGGACACTACTCTAATTGTATCTTTTTTGTGTGTACGATCTGGGAGCTAGTTTTGCAATAGGACGACATAACTCAAATTACAATAATGCTTACAACAAGAACAAACTGGAGTTCTTATATAAACGTAAAAGTGAATCTATTTAATTATGATCACGAAGGATGACATGAACATACATTTGTTGCGGTGAGTCAAATGTCAACTTGACGGGTACAAATAAACGGGGCGATACAACCGGTAGAGAACGAGTAGGACCGGAAAGTGACGACAGGGAGGCAAGGTGACGAAGACTGAAATATGTTTTCACCCCATTTTACGGATTACAGATCCACACTGCCAAATGATGAGGGATCACGCTTTGCTGGATTGCAATCCCTAGCTACATCCCATTTAAAGTTTAAGTATGTAATTGATTGTTGTTGTTGTTTTTTTTTAATAAAAAGCATATGAGTTTCCTGCAATAGATGTCAGTCCATCACAGCTGGTACAGAGGTATCTATTATAATCACTGGTGTTAAGAAAAAAGTTCGGTTGGACACCTCGATTCACTTTAGAAGATTATGATATTATTTTGTTTCTGAAAATACACCTACTAATTGATTTTTTAATATTGATTTCCATTTCTAACCTTGAAATGGCAACATTAAGTATTATTGCTATAGAAATTGCATGATTAATATTTACTAACTTATGGAACCCATTTAACCTTTTTGATTACAGCTGGATATACTTACACAAATGTTATGCAGTCTGGACCAGATACATTTTTGGAATTTATATTTTATTTTAGGAAATATATTTAGGATATATTCTTTACACTTGTTTTTCCTACATGTTAGAATAACAATCAGTTTTTATACAATTTCAGAATAAAGACTCATAAGAACAGGTAGAAAGATTCTTGACAAATGATAGGGGAGGTGTTCGGAGGACAATCTGTTCAAACACCAACAGTTGTTTGTTTTTAATTTTATCTTTTAAATTTATGCACATTCTCCGGGCCAATTTCCAATATATGATAACTAATGGATTGGATGCATTACAAACATTTCTCTAGAACTTGGTGATATCACATTATCATTTATGCACCCAGATGGTCCAGTAAAATGATTTCAGTTATCAGAAGAAATTGGGTAAAAAAAAAAAAAGATGATTGGCCAGTTCCAAAAAAAAATGTTTTGTTAAAGTTGAAATATTCTACTCCAAGTGGACTATTTGCATGACACTATGCCTTAGAAGAAAATGGGATTATTGATTATCTTTTCCATGTTGAATTCACTGTAGCTGTTCAAAACTAATACTTAAAAAAAAAAATCCAATATAGACTTCCACATACTGAACATTCCTCATTTCCGAAAAAATTGCAGCAGATATACAAAGAAACATCCAGCAATCTGGCTTCATGGCTCAACTACATGGCATCAGGTTACTACTCGTCCAGCCTTTCCGAATTTTCTAAAACGGGGTCCTTTCGAATTTGTTACTTGAAAATGTCAAACCCCAGCACTTCGGGACATTCCAGCGAACTGTTGTACGTGGGCCACGTGGCGTAATAAAAGCGTGACAGTAAGAGCAAAATTCCACGTGCCTCCCAGCAGGATGGGGCAGCCAAAAGGGTATCCCAAACATTGGAACAAACCCGCCTATTATCGCTCACGTGGCGCCAATGGATCAAAAAAAGTTGCTTGCCCTATAAATTTGATGCTCAGGTTTTTACCCTCTCCCCCTCCCGTCCACCCACCTTCCTAGATCCCGCCACTGAGGAAGAGCCCCACACTATGAATTTGCCGTGGACCTCAACAATACAGTTATGTGAGCCACAAAATAATGTATAAGCTGGGGTCAGTGATGCTAGAGAACTATCTAAAAAAACTGTCTGTGTATGCTTATTGTACACAGAAAATTGTGATAAAATTGCAGATGAAGTAGCTCGAAAATTACTATTATATATATTGATGGAATATATAGTCCATTAATAGATTAATTAATAAATATAATATACACAGACGGAAAAAAAAAATCCCAACACCAAGAAAGACTTGTGTTAGATAAACGAAATTTGGTAGGCGTGTTTATACATCTGAAAGATGACATCGATTCAAATTTCGCGCTTCGCGCATAAGTGTGGCGCTAGTAGCGCTACTCAGAGCTTGCAAATCAGGTTTGCTTTAAATACGCGCTGTAAAGTTTGTGAACGTTATTTACCGCTGAGATTTGACATAGTGAGTTGATGTTAGCCAAGAATGCCTTTAAGAAGACGAAGAAGCCATTATCAACAGCTCACCGAGTTTGAACGAGGTCGTGTAATAGGGCTACGAGAAGGTGGATTTTCTTTTCGCGATATTGCAGAAAGACTTGGCCGGAATGTATCCACTGTGCATGATTGTTGGGTGCAGTGGTCAAGGGATGGTACTGCCTCAAGAAGACCGGGTTCCGGGAGGTCACGTGGCACTACTGAGAGGGAAGACCGCCGTATTCGGCGTACAGCTGTGGCGCATCGTACTGCGTCTGCGGCAGAAATTCGAGCTGCAGTTGGTACCATAGTGACACAACGAACTGTTAGAAATCGGTTACTTCAAGGACAGCTCCGAGCCAGGCGCCCTGTAGCGTGCATTCCACTGACTACAAGCCATCGCCGTTTGCGACTCCAGTGGTGTCAAGCCAGAGCTCATTGGAGGACGGAGTGGAGATCTGTTGTGTTTTCTGATGAAAGCAGGTTCTGCCTTGGTGCCAGTGATGGCCGAGTGTTGGTCAGAAGGAGGCCAGGGGAACGCCTGCAACCAAACTGTCTGCGGCCTAGACACACTGGACCTACACCTGGAGTCATGGTCTGGGGAGCAATTTCCTATGACAGCAGGAGCACTCTTGTGGTTATACCAAACACACTGACTGCAAATTTGTACGTCAGTCTGGTAATTCAACCTGTAGTGCTGCCATTCATGAACAGCATTCAAGGGGGAGTTTTTCAACAGGATAACGCTCGCCCTCATACCGCTGTTGTCTCGCAACGTGCTCTACAGAGTGTCGACATGTTACCTTGGCCTGCGAGATCACCAGATCTGTCTCCAATTGAACACGTATGGGATATCATTGGACGACAACTCCAGCATCATCCACAGCCAGCACTGACCGTCCCAGTATTGACAGCACAAGTACAACAAGCATGGAACTCCATACCACAAAGTGACATTCGAAACCTGTATGACACAATGCATTCACGTTTGCAGGCTTGCATTCAAAATTCTGGAGGTTACACCGGCTATTAATTTAACAGTATTTCACATTTGAAATGCATTTTCTTGAGCTTAAATTAACCTGTGATCTTGAAAATTTAATCAATTAAACATGTTAACTTGACAAATGCATTGTCCAAATTTCATTACTCTACAATAATTTTTTCTTGGTGTTGGGATTTTTTTTTCCGTCTGTGTATATATATTTGCTCTGGTATTACTGACTTCAAATAATAACTCATTTCGTTTCCAAAAAGCCCACAAGTATCTGTTTTCCTATACAATTCTTATCTTCGACTGTTCTTTCAACCACCAATCTAAATAATTACTGTCTTAAAAACCCAAAATCCCCCGTTTTGTTCACTAAGACTCTTTCAAAAACTTTTTTCCTGCTCGTCATTTCAAAAACACATTCATTTCGGACTTTATCTGTCCATTTAATTTTCTGCATTCTTCCATAGCACCGCATTTCAGATGCTTCATTTTCCTTCTTTATGGTTCATGGTTAACTACCATAAAGTAATATACTCTACAAAGTTCTTTCTGAAGGTTAAATCAATATTTGGAACCTAAACGTCTTTTCTTATTTTTCAAGAAGGCCCTTTTCCCAATTTTTTTTTAACGTCATCCCATTTTCGGCCATCAATTGCAAGTTTACTTCCTAAGTAAAGGAACGCATATACTTTATCTATTGCTTCCAATACTATGTTTATACTTAATCCCCTATTGTTGATATTATTTCTGCTACTTTTCATCACTTTTGTTTTGCTTTGGTTTATATTTAGTCCAATTTCTTGATTTTTTTAAATGCCATTCAATAACTTCTCAATTTCCTCAGTATGTTCTACCAGTATGATAACACTGATGCCACATTCAATTTTTTTCTTTTACATCCTTTATTGCTCTAAATACAAGTTGAATATTAATGACGAAAGACTGTAACCTGCTCTCACCTCCTTTTCAATTAATCCATGTCTCTCATGATTCTCACTGTCATTATAACCACTTGATTCTTCTTTCGGTTATAAAATATTCTTTTATCTGGATATTTTAAACCGGATTACTGTAAAATTTTGAATATCTTGTCCCAGTTAGCATTGTCAAAAGTATTTCCTGAACCAACAAACGCCATAAAAGTACCTTTTTTTTATCCACACTGCAAGTACTAATTTTAAAGCCAAAATTGCTTCTCTTGTACCTAGGTTTTCCTAAATCCATACTAATACTCATATACTATCTCTTCTATTATCCTTTCTATTCTTCTGAATATTATCCTGACTGGCAGTTCTTAATCTTGTGATGTTAGACTTTTGAGCGATAATTCTCGCATTTGTTGGCTTGTGCTTTCTTTGAAAGTATAAAAAGGTAATATTTTATCCATGATGGATTGGTGGAACTTCCGCGACTGTGATGTCAAATATGGGTTGTAAAAAATACAGCAACCAGTCACAATATGATTTTGTTTATTAAACCATTACCTGTTTCGAGCTATACCTGCTCATCTTCAGATGGTTTGTAAATTTTACATCAACAAATGTAATATACAGGAATATACAAAATGACAACCATACATTCCTGTATATTACATTTGTTGATGTAAAATTTACAAACCATCTGAAGATGAGCAGGTATAGCTCGAAACCGGTAATGGTTTAATAAACAAAATCATATTGTGACTGGTTGCTGTATTTTTTACAACCCATATATAAAAAGGTAATTTTATTAAAATCAACTTTCATAACATTTGATATCATTTGAGTAATCTTTGGATTCCTTCTTCTCCAAGGGATTTCAGAAGTTCTGTAGGAATCTCATCAATTTCAAATGTCTTACTTGATTTCAAGTCTTTCTAAGCTCTATCAAATTCCTTTCTTAAAACAGGATCTCCTGTCATCAATGTCCACATCACCTTCTTTTTGCAGTACACTGTTGTTCAAACCATTCACATCGTATGGTTTCTCTAACTTCTGAGCTTAAAAGAGGTTTCCCATCAACAGTTTCAATGTTTATTCATCTTTTCTGCATTTCTCCAAAATTTAGTTTAATCGTCCCGTAGGTTACATCTGCTTTTCCTACTAATCAATCTTACTTTTTTGCAGCCTCTTTTCTTTAATTTCCTTGCAATTCTTGTTCATTTGATTTCTTTAAAATCTGTACTCTATCGTTTTACTTTATCCTGATTATCTCCTCTGATGCAACTACTCCAAAGTTTCTTCTGTGATCCAAATTTTTCGGGCGTCTTGTTTCTTAAGGCCCAGTGTTTCATTACAAGCGTTGATTATTTCTCTCTTCAATGCTTTCCGTTCATCCTCATTTCAGAGATATTTCGTAGATTCACGCATACCATCTCTGCAAATTTTTCTCTTATGTTAGATTTTTTCAGATTATTCACTTCCAGTCTGTTCTGCATATGTTATTCTCTTTAATTTCATTCTGCACTTCGTAACTGTTAGATTGTGGTCAGTGTCTATATAAGTTTCTGGGTAAGTTTTACTGTGAACTTGATTCCTGATTCTCTGTTTGACCATAACATAATCTAGCCGATATCTACCTGTCTTTTTTTTTTTTTTATCTCCACGTACCCCTATTAAATTTCTCAGACATTGGCGAACCCCCTTTAAAAAAATCTTTTACTTAAGAAAAAATGATTTTTTTGGAGTAAATGTAATGCAGTCATAAATACTAATATGTTATTAATTAATGTGATGGATGGTGTTGTTTCTTGTAACAAGTTGAGTCGATTTTAGGAGTAATATTGCTAATTTTCAGTCTCAATTCACCATCTTCCATGTTGCAAGCTCGATACAATTAGTTCATAAATCTTATCTCGAATTACCTACGATCAACTGGCGAATCCCTAGGTGTTCGCATAACCAACTTTGAAAAACCATGCGCTAGACCAAAATTTCCTACAATGTCCTTCTTTTTTTTTTCTTCTGTGATTACCGTATTCCAATCATCCATGAATATTAGATTTTCCTCTCCCTTCACACATTGGATTAATTAATCAGTTTCTTCTTATGTTTTTTTTTTTTATTTCTTCATCATCGTCCTATGACATTGGCATATACACTTGTACTAACGTGGTTGGAGCAGGTTTAGTTCCTATACTCATCAAAATAATTCTGTTGTTAAACTGTTCATAATAACACATCCGTTTTCCTACTCTGTTGTTGATTACAAATTCCGCACCAGTAACTCCACTGACCAATTTACACCCCATTAGTTGCCTGTTGTTTATGTATATTCGTTCGATGAAGGAATTTTTGTTATATTCTCTGTCCATAATGTGACTACCATAGCATGTAAAGATCTTTACTGTTTCATATTTATATTATTGTAGTGATTCCATAATTATTTTTTAAATTAAAATTTAAGACCAACCATAAGGAAAATTACCAGGGAACTGCTGAAAAATTTACCGAGAAAACGAAAGAATTTAAAATTCATAAAAGGCAAAAGGAGTTGGGTGATGAAATTGGACTCAAAGGAATTAGGATTAAAAACAAGAAATGGAAAAATAGGTGTTTAAAGAAATTGAACTGAAGCATTTGATCCATCGCAATTAAACTGAATAAGATAAGTGTATATTTCGTTTAAATATGACGAGGATTGTGAAATTTCCAATGATATGGAGCCGAAATGTGAACATTAATCATTAGAAAATAGTATAATAGTAAATAACAATTTTATTTAGCTAACCAAAAGTGAAAAATTAGTGCCAGAAAACTGCATTCATCCTGCCTCAGAAGGAAGCGTCCATTAATAACGTAAGCTTTTTTCTCGTAAATCCGTTTTTAAGCATAAAATATATATGAAATGTTTTCGGGTGACTAGCCGAGTGAAGAATGCGTTCTTGACTCGGCTAGTCACCTGAGAACGTTTCATACATTCTCAACGCCGAGAAAGACTTCGTTCTTATATATCGTACCTCTACGGGGAGGAAATTCTTCGTCAAGTTAAGCGGCTGGAGAAACTTCGCAAAAAGAAGTCCAGACTTCTCTGTGCGCTTGCTTTTCTCCAGCGGTGCCGGGACCAAAACGCATTCTTGACTCGGCTAGTCACCCGAGAACGTTTCATATATTCTCAACGCCGAGAAAGACTTCGTTCTTATATATAAAATATATAGTTTTATATCCATCTTAAATCTCGCATGAAAAAGACACGAAGTTAGTTTGTTGCATTCTCTATTCAGGGATAATGCGCCTAATTTTCAGTGCATGATTGAATTATCATTATTTTTCCTTACAAAACTCATAGAATTAATTAGAATGAAGATAAATGGGATAGATTTCTTTGTATCCTGTCTATTGTTGCTTGATGCCGGTAGTCAATGAATCCTAGGTTTGATAGCAACCACGATTTAACAGAAGAGTTTGTCTGTTAAACCGTGCAAAGACTTAATTGAATGCATCTTATTTATATTTGAAATCTTTAAGATAAAGAATATCATTACTTCATCAAAACACGCCTGGTTTCATTTTGTTTTCTCTCTCTCTCTCTTAATACTCATAATAGCGTTTTTTATACTCTTGTCTGGAATTAATCTCTGTGATTATGTTAGTTGCAATGGAGAACATGCCCCAGTGATAAATTCTCTACTCACCTATCATCATCCTACTGCTGTTACCCATTACGAATTCTATTTCTTTTCCTTCGTGATTTCTTGTAGATTGTTAAGTACCTCCCTCACTAATTTATATCTATACCTGACTACAAATAAATAAATAAAATTATCCTGCTCTGTTACGCCTGAAATTAAGTGCTGTGTTTCTACCTTCCTTCACTAAAACGTCTGCATATTAATACCAAGGAAATTGCACATTAACAATAAGATGTCGCCACTACGGTATTAGTCCTTGCAGCTACAGTGTTCACTGAAACAGTTTTTTTGACTTGAACAAACGTTTAGTCGACTATGCATTGATGCTTTTGATAACTGCGTCATACAGAAAATAAAGAAAACTATGTGTCATGAGTTTTTCGATTCAATTCAAGTACGCTAATTATTGGAAAATTATTTGACAATTGTTACTTTAATTCCGTTGGAGCGCATACTCCTGTTGAAATTTCCTTACATATCTATTTACCATTTTACTATCATGATTATTATTTTTCTTTCTCTTAAATTCTCCCACCCATTTACTTTTGGCGTTTACGACATTAGGATTTTTTTAAACTATTCTGGAGTTCTTTATCCCATTGACTGACTCCCTTATCTACAAAATAAATTTTTCTCACTCTCTTTCGCCTTAGATGCGTTAAATTCGGTGCCAGCTTGTATTCATGGTCTTCTTTTTCCTCCCATGCACTACTTCTCATACTTCTATAGGTTTCCTTTGAACCCTTGTCACCAGTATATGAAAGGTATGCCGTATGCACAACTACCACTCTCTTCACCCTCCATCTGTCTTCCAGAAAATGCCAGTATATATTTTAAATCATATCAGTTACTGATTATGTTCTGCGATAATTTGTGCAATAATGCCTAGGTACCCTGTTTTGCCAAAACTTTCGGAATTTTGTATCCTTTTCCTACCAGCTGCCCAATGTGTCTTGCCCACGTGAGTTTATTATGAATTGTTATGAGAAGATATTTACATTTCAGGTCTTCCATATGCAATTAATCTCACAAAATAAACAAACTTAACTTATGATGGCCCAGTGCCTGTGAATGAGCATTTCGGAAACGGTGAGGCTGGCTGTCTGATTGCGTGCTACTGTAGTGTATCTACGGAAAGTGGTTGAAGGACGCATAAACCACCAATAGCGATGAGTTGGTGGAGACATTCCGCTCTGTAAAGTAGAATGTGGAGCTATTTGTGGCACATCTGATGGCAGAGTACAAGAGGAGCAAGATAATGTACTCACGGTAATGTCTTTGCACTATATTCGCCTGATGTCAACCTGACAGAAAACATTTGAGACGCTATCGAGCAGAGAGCTATCGAGCGCTACCTCGGTATGCGAACGTCTGGTGCCAGGTACCTCTGGAAATCTACCAAGCACTTGTCGAATCCATGCCACACAAATAGCAGGTATTTGGCGTTCCAAAGTGGGGCCAATACGCTACTAAGCAGGTGGACATAACATTTTGCCTCAGCAGTGTATGTATTTATAATTAATTTTGGTTCTAATTCGGACTGCCGAAACATTATGACTGTATATTTTCCTTCTGCAACAAGGAAGGTTTTTAGAACTGTTATTTTATTTTGTTTCCAATATACACATAAATTTTTATATCAACTCTCATATATCTTCTAATGTTTGCGGTACTAATTTATCGGAATATACTATTCTTCTGTCCCCAAGTAATTAAATTTGAAGTCTTTCCATTCGTATTAAATAAAATGGTTGAGATTTCTTTTCGAGAACTTTGTCTTTACTTACTTTTGAGAGGACTTCTTTAATAAATGAGATACCCTTAGTAAGATAAAAATACACTCTTCAGTTAACTGCGAATGTTGTAGTAATGGCACAAAGAACACATTGGATAACTAATAGGAAAGGGTTTCAGAATCCTTCACTTGTTGGAATGAGTGATGAGGGGATGTACCAGAAAAGTTAGAGAATTGGTTTACAAAACTTTGGTCAGCTCATTGCTTGAGTATTGTGGTGTAATATTAGACCTACATTTTTTGTATCAAATATAGGAGTTTGAGGGGGCGCAAAGACAGGCTTTTAGAAGGGTGAAGAGAGTGCTGGGAGTGTACACAGCGTATATGGATGAGGCGTAGAGGTAGATAGATTTATCTCTGAATATTACCACAGAACACAATCAGTGACCGATATGATAAAGTAGCTTGAATGGAATTTATTAGAAGATAGGAGGAGGATGAAGAGAGTCATGGGAGTGTACAAGGCGTATATTGGTGCTGAGGTGTGGCAAGATATTGATGTAGGAATTAGCAGTGGTGAATGGAAACAAAAAGTTGACAATGACCACAAGCTGGCACTCGATTTTAGGCACAAGCGTGTGGGAAGATTTTATTTCGTAGGTGAGGGGGTCAGGGATTGGAATAAATTGCAAGAAAAATGATGAATAATTTACCAAAAACGCTAAAAAAAAGTCTAAGGTAAAGGGCGAAAGTAGGTGATACAGGAAAGGGAGAAAATGGGAGTGTAGAGAAATTGCCACCGGAGGGTGCGCTCCTTTGCAATTAAATCAGATTTATTTAATTGCAATGGACTGCACACTCCAGTAGAAATTTCCCTAAACATCCATTTTTCACCCTTTCTTGTACCCACTTATTTTTTTAGTTCAATATAAAGTGATTGTGTAAAATGACTTTGTATAATCGTATGTATTAAAAGTATTGCGTTATACTATAAAAGAACAACATATTATCGTTCTTCAGTCGTTTTTATCTATTACTAGCATTTGCCCGCTGCTTCACGCGCGCGTGCCTTGGCAGGTGTAGAAATTATTTACCGATTTTATTCTCTTATCAGACATTAACGTGGAAAGGCATGAACTGTTAATGTATTCTGAATAGTTTCGTTTTGTTTCGGTTAATACGTTAGGTTCGGTTTTCATACTGATGTCAGAGAGATGTTTTATTCATATTTTAACATGATGCAATTGATTCAATAGTAGAAAAGGTTCCTGAAAAATTAACAGTAGTAATTCGTGGTTGTAATTATTGTGCGAAGTATAAACATTTATTGTTTAGAAAGGCTTTCAC
Source organism: Vandiemenella viatica (assembly GCA_031002005.1). Lineage (NCBI taxonomy): Eukaryota > Metazoa > Arthropoda > Insecta > Orthoptera > Morabidae > Vandiemenella > Vandiemenella viatica. The sequence goes on from JARYHS010011408.1 coordinate 203,412,342, forward strand.
GGTTCAAACGACGTTCTTTCTTCTGTGCGCTTTCAGAAGCTATGGATTTAGCGTATAGAACCCGGTTATAGGACAATCGCTTTTCTCGGTGCAGGTTACTTTCATTTGCTCTAGCTATTTAATCTAGTTCTCTTTGACGTTGCAGACGATGTTGTCGGTCTATTTCACTCTCATTTAGCCGAATATTATTTCTGAAAGCAATATTTAACTCAGCTAAAACATAATATTTTTAAATGCTGATATGGAGGATTCCACGTTAACCGTGGTACCGAAAATTTAAATGGATATATAACAGTTGTAACGTTAAGAAAGCTGATATTATAATCATTATGTGTAATTTTTTTTGGCGATTATATGTGTAAACTTTGCCTGGGATTATATAGCTAGGTATAAGCTTTGTTAAGGATGTATCTGTGGATTTAATGAAAAATATTCTTTCCATGATACTTAACTAAAAAAAAGTTTATTTTTAAATGTGGATACCGAGGATATAAATTTATGTAAATATAGCAGTAATCTACGACTTGTCCTCTTGGAAGTGTGCTGAAATATAAAAATTCGTTACCAATAATCACAGCATTTCAATTTTTCTGATTTATTTATTTTTTGTTGTTTTTTATTTTTTGTTGTTTGGACATTGGTTTTATTTTATGTTGATACACCATGAATTATTCCTGCTTTAAAATAGAAATTTACGTGAATTGGAGCTACTCTTGATTTCAAATCGTCGTATCATTACTGTCATTATTTCAGTCAGAAATAATTAATCCAAAAATGTCGAGATGTGATCATGGTACAGTTTATGTAGTAACGTGCATGTAACTGAAACAATTATTTCTGAGTGGCAACATTATCGCAAGTTGTGAATCGCTTGAAATGCAACCTGACAGCTGATATGATGCTTTGTTATAGGCCTAAGAGACGATGCCTGCAGCTTTATAATCTACGCGGTGTAGCATTAGGATATGAAACATTTTTAATTTAAGTTTCTTTCAATATAGCCTTATTTTCTATGTAATTATTTCAGTCGCATGTAAGTACCTGGCGAAACAACCGCCTGGACCAGATGACAATTGACTCGTTTTGTTTAGCATCAGGCATAACGGGTTTAGTTTTAAAATTTACGCGGTGTAGAATAGAGTTACCAATAATCACAGCATCTCAATTTTTTCTGATTTATTTATTTTTTGCTGTTTGGATACTGGTTTTTATTTTATGTTGATACACCATCAATTATTCCTGCTTTAAAATAGAAATTTACGTGAATTGGAGTTAATCTTGGTTTCAAACCGTCGTATCATTATTGTCATTATTTCAGTCAGATATAATTAATTCAAAAATGTCAAAATGGATCACGGTACAGTATATGTACTAATGTGCATGTAACTCAAGCAATTATTTCTGAGTGGCAAAATTATCGCAAGTTGTAAATCGATTGAAATGCAACCTGGACAGTGATGACAGCTGATATGCTTTGTTATAGGCCAAAGGGACGATTCTTTTAGCTTTATAATTTACGCGGTGTAGCATTAGGATCTGAAAATTTTTTTATTTGAGTTTCTTTCAATATATCCGTATTTTCTATGTAATTATTTGAGTCGCATGTACCTGAATTTTCGGATGCCTAGTTATATTTGCACGTTATAGCCACGAGACATATTAATCAAATAAAGTACTTCCAAATATGTGCAATTCCGCACAAGTCATTATGAAAGAAGTATGTTTTATTACTTGCTGATATTTATAATAGCTGTTTTTCAGACATCGCTCTTCGAGAAAAAACTGAATTTCGTATTAAGTATTGGCTTATTGTGGCTGTATTGTACAGAATTCACGTAGCAATTTTGTTCCAGAGACAAACTGTATAACAGTCTACCAGAGACAATACGTCTTCAATATTTGTAATACAACTTTTTTGTAATTCAACAGACCTGTTACGATTCAAGTAAATGCTGATTATACTTGATTCACGTATTCTTTTTATTTTGAAGTACTGCGGTCCAGAAAAATGAATCGCAGAAGTAAAAAAAAAAAAAAAAAAAAAAAAAGGAAATCCTAAATTTTGTCAGGTCTCTTTATGAAAGGAGTGACCGTCTGAATGTGTATAATTATCTGTGGTCTACAGTTTCACATTTCTGAAGTTTTTTACTGACTTTCTTCTTCCCATGGTACATATTAGTCGTTAGCTACTTCTGCAGATGTTGATCAGCAACATTAGCTTTAAAAATTTTGAAAACCCATGCAAATTGATGCGGTAGTTTTTGCGTTATTAGAGATCAAGCCTCACTACAAACGCAGCTTGCTTACAGATTTATAATAGTATAGATTATTGATCAATGACATCTGCCTGATTGGTGCAGGTTTTATAGGGAGTTTTTTTTTTAATTTTTTTTTTAACAAAGTTGTGGTAGCAGGTTAGGAATCTTTGCTCTGCGTTTATTTTTGTTTGTTTGTTTGTTTCATGCATGGAGGAAGGAATAATTCCTTCCTCCATGGTTTAATGAGGCAAGAATTTCTTTCATCAATGGTTTGTATATCGTTGCTAGTTTTGATCGTATGCTTTATACTGTCTTTGGTATGTTTGTTGTCATCATGTGATTTTGTTGTTTTGATTTCTTCGTTGTACACTACACGATTGTTATTGTGAAGAAACGAATGACATTTCACATATATAGTAGAATGCTGACTTGGATAGTGAAAAAAACAATATTAACGCGGCAGTTTTGAAAATGCCAATTGAAGTGACTCGTGTAACTAAGTAGCGGTCGCGACTCTTCTAGACAGAGTGTAAACAAATTAACAGTCAGAAAACATGTGGTTTTTAACCAATTCTAAAGGTATAAAATTTAGAATTTCAGTGTTTAGATATACAGTTTTTGTTTTATTTTGGTATACTTTACATCGCGATACAGTTGGAACTACTTACATGTTGCTTGATTACCTAGTTTTGTGACCATAGCAACTTCTTTTAGAGATATTGATAATGAAAGGGGAAACTTATTATAAGTACATGTGCAGTCATCTGTGTTGTTATAAGTTATTATTGATTTAGTAAATTAAACATAGTGGGAAAAGGGGGGAGGGGTTATCGTAGGGAAAATGTTGGGTAATATCAAGATGGAGATACCGCTGTGGCCTCGTGTAGTAAACACTCAGATCACGTGGTATATATATCATTGTGAGTATGGTCCAGATTGCATTACAACATAAACTCAAATGACGATTGACGAATTCATATTTAATAAATATCCGTTTCGGTCTTAATGCAGCCTGGACCAAAGTGAAACGTAACTATAACGCACGATATTGCAGATATCCAATTTTCAGATCATAACTATAGCTATTACTGTGTTGGTACGTGCAGACTGAATACGTCAGAATGATGTCATATATACCACATGATTTGTGTGTTTACTATGCGAGGCCGCAGCGGTATCCCCATCTTGATATTACCCAATCGTTGAGAAAAACTTTCATATATATATATATATATATATATATATTTCTCCACAATGCAGTTAATCCATTTTTCTGAAAATTATCACCAAGTTTGGTGGGTGACTGCTTAACATTCTGGCCTCGAATTCAGGAGGATGCCAGTTTGAATCCCCGTCCATGCATCCGGATTTGGGTCCCCAAATCACTCCAGGTGAATGCTGGGATGCTTCCTTCATCTGGACTAGTTGAGGTCCCTGATTTTACGTTGAAAACCTGTGCTAATTATGTAGCTGCCCCTCTGCCAAAAATCTTTAACATATCTGTACAAACTGGAACTTTTCCTGAAGTAGGCCTACTCAAAACTGCAATAGTGACTCCACTTTTAAACAAAGGTCCTGCTGATCAGTTGGCAAATTATAGACCTGTATCCCAATTAAGTGTTTTTTCAAAAATTTTATAAAAACTCTTCATTGACAGACTCCTTGAGTATATCAACATATATGCACCATTTTCTACCCAGCAGCATTGATTCAGGAAAAATAAATTTACTCATACAGTCATCTTTGAATTCTTAAATTCTGTTTTAATAGCTTTGGATTAAAGTTATATAGCTACAGGTAGTTTCCTATCAAAGGCATTGGATGTAATAGATCACATTATACTAATAGATCACATTATACTAAAAATTGGTATAAGGGAATGCAAAAAACTGGATAAAATTGTACCTTTAAAACCATAAATAAAGTGTGTCTGTTGACTATGAAACAACATACAAGAAAAATTGTACAAGGGAAAAATTTACCTCAGATGAACAGTTTGTTAAGTATGGTGTACTCCAAGGTTCAGTGTTAGGACCAATTTTGTTTCTAATTTATATAGATGATCTCACTAGGAATATCGATCCAAAAGATGCAGTTCAGTTTGCAGATGACACAAGTGTTTTGTTCACTTCCCAAAACAATAAAAATTTAGAATTAATAGCAAATAAAACCATGAGTGAGTTGAAAAACTGGTTTGATGCATATAATTTAATCTTGAATGAGGAGAAAACAGTGTGTTTGAATTCTTGTCTACCTCATTCAGCTAACAAAACAATATTCAAGTAAAAATAAGTGAAAAAGATCTAAACAATGTAAATGAAACCAAGTTCTTGGGATTATGGGTACAGAACATGAAATGGGATGTTCACATAAGCAAAATAGCTAAAAGACTGTGTACAGTGTGCTATGGACTGAGAATTCTTAGGGATACCACTTGTATTAGTACAGTAATGCAAGTATACTATGCTCATTTCCATTCACTGGTCAGATATGGAAGCTCATCATAAAGCACTGATATATTTTGGATCCAGAAAAGAGCAGTGAGAACTATATGTCACCTAAAAAGACTAGAATCGTGTAGAACACATTTCATAAACCTCACCATTCTAAATGTTCCATGTCTGTACATCTATGAAATAGTTCTTTTCATAAGAGAGTACCTCCTAAGAAACAATAAGCTAATAAAAAATAATATGGTAGCCTACATAATTACCTCACTAGAGGACATTCAGACATCCACAAAACGTTTTGCAGGACTACTGCATATCAAAAAAGTATTTTAAATTTGGGAATAACATTCTATAATAAAATACCAGAAGAAGTAAAAAATGCTTCCTGTAGCTCATTTAAAATAAAACAAAAGGCATTTCTAGTGAGGCACAGTTTTTACTCTATTCGTGAATATATGGACTCGTTAAAAATGTGTTTTAGGATTTCTTCAAATTTTGTTTTCATCAACTATTGTATTGTTAAATTCTCTTCATGTACACTTGTTTGTCATTGTGTTATCAATCATGTATATAAGTCCCATCATCTCATAATAATATGTAACATCTAATCATCAAAATGACTTATCCAATGTCAAATGTGCACCTGTACTATAAATTGACTAAATTGATCAATAAAAAATCTAATTTAATTAAAAAGGCCATGGCTGAATTCCTTCCCGTTCCTTGTCCCTACTCCCATCCCACCTATAGTAACCTCAATGTCGACAAGGCGTAAAGCCATAAGTAAAAAATTGTGAATATTATCATTAATTAGGCCAAATGCAGTGGAGCTCATTCCCTGGTCACATTTTCCCTGCACACCTACTTACCTTAAATTTCCTCCAAGTCTGGGGAATATTGTTCGTTAACTACTTAGGAAATTTGTTCCAGTACCTCACTTTCCTTCGTACAAATGAAAACTTTCCTGCTCCCTTAGGCCTGTCAATTGCTAATTTATCATAATTCATCTTTCTTCCCTTACACTTGCTGATTCCAAATTTTACCCCCATATTTAGCTAGGCCTCATTTCCAATAATGCCTCATCATAACCATAACTCTTTTTAACCAGCCTTCTATCCTGCTATGACTCCCAACCCCTAACTTGGTCTATTGGAGATTGCGATTCCGCCACAGCAACATTCAGTAATGTAGTTGGAATATTGCTGTAGTCAGTCGCAAGAAGTATTATTTTCAAGCAGTAATTCCGTTGTAATACAGCCTGGACCATTATTTTCAAGCAGAATTTAGGTTGTAATACAGCCTGGACTAGCAAGTACCCGTTAAATATATTTTGGAAACTATTTCTAGCGGTGTCTTGCGTTTGACTGCTGCAGTATGAGGATGTCAGTTCCTAGCAGAATCGTGATCTCCAATCTTCCCCCCTAACGTTTATCATTTCAGCTACTGAGTTGGCCTTTGTTAGTTTCAATAGACAAATCTAGCTGCCATCCTTTGCAGCGATGTCCACTCCAGTATTTGATAACCATAATGTGTATCCCAATCATTCAATAATATATTCACAAGAGCTTGACCCCAGTTTTGTAACCCATCTCTCTTATTTCCATTGAGTGTGGTGGGTCAGCAGTAATGCTCTGGCCTCATATTTGGGAGGATGTGGGCTCGAATCCTCATGTGGCCATCCAGATATCCCCAAATCACTTCAGACTAATGCCTGTATAGTTCCTTCAAAAGGCCATAGCCGATTTCCTTCCCATTCCTTGCCTCCAGTCTTTTCCCACCTCTAATGACATTGATGTTGACGAGGCATAAAGCCATAAGCAAAATAAGAAAAAGCTCGTACTTCCCCAGTAAATCCTCTAAATTATCTTCACCAACAGATGTAATACTCAAAAATTTTCTAAAATCTCCACTGAGTGTCCTGCCCAGTTTAATTTACTGTTGACTCATATTGCTAGGTATTTACATTTTATTCCTCAAACAAGAAAATCCACTTAATATTAACACAACCCTCTAAATTTTATTATATTTTATTATTATTATTTTTAATTAGCTCTACTGCAGCAAATTCATGTTTCTCAAAATTCGTATTCTGCCACTGTCTCAAAATCTACTCTCAATGTAGTAATCCTATTATACAGTGTTATGTCATTTTCAAACAGCTTAATCTCTAATTCTAGATCAACAACAGAAACATTCATTAGAATAATGAACATTAATGGTCCCAGTACATCAACACTCCCATCTCTCTAGATACTGTATTACCCACATTGATTCCTTGCTTCTCACCTCTTAGGAATTCATCCACCTTGCAATGGTCTTTGACTTATTGCGCACTATCCTATGTGGTGGATGAATGGGAGGAAAGCCAAGTTGATAGTGTAGCACTAGATCTTTCAAAAGCTTTTGACAGAGTTGGTAGTAAATAAGGTAAAAACTGTTGGAGTGGATGAGAAAGAGATTTGCTGGGTAGAAGATTTTTTAAAAGGTAGAAAACAAAAAGTTAGGGAAGGAAACGCAATATCAGGGAAGTGGAACTAGAAATGGGAGTGCCACAGGGTAACGTATTGGGACTATTCTTATTAATTATTCTAATGAATAATTGTGTTGATGGTTTACTATCAGAAATTAGATTGTTTGCAGATGACATAATGCTATATAAAAGGATAAAAATGGCAGACTCCTGTAAACAGCTGTAGGGTGATCTGTACAGGATATCTAATTGGGTTAGTAGACATGACTTGAAGATAAATGCAAAAAAGAATCAGCTTATTAGATACACAGATAAAAAACTAAAGGTTGATTATGATTATAAGACGGTGAAAGAATTTCTTGTTGAAGACTTGAAATGTAAATATCTTGGCATTACATTTGATAACAAGCTTAACCGGGCAAGACACATTGGACAGGTAGTAGGAAAAGGTTTAAAAATTCTGCACTTGGAGAGAGTGATAAGGGGATGTACAAGAGAAGTAAAGGAATTAGCTTATAAAACATTGGTCAGACCATTGCTTAAATGTGGTAGTGTAGTATGGGACACACATTTTGAGTGTCAAATACAGGAGTTGGAGAGGTTGCAAAGAAGGGGTACTAGATTTGTTTCTGGAAATTGCAGATATAAGGGAGCTTGAATGGGATTTGTTGGAACACAGGAGGTGGGTGAAGAGGGTCATGGGAGTGTACAAGGCGTATATTGATGATGAGGCATGGAAAGATATTGGTGCATTTCTCCCCTCCTTTATTAATTCGCAGTACTGTGGCACATTTTGTGTCCTCTTAGGAATTTGTCCATCTTGCCTTATTGCCCCCCTGTTCTATGGTTAACTTTGTCACCAAGCGTGATGGGTGGGGCAAGTCTTCAGATTAAACTAAATGATACAATGTGTGTGCCACTAATTTGTAACACATCTGTAGTAATATTATCGGGAGGACTGGAGACCACAGTTCCAGTACAACAGCATTCTTCTGCGCTGACTATTGATGTCATAATAATGCAGCAGTCATTTCATTTTCAGACAGTAATTGGATTGTAATACACCTTGGAACATTATTTTCAAGTATTAGGTGGTTGTAATACACCCTGGACCAGCGTACATTGCTAAAACTAATTTGAAAAATATTTCTAGCAGTGTCTTGCATTTGAATACTGTGCTACTATGAGCCACTTCCTTGCAGAATAGCTGTCTCCAGTAATCTCAATATTATCTGTACCAGACACATGTTTTAAAACTATTCAGCTCTCTCATAATAGCCCATTACTCTATTTCCTTTTTTTCCAAGATTGTTCACCATCGCTAACATGGGAATGATTCTCCTTAGTTAATTCCCCATCTGTACCTGTGTGACAAGCCATAAAAGTCTCACCAAACCAGCTACTCAGCATCTCAACCGTTTTCTATTCTTTGTAATTTCCCCATCTTTGTTCATGATAGATTTTCAGGGTATGCCGCATTGTTTATTTCATAATCTGAGATTTTGGCTGCCATCCTACAATCTTTGTCAGATATTTTTTTATGTTGACATAGCAAAGAGTGCCAAGTGAACTTGCCCAATCATTAACCAGGATAAAAGTCAGATTACACCCACACTAGCTTACAGGTGTTTATGAAATCCCCTGCAGCTGTGGTGGTGTTTACATTGGCGAGACAGGCCACATTGTGGTGGAGAAACTGAAGGAACATTTCCGCCACTATAAATATAACAACAGTGACAAATCCGCTGTAGTTCACTGTGCCATTAACACTGGGCATGAAATAAAATTTGAAGACATGAGGCTGCTTTTGAGAGAAGACCAGCAGTGGCCCTGACAAGTGAAGGAGGCAGCATAAATTTTAAAAAATACCAACGACATCAACGAAGATAGTGGCCTTTTACTCTCCGATGCTTGGCAGTCGTTGCCATGTCAACATAAACAGTATCTTTGGCGAAGGTTGTAGGATGGCAACTGAAAGCTCAGATTATGAAATAAACAATGCGTCATACCCCGAAAATCTATTAATCATGAACAAAAATGGCTTCAGAAGCCTTAGGAATAATTTCTGCATTGTTACCCATAATTGACTGAATACCGTCATTACATTTTATTTTTCTAACATAGCTAGGTTATAGAAATCTCTGCACGCATAATTCAGTGTTCCCTGCCCAACCATAATATATGTCATTAATTTATCATTAACTTTGCTGCTATTAATTCTCTGTTTATTTATTTGATGTATGTTCTATTACACCACTGCTGATATTTAAAAATATCTGTGTATGTATATTATAGCCATGAAATATGTGCTAATTTTACTCCAAAACTACCCCAATGTTCCCATGTTTCAGCATAGTTATTTCTCAGTACATCATCCTAATTAACTTGTATAATATATTCTGTCGTATTTTATAAAATTGCCAATGTTATATTTTATAAACTCCTTCTTGTTTTATTTTAATGTGGATTGTTATGTCGTCATGAGTACAGAATCATTTTAAAATCTTATGGTGAATAATAATAATAATAATAATCTTTCTTGTTATTCACCTGACTTTTATTTGCGTCTTACTTCATTTTATAAACAATCCGAAGAATTACCGAGGTCCTTTTGCTGACAGTAACTTCATTTCAACACACCCAAAACGCGAACTACCTTTGTCTATCACTCACCATAACTTCTGCTTCCCTGTTGCCTTCCGGTCTCTGTAGTTACCGATGTTTCCTCAGAGTAATTATCATTCTCTGAGTAATCTGTTATACTATTGCCCTCCCCAAGTTTACCATATATGTATCAAAAATAATGTGGCAAACTTTTTACTGAGGACCTTTGTATCTCTTTGCTTTGTTACAATTAGCATATATATATAATTTTTTTCTAAGTAACAACAATGGTCTAAAAAGAAAACGTGAAACACTCTTCTGTCCTGTCACGGTCACCATGTTGTATAATATTTGCCCTGTTGTAGTTTATAAAATTGCCAATGTTATATTTTATAAACTCCTTCTTGTTTTATTTTAATATGGTTTGTTATGTCATCATGAGTACTGAATCATTTTAAAGTCTTATGGCGAATAATAATAATTATAATCTTTCTTGTTATTCACTTGAGATTTATTTTTGTCTTACTTCATTTTATAAACAATCCGAAGAATTACCGAGGTCCTTTGCTGACACTATCTTCATTTCAACACCGAATTAATTTTGTCTATCGCTCTCCAGAACTTCTGCTTCCGGTTTCTAAAGCTACCAATTTTTCCTCAGAGTAATTATCATTCTCTGAGTTATCTGTTATGCTATAAACTGTCATGATTGGGGTAGGATTATCTACATTTTTAAACTACTAATATAGCCCCTGTTCTTAACTCAATTTTAATTTTGTTGATATTCTTATCTTATCAAGAAGATTTTTTTGTTTAGTTGTAATATTTTAACCATTTTGTTTTTGTAGTGGGATTAATTAAAATTCAAGAGAGTTTTTTCTTTCCATTTCATTATTTATATGTAGTTGCTAATAGTGTACATCTTCAAAATGCAGTTTTGTTGTGCTTCTTACAACTCATAAATTTTAAACTTATGTTGATAAGGTGTTACCGATATGCTATTGCTTCAGAGAAGGTTGTAATAATCAATATGATTTAGTAAAGATCAAGATTGGAATGTTAAATCTATATTTCGAATAAGAATGAAGCTGAGAACATTTATTTTTTATTTTTGAGTTAGCCTCCAGCCATATTCAACCTGCTGTATGATGCTTACCATGGAGGAAGAAGTACCTTAAAGATTAGAATCCAAATTTTGGTACAGGATATGCAATCTCGAAAACAAGATCTATAAAGTGATTGTGGGGCTCTACATTTACAAATCTCCCCTTTGTCCATAAATCTTGTGCCAAATAATCTGATAGAAAGGAATACCTTAGCCTTTCATACCTTAAATGTTAATTATATGTAAAGGCAGGGCCAGATCTAGGAATTTCGGGCCCGGGGTAAAATGGACGACAACTCTACAAACTGCCCGGGTGGGCAGTGGGTGGATTGTTGACTTCGAGGTCTGGAGGCCCCTGCAGCCGGTGATCGGGGCCCCTCATCAGCCGGCGGGCCCCGGTACATTTGACCCGCTTACCCCCCCCCCCCCCTAATGCCGGCCATGTGTAAAGGAAAGATCAGATATGCCCATATTTTACCAAAGTTGAAGGGAGCAGCAACAAGCTGGAGCATTTTTTTTGTTGCTGATGCCCTCCTTCCTTCAACTTTGGAAAGTGGTGGGAATATTTTATTTTTCCTTTGCTTATAGCTGTCTACTCACAGAATTTTTTACACTTTATTGTGTTTAACTGTTAATTGTAATCTGTCAATTATAAGTGACTTAACTTAATTTTTATCACAGCATATAAATCATTAATTTTTCATATTTGTCAAATGATTAAGCTATTACCAAAAAATTAACATGTAATTATTTCATTCCATTACAGGAGAGAGGTACTATTTATTGACTGGAAGACAACACACAGTTGGTCGTAAAGATGCAGATCTTTTGTTGCTAAATGATCAGTCTATTAGCCGTCAGCATGCAATAATCCATGTTGAACACAAAAGTGAAAATTGGGTTTGTATTCCTATATATCAAAATTTTGCTGCTATATGCAGTAAAATTTCCTCAAAGAATGTGTAGTTACATAAATGCATATTTTTGCAGTGTGAGGTCAGTATTCTGCAGCTAAACTTATCAGGTCCAGAACTCATTTAGCTATTAGTTTTTTATTCTGTGAATAGATGAAATATTTTGGTAGCAGTCAGTTCAGTGCTCCAGTGCATTGTCTGGATTTTTACACTCAACCAGTGTGGTACATGTAACTGTTTTCAATAATGCTTCGGTAACCAGATGTAGTATGATGACTAGGGCCCAGATTTTTTTTTCAAAAAAAGCATATGCAGATGCATATTTTGAGGATTAGTGCATATTCTAAGGATATGTGCATATTTTGGCATTTATTTCATCTCATGACCAAATATCTGATATTTCTGAAGAAACTGAAAAGTCTAGTGGAGGAGTGGCCAACCCAAATGATCTTGCGGGCCACTTTGGAAATGCGTCATAACTCTGCAGGCCGCATATAAAATTATCCTATTATATAAAACGCTAACGTGTCGTCTGCGTGCGTCGTCTATAGCTCTTACAGCTATTGGCTAAAGAACGGCCAATCATCAACCACCATAATACATTAGTACCACCATCTTGCTTTTCGTTTATTTACAGCTAGACGCAGAAATTTATACAAGGAGAAGAAGATTCAATATTTACGCTATTTTATCAGTTAGACGCAGAAATTCATGTAAGGAGAAGGGGATTCAATATTGACGCTATTTTATCTGTATCAGTTATCAAAACTAGGTTAAACCATAACCTAAGAATGTTTTTGGCAGACGATTAGACACAATGAAGTTTATTAAAAACTAAGAGAAACGTACGTAATCGCGCAATGTATCACTCAAATAAATAACAGTTATCCGTTTTCGAAATTATAAAAATGCATTTATTTAAATAAAATATAACCAAATATTCTGATAATCTAACCAGAATAAGGTATTCATATCACGAAAGATATAATTAAAAATGATTTCAATTTATAATTCGCAATTCAACAAAGATATTCTTGCAGCCAAATAGCGGCGTGCAGAGATAGAAAATTAATGCGAGGCAATCATACGTTACTAAGCTCTGTTACTAAGTTACAGTTGGTACGTTCGTTTAAATTTACATTTTGCTTTTTGTTTATTTATGACAACTAGATGCAAAAATTAATGCAAGGAGAAGAGTATTCCATGTTTGTGTTATTTTATCTGTACCAGTTATAAGAACGAGGTTAAAACATAACCTAAGAATGTTTTTGGCAGGTGATAAAATTAAAAACTCGAAAAAAGTTTACACCATATTTACGAATCATGAAATGTATCACCGAGATAAATTACTGTTATCCGTTTTTGATATTATACTTTCCGTCATTTAAAGTAAAATGCATTTATTTAAATAAATCATAGTCAAATACTCCGATACTCTAACTCATATATGGTACTCATATCACGATGATTTCATTAAAAATGGTCGATATTCGCTTTTTCATGCAATCTTTTCCACAATAAATTCAGATTACCACCATACGTGCTGCCTGTCGTTATTCATATGAGGGTAATAAAAGCTATGATTTTCGAATGCAATGTTAATGTAGATTGGGGCTAAGTTGACCAGACTCGCAACTGACACATTTTGTTACAGCATAATTCGCTCTGAAATGAGTTTTACAAACCATTTAAACTGTTTTCATAAGCGCCATGTTACTGGAAGTATTATTTATTACGGGGGAAAGAAGTTTCATATTTATCATGCCTGGACCAGGAATAAAACTGATATTACATTGACAGCAAAAGTTTTTGTGGGATTCCTAATTTGTTTTCAATTTTATTGGTGCCATACTTCTATCGTCAATAATTCAGTAGAAGTTACTACTGTATCGCTATGTGAACTGCAAATGAAATATATAGAACATTACAAAATCCATATAATTAACCAACTAAACAAAATGAACTGCCAGGATATTCCATTCAAACCGTCATTTTTGACGGGCTCGACGCTAGTATATTGTATGTTCCAAGATGCGCGCGCATTATGAATTCGCAGAATATAACATAATTATTCTGCAAACTGATAACTGTAAACTCATAAATAAAACAGACAATATCTGTCATATATTCACAAGAATACTTTTAAAATCAAAGGTAATTTTTCTCACAATTTCGACAGTTAATTTTTGGATGTATAGATGCACAAATAATGTATTTTATGTGGCCTGCGAGCTGCGGTTTGGCCACCCCTGGTCTAGTGTATCTGTATGTTGGACATCCTTGGGCACTGCAATAAGTCTGTCAAATTCTTGGGATAAACAAGGTTTTTCTTATGCTGGCATTCACAGGTAAGGAACTTTCTACCTGACCCAAACTCCCAAAGTGACATGTTTGAAGGTGCGGTAAATGGGAAATTTGTGTGGCGGCGGCCCTTTTTTATAGCTCTACTGCCATGAGCGGCAACATTCAGGGGGCAGCAAAATCAAAGAATAGCTCTATACTGCTCCGTGCGGCAAATTCTTGTTTGAAGAGGCGATAATCACAAGTATTTGCCCTGGCTTGGAATATTTGTAATCCACCACTGTGTTTGTTCTTGCGACAACTACCGGGAAGTCCAGCAGTTTTCTTTGCCCGAATATTCCCCTAATTGTGACACAAGCCAGTTTTCCTGGGAATAGAGTCATGGCTTTCAGATCTCAGGGATCTGTACTTTTAAAGGCAAGTGTACATTCCTTTCCTAAAGCAGTAGCCTCTCAAAGTCTGTGTTGACAGGAGTGTTTGTGTGCTATGCATAGTTTTGTTTAATCTGACTGCAAAAATGCCTAAAGAAAAGTGCACAAGATCATTTTTAAATAAGCAGAGGATTTCAGGCAACAGTGCCTATATTAGTGATGGTGATGTGTACTGTAAAATATGTGAGAAGAATGTAAAATTCAAGAAAAAATCTCATCTTGATCAGCATTCTAAAACAGCTGTATATTTCAAGTCAAAAGAAAATAGTAGAAACACGCAACAGCTACTTTTCACTCAGGTATCACGGTCTGAAATTAATACATTCTCTGCTGACCTTTGTAAAGCTTTTGTATCCCATTGCATAAATTGAATAATCCAGATCTATGGGCATTTCTTCAAAAGTATTGTGTTAATCGAAGAATACCGGCTGAATGCACCATTAGAAAAAATTATATACTTTCTCTATATGCTTTGTCCTGGATTCAATTCGGTCTGACATGGGAGGGAACTATGTCTGGATATTGGTTGATGAAACCGATTCATGAGGCCGATATGTAGCGAACTTTATAGTGGGCAAATTATGCCAAGAAGAAACTGGGAACCTCATTTACTTTCATTAAAAATGTTAGAGAAAACCACAGTACAATTGCAAGATTTGTAATTGATTCCCTGCGACTTTTGTGGCCTACTGAATCGGAGAGTGATTGTTATAAGGTTCGTCTCTTAATCACAGACCCATCTTCATGTATGTTAAAAGCTGGTCAGTCACTTCGAGCATTTTCTCCCAATCTTATCCAGGTTAAATGTTTGGTGCGTGGATTACATCACATTGCTTTTTTGTTTCCTTCTGTTACCAACGTAATTTCAAGTGGGAAAAAAGTGTTCCTAAAAGCACCAGCTCATGTACTGTTTTATAAGGATCATCAGCCTGAGATTCTTCTTCCACTAGGACCTGTTCTCACTAGGTGGGGAACTTGGTTGTCTGCAGTGCTGTTCTACCAAAAGACCTTCCATCAAGTGAAACATATAGTCACAAGTATTGATTTTATGATCATACTGTGTGTGTTCGTGAAGCAAAGTGCTCATTAGATTGTGATACTGTATATTGAGATATCAATTTCATCCATGTACACTATTCGTCACTTTCAAAGGCTATTAAGGGTCTAGAAACTCATGGTGCATGCCTTCACGAGTATTCAGTTGCTTCACAAAACGATTTCTTCTTTAAATGCCATCCCTGGTGAAATTGGAGAAAAGATTAAAAGTAAACTCAGGAGGGTGTTGGACTCAAACCCAGGACTTCAAAAGATTCAATCCATTTACAAGTATTTAAGTGGACTCACACAATCTGTTCCAAATGAATGTTCCGAGCAGTTGGTACCGTTGTACAAGTATTGCCCAATCACGTCCATTAACATGGAGCGAACATTTTTGGCTTATAAACTAATTCCGTCTGACAATAGGAAATCTTTGACCCCTAAAAACATTGAAAAACTCATGGTAACATATTGTGATTCATCATTTTGTAAGGAAACATGTATATCGGTGAGTTGAAATAAAATAAATAATTTGATAAGTGCATATTCTTTAATTGTTAGTGCATAAATTAGTACTTTTGTGCATATTTTAGGTTGTTTTATTCTAATAACAAGGTGTCCAAGGTATTATTATAACACAGACAATTCTCAATACCTGGTTTTATATATTAAAAATATTTTATTCTTTTGACAAAAAATCAAGTGCAGTAAACTGAGTCAAATAAGTGGTGCAAGTTAATTTTTGGATTTACTGTTTTATTAAAGGATCGTTGAATTCCATTCATACCTGGTATATTTTTTTATTATTATTGTTTGTTTAATTGTGAAGGAACAAATGACCCAATAGCTAGTTCACTACACACACGCAGTTATGCGTCACAAACATTTCGCTGTAATGTTTTGTTTTTTTTAGAGTCTGTCATAATTTGTTCAGCATTTTACTTGATAATTTATTTCGGTTTCTGATTTCTTTATCTAGATATTAAAGTTTTCCCTCTCCCTTAAGCTTGAATTCGCATAAGGAGAAGGTTTAAAGTACTGCATCTATTGAATAGAGCAGGGTTTCCAAAAATTATAACTCCGTGTACCCCTACACAATTCCTCAAGCAATGGGTAGTCCCCTTAAAAAAACTGCTAACTTTTTAAAGCTCCACTACTGGCAACAATGAGCGATATTGTTCCAGTCTGCCATAACGTAAATATTGTCATGAACTCCTAGAGGTTCGCGTACCACTCTTTGAGAAACCCTGCATTAGAGCAATGAGAAGATTTACAAAGGAAATGATGGAGGTGGGATACAAAACCTTGGTGAAGCCCCTCATTATGGGTGTCAAATACAAGATGGGTTGAAAAAGAGAGAGTTTGTCTGTGAAAATTATAATGGGACACAGGTAGTAAATGATGTGGTAAAGGTTTTGCGAAGCATGTAGGTGAAGGGAGTGATGGGTGTGTATAAGACATACATTAGTAATGGGTGCTGGTTCAATATTTTGTGAATAATTAGGGAGTCAGGATTTCTATTCAACATGGCCGGGAACCCGGCAATCAAAATTTAAAGGAGTGCTGCACCAGAAAGGTTCAAGATTAGAGATGATGTCACTGGCCAAGAGTCTGTAGCAGAAGTTTGCCAAATATTGACATTTAATTCACTGCAGTGGATGAACAGTTCCCCCTCTGCATGAGGCAATAGCCAGCTTCTATTGGATTTTAGTTGTTTGAAAATGAGCACAGATAATTTGACCCTCAGAATGTTGCTGTAAACAGTATTTGTTTGTATCAATTTTGGTGATATTTCAATATCTGAGAGCAAGCCTAAATGGTTAAAAAGCTATGATTGCAACATTGAGTTTTTTTTTTTTAAAGAAACATTCTGCTTTTTTGAGGTATAGAAGAGAAGGGATATTAGGGTGCAACTAATATAAAAAAGCCTAAGAATTTACCCCTTAAGATTTTTTGTTATCATCATTAGACCTCAGATTTTAGGTGAAAACCCTATTTTTTTTTCCTGATCTATGTACTTATACACATGATTTATGGACATTTATGACCGTTATTTGTGGTTATATAGTGCTTAAAAATTCCTTAGTTGTTCTGCCTATTTTACGTTTTCTTTTGAGTATATAAAAAAGTGTTTATAAATCAGAAAAAAATCCAAATATTTTGTTAAGTATTTATTTTCAACGATTCAAGTGATTGTCTATGGGGTCGTTCTCACTTGGACCCGGTGAAAATAAGTCACATTTGAACCTTCATGTTATAGGAATTAAACATCAGGCAAATGTTCAGATAAAATCAAACATAAAGCAGTCACTCATAACTATCTATATTTCAAATGAAATAGATAAAACTGAATTTAATGCAGACTTGTGCCAAGTCCTTGTCATGGCAGATATACCTTTTAATGTACTTCAAAAGGGTCATCTGAACAACTTCCTGTAGCATTCCAAGAGAATCAATATTGAGTAAAAACTATTTGGATAACATATATGTAGATACAATGAAAAGGCTAAGAGAAATAACAGGTGATTCATATGTATGGATTTCATATATAGACGACAGACAGCCTAGGTCAGGGATGGCCAACTCGCAGCTTTGAATAATAGACTACCCCTTCCTAAGTGTTCATTCCTCCCTCTACCATCCTAGTAACAATCCATGGCAACCATGCACCTAGCCGATTTGTTTATTTTGGCTTCTGACTTCCGTATCTAACCTTTTCTCATGTGCTCCTCACATTGGCGATCCCTTTACACTGCCCCTCCAAGTATTTTTTTGCTTGTGCCTTTACACCTAATTGATATCAAGGTCATTAGAGTTTGGAGAGGAACAGGAAGGAATTCGTCCATGGCCTTTTGTGGGAACCATCCTGGCATTTACCTGGAATGATTTAGGTAAACCGTGGAAAACCCAAATCTGATTGAGCAGATGTGGATTTTTATCATTAGGTTTTACAAGAACTTTCAAATGAAGAGGCACTCTAAGTTATTGACAGTGCATCTGATATCAATGAATCAAAGTTCACTGGACATTCTGATAATGAAAATGACTAAGAAATTGACTGAGACGTTCCTCAACCTCCTGAAGCATCTTCATTCATCATCTCGTGTTTCTCCGGCACACATCAATTCTACTGATGTTAGGGATGTTGTCAGCGAGTTAGGTAATGATGATGTTTTTGTAAAAATAATTTACGAAAAGAAAATGGTAAGAGGGAAGGTTTTAAAGAATTAAGTGAAATTCATATATGGAAGAAAAGTTCTATCATGTGTAAATTCGCAAGAACATCTTATGAAAATTTGTTGAAAACCATTCTTCTGTTTTTCAAAAACTATGCTGGTGTAACTGATGATCTTTCTGCTTTCCAGCAGATTATAAACTGTAATATGATTGTTGCTCTTGTAGACCAGTGTTTTTCAACCTGCAGTCCAAGGATCACTAGTAGTCTGTGAAAATGATTGGGGTAGTCCTCAGGCAGAATATTATAAATTTGTATTGTATAATGCTGTAAGCAAGTATAAACTATAAGTCCAACTTTTAAAAAGTTACAAATATTTCATTGCATTTTGAGGATTCGTCAGCTTTATTTCCCTGCAATCTCCTATTCATTTCCAGTTGCCATCAAAAAGAGCACCGTTTGTATAAGGATTAAGTGAGTGACAGTTTGTCAGTCTTGATGAAGCATAGGTAAAGGATGGTGCCCAAATTGAAATTTTACAGGGTGTCATGAAAAGAATTCAGAAGTTTGCACGTTGCCATCAGGTTCAATGACAAAAATCGTCTTGTAGTAGGTTCGATGGACTGCAGAATGTGATAGGGTTTTAAACATGAGAGTGGTGAGGTAAACAAAAATAAATGGTGTAAGGTTTACATGGGCGTAGGCAGGGTGGAGCAAGGGGGTGCTTGCCCCACCCTGGCTCTCTCCATTGAGCAGTTGAGCAAAAATATATGAAAATTTCCACTTTTAATATCGAAAAATAAATTGTGTCAAAATTTAGCCAGAACTTTGGCAGACTAATGCTTCAAGTAAAACCATTTTCAGCAAGTATTTTCATTAACTTTCCTTGTTTTTGCCCCACCCTGAAACTAATCCTGTCTCACTCTCGACAATGTGACCAGTATCATTCAATGCTATATCAACCTGCCTAGCATGTGCAGAGTTTTGGCAAACTGGTGTTGAGTATTCTGCTGCAGAGGAACTAAGTGCCAGGGCAGATGTACGAAGCACATTTGGCTGTGCTCTCCAGTAGGAACTTGTAAGTTTTCAGACGATGTTGTTCCGGGCGGATACTTTGAGTTTCAGATCCTCACACTGAGCTTTGAATGTAAGAGAGTGATCAAGCTTTACTCCTAGATATTTTGAAGTATCACAGTGTAGTAGTTGTTACACTCTCCGGTTAATGTTCAATTTCCTTCTGGCTTCTCTGTTTCTCAGATGGAATGCACAGACCTGTGTTTTTCCAGGGTTGGGCTTCAAGTGATTAGCATCATAATATTTGGCCATATCCTCAAGCGCTGTTGTCAGCTTCACCTCCACCACCTCGAAGGTTGTGCCTTGAACTGCAACTGCTGTGTCATCAGCATAAATGAATGCTCTTGTTCCAGGAGTAATTGGTTGGTCATTTTTATATATGTTGTACAAGAGAGGGACCAGCACACTACCCTGAGGGAGGCCATTCTTCTGAGTTCTTCATCGACTCTTCTTATTGTGGAGGGTGATATAAAACCTTCTTTTTTGTAGTAAACACTGGATGACTCATGTTAGATGGTAGTCTTTTGTGGTGGAGTATACCTTACTTATCAAAATTTTATGGCCGCTGTGAGATCGATGAATGCCACACCTGTAACGTGTCCTCTTTCATATCCATCCTCTATATACTATACGAGGTAAAGAATTTGGCCGCAGCATGACTGACCAGGTCGAAAACCAGCCTGTTCCTTTATGAGCATTTTGTCAGTGCACTCTGAGATACAGTTGAGGATCAATGTCTCCAAGACTTAGTATAAATGACAAAGGAGTGAAACTGGTCGGAAGTTTTTTGGATCTGTTGTTTCCTTTCCAGGCTTCAGCAGTACCACAACTTTGGCTTTCCACCAAATCTTGGGGATCTGTAACTTGGAGGTGCAGGCATTCATTAATTTCAAGATCCACTGCTTTGTAGCTGGGCCAAACATTTTAATTTGCTCTGTTCTCAGGTCATCTAAGCCTGCTGCTTTGTTAATCTTCAAAGACTGCAAGACAGCTTTCAGTTCTACCAGTGTGAATGGATTCCCAAGATGGTCTTGGGAGCTTTCTGTTTTCAGGTCTTCTTCTAGTCTTTCCATTCAGTAGCAGTTGGTGTGCTATTTGATTTGGACTAACTTTAAGGAGACTAGGTGGAGTGCTACTTGGATCACTATTGAGGTTTTTCAGTAATTTCCAAGCCTTATGACTGTTGTGTCATGTCTAAATCTGACATTAAACTGCACCATTTATCTCTTCTAGCAGTAGACACAGCATGTAGGAGATCTACCCCTGTCTGTATGGTTTCTTCAGAAAAAGGATCTTCTTCGTATAGGTGCCCATATCTCTCAAGAAGAAACTTGGTGTCACTATCCAGTCCAGAAACATAAGTTGTTCTGCAGCCTCGAGGAATATGTTTGCGTGAGATGGTTTTAACTATTTCAATAAATTTATCGTATGTATTTGGAGATGGGTTGAGGTTTAGGACTTCCTCAACTAGTTCTTGAGAGAAGTTTCCCCATTGTGCTCGTTTGAAATTAAATCTTCTTTTAAACTGAATAGACTCTGGCTTCACTACTGCTTCAATAGTGCAGATAATTGGTGTATGTTGCGTACGTGGGATTGGCTCCATAACATTCTTTTTTGACTGTTGGGCAATGTGTTGACAAAGATGTTATTTGGGTTATATCCACCCTGCCATCTTCCACTACTAAAAGATGGTGGCATCTTTGGGTCATATATTAGTATTAGATCCATACATTCAACCCATTCTTCAAGGTCCTCTCCAGTTTTATCAGTCTCCCTGTAGCCCCAGGATGTACTGTGACAATTGAAGTCACCCAAAACAATCTTTGTTTGTTGGGAGTGGAAGTTAGGTGGTCCTGTGAAGCTAAATTCGGCATTTGATGGCTTATACACTGATGTCATGGTGCATGATTTGAGGAAATACAATTGAATTGTAATAACATAAATAGGGACAGCGGGCTCTACCTAAGCGAAGCCTGGAGGCCAATTATTAGGGATCTCTGACTTGAATGAGAGAATCTTTGCAACAAGGCGTAATGGATACAAATAACACCATGGATTAAGTTCGCCAGCACAACCGGCTACCTGGTATGACTCCATACGCAGTCAGCAACATCGATACCCTTGGTTCGCAGATCATGCATTTCTGCCGTGCACTGATTGGGCAGCCTAGCAACCATCAATAGATGGGTTTATATCTTTCCAAGCTTCTGCTGTGCTGTGATTGGATGGTTCTGTAAGCGTCAGTATATGGGGTCTGCTTTTTGCTGGCTGCTAAGCCAATTTAGGGGTGTAAGGGTTTTGGAGAGACAATACTAGTCTTTTCCAACCAAATGTCAACCTCTCCTTCACGTGGTGCACCCTGTTTGCACGGACGAGGCTCTGGCGACTGAAAGATTCCCGGTATAAGGAGTCACCCACTGCTTGCCAACGGCCTCCGAAAGGAGGGCGGAAGAGCGGGGAGTGGTTCAGGGCACCCTCTTGCCCTTGGGGTTGGAAACGGCCCCTAAAGGCGGATGAATCAGAAATGATCAACGGCATGGGGATGCAGAAGGCAACGGGAAACCACTGCATTAAAGACCCAAAGGGTATCCCGAGGACATGTAATCCTCTAAAATTACATATATCATGATGGCTTCTTCCTGGGTAAAATATTCCAGAGGTAAAATAGTCCCCCAATCGGATCTTGTAAGGACAAAGGCTGACACCGGGGTAGAGTATCGCCTATGTGCCTTAACTTACTCTCTTGATCACACCTCCAAGTCCGATGAAAACTTGTTGAATACTTTAATTTAATTTGACCATGTTGCCAGGATACAACTAGAACGCTACAGGTCGCCACAATATTTGAAGACCCCAAATATTGAAAAGGTATTACAGCAGCTACAGAAATAAAACAGTTCACTTTTCCAAAATTTCTCAGAGTTTATTTAGAATGAAATTCAAAGTTCAAACAGCATTCTTAAGTTGCTTAGGCAATCGAACAATCGTTCCAAAAATCACAGATTATGGAGAGAAGTCGAGACCGACCAAACCCCAGTCGAAAATTAAAAGTTCATGTTCATCTACATCTACATCTACATATATACTCTGCAATTCACAAAATTGTGGGTGGCAGAGGGTGCTCAGCACCAAAGCTAATCTCTTTGCTGTGCATTCCAGTCCCTAATGGTACGAGGGAAAAAAGAATTCATATAAGAATCAGTCCGGCACCTTATTTCTCTAATTTTATCCTTCCTGTCCTTCCGACTCAAATAGGTTGGTAGAAGAAGTATTTCACTACACTCATGAATGAAAGTTGGAGTACGCATGTTTTCCAATAAGTTTAAACGAAACGTGTGTCGTCTATCTACCAGACTCTCCCAACCTAATCTACTAATCAGTTCTGTGACGCTTTCATATGGACTGTAGCAAGCGGTCACGAATCGAGCGGCTCTTCTCTGTACTTTCTCTATACTTTCGATCAATCCCTTACGAAACGGGTCCCAAATGGCACAACAATAATCCAAATGTGGACGCACAAGAGATTTGTACGCTATCTCCTTTGTTTGTTCATTACAATTTTTCAAGATTCTACCTATTAATCGCAGCCTAGAATTTGCTCTACCTACTAAAGAATTAATGTGTATGTCCCACTTCATGTTCCTTTGTACTGTTACTCCCAAATATTTCATAGAATCGACCATATCAATAACTGTATTGTTTAACTCGTATTTCTGAACAATTGGATTCTTTTTGTTAGTTATGCTCATTGTCTTGCACTTTTTACAGTTTAGAGTAAGTTGCCACTCAGCGCACCAAGCCAAAATAACATCCAGATCGCGCTGAATTTCTAAGCAATCGGCCAAAGTTCTTACTTCCCTATAAATAACCGCATCATCAGCAAACAATCTAAAAAGGCTTTTCACTTTGTCTCCGAGATCGTTTATAAAAATTAAGAAAAGAAGTGGTCCTATTACACTTCCTTGAGGTACACCCGATGTAACATCTAGATTAGAAGAACTTTCTCCTTCAACGACAACATACTGCGACCGACCAGTTAGAAAATCCTTTATCCATTCACAAAGCTGATCCGATATACCGTAAGCTCGAAGCTTCGCTAAAAGGCGGTTGTGTGGCACAGAGTCAAAGGCTTTCTGGAAATCTAAAAAAATTGCATCTACTTGTGAACCTGTATCGATAACTTTCATTACGTCGTGTGTAAATAGGGCCAGCTGTGTTTCACATGATCTTTTCTTCCGAAATCCATGTTGATTTGTTGTAAGCAAATTATTATAATCTAGAAAATTCATAATGTTCGAGCATATAATATGCTCCATAACTCTACTACAAACAGATGTTATAGATATGGGACGATAGTTCCCAGGATCACTTCGATCACCTTTTTTGAAAATCGGAGTTACTTGCGCGATTTTCCAGTCTGAAGGTACTTTTCGCTCTTCTAGTGATTTACTGAATATATCAGACAGAAATGGCCCGATTTCTGCAGCATACTCTGAAAATACTCTTACTGGAATTCCATCCGGGCCCGGTGCTTTCCCCCACTTCAGGAGCTCTAATTGCTTAACGATACCTGCAGTATCTATTCGTAATGATTCCATCACCGACTCGCTACGGCGTGGGAAAACGGGAATACTATCCTTATGTTCATTTGTAAATGAATTTTTGAATACAGTATTTAGTACGTTAGCTTTATCGCGGCTTTCATTAACCTCGGAACCTTCACGAATTAGTGCTGGAATATTGCTGTTGGTACAATTAACTTTTCGTACATACGACCAAAATTTCTTTGGATTTTCTGTGAGACTCTTAGAGAGAGAGTTGGAGTGAAAATCGTTAAAGGCCTCGCGCATTACATTCTTAATACGTCCTCTTAAATCAGCTAAGGTTTCTAAATCGCTGCGACACCCCTTCCTTCTTGAGCGTGCGTGTATTTTCCTTTGTTTTTTGAGTAATCTTTTGACTTCGCATGTGTACCACGGTGGATCATCCTCTCCCTTTATTGTCCGCTTTGGTATATGTATTTCCATGCCTTCCCTGACTATATGTATAAAACGATGCCACATCTCTTCAACGGTGTCCTTTGTTGACTTGAAGTTATGGTATTTATTCCTCAGGTAGGTTCTAAAACACTCCTTTAAGGCCTTACTGAATTTGTATACAATCCGCCCTTTTTTCCTTTTTCGCTCGGTCATTAATTTGATAGTCGCAATTACCGCTTTGTGATCGCTTATTCCTGTGGTCGTTGAAATGTCGGTGAATAATTCTGGCCTGTTGGTAACCAGCAAGTCTAAAATGTTTTCGCTACCGTTATGACACCGCGTAGGTTCATTAACTAGCTGCTCGAGATGATTATCTGACAACAAATCGAGAATTACTTCAGAAGCTGCCTTATCCCTGCTACCTGTGATGTGAACGTAATTACGCCAGTCAATATAAGGCAGATTGAAGTCGCCTCCTAGAATCAAAGCATGATCTTTAAAACGGCTAGCTATACTATTTACATTATTTCTTAACTCCTCGACGATAGCTATATCCGAATCAGGTGGACGGTAGAAGGCACCTATGATGAGTTTTGACCCAGCAACGTTGAGTTTAATCCATATGATTTCACAGTTCGTATCGACGTCTATTTCATTACATGGGAGAAATTTACTCACGGCTATAAATACCCCACCTCCATGAGAATGTAATCTGTCTTTACGAAAAACTTTCATGCTATCTTTAAAAGTTTCGGTGGAACTTATTTCCGGTTTCAACCAACTTTCTGTACCGATAACGATATCCGCTACTGTACTACAAATAACGCTTTCAAGTTCCGGTTGTTTGTTACAAACGCTTCTACAGTTAATTACGAGAACTTTTAACTGACGAGATTCTTTTACGTTGCTCCTACATTCCGGTGTTGTATCTGTATGTTAAGTAAACCAATGCCACGCCCCGATCATGTTTCATGATGGCTGACCCCGGTAGTGCCAACTGAAGACCTGAGCTACCAACCTAAGTCAGAGTTGCCAACCTACCAACGCACACACGCTTATAGCATCTTATTAGCACGACTTCAAACCCGGAAAAGAGAGCCGCCGTAACCTCCCAGCCCTCTGATTTATACCTTCGCTGACGTCAGAGCCAAAACACAACTTTCTGCTAACACTTCTACGATTTAGATCTGAAATATCTCAGTAACTAAACAGTTATCCAAAACTTTAGGTGTGACAGTGTTTCGACATATTTAATTGTGAAATAATGGATATTTAGTGAATAATTTTAAGCAGCTGGTTTAAAAGTTGTAAGTGTAGGAGTGAACTATTTCTCTACTCTGGGGGATTACTTTTGTTCTCGAAACTTCTACATTTCGTCATTTTATTAACGCCACAATTTATGCAAATGTTATTATTATTACCGTTTTCTACTAAAATTCCTGAGTTTATTGGTGTAACTTTTATTACGATTGGTGCAGGGAAAGTTTAACTACGACGTAACCAAAGTGCAATTTCAGTTTTAATTTTATAACTTTATTTCTGTTAGTTTTCTCGCAAATATAAAATTACCAAGAGATTCACTGAATTAAACTACGTATTCTGAAAGTTATCTCATCTCTGTACCTACTTTAGATTAATCGAAATTAATTTCTAAGTTGACCTCATGGTCGTGATGAAAAATAAATTTTAAGATCTCTATAAGATCGGTTCTATTACTTGGAATTACTTGAAATTATTATATGTGATATTAGATTTTTAGGTCTTCCCGGAAATCTACTTTTTATTTCGAATGTTCTCTAGGATTTTGAGATAAAAAATTATTAAAAGTGCAGAGCATCTGACGAAGTATAAAAATTGATTTAAGTTATTTAAACGTTCAGAAACTACGAAATTTTAGTGAATTTATATTTCAACTGAGTTATTACTTCATTACAATTACTTTATTTTTGTTCGAAAGTTTGTGAAAACAGTGAAATGCCAATTATTAGAAATTGCTTGTGTACTAAACTGGATTATTTTGGATTATTATATTTAAGGTTAGTAAAAGGTGTTAATATCATTACAGAAAATTAGTATAGTTGGATTATTAAGTATTGAGTTACTTTCTTGCTCCTAAATTGGTTTAAAAATGACAAAATGCTCCCCAGTTAGAAGCTCATAATTACAAAGTTGGATTACTGATGATTATTTAATTTTCAGTTGATTTAAAGTTTATTTATTATCATTCAAAGTTTATATTCGGCGTTTAGCAACTACTGAAAGTCTTTACTGCACTCAAATTGGTTTAGAAACTACAAAGTTAACCTATATCAAAATCTATTATTTGAAACTGAACTTGGGGGATTTAATCTATTTCCTCCCAAACTGATGTTTTCTTTTTGTTATCAAAGGTTTATTTAGAGCATTTATTTAATTTTGAATACTTTTATTATCCCTAAAGGGTTTTATTTATTGTGTTTGGTTACAGTATCTCTATGCTATACAAAGCTTTACTCCCATAACCTGTACATGAACTGAAAACTATCTTTTACTACAGAGTAAACTTTACCCTTGATGCCTAGAGGTGAGAAGCTAGAATTTACTAAAATTCTAAGATGCTTACATGCCCCCCCGAAGATTGAAGTTATTTTCCCAAGAAAACTAACTGAACATCTTGAAAAATAAATAAAAGAAAAATTTAAAATCCCAAAAGAAAATGAACTATACTCCCAAAATCTAACTATCGCTTGTTGGTTCGGTTCTCTCTCCACCATTCATACCCAAAAGCAAAAATTATTATTGTTTATAACAATCTCCAAAACTTTAACTTTCACTCACGCCATTATTACAAAAATTCTCAAAAACTCATTCATTCTTAAAAGGATCAATATTGATGACAAATTATGATCAAATAGCAAAAAAAAATGTAAAATATGAAATATTAAATGATCACAAAATTATAAACATATGTGTTCTCACAAACTTATAAAAATATCAAACCAATTGTTAGAATACAAAACATAAGTGGTATAGATGCACATTACACAAATTACATTGAAATATATTTACACATAAATATCAAATTTGTTTAAAAAAAAAAACCAATAATGTGTATAATTCTACAAACATTGAAATGAAATTTGTGGTATCTTATAAACAATTGTATTATGCAATTCCATGTAGGAAAGTCCTTCGTTTTATGAACGTCTCTGTTTTTACCATTGTATTGATTTTGTTTAGGCCTCAAAACTACCACTTTCCCTTTTCACACTTTAACCCTTCATTACCAAACTCCCTAAATTGGTGAAAACCCAAGTCCTGTAACGGTTGCAGACTTTAAGGCTCGCAAAATTATATAAACCAATAGCCTTATGGCTAGAACTGCCGAGTAACGTCCATCATCCCCGGTTCCTGACGCAGCAGGAGAAGCCTGGGGAACTCGGTCAGCTAGCTGGTCTGTGAAAGATACAAAACAGAAAACCATAGGGAATTAGTGGTGGCCAAATTATTCTTAATCACTAACCTATGCATATACAAGAAAAATATAAAAGTAAAATACAAAAGAATACAAAAACATAGCAATTACAATAATGTTCCCACAAGTTTTGGGAAATGGGACAAGAAATAATAAACTTCCTTAGCAAAGGAGATAAAATAATTAGACATAGTAAATGAAATGTAAGAAAATTACAAGTTATAAATATATCCCTAAATAAACAATGTTACTAAAAAATAATCCCAAGGAAAAATATAAAGAAAGGGATACAAGAAAAATACAAACACGTACATATCATAAGAACGTGAACATGGTCCATGCGAAGTTATTGTATAATTTAATTGAACTAAGTTGATTACCATCATAATAAGGATTATTAATTAAAGTAGTCATTTACAAAATATAGTTCCCCAAAATGAATCTAAAACATCCTAAGAAGGTATAGGGGTAAATCATAAGTTATAAGGAAACGTAGTTTCCAAGCAGCAGTACACTGCTGTGTAAAATGAGTGTATTTATGTCGTGTATGTATGAAATGTTACAAAGATCTCTTATGTTAAAGTATCACAACACTAGTTGTGTTCACCAGTACACTGGTGCAAAAAAGTCACATATCCTTTATAACTATTATAACTTATTCTGCAAAAGAGGTAGGTCCTGGTTATGTGTGCTTATAATGGGGTGTGTGTCCCCTGGACCAAATATCTCAGAATAATGTCACAAGAAAAGTTGTATACTCAAATCAGTTATAGTTTTATGAAAGTTAGTTCAAGTGTTATAGTTTATTGATAATAAAGAACATTACTCTCAAAATTCTGTTATCATCATAGTATGTATAGTCATTATTAATAACGGAATTCTCCATAATAAGAGTATTAGACGAGTGTCTAGGGTAATATCTTGTAAGGAAACGTATGTTCCTAGCAGCAGTCCACTGCTGTGTAGAATGAAAGTATAAAAGTAGTATAATCGCAACATAGTTGCGTGGAACCAGTATAGTGGTTGTGGAAGTCAAAATAGTGTATCGAATCATTATGTCAATAGAGTTAACCTCAGTATCGGTGGTGGTGTAAAACCAAATAATGTATCAATATATAACTTATCAATAACCTTGGGTATTGTCTACATTTGTACTGCCAATCTGGGCGTAAAAAGGTTTAAGTGCTGATACATGATACCTCCCTTTTAACTTATTAGTATCTGGGTGAACTAAAGTATAGGTATTGACATTCTGTACCTCTGTAATTTTGAAAGGTCCCTCATAAAGAGGAAAAAATTTCTTTGTTTCTTCATTAATAGCAGAAGATTTAACGTGTTTTTGGACCAATACTAAGTCGCCCATATTGTAAGATGTGTGTGAAATCGTTTTGTCATGACGTATTTTCCGTTCCTCCGCTTTCTTTTGTAGTTGATGTAAAGCTATCTCTAAAGACTTTTCATATGAGCCATTCTGAAGAGATGGGAATGTGATAAGCTCATCTATAACATGTGGTGGGCGTTTGCCAAACATAATTTCAAAAGGAGATAAAGAAGTTGATGAATGTGGTATTGAGTTTAAAACATCTTCAATGTGAGGAATTTGAATCGCCCAACTCTTATGATTCTCATGACAATATGTACGAAACCATCTCCCTAGTTCGCGCATAACGCGCTCAACAGGGTTAGCCTGGGGATGGTAATATGCAGTCTTAATTGTTTGTATCTGTAATGATTGTAAATAATCATTCCACTTAGTGCTAGCAAACTGAGGGCCATTATCTGTGAGTACCGCCTGAGGGTGTCCTACCTGGGGTATAAAATACTGTGAAATTTTAGAGAAAATAACCTCTGTGGTAGGTCTCTTGATGGGGTATAGTTTAATGAATTTGGAAAAGACATCCATAATAACGCAAATGTATATCACTCCTCCCCTGGATCTAGGGAGTGGCCCAAATAAATCTAGTGATAACAACTGCAATGGTTTAGTAGGTACTATGGGTTGTAGCTCTCCTGCTCTTTGAACGGTATCAATTTTATTTAATTGGCACACTTTGCATGGTAATAAAATTCTTTTAATCCACTTTAACAAATTAGGATAATAAACATACTGGTTTAAAATCTGAAAACATTTTTGTGGTCCACTGTGACCATGGCTTAAATGTTGATATTTAATTAAAGCCTCCAGCAAGTGTTCTGGAATACATAATTTCCAGGAATCTGTGTGAACATTCGTACGCTGAAAAAGTACTCCATTCTTTATACAATAGTAGGAGTGTAGTTTATCAGTATTTTCTACCTGTAGTAACTTTTCTTTTATCATTTTAAGGGTTGGATCTTTATCCTGCTCGTGTTGCATGGTCTTTAATGCATTCCTAATCTCTTTCTCAAAAGGAACCTGTCGAAGGTAACAAATGTGTGGACCATCACTACCAAGTTTGGTATCTTGTACAGTATCCAAGCCTTCTGGCAGACGAGATAGGGCGTCAGCTATAATATTTTGTTGGCCAGGTATGTACCTGATCTCATATGAGAATTCCTGCAACAACAAAGTCCATCTAGTCAGTCTGCCAGGTAGTAGTGTGCACTTGTGAAGAAAGGATAAAGCTTTGTGGTCAGTGTATATAATAACTTTTCTCCCTAACAACAAGTATTGAAAGCGTTGGAAAGTCCAAACTGCAGCTAGAGCTTCTTTCTGAGTAATGGAATAATTACGTTCCGCTTTGTTTAAGAGTCTGCTGGCAAACGCAATGGTCTGTTTCTGGGGACCTTCTTCTGTTTCAACTTCTTGAAAAATTTCGACACCAAGGCCATAGTCCGAAGAATCTGTGGCAATGCAAATGGGTAAATCCCAGTTAGGTGAGTGTAAAGTAATATTTTGTAATAAAGCTTCTTTGATTTTGCAAAAGTCTTGTTCGCAATCTTGCGTCCATTTCCATGTAGAGTTCTGTTTGCATAAGATTTGAAAATGTTGACTGTTGAGTGCCTGATTTGGGACAAATTTCCTATAATAGCCACATAATCCTAAAAAAGCTTTTAAGCTGTGTCCTGTTCTGAGGTCTAGGAAAATTTTTTATTGCTGCTAGCTTATCTGGTGAAGGTTTTATCCCTTGTGGGGTGATGACATGTCCTAAGAATTCAATTTGTGATGTAAGAAAAATACACTTTCACTGTCATCCCTCCCTTCCTGAGAGCAGTTAGTACTTCTTTTAAAGTATCCCAGTGTTCCTGAATCGACTCACTTGCAAATTAAAATGTCATCGACATAGACATGTACTTTCTTAACAATTCAGGGCCTAGAACCTTGTCTAGGGCACGTATAAGTTAGCCACGGCGTTATTTAAACCAAATGGTAACACTTAAAGTGGTATGATCTACCCTGATATAGAAAAGCTGTGTACTCCCTCGAATTTGGTGCTATAGGTACTTGCCAGTAAGAGCATGTTAAATCAAGGCTTGTTAAAAACTTTTTCCCATGAAAATTGTGGAGTATTTCATCGATAGGCAATGGATGGTCCCTTTCAGTCTGAAGATGTTTATTTAAAGTCCTAGCATCCAAACTAGTCTAACTGTTTGATCAGACTTGATGACAACTACAAGTGGATTGTTGTAAGGGCTATGTGACCTTTCTATTATTCCCCATTGGAGCATACGGTTGATTTCTTCTTCTACCATCTGTCGTTTCGTGATGGGAATAGGGTATGGCTTTACAAAGAATGGCTGTGTACAGGAGACCTGAAAATGGCATTGGTAGTTTGTATTAAACCAGGTTGATCGTTGAAGACATCTGAAAACTCATCAATTTAACTGCACTAACTTTTGTTTATGTTGCGAGTCTACACCCTTCGTAACTTTTCAAAAATATCTTCTCCTTCCTTAATACTCAATTTGTCAACCCAAAAGTTTACTACCTTGCTATGAAATGAAGGCTCCGTATCCATATTAACTGCTACCTTCTTGTATAAAATATTCACTGAAGGTGAATATATTTGTTTCCATCCCTTTACCAACTGAATTGTTAACCGTTTGTTGTCCAATGAAAAGACTAATGTATTCTTGGCGCAGTCTAGAGTAGCTGCAGTGTGGCAAAGCCAATCAATGCCAAAAATACACTGAGGCTGAAGGCCTGGTATCACATAAACTCTTAAATCAATGGGACATTCATAATAGTGCCTTCGAGTAAAGCTTGAATTTTAATTCTTTTGCTTTTCTTACCAGTTGCCATAATGGCTGTCATTTGGGGTACTTCATAATAAGTACAGGTTTAATTGCATTTAAAGTATTAAAAAGCTCTTCAGAAATACAGGAAAGTTCAGCTCCAGTATCAAGGAGTACCTCTAAGTTAGCCCTTGTACCGAATTGGTAATATGGGTACCTGCACGAGATCATCATCATTCAAATATTTTCATTGAGCAAATCCTCCCTAGGATTGTTATGGAACATAGTGAAAACTCCAGGTGTGTGATGTGGTCCTGAAAATACTCTCGCCTCTGTTTGGACCAAGACATTGGCAGGATTCAGTTTTTTGCTGCACATTGTCTTCTTCGCAGTGAACTATCGCTTCGTAGTGTCAAATTGTGGTGAATCACTACGCCTTTGTGTTCTGTTGCTGTGTTGTGATTACCTCTCCCGCGGCCTCCTACCTCTAAAGAAACCAACGAATGTAAGTTTTTCCTCTATTGGAAGATGGAGAAGTTTTAGGTTGTCCTCCATTTGGAGGTTGATCACTATGATTATCTGGGAAGGTTTGTTATCAAAACGTTTGTTGCCATCATGTTGAGAAGGCCTATTATCATTATTATTATTTTTAAATGTTTGTGAGTTTGGGTTCTTTCCCTATAGTCATTCTGATTATTCCAATAACGGCGTTGGTTCGCAGGGTGGTAATTGCGAGTTGCCTGCTGCATATCTAGATTATGCAATGTCCTTTCTGCTGCATCAATCGTATTGATACCTAATAATGCAAAAGAGTTTTGTACTTCCATAGGTAATCTACCCAAAATATGCTTGACCAATTCGTCTTCTGGTATAGGTATTGTTAAATGACAGGCTTTGGCTACTTCAGTGAGAAAGAAATCTGTCATTGTGATGTTACTATCTGACCGGTAAAAAGGACCTGTTGAAATGTTTTTCTTAATGGCGAACTGTATGTGAGTGGACCAAAATCTATCCAAAAAGCATTTCTTAAATAGTGCAAAGGTTTCACAAGACTCTTTATGTCTGACGGCCCAAATTCTACTTGTTCCTGTTAAGTGTTGGAATACAATTTCAATTTTCTCTTTATCAGATAACAAATCAAAAATCCTGAAAGCTTCAAAACTTTGCAAAAAATCTACAGGGTGAACAGAACCATTTTCAGTAAAGGGTTTGACCTCAATTTTATTGTTTCCAAGTAATGGTAATTCTGATGTTCTCAGATCAACAGCTGATATCCCCTGCTTAACTAATTGTTCCACTTTGCTTTGGCATCCCTGAATATCAGTTTGTGTCTTTTGGACCTGTAAATCCAAAGCGGAAACTTGTTGCAGTGTATGTTGTTGTTTCTGATCAATGTGCATAACCTGTTCATTTAAAGAAGTCAATTTAACTTTATTATTTACAACCTCCTGCGTAAGTGAAGTAACATCCTCATCAATTCTAGAAACATTTTGTTGTACTCTGCAATTTGTTGAGTATTTGTCTCAGTAGCAGTATCTAAAACTTGAACCCTATTATGTACTTGAATTACATTGTCACTTACTGCAGAAACAGTGTTGTGAATTGACTTAATGGAGTCAGCTGAAGTGGATACAAAATGTTGTAGGTCAGCTGATATTTTAGCAATTGTGGAATCTTGTGTGTCAATTCTAGGTACAATTTCTTTTTCGAAAATTATCCAATTTGTTGCTTAAAATGTTTGAATTTTTATAACATGTGTCCCTAACTGAATAAAGTTGGATATTAAAATCTTCCAGTTGTGTTTCAACCTTATCTGCATGGCTGTTAAATGTCTGTAACATTTCAGTGCGGTGTTCTTGTAATTGGTTTGTGAATTCTTTCCTATTTGCTTCACACCTTCTTCAGAATTTGCTAAACTCTTTTCAAGACTTGATATTTTGCCCCCCATGGTGTTTCAAGAGAATTTGTTTGGGCTGTGAAAGTTTGTGTGAGTTTCTGTTCCAAAGATATGTATGAATTGTTGAGGGTGGTTCTGAAATTTGATTCTAGTTGTTTCAAATCTTTA
Source organism: Vandiemenella viatica (assembly GCA_031002005.1). Classification (NCBI taxonomy): domain Eukaryota; kingdom Metazoa; phylum Arthropoda; class Insecta; order Orthoptera; family Morabidae; genus Vandiemenella; species Vandiemenella viatica. The sequence goes on from JARYHS010011408.1 coordinate 203,446,815, forward strand.
TTGTGTTGTTCCAACTTATCATTGAATTCATCCTTGTGTTTATCAAGTTTATCTCAGTGATTTCTTGTTTTTGTTCATCAATTTTTTTTCTCAAATGCTTATTAAGATGTTGGAAGTCTTGTTTTTGTTCATCTATTTATTAGTTTGCTGATCAATTTTTTTGGTTAAGTGCTTGGAGTAGAGACACAATGTCAAGATTAGGAGTTGCGGGTACTGTCTGTACATTACTAATAATTTTTTCAGTTGATGGATGGGTAAGGTTTTGTGTTTCAGGCGGTGTTGTTATCCCCATTATTCCAACCCAGAAAATCACTCTCAGAGGTCGTGTGTGAGGTAACACTATGGCATTGGGATCATAGTTGTTTAGTGAATTAGGCTGTTGCAAAGCTGGTGTGTCCTCTATATCAGATTCATCTGATG
>JARYHS010011408.1:203448234-203469810 GCA_031002005.1 Vandiemenella viatica
GTACCTTGAGGTTGAGGGGTTTTTTATAGAGGTTTGTACCGTCCTCGCGATCCGGGCGATGAAGCCAAGATCCCCGTTCTCCTAGGCACACAACGTTCCACCGCCACGCCCTACGGTGGTCGTTGAAGCATGGTAGGAGTTTACGGTGTGGAAACTTGCGGCGCTCACAAGTTTGCCAGCTCGGGCACCGCGGGTTCGCCAAAACCCGTACCTGGCACTTGCGTACCAGGCCCCTGCGGGATGGGGTTAGGACTGTGCCTTTTTTTAGGTTATGGGCTGCTGGTAAGAGGATAATAATAAGGGATAAAAGAGATACTGATTGTAGATGCAATATGGGGAAAAACCCAAATTCTAAAGAAACAGATGAAGCTACTGAAACAACAATGGAATTGGGTACAACTGGAAAGACAAAGGTTAATGCTGAAAATATCACAAAGCGTGTTTCTAATGAAGAATAATGAACAAAGTAATAGAATTTGTAAACTTAATAATGGTACATGAAGCACAAGTGATAATAGGGCTAGAGTCTTGGTTAAAAGAAGAAGTACTATGAGGTTTTCTCTGATAGTTGTAGAGTTTACTGCAGAGACAGAGGAGCAATTGGTGAAGGGGGGGGGTATTCATAATGGTTAGCAAAGATTACTATAGTTCTCTAGTGTTCATAGATAATGATCATGAGTTACTACGGGTAGATTTTTGGGGTCATAAAAAAGAAAAAAAACAGGGTATTGGCTGCTTACCATAGTGGAAGAATGAAGATTGAGATGAGATTCTAGGAGAGAAACTAAATTCACATTCAAGTTCAGCTGTGAGTTTAGAATGGTCATTATTGGAGGGGATTTAAATTTACCAGGTGTCAACTGAGTACAAAATAAGATGAATAACACAAGAGAACAGAGATTTGCAAATACCTTAGTAAGGGAAGGAGGTTTCAGAAAAGGGGTAGAGCAAAATATGAGAAGACCAAACATGTTGGATATCTTTCTAATAAAGTGTGATCAAAATCTTGTAGGGTGTCTAGTAATTGAAGGAATAAATTATCACAATGCATTACTGATGGATATTAGGGGATTCAGTAAACCAGAGACCAAAATCAAGGGGAAAAATAGGTATAATTATTAAAAGTTACAGACTTTAGAATTGAAGAGATATTTCAGAGAAAGGTTCAGCAAATGGAAGGATGGCAAAAGTACAGTGAAGGTGAGAAAAGCAAAGGATGGTTATATGAAGAATATTATTGGTGCAGGAGGGCCACTGAGTGATGCATCATTTCTATGGCTATATTAGAAAACTGAGTGGAAGGGAAGGTATTCAGACTATTGTAGATAAGAATGGAGTTAAAGTCGCTGAGGATTTTAAAATGGTTTAGTGAGACCACTAAGGACTATCATCTTGTGATGGGAGGGAATGAATCAGAGAAGAGTCTCCGTAAAAGTAATGAGGAAACTACAAAATTTGAAATAGATTCTCAGGAAATTATGAAGGAACCCAGAACATAAAGGGGCTGGTATAGATAATATACTACAGATCATAGGATACAAAATTGTACCTTACCTTGAAATTTTATTTAAAACTAGCTGGTATCCACTTTGTTCGCGTTTGTAAAGAATTTGGATTGATAGCTACAGACATCTAACCACCATAGTGCACGAAGGGAGACTCGATGCTATTACCACACACAAACGCCAGTCATCTGCGCTATATAGTTCAGGCAGCAAACTAAAATTTACGGACACACATGTCCTTAGTTGAATAAGAAAATATTCTTGATCAGCCAATTTCAACCACCATATCTGTCACACTCCCACAGTTACTGAAATTCGGCCAACGTTGTGATCGATAGGTGACAATGTGCTACTACCACACACAAACGCCAGTGTTCTACAATAGATAGTTTTCACTCAAAAGTGATACACCAAGACATATGTGTCTTTGTCAGAAATTTGAAAGTGCCACAGGTCGACGACTATCAACCACCATTTCTCCCACACCCTGATAGCTACATCTAACTACCATTGTGCACGATAGGAGACACGATATTACTACCACACACAAACACCAATGGTCTATGCTAAGTAGTTGTGGCAGAAAAGTGACATATGCGAAGACACATGTCTTTGGTCAAAATACAAAAATACCCTTGATCGGCCACTTTCAATCAACTCCCACAGTTACTGAAATTCGGCCAACGTTGTGATCGAAAGGTGACTCTGTGTTACTACCACAGACAAACTCCAGTGATCTGCGATATATAGTTTTTGCTGAAAAGTGATACACCAAGACACATGCGTCCTTTGGCAGAAATATGAAATTGCCACAGGTCGGCCAATTTCAACCCCCATATCTCCCACTCCCCCATAGCTAACAACCATAGTGCCTGACAGGAGACATGATTCTACTACCACACACAAACACCAATGGTCATTGCTATGTAGTTGTGGCAGAAAAGTGACATATGCGAAGACACATGTCTTTGGTCAAAATACAAAAATACCCTTGATCGGCCACTTTCAACCAACTCCCACAGTTACTGAAATTGTGATCGAAAGGTGACTCTGTGTTAGTACCACACACAAATGCCAGTGATCTACAATAGATTGTTTTCGCTGAAAAGTGATACACCAAGACACATGCGTCTTTTTCAGAAATATAAAAGTGCCGCAGGTCGATCACCATCAACCACCATTTCTCCCACACCGCCATAACTACTGACATCTAACCACCATTGTGCATGAGAGGAGACACGATATTATTACCACATACAAACACCAATGCTCTGGCTACGTAGTTGTGGCAGAAAAGTGGCATATGCGGAGACACATGTCTTTGGTCGAAATATGAAAATATCCTTGAACGGCCACTTTCACCGCCATATCTCTCACACTACCACAGTTACTGAAATTTGGCCAATGTTATGATCGAAAGGTGACTCTGTGTTAGTACCACACACAATCGCCAGTGATCTGCAATAGTTTTCGCTGAAAAGTGACACATGCGTCTTTGGCAGAAATATGAAAGTGGCACAGGTTGACCACTTTCAACACCCATATCTCCCACACCTACTGACATTTAACCACCAGAGTGCATGATGGGAGATTCACTGCTATTAACACACACAAACATCAATGGTCTATCCTATGTATTTGTGGCAGGAAAGTATAATGAGACAAAAATATTTGGTCGAAATATGAAAACGCCCTGCATTGACCAACTTTATCATCATATCTTCCACATCCCCACAGCTATCGACATTCGGCCAACGTTGTGCACAATAGGAAATTCCAAGCTACTTTCTCACACAAACACCAGTGATCTGTGATATGTATTGGTGACTGAATAATGAAATATAGGGGAAAAAACATTTTTAGATATATATATGAGTATGTAGTCTTGCTCCTTACCAGAAGATTGGAAAAGAGCAATAGTAGTACCAGTTCATAAAGGAAGGGTTGCAAATAGGGTTGAAAATTACAGAACAATTAGTTTGACATCAGTGATAGGCAAAATGATGGAGAGACTGACATGCAATTATATCAGAAATGTCTGTGAGGAAAGAAAATAGTTTTCAGATCGTCAACATGGCTTTAGGTTATGATATTCACATGAATCTCGGATAGTGAGCTATATGCAAGATATTTAAGATGAACTGAACAAGGGAGGCCAAGTTGATAATGTGGTACTAGATCTTACTAAGGCATTTGACAGAGTGAGCCATAAAGTGGTTTTAAATAAACTGAAATCTATTGGATTGGTGAAAAATTTACTGCTGGTTAAAGGAATTCTTTAAAGCCAGAAAGCAAAGTGTTAGAGTAGGAAATACATTATCAAAAGAGTTGGAAGTAAATATGGGGTGCCACAAGATAGTGTATAGGGACCATTGCAGTTCACTATTCCAATGAATGATTGTGTTGATGGGTTACAGTCAGAATTTAAGTTGTTTGCAGATGATATAATGGTATACAACAGGATCAAAACAGGTGAAGACTGAACAACTGCAGGGTGACGTGGAAAAGAATATATAAATAGCTAGGTCAGCATGGAATGAAGATAAATGCCTAGAAGAGTCAGCTTATTAGGTATTCAGATAAATTCTATAGGTTACTTATGATTATAGAGTGGGATTAGAATCATTTATTGTAGGCTTTAAAGTATAAATATCTTGACATAACATTTGATAATATACTCAACAGGGCAGAGTACATTGGACAGTTGGCAGGAAAAGTTAAAAAATCCTTCATTTACTGGAGAGGATGATGAGAGGATGTACTAGAAAAGTTAGGGAACTGGGTTACAAATTTTTTGTCAGACCATTGGTTGATTATGGTGGTGTAGTATGGCACCCACAGTTTGGTTATCAAATACAGCTACAAAGAAGAGCAGCTAGATTAGTTTGTACAGATTATCGCAGCGCCCAGTCAATAACTAATATGATAAAGAGGTTGAATTGGGAGCCATTGGAGGAAAGGAGGAGGGGGGAAGAGAGTGCTGGGAATGTACAGCGCTTATGTTGGTGACTGGGTTTGGGGGGATATTAGTCAAAGAATTAAGAATAGTTCATGGAAGGGGAAAAGATGACTTATAATATCAAATTAGGATAGGGAAATGAGCCACCACTTACTTTTAGATGATGGATGTGGGGCACGAACACACAGAAAAGACACAAACACAAATAATAAAGTAATTTTCAGGATAAACCCTTCGTCAACAGGAGAACATTATGAGAGGTGGGCGCAGCTGGAGACTTCAATCGCAATATTTTACTAATCAGTTGATATTTTAATAGTTTTGGGAAATAATTAAATGAGCCAGTATTATATTTAAGACTTAACTCGTCATTAACATATGATGTAAAGAAGTTACATTTACAATCAAATTTTTTTAGGATCAATACAGCTGAGTAGCAGAAGTAAGTTATTTACTACTATTTATTTAATTAATATTTATAATATTACTAGCAGATTATCCTTACTTCTATGCTTTAATACTAATGAAAATAACAAACTGTTATATTTCAACCAGACAAAATTCTACAATATGTTTCAGTAACAATCACAACAATTGGAATCTGAAATACTTATTTACTTAATTATACAAGAAATTTAAGATGTTAAGATAGATATATCAAAAAATTTTACTTCAATTTGCTGTAATTAATCTTACTAATATGCTTTCAGCTAATTCTAAATCAATAAAACTAGCGAACAAGAAATGAGAATTAACTACAAACAATAGATGATTTTTCAAGCTCTATTTCTGATTGAAAATATTTGTATTTCCCCTCATTAACAACCAATTAATTTATAATTCAAAGCTTTAAATAATATAGAAAGTAAAACTTAGCTATGACAAAGTTATTTACAGTTTGTTACCCAGCAGTTCACACACACAACCAGAGCTCACATCACCAAAGACATCTGTTGGGGAACATGCATAAACCACGTAGCTCCGTTTTGGCCTCCTGCGAACACCCACCCCCCCACCCCAGTAGGCCAATGTGGCTTTTGCCTCTATCCCCCCCCCCCCCCCACGTAGCATTTTTCCCTTTTGATTTCAGCAGACATTTTGTACTGTTTTACTCTTGTCAGACGATTGTAAATTACATACGGAGATAATTAAATGAGGGAAATAAATATTCAAATGCTGTTGTGAGTTCTGTTTCCTCATTTAACTGTGAAAATGTTATGAAAGGAAAGCTACATGGCCTGGTTCAGAACCCCTTCCCCCCTCTCCCCACGTAGCATTCCAGCCAACCCCCCCCCCCCCCCCGGACCAAGCCAAGTTTGTACACACTCCCTTGTTAATATCAAAAGAGAGAGAGATTTGAAGCATGTAAGTAATTTAAACTAATGAAAGAAAAATGAAGATATAATTTTCATTTAGACTCACATAAATCATGTAAAACCAAGCACATATAATTAATATTTGGGAATTATTGGAAATCGCAATACCGCTAGAATAACTTTCCACAATGCGAAGTAATATCATCATAATACAGTATTCAATAGCAAGATTTATTATTTTCAAGCAACAATCGGGTTGTGATATATTCTGGAGGAGTATGAAACCACTTGAATTGCTTTCTGAAGCAGCTCTAGTAGTGATATGCTGATCCAGGGCACATTACAACTTAATTACTGCTTCAAAATAACGTGTTTTGCAATTGAATGTTTCAGTATTATGACAGAATTACCTTAAGTGTGTAAAGTTGTTCTTGCCATATCAAAATCTCCAGTAGATACGGCACAAGTTACTTTTAACACGTTGACTGCCAACTACGAGATAACTCGTAGGTTGTGTCTCTTCTAGGACGCCAACTATGAGTTATCTCGTCCTGTGTTTACTTGCCATTTTCGTACAGCTACGATTAAACTCGTAATATATTAGTGCTAATATCGATAGATGGCTTCTGGGAAAAGAACAAAAAAATCAATGCTGGCTTGCATGAACAGAAAATTTATTAAAAAAACGAACAAAAATTATAATTATAAAAATTATTTCAAATTCAAGAAATAAAGTAATATTTTATTGTTTGTGGAACTTCTTAAAACAATCTTCCACGCAGAGGGCTGGCTTCTCTTTACAGATTGGGCAGAAATAACGCGTTTCTCGGCGTTTTTTTTGCTTGGGTACATATACGACATGGCTTTGTCGGACGCTGTTTTTTCTCAGTAGGTGGTAGACACTCTAAATAGTGGAGCTCTTGCAATTTATTTTTTTTCGAAACTGGTTCAATCTCTTCTCCAATCAACGCGACGACGAATTCTTCTCTGAACTTTATCAGTTTTATTTAGAAGAAGTTACTTTTTGAAAAATTTTATGAGCATTGTGTATATATATCTCTATAATATGTAATGAAACCTTTTTGGGCCATCTAATAGTCTTTCTTAGAGATGAGTAGTACGAAAGCATTTGATCTGATAGGTCAAAGCCAGACATTCCATTATTGTAATCTCGAATTATATTCGGTTTCATAGTAATTTTTCCATTGCGATTGGGCACCTCTACCATTTCAACAGCATGCATGTTTGAAATGCTAAGGACATCTCGTTTGTCTTTCCATTTACATACAGTAACAGGACCATTTTGCTGCCAGATACACTCCCCTTTTTTCAGTTTACGATTTACCACATCTCTGGGGTTTCCTTTTCTGTTATTTCTTAGGGTTCCGCACACATAAGTTTTTCGTGTATTTAGCAGTTTTGTAAGAGCAACAGAATTATAAAAATTATCCATGTAAACCGTGTATCCTTTATCGAGATAGTCCTCAAGTAAATGTAAAACAACATCAGTAGTGTGACCTACATTTTTATCAGTTTCCACAGATTTTCCGCTGTAAATCTTTATTTTCATTACAAGACCGTCGGACTCACATAGTTCATACAGTTTGATACCATATTTGTGTTTTTTATTTTTTATATATTGGCGGAAAACCAATCTACCCCGCCATAGCATCATAGATTCGTCAATACAAATATTTATATCTGGTACATAGTTTTTCACGCATAATATTATTGAAATGATTTAGAATTGGTCTCACCTTGTGTAATCTGTCGGCAGATGGTATTGAGTTATCAACCAAATGAAAATAACGAAGTAACAACTGGAATCGATTTCGACTCATATGTGAGCGCCAAAAGTTTACATTATATAGCTTGTTAGTGCTCCAGTTATGTTCAATTGATGGAAAAGTACAAGGTCCCATTTGCAACAAAAGTCCCAAAAAAACCTTCATCTCTGCAGTACTGACGTCTTGCCACTTTGATAACCTATTAGATTTTTTCATTTCTTTACGTGTTTCAATTTCTTGCGCAGCATATAAATTAGTTTGTTCCACCAGTAATGCAAGAAATTCATCCGAAAAAAATAAGTCCACCAGCGTTTGTACTGTAAAATTTGTCGTATCCAATTTCACACCAACATTTTCTTGGAAAATAAATAATTCAGGATTTTGCTGAATTTCTGTCCACAAATTATCATTCGCATTTGATATTGTTGCTTGGGAATCATCATCATTTTCTTCAAATTCGGGATCAACTTCAGGTTCGGAGACGACTTCATCTTCACTATCACTTGAATTCTCAGAAGGTTTATAATCGCTACTGTCATTACCATCCTCGTCAAAAATCCCGTCAAATTCTGAATCAATTAGATTTACGTAGTACTCAATTTCATTTTGAGTCAGTGGTCTTTTCTTATCCATATTGGGTTCTTGATAATTCAATTATACCAATAATTATAAAACAAAACACTCAAGAAAGGCGTAAATGTTGATGCACTCAACAATTTCTGAGATACTAGTAACGAATATGGACGCGTATCAATAATTCATCTTTAGAGAAGCGATAGGTCGAAGCGTGTCTGGGTGCGAGTTAACTCGTAGTTGGCTTCTGCGAAGAGATTTCTGTTACAGAAGCCAACTACGAGATAACTCGTAAGAGCTTTTTTTTAAAAAAAAAAAAAAAAACATTTTTTATGCTTTTTGATGATAACAATGCACTAGAATTAGAATTTTTAACAATATAATGTGATTAAACCAAAATGTCATTTTTGGCCAGATTTGTGAAAATTGCCGTGGCAGTCAACGTGTTAAAAGCATTTCATGCTTCTTTTTACGCATCTTATTTAGCTACTTTACTTAACATGAGATATTGGAAAGGAATTATTACCAATAATACTTTAAAATAATTACCACATGTCCAGTGTAGAGATGTAAGATATGATATGGATGTCCTCTAAATAAGTCAATGCACGATAGAATATCATCCGGCGTAGGATGAACACCACTTCCCAGCAAACTTAGAACACGTTGCCATGGTTTATGCAATGGTTGTCCTTCTATACTGTCTAACTGTGCTTGTAGAGCTCGAAATACTGGTCGATAATTATAAAGACGTAGCTGATGATAGTGAATAGCAAACTCTACACGTTGTTGCAATGTCCAAAAATGTGAACAAAGAAGTTGTCGTGGAAACAAATATCTAGAAAATGACAGATTATAAATAATAATGTTGAAAACATAGATACAAAATATTTTAAAACAAGCATTTGAAAGTACAATACTATGAACAAATACTGCTGAATTGTCAAACACTGCAATATACTTAAAACCAACTTCCATCGCACCCTATTAAAAATTATATAAATCAGGTTAGGATTTAATTTTCTTTTTTTTATAGTAGTGGTGCATTAGAATAAATCTTAGACCAAAAAATAAGTTCAACACTATTCAAGCACAAGACAATGCCTTTAGCGGCTGGAATAAAGTCTTAACCATGCAGTAATGCCAAATCTCAATTGAAGAGTGGAATACCCTGAAAAATCAACAGAAAATATGACTCCGACACACAAAAAATGTGAACTGAATCAGTACGTGTGTCACATTGACTCAGGTCATTGCCGTACCATGACAGTGACTGTTGACCAACATGAGATTTACCAGTAGTGGAAGAAATATTTTTAATCAACTCTTAACTGATAGGAGAGGTAGTGGTGCAAGATACTTAATCACCAGATTATGTACCAAAGTTCTTAAAGCCATGTTGATGACTTATGCTACTCACATACATTTCTGATGTTGTTGCATATCAACCTCTCCATTAATTTACCTGCAACAGATGTCAAACTATTGGCCTTTAATTTTTGACTCCATTTCTCACCCCTTCTTTATGTACCCGTACTACCATCCCACTTTTTCAGTCCTCTGATAAGCATCAAGTATCCAGACTCAATTTAAATATTTCAAGATAAGGTACAATGGCACAATCTACTATCTTTAAGACATCTGTAGTAATATTATCTACACCATCACCTTTTATGTTTTTATCAGTTTTCGTAGTTCCTTCAAGATATGCCCAGATTGTGTTGTTAGGTTCATTCCCAAATTTAAACCCTCCTATTTCTGACTCATTGCCCCTGATGGTCTCACTATACCAGTTACTTAAAATCTCTGCCTTTTTCAAATCCTGAGTAATTTCTTTTCCATCCTTATCTATAAGCGTCTCAACATCCTCCCTTCCCCTCAGTTTTCTAACATAGCCATAGAAATTTCTCGATGTATCAATCAATGGCCTCCTTGCACTGATAATACTCTCCAAAAACCCATCTTTAGCCACCTTCTTTGCTATTATTAATTCCTTGTTTAGTTCTTTCAAATGTTCCCTACTACTCTACTGTCTCTTAACTCTCTTATATTATCTTTAACCTCACCTCCCTATTATAGTGTGTTGGTTCTCTACTTCTCTTTATTTTCTGTTTTGGAATAAACATTTCTTCCCCTGGTTCGGATCCAACACCAGGGACCCAAGAAAGAAATGTGCTATCAGTCTGAAATTTACTACACTCATTCCTAAAGACATATGATTTCATAAAACATTATACGTGAAGCCGTCAAAAGTTATAAAAATGTTTGAAATATGGGTAGATTGTAACAAGTTATCATGCAATAAATGCAGGTTATTAGCTGTTGATATTAATTCTACGTGTTTCTTACTCATAATTCTTAGTCCAGGCTGCAACCTAACCACAACAGCAGTTAGTAAAAAATTAAACTAACTTAAATGCTGTGTTTCAAACATCAGTTACAGTAGTGCATGTTTACACTGGAAAGTAGGCTGCCATGCAATATTTCTTAGCATTAAAATCATATACGTCAGCCCCGCAAAAAGAAATTGTAAATGTTACTGATTTTCTACTTATTAAGTATCTGCAATTTGCATACAACGTTTTATGAAATCATATGTCTTTAGGAACATGTGTAGTAAATTTCAGACCGATAGCACATTTAATTCTTGGGACTCTGGCATTGCATCTGAGACCTTTTCCTTACTTATTACATCGGGTGTACTGGAGATCACGATTCCGCTACAACAACATTGAGTAATGTCGTTGGAATACTGCTATAGCCAGTCATAAGACGTATTATTTTCAATCAGTAATTCCTTTGTAATACAGTGTGGACCATCATTTTCAAGCAGAAAATAGGTTGTAATACAGCCTGGACCAGCATGAAACCGTTAAATTCACTTCGGAAAGAATTTCTAGTGGAGTCTTGCGTTTGACCACTGCAGTATTTTGATGACAACTCCTGACGGAATCACGATCTCCACCAATCCCATTATGCCTTTGAACTCTTCCCACCTTGAGTCTACTGTAGTAATAAAGTATGTGATTTTTCATTCTGGTTTAGTTTTCATTGATAACTTAAGCTTGCTTGATTTTGGGGCAGCGATATACTGGCAGTTAGGTTGAAATGTAACCTGAAACACGCACTTTGTAACAGCAAAAACCACAAGGAATTTAGTTTTCATTGATAACTTAAACTCACTTCATTCTATTTTTGGCATCAACTATATATTTAGAAATAGCTGAACTGCCAAGCACTATGTCTAAGGTACATTTCTTTATGCTTTAATATGCAATTTTTCTTGAAACGAATGTCCTCTTTAACATGTGTACGCAATTTCAGACCAAAGGGACAGTCACTTCTGGGTACACCCTTATTCACCATTATGCTAAGATCATTTCCAAAGTTATATGTAGTGATAGAAATCTCATTCCAAATTAAATATATCAGATTGGTCACATTGATACCTCCACAGTAACGAAAATTGTTAAAATGATTAAATAGCACTTTAAAATAAATTGATAGGTTTATCTATGGCAAAAGACTTATAAATAAAGACCTGAACATTTAAGTTTACAGAAAAATATTCAAACGCATACTTACATCAAAGGAAAAACTACATAATTGGCAAATGGTAACGCCGAGAACAGCAATGTTGGCGCTACTTTCACCACGTCTTTTCTCATTTTTTGGTACAATTCAAGATCATGACGACTCAAGCCTGAAATTCCTGTACTTGACGAATGTATATTCACCGAGATCTGAAAGAATGCTTTCATGTCCCCATAGAAATCTTTGATACCAACAGTAAAAATCCTATATATTCGCAGGGCTGTTGGAAAATTCTTTTCCATAATTCTCTCGTATCCTTGGACGAACTGCATATACCGAGACAGAACATATTGCCGAAATTTGTTTAAATTTTTTGGAGACTGGGTACCCTTGTGTCTGTGAAAATGAAAAAATAACTTCATGCAAAAATTCGATTCTTTGTTTTATAAAAACAATGTCAATATAACAAACCTTCATACAATTTGACAGCTCTAAAGTACCTGCAAACTGAGACACTAGTAACATTGCTAATGGTCTTCATTTGTCTTTTACAAACACACAGAAGTAAAGCCATCTCCACATTCCACAATTAGCATGAAATACACCAGCAGAGACAAGTAATAGCCTACCAATATAAAAGTAGCATTTCCGTAAACAGAGACTACACCTGCAAAACAACACGCAGGCTAGCGCAACAATAAACAAACTTTGACGAAGTAGACGCCTCGGCGTTTTCACACACTGATGTTACATAACACCGCGCGGCAGAGACAATACCGCGCGGGATCTGAAAAGCAACGTTTTCGGCCACCTACAATATCAGAATTTTGTGATTAAAGTTGAATGAAACTTAAATATTACTAACCTCTGGCCCAAGTTCCTGTTGCGTCCTATACGAGTTTTGGTTACGGCTCATTCCAGAAAAGAACCTCACTAAATCAAGCGGTAACACTGCGCGACCGGACTTTGGGTTCCGCTGCGATTTGTATGTACTTTTAATTGATTTTAGTGTAAGAGAACGACTTAGCGAAACGTGGAAGGGAGTCAATTTATAGAAAAATAAATAGGTATACTAGAAAATAGATATATACACAACAAGATAGCCACATAATGGTATGTAAACTAATTATGATACGTATTGTCTCTGTTATGATAGTTGCATTTACCAAAAACGTTGAAAGAATTTAAAGTAAAAATTTGCCGAGGGCAAATGTTGGTGGGTGCAGGGAAAGGGGAAGAAGGGTGATAGGAAAATTGCCACCGGAGCGTGCGCTCCATTAAAATTTAGTTAAAAAATAAAATATTTCTACAGAATACTAATAATTATTTTGTATGTAGCTTTGAAACTGTATGCAATTGAGAAACATAATCTTGGAAACGACGACGACCTTTGAAAGAAATTCTTCTATGGAGTCAATCAAAATTTTTTTTTTCTGAATTTAATCTTATCTCGTGCGAGACATTTAAGATGTGTTGGGAGCTTGTTGAGGATGCATAACACTGGACATCTGACACTTTTGTGACCAAATAAATGATTTTCATTAGTATTAAAACATAAAAATAACAATCTTCTAGCAATTTAATAAATCAGTTAATATTGAACCTTGCCTAGAAACGTGATATAAAATGAGTCTTGATACTTGATGCTTACCACAGGACTGGAAAAGTGTAATAGTAACACCAGTCCCTAGAGGAGGGGTGACAAATAGCTTCGAAAATTACAGGCAATCAGTTTGACATCAGTTGTAGGAAAATTAATGAAGATATTGATTTCAATTTAATCAGAAAAGTCTGTGAAGATCGTAAGTGATTTTCAAGTCAGTAAAATAGCTTTAGTCAAGGATATTCATGTGAATTTCAGTTAGCAGGCTCTGAGCCATATTGATAATCCACCTAGTCATGTAACAACCCTCGGTGTGTGCACACCTCCCGAGCCTCATGACTCATTTTCTCCATCATGATTAAGGTTTAACCAAAATATTGAGATTATTTGTGTGTTTATATATGTTCTCCTCTCGTCGCTGCCGTCAACTATGGTGAGTGATGAGTCATTTTCCCTGTCCTTACAATTATATTGGACATAGATATGTAAGATAAAAACTTTAAGTTTGGATCATTAATGTTAGCGAAAGTTTTGATTAGATTGATACTTAGCATGAGTCAGAATTACAACTGGCATTTGACGTTACAGCAAAGGGCATGAATAATTTAGTTTTTTTTTTAGTTATTTAAACTGTGTCCTATCATTGAAATTATTAAATCGTTTGAATGGAAATAGTAGCACACTGATCGGGATCTGTGCAGCCTACACGACAATTAAAACAAATATTACGTGGCATAATGAAAATTTATAAGATTCATTTTAATTTCCTTTGCTTTCACTCAGTGATATTACTGTGGCTATTATTTCGGCAACATGTAACTGTGTCAGCCATTCAAACGTTTTAACATCAGTCTGAATCACAGATAACAAAAAAGAAAGTTGAAAAACTCCTTGAAGATTTTTGATCAAATTTATATCACGATGCATTATTGCTACTAAAATGCGATACAGTACATGTATTAACATGCAGGAGATTCAAGTATTGTTCTTTTGGCGGCAAATTTAGCGTTGTAGCTATGTGGTTAAGTTGAAATGCAACCTTGACCCGGATGGAAACGGAAACCTTTTGCTATAGCGCAAGGCACGAGGAATTACATTGAATTTTATTTTATAACAATTCTATTTAGTTAAGCAATTGCTAACACATGAATTGTCAGAACACTGAAAGAAAAGTATGTATTGCGTTTAAATTGGCATATTAATTATGAGTTTTTTTACTGAAATTATTGCATGTTTTGAATGAAAGAAGTTCCAAATTGATCGAGATATATGTGACCTAAACCACAATTAAATATTACGTGCCGTAATTTTTAGCATCCTTCGTTCTCACTGGGGTCATTATTTCAGCCGATGTAAGCTTTGTCAACCGTTAAAACATCGATCTTCACCACAGGTAATATGAAAGAAAGGTGTAAGAACCTGTGAAGATTTGGGATCAAGTTTATATCGCGATGCATGATGACACTGACATGCGATACAGGGAATATATTACTTCGCGCGTGATTGAAGCTTTGCTTTTCTAGCGGCAATATTAGCGGAGATTGTGGTTAGGTTGAAATGTAGCCTGGACCAAGTTGACAACTGAAGCTTTTTGCTACAGCACAAGGTACAATAAATTACAGTGAGCTTTATTTTATAACCATTCTATGTAGTTAAGCAACTGGAGAGAAATAAATTACCATAACACTCCGTTAAGCACGTCATTTTTGTCGTGCCTTCGGGCTAGTGCTACATAATAGGATAACAAAATTTGAACAGCTGCATGGTGATCTGGACTGGATATCTAGCGAGACTGGTCTACACGGGTTGAAGATAAATGCAAAGAAGAATCAGCTTTGATAAATAAATACTTCCAAAGCAATTAACTATTTGTTCGTTTATTTATTCACTTCTTTTGCAGAATCATCTTCAGCGGATTCTGATTCTTCTGCCTATTGCCATTATTTATGCTCCATTCTATGCAGTAGTGATTCTGCTTCCTTTGTGAGCAGCAATTCATTTTTCAGCTTGTTATTCCACTTGTAAGTAGCACAACACTGCCATATTTTGTATGAGAGTGCTGAGAGTTTTGATGATGAGGCGAGGAAAGAAATTTGTGTAAGAATTAAAAGTAGTGTATTGGAAGGGAAAAGCTGACCATGACCATTCTCGATTTCAGGAATAAGGGTGGAGGAAGATTTTCTTTCGTAAGTGAAGTGAGTAAGGGACTGGAATAAATTACGAAGAGAAGTGATAAATAATTTACTAAAAGGCTGAAAATTTAAAGTTGAAAATTTGTATATTGCAAAATTAGGCGGGTAGGGAAAAGGAAAAAAATTGGTTGTATAGGGAAATTGCTGCCGGGATGTGCGCTTCATTGTAATTAAATTACATTAATAACAACAACTTATAATCCTCCTAAAGATCATTTTTTGCTTCTAGTGCTATAACTGCATATTTTAATATTTGTCTGAATTAGATCATTAGTGCTGGCTGCAAAGGACATTAGTAGGTATTTACACTTAGTCACCAAAGTAAAAATTCCTAATTTTTCTTAATACAAAGTGCATAAGCGTCGTTTTGCGTATGTTGCTTTTATATCATCTGAATTTCAGTGGTAACAGAAAGTTTTCGCTTCTTATTGCTGATGAGATCAGAGGATGCCAGGTGACTGAAAGAGGTATTCCTGTTTTAAGTGGTGTTAAGACGTGGCCTTTTTTAGGGTAAAGAAAATAAATGTAGCAACATGTATAGTATTATATTTATTGCATAAGCTACAGAGAACTTCTGTAGCATTACACACACAGTAAAAAATTAATACACCAATGAATTATGAATATTCCAAATTTAACATCATATTAGCTGCTATTTCATAAAAATCTTCAATTTTAAATAATCAGTTTAAGTAATCTTTTATTACCTTCCTGAACATTTTATTCTCATTGCTATGGTATTAAAAAGCTTGATCGATACATAGTAGAAAGTTTTATGAATGCAATTATATCCACACCATTAAGGAAGGAAATATATGGAGGAGAAGTGATGTTAAATTGGTGAAGCAGGCTCGCGCATGCACAGTGGCGGCAGCGGCGATATTACGCTTCCAAACAATTGCGATGTTCCCAGTATATCCCGAAAACTAAGCAAGATATCGAAAAATTTTATTCTTTATTTTCGATTTGTCTCATCGTGTTACATAAGAATCGATCATTAAATTTGACTTCTGCGAAATTTTTCTTCTCCATTTCAACTCAAGACACCTCACTTTTGATACAGTATATCTCTAGAACTAGGTGAGATATCGAAAATTTTTATTCTTTATTTTCATTTGCCTCGTCTTTTTAAATAAGAATCCATCATCAAATTTGACTTTGCATGAAATTGAACCTTGAGGGAACATGTAATTCACTGGTAAGAAATCTGATTCACAATTATTGTACACAACTATCTGATACTTTCCGCTCAGATTGAATCAACAGTAAGGCATTTCCTGAGAGCCATAATACCTCAACTTATCAAGCAGTACACTATGAGATACAGTATCAAACAAGTAATACAGGCTGGGAGCCACAGGATTCTTTTTATCAACGTTTTCCAAGCAAATGCTTGTAAATGAAATGACAGCTATAACAGTTCCTAACCCAGAACGAAAGCCAAATTGAGATTAACTAAGAAGATTATTTTGTTCAAAGTAATTAATAATTAGCCTATAGATAACAGCTTTCAAGACCTTAGAAATGACTGGGACAATACTAGTGGGTCTGTGGCTATTAGATCCATTTCTCTCCTTTTTTGTATACTGGAAACACTTCAACCATCTTGAATTCAGCAGCAAATTTATTATTTAAAAATGGAGGTATTAAGAAGATTAGTCATGGCTGCCTGGACTAATGTGGAACCCATCTCTACTGATTAAAATTTACTGATATTAGAAATTCCAGTAAATACTGAGAAAGTGAACAATGCAAATTCATTGAATTAAATTGTTCATATCACCATTCTTCATCAAAACATAAGAGGGATATTTAGTAAAATTGACGAAATTACCTTAGGCCGTGAAGAAATTCAAGATTCCAGAAATTTCGATTTGGATTCTTTGCGCATTTCTGAACATCATTTCTCTGACATATAAATATCTCAACTGTTTATCCCAATGTATAAATTAAGCTCTCATTACTGTAGAAGAAAAATGGAGAAAGGGGGAGGGGTTACCATGTTTGTTAGAAATAATATGGTAGTGGTAAGTAAGTATTGTTGTGAACAGCACTTTTGTTTTACAAAACTGGAATATGGTAAATAACAGCTCATAGTTATAGCAATTTACAGAGCCTACTCAGGAAATTTCAGGCTGTTTTTATCGCAGTTAGAGTCATTGCTACTGTGTTTCACAAATAACAAACAAATAGATTTATGTGGATATTTTAATGTTGACTTTCTCTATCACAGCAATGAGAGACTAAATATGGAAGCCTTAGTATTGTCTTTTAACTTAACGGCACTTGTAAAGACTCCAGCAAGAATACAACACAATAGCAGAACTGAAATTAATAATTTTTATGGATATTTCTTAGTACAGTAATTGCAGCATACTTGCAGTAATAAATGGTATCTTCCATCGTGAAGCACAGCTACTATGTATCAGAAACCCTGTGATCCATAGAAAGAAAGGATGGGTATGTAAAAGAAATATTAATGAAAACAATACAAAACTTTTCATAGGTTCCTTAAATAATGAACACTGGACACAAGTATACACTGCACAGGGTGTTAATAAAAAAAATTGATTCCTTTCTTAATATATTTCAAAAACTTTTCGAATGAGGTTTAAAAAAAATAAAAGTTGACAAGTCTCCTTACAATGAAATGGGTAAAGGATGGATAAAAAAAAAAAGGTATTAGAATATCTGGTAAAACGAAAATGGACATATACATAAAACGTAAGATAACCAGATAACTATACATTGAAAACCAATTATAAACTTTATTCTAAATTAGTAGAAAATGTAATAAAGAAAGCCACAAACATGTATATATCAGCGAAAAAAGAGAATTAAGGCAAGAAAATAAAAACTTATGGAAAAAAGTGAACAAAGGAAAATCTCTAAATCACTCTAAAGAAATACAAATATAACAAAATGTATCTATGCTTAGTGAAATATTTAACAAACATTTTACTTCTGTTGTAGAGAAATTAGGAACATAAAAACAGACCCCAGATAGTTCCCTAGGGCTTCTTCATGCTTCTCTCCCAAATAGATTTGTGGAAATACAATTGCCACCAGTAACAGCGTCAGAAATAAATAAACGCATTAAACAATTAAAACCGAAAATTCTTCATCTATGACAATATTTCAAGTAAATAACTGAAAAATTTTCAGACTTTATCAGTCATGTACGTGATCACATCTGTAATGAATCTTTAAAGCAAGGTTTATTTCCAAATATACTAAAATATGCAGTTTTAAATCCATTATTTAAATAAGGGACAAAGCGTCGTGTGTAGATAACTAACGTCCCATTTCATTACAATATACAATACATTCATTTTCCTTTGATCCCAATATAAGAGAGTGGCTTTGTGGGTTGTGGAAAGTTATCAATTTACAGATAAACAGTTGCATAACAAAATAATAAGTACACCAGTAGATGTACAGTCAAAGCATACAAGGAACATTAAACAATTCCATTACTTTCACGACAAAAATTTGTGAAAGAGTGATGTATTGTAGAGCAATGAAGCATGGTTACACACTATAATATCCTCGCTAATTTACAGTTTGGATTCCAAAAATGATCATCCATAGAAAGGGCTATATATTCATTTTTAAATAATGCATTTGAGGAACTGAATAATAAAGTGAGCACTGAATAAATTTTTTGTGATCTCGCTAAGGCACTTGACTGTGTAAATCATGAATTACTTTAAAAAATAAATAAATAAATCGGAATTCAAGGGTATTTATGGCACCACAGGTTAATGGTTTAAACCATACATAGAAAGCCGATTACAAACATTTTCTTTTTTTTATTCTAAAAAAAGTAAAGATGCTTCATGAGATTCGAAGAAAATAAAACATGGCATTCCATAAGGCTCTGTCCTAGGACCACTCCTGTTTTCTTTATACATCAATGATCCTCCTGGATACTTATCCAACAAAGTTAAGAGCTTTTTATGACAGCCGCGACAAGGCTACTGTATTTAACATCGAATTTAAACATTCTTTCAGTGACGAACACATGGAAAACATTCCCGTTTTTCCACGGCGTGTAGAATTTGAGATCTCGTAACTGCAAAAAGTGCAAGGCAATGCAAATAAGTAAAAAAAGACCCCGTTTACTCACGAATACAAAGTTAACAATTCAGTTGTTGACACTGTGGATTCCCTGAAGTATTTAAGCGTAACAGTACAAAGCAACATGAAATGGGACTTGCAAATAACTTCCGTCGTAGGCATAGCTAATTCTAAACTACGATTTATAGGTCGTATTTTGTGTAGTTGCAATGCTTATACAAAGGAAATAGCGTACAAAACACTAGGGAGGAGGAGGGGGGGGGGGGCAAGCGGGATAAATGTACCCGGGCCCGATCACCGGTTGTAGCCAAGAATCCACCCACATTGTCGCTCGGCTAGTTTGTAAAGCTAAAGTAAAAAAAAAAGGTCACCACTTTTACCCCGGGGTCCAAAATGCCTAGCGCTGGCCCTGCGTTTCGAAAAGGGATTGATTGATACGTTAGAGAAAGTACACAGGAGAGCCGCTGGATTCGTGACTGCTAGTTACAGTCCTTATGTAAGTGTCACAGAGCTGATACGCGGATTGAGCTGGGATTGTTTGGAGGACAGACAACGTCATTTTAGTTTGAATTTGTTGGAGAATATGCAAAAATCTTTAATTTACGAGTGCAACGAAATACTTCTTCCGCCAACCTATTTAGGTCGCAATGACATGAGGGATAAGATTCGAGAAATAAGATGCGTTCTGTTCGTGATTGGAATGCACTGAATTAGGATTGGTGCTTAGCACCCTCTGCCACCCACAGTACTTGTGATTTGCAGAGTATAGATGTGGATGTAAATTTGGAGACGACACTAACCTGACTGTCAGAAAAACGCCAAACAGTAATCTAGAATTTAATGGAAATGAGATATGTAGTGAAGTGGTAAACTAGTTTAAGGTAAATTCATTAATATTAAATTTTGATAAAACACATTATACTAGTTTTAAAACAAAAAAATATGCACAGCCAGCTTTACATATAAAATATAAAAATAACACAATCTTGGAACTAAAGAGTATAAAATTCCTTGGGATTCACATAGATGGAAAACACTGTTGGCAAGTGCATATCACTACTGAAGAAGATAATTAGTCAACCTTTGCAATAAGAACACTTTGTCTAACAGAATATCTAGATATAACAAAACAGGTCTTCTCATATTTTTCATTCAGTCTTGTCATATGTCATGTAATAAGCGGTTATTTAACATGTTATCCAGTAAAGTAATTATCTTTTGTAATAAACTGTCTGATCAGTTTGAGCAAGAGACCTTCTTTCAAACCTGTATCACAAGCTGCCAAAGGATCTATGATGGCAGTAGTGGCTAAAGGCGGGAGTGAGCCCATTCCCTGGACCAAAATACACATGTATTCTTATGGACGCGGGAGTGAGCCCAGATCTTAAATCATCAAGCTGTCAAAAAAGGCATGAAAAGGTCCTTTTAATATGCAAATGTGGCCACGTGCCAAGTTACGGGACGTGAGTTGTATACTAATGATTTTCGGTCCCTTTTCATGGACGCAGGTGTGACCTCAAGTCATAAATCGTCCTAATGTGTCGGGCATAATACCTCAAATATTAATTACATGCTAATTCATGTGATTACGCTCAAAATGTGGAGTAATATTCGCTTCTGGAGTCCTTTGTTCAATATTTTATAGCAGGTAACACAATTTATAATTTTAAATTAGCGTTATGACATATAAAATAATAAGGATTTTTTCTGGCCATTACAGAGGTATTTATCCCAAAAGGATCGGATACGTACTTAACGAGATATTAATTTTACCATTAGCATATGTTTTTTAAACCCTGTTTCGGTTATTAGGGCGAATGTCGCGTTCTAAGGAGTAGCCGTCCCCGATACAGCCCACCTGCGTCATAAATATTCTTCCCCGTGCGGCACCTATTCACAGCCCGCCTCCGGCCCGCGACCCCTTTTAAATATTGGCTAAGTCGCCCCGCCGACCCTTGGCGCCACCCCTCCCGGCCTGCATTTTAAATGAGTCGCCAAGTGAATAGACCACCTGGCCGCCTCGGAAG